>CM032455.1:16444643-16637143 GCA_019049505.1 Pachyrhynchus sulphureomaculatus | reverse complement strand
CTTTTACAAAAATTCCTTCTTTAAAAATAATCTAAAAAACTTTTAAAATACGCCAAACAGGGTTGAATTCTGAACATCTGTTTGATTATTTAATGGGATTGTATCTTTATTTTTATTGTGCTTGTAGATCTCTATAGCTTCTAAAATATTTAATTTTCTTCCTATTTGTGTTTTATGTAATATCTGTAGATTATTTATGTCTGGAAAAATATGATTTGTTTGATGGATGTGGTTAGCAAAGTTGAAGTTCTCTTTGTTTAATTTAAAAGATGTTTGGTGTTCTTTAAATCTATATATATATATGCAATTTTATTAGAAATTGTATATATACTCGCAAAAGACAACATAAATATCGCTTTTAAATCACCCCAAAAATTTTCCACTCTCTTTTTTCAATAATCAATAAATATATCAATAAATATCGCTTTTAAATCACCCCAGAATCCTTTCCTCCCTCTTTTTCAATGTAAAAGACAAAAATCATAAATACAAAGACTCTGGAGTTTATAAACTGTCATGTAATGAATGTAATAGCTGTTATATAGGCCAAACAGATACTAGATTTAAAGAACACCAAACATCTTTTAGATTAAACAAAGAAAACTCCAATTTTGCTAACCACTTCCATCAAACAAATCATAATTTTTTCTAGACATAAATAATCTATAAATATTACCTAAAGCACAAAAAGAAAGAAAGTTAAATATTTTAGAAGCTGTAAGAGATCTACAAGCACAATAAAAATAAAGATACAATCCTATTAAATAATCAAACAGATGTCCAGAATTCAGCCCTGTTTTGGCGTATTTTAAGAGTTTTTTAGATATATTTTTAAAGAAGGAGTTTTTGTAAAAAGTCCTACGAAAATATTGAAAAGTATTTCTTCAAATTTAAATAATGTCATTTAACCGTCTGTAACAAATTAATTTAAGTTCATTGTAATTTAATGATGGGTAATTCCAGATTGTACCTGGAAATTTGTTATAAATCATAAATAAAACCCACCTTAGTTTGTAGTATCACGCTTGTGTTTTACGACAACGATAAGTAAATGCCTTATTGACAAGAAAAGTTCAACTTCTGTTGCTAACTTGTATAATTTTAATCGAATTTCAGATACATACAAAATAACAAAACACATATGATTCGTAAAGACTCCCTAAAGGATTTTGAGAAACAAAATTTTTGACTGCCTTATTTTCGAATGCATAAATTGTCGAAATCAAAGTCTTCAAACGGGTAAATTTAAAGAAAAATATTTAATGTCCCCCCTTTTACCCATAGAAAATCCTAAAACATCATAAAAAAATGGTTGGTTTTGTTTCATCTTCACGTAGAATAAATATTCTAGAACTTTTTAAAGAGAGAATGTTAGTATGTCTAGTAGTTCTAGTTAAACAGCTTTACTGATTTTTGTTAGTGTTCCTTTCGGTGTCTGTCTGTCCGTCTATCGCACCAGATTTTCTCAGAAACTATTTGACATAGAAAGATGAAATTTGGCACTAATATAGGAATTGATGGCCTCATCAGAGCCATGTAGTTTTGAAAAAAGTTAAATTTTGACTTAAGGGTTAGTTTTGGGGGGGTGAAATGGGAAGTAAAAAATTTTTTTTATTAGGTAATCGAGTGTGGTGTCAAATGAAAGCTTGTGAAAACACGAGTAAAAAATATAATATAATGTAATACTTGCGCGCACTTTTCTTTGTATTATTTTTTAAAAAACCGCAAAAAAATCGCTGTCCACCCGCCTTATCTCGAAAAGAACTTATCAAAAAATTTTGAAAAAATTCTAGAATATTCTCCACGGGGTGTAGATTGAACGAAAATATCACGAGTGCATTACCTTTAATAATTTATCTGGTATATAAAAAAAAACAAAAATTTCAAGGTCATCAGATTTCAGTAAAGATTGAAAACAAACTTTGTTGAAAACTCACTTCGGGAGTGTTTTGTGAAGTCACTGATCATTTTTATACCTCTGTAACAAAATTTTTTATTTCAAAAGCAATCAACATACGGAACACTAATTGCGCAAGTTCAACTTGCACTTGTCCGGTTATTTTTTTTTAGTGTTCCGTACGGAACACTTATAAGATCACTTCGGTGTCTGTCTGTCTGTCTGTCTGTCTGTCTGTCTGTCTGTCTGTCACACCCGATTTTCTCGGAAACTATTTGACATAGAAAGGTGAAATTTGGTAATAATATAGAAATTGATGGCCTCATCAGAGCCATGTAGTTTTGAGAATTAAATTTTGACTTAGGGGGTTAGTTTTGGGGGGTGAAGTCGGAAGTGAAAAAAAAATTTTTTTACTAGGTCATCGAGTGTGGTGTCAAATGAAAGCTTGTGAAAACACGAGTAAAAAATATATATATAATATTATACTTGCGCGCACTTTTCTTTGTATTATTTTTAAAAATTCGCGAAAAATCGCTGTCCCGGGCCTTATCTCGAAAAGTTCTTATCAAAAAATTTCGAAAAAATTCTGGAATATTCTCCACGGGGTGTAAATTGAACGAAAATTATCACGAGTGCATTACCTTTAATAATTTATATGGTATATAAAAAAAAACAAAAATTTCAAGGTCATCAGATTTCAGTAAAGATTGGAAACAAACTTTGTTGAAAACTCATTTGGGGTGTGTTTTGTGAAGTCACTGATCATTTTATACCACCGTAACATAAATTTTGACTTAAGAGGTTCGTTTTTGAGGGGTGAAATCGGAAGTGAAAAAAAATTTTTTTTTACTAGGTCATCGAGTGTGGTGTCAAATGAAAGCTTGTGAAAAACACGAGTAAATATATATATATATATATATATATATATATATATATATATATATATATATATATATATATATATTATATATATATATGTATATATAAAAAAATGTAATACTTGCGTACACTTTTCTTCGTATTACTTTTAAAAAATCGCTGTCCCCTACCTTATCTCGAAAAATACTGATCAAAAAATTTTGAAAAAAATTCTGGAATATTCTCCACGGGGTATAGATTGAATGAAAATTATCACTAGTGCATTACCTTTAATAATTTATTTGGTATAAAAAAAAAAAAAAAATTTTCAAGGTCACCAGTTTTCAGTAAAGATTGGAAACACAATTTGTTGAAAATTCATTTGGGGTGTGTTTTTTTTTGAAGTCACTGATCATTTTTATACCACCCTAACAAAAATTTTTTATTTTAAAAACAATTAACGTACGGAACACTAATTGTGCAAGTTCAACTTGCACTTGACCGGTTTTTTTAATACTAATTTTCAGTTTTGTAAAAAAATTCCAGTAGCGCCATTGTTTCAAGGTGGAATAGTCATAATTGGTAAGAGCGTTCTGTAGAGATGAAAAAAAAGATATATATAAAGAAATTTGAGTTAGATGCTATAGGGTGTTCAAAATAAATTTATGCATTTCGACCATTTTAAATTGAAAAATCTCAAACTTTTTCAACGTCACACCCTGTATATTATTATTTTTTCTGATATATTTTACAAAACTCTCCAACTTTTATAAGCATACTTATTTCTAATAACTAGTTTTCCCATCAGAGCCGTGATGTTTTGAAAGTTAAATTTTGGGTTAGTTTGGGAGGTGGGATGAACTTTTAATAATTTCTCGGGTATATAAAAAAAAATTGAAAGTCAAGTCAACAAAGTTCGGAAACAAGCTCCGCTGAAAACTCGTTTGGGGTATGTTTTGTGAAGTCATTGATCATTTATACCTCCGTAACAAAAGTTTTTATTTCACAAGCAATCAACGTACGGAACACTAATTGCGCAAGTCTAACTTACACTTGGCCAATTTTATTTTAAAATAGGAACTACCTTACCATTACGTGTATACAGTCCAGTTGTTTAAAATATTGAATGGTAGAAATACAGTAGCGTATTGATAAGTTTCTAGCCTAGCAAGACAAGAATAAACAAGTCTCAAAAACAAAAATTGTTTACTGAACATAATCTCCTTTTAATTTTATACATTTAGTGCAACGGTTATAAACGGTTTTAAAAAAATGCTTTGCCTTGGTTGCAATTTAGCATTAAAAATCGTATTCGAGCTAAAGTATATCCAGCTGTGGATAAAATTAGGTGCAAATTATTCGAGTTGAAAAGCAAATTATTAAGGTACATAGCTAAAATCACTAAAAATATTAGGTAAATTAAACGGTGGTCTCGAATTTATTTTCCATTTAAACCTATATTTGTACCCTTTATCGGGAACTGAACCATACTTGCTGGTAAGAGTATTTACCATTTTTATTCAAGCGATTGGTTGTTTGGTCAATCGTGTTTGCTCTTTGGTATGTCATCATTCCACGTTTCAGTTATTCTCAGTAAATACCACGTTTGGAGATTGTTGTCGCTATCTCTTTCTAATTTAATAGGTATTATTTATTTAGAGCAATGTAGGCTATTTTAACAGTTTTTTTATTTATTGTTTGTTCGGATTTTTAGTGGATCTATAACAGTATAAACAACATTTATTACTTTTTCATTTTGATGTAATTAATGTCCTTTCAAACCTCTTTCCAGTTTTGGTAAAAGATAACGGTTCAAGGATGCCAAATCAGCGGAATATGGAAGATGATCAACCAGTTCAAGGCTTATTTCCTCTATTTTTTTACAAAACTAACAGCTATTTGTAAGCAGGCGCATTGTCTCGCATAAGCGGTACTTTTCCTTGGCGTTTTTTCCCAGATCTTTTCACAAAGTTGATGTATAATATTCAATGTTTTGACGTGTTCCAAGTATTCTATAAGTATGCTATTCTTTTCCTGTTAATTTCTGTAAGCGAAAGTTCTTGGAGCAAATTGAGCCAGCATTTTTTCACTCCTACTACTATTCTTTTGTGTCTGCATTGTGACGACGAACGCACGTTTTGGATATTGTGATTCTCAGTATTTTTTGGTCGGCATTCAGTCATTTAAAGATTTATTTAGCTAATAATTTTCTCATTCCCAAATAAAAAAAAAAACAATATAAAAACATGTTTGTATGAATTATTTAGTCTCTGCTATAGGTTTCAGTCTAATTCGTCGATTTTTAAAAAATATTTCACACCGAGTCTCAAAAGTCTTCTTCATAATTTGCAAACCAGTCTTCGACAACGTTTATTACTTCTTCATTTGAATAAAATTTGTGAACTTTAAAAGGTTTTTTTTAGGTGTAAGAAGAGGTAACACTCTGAGGGAGCTAAATCTTATAGTCTAAGTGCAAATGGCCGGCAGACAGCAAGTATTTTATCAAATCCTAAATTTTGTTCAGTTACTCTCTCATACCTACTATACATGAGATGGGGACTAACTAAGCTCGGCGGCGCACAGTGGGGAAAACGAAAAATCGTGTTTCAAAATTGTCTAGAGCCTTCCATTTTGGTTCGATTTGGACGATTTTTTTTAAATTGAAGCTTATTAAATTCCGAACAAAGTTATCGAAGCCGATTTTTTAATTAAACTTTTGTTTCAAAATGGCGGACGTTGGTTTCTGATTATATAGCGACTGAGACACAGAAAACGCTTACAGTTTCAAACCAAGTTGTGCTAAAATGCGTGTATGTATATTTTTTTATGTCGCAGATAATATATCTAATATCACAGTTACAAGATTAATAATAATGAACCCAAAATGGCTGCCATGAACAATAAAAGTATTATAAATATGAATAAACGTACCATTATTATTTGATATCCATAACATTTGCATAAATAATTTCTTTAAGGTTGTTAATTATAAATATGTTTCAACAATTGACTTAAAATGACAAATCAAATATGGTGGATGCCAAAATTGAATCGAGCAAGAAAGTTTCTCTGTGGCATTTAGACTGTGGTAGTCAGATCATTCAAGTTATTCAAGTTTAGTTGCGGGATTTAAATTTTCATGCAGTTATTGCTAGAATATTGCTGCTGTAAATTTTAAGTATCGTAGACAATTTTCTAGCAGATACAAAAAACAGCGATACACGCAGAAAAGGACAGCTCACACAGATAGAAAATGGCTACAACAGCTAAAACGTTTCGTTAAAATAGGGACAGCTAAATATTTTGCTGCACTAGCCACATTGTTTGTTGTTGTAGCAAAAAAGTGGCTGCTGTTTGCTAAACAGTGGCTAATGCAGCAAAATATTTAACTGTCCCTATTTTAGCATTTCTCTGCGTGTATTTGTAAGAGTAATAATAATCTTTATTAACGAGAAAACCCTTTAATACATATACAGAACTACTGAATTATAGGAATAGACTAGAAAAATAAGAAAATAAATATGTCTAACCTTATCTTACTCTTACATAAAATATTTAGCTGTCCCTATTTTAACAAAACGTTTTAGCTGTTGTAGCCATTTTCTAGCTGTGTGAGCTGCCCTTTTCTGCGTGTATCGCTGTTTTTTGTATCTGCTAGAAAAAATTGTCTACGATACTTAAAATTTACAGCAGCAATATTCTAGCAATAACTGCATGAAAATTTAAATCCCGCAACTAAACTTGAATAACTTGAATGATCTGACTGCCACAGTCTAAACGCCACAGAGAAACTTTCTTGCTCGATTCAATTTTGGCATCCGCCATACTTGATTTGTCATTTTAAGTCAATTGTTGAAACATATTTATAATTAACAACCTTAAAGAAATTATTTATGCAAATGTTATGGATATAAAATAATAATGGTACGTTTATTCATATTTATAATACTTTTATTGTTCATGGCAGCCATTTTGGGTCCATTATTATTAATCTTGTAACTGTGATATTAGATATATTATCTGCGACATAAAAAAACATACATACACGCATTTTAGCACAACTTGGTTTGAAACTGTAAGCGTTTTTCTGTGTCTCAGTCGCTATATAATCAGAAACCGCCATTTTTGAAGACGTCCGCCATTTTGAAACAAAAGTTTAATTGAAAAATCGGCTTCTATAACTTTGTTCGGAATTTAATAAGCTTTAATTTAAAAAAAAAATCGTCCAAATCGAACCAAAATTGAAGGCTCTAGACAATTTTGAAACACGATTTTTCGTTTTTTCCTCACTGTGCGGCGGTAGGTACGGAGTCACTCAGGTGTGACAGGTATAAAAATCTGACCCACTCCGAAAGTATATCTGCAAGGCTCCCATTTGAATATTTTAAAATATAATATTATTACTACTGAAAAATAACAGTGTCAGACGATTATGGCGTTTGTGAGGTCATAGCAGACACTATTGAAAGTTTAAAAAAAAATGAAATTTCAAAAGTTTTTTAACAAATCTGAAATTATAATATGTTATTTATTATAGTATTTCAAACCTGTATTTATCACGGCAGATGTTTTTTCTGGTTATAACATCCCGGCAGACAGCGAAACCTTATCTACAGCGCGAGTAAACAGATGTTCATGAGGCATATAGTACACGGAGACTAGAGATCTCTCTTTTCTCTCTATTAGCCATAATATAGTACTATCGCATTCACTTTAACCAAAAGCCTTTTTCCTTATGGCTGTTTCTTAGAATTAGGGTTTATACCTAAGTGCCACGTATAATGATATATATGAATATAATAGTATAATAATGAAAAAGTTGAATCAAGTATAATTGCTGATCTGTATTGTAATTTGCATAAAGAAGATATCAAAATTATTTACCATGCATGTAGTATCGCCAATCAGTCTAATATTGTAATTAGAGGCTCTGATACTGATATATTAATAACAATGCTTGGTAATATGGTTCAAATGAAAAATCCCTCTTCGCATATATGGATGCTTACTGGGACAGGGAATATTGAAAGATTTATTGACGACACCGAAATCCATAAGCAACTTGGTGAATTAGTAACTAAAATCTTGATTGGTTTTCACGCTTTCACCGGGTGTGACTTTAATCCTGCTTTTTTAATAAGGGAAAAAAAGACCTTTCATCTTATTAAAAAAGAGTATTGAATTCCAACAAGCTTTCGCAGCTCTGGGCGACGTTGAGTTAACAGAGAATCTGTTACAAGAACTGTTACGCTTACATTATTCAAAAGTTTAGTTGCCAAATGTATAACGCGAAAAATTCTAAGGCAGTGGCAGGTTCCAGCTTTTTGTCAGTAGCTACAAAGCAACAGATGTCAATGAAAATTTCAATAAAAAAGTCCGCAATTTTGACGCAAGCTCTATACCACCATGTAAGAGTGAACTGTACCAGCAATTTTTAAGAGCTCATTACATTTCCAGTATTTGGAAAAATGCTTTCTAGAAAGACCCCACCACGTTGAGCCCGCTGGTACATGGTTGGATAGAGCAAGAAAGCTCATTCATATTTAAATGGTCCAACTTCCATGTTTTGTCAGCGATTGGATCGAAGATCTTCCAGGTAATTTTATTATAATAAATTCTATTTTAAATATGCTTGGCTCAATTTACAATTTTTAATTTCATTTTTATAGAAACGGATGCAGTGGATGATGAAAATCAATCAGATGAAAATGATTCCGAAGATGATATTGATGGGCGACACAACATAACCGATATGAACATGAAAATATATTATTTTTTAATTGCGCAAACAATTATTATTTTCGTTTATCTCATTCATATCTTGCCTGTAACGAATACAAATAAAAATTCCAATTGTATTCTTTTTATTATCTTTATAATCTGTTATTTATAACTGTCTTATAATATGCCCATTTTCCCCATCATCCACCCTATGGCAGTAAGTATATTTGTTTATATAATTACATCACTTTTTATATGCATAATAGTATATTCAATTCCATGCAAATTAAATGGATGTAAGAGTAAGTACTATACATCCGTATACTCGCGCTGATTGAATAACCCAAGTACACAAGCGATTCTGTAGGTAAGGGGGATTAAAATTACACAAAACACTTCTTTTTAATATGTCCTTTATAGGTACCTACTAAAATTCCCTTCTTACAGATTATTTCTATAAAATGTTTTAAAAAACAAATAATTTTTTTATATTATATTCTCAAGTGTTATTGTATACGTATTAAATAAATTCAAATAATTATTATACAACAAAAATATATATACCTCTGATCTACTTAAACCAACCTAGTGCCTGCATTTATTATACTTTAGATATTACCTTTCTAAAAGAAGGATAAATTAAGTAGTTTTCGAAAAACTGTCCACTCAACTATTTGCCCATTCAAAATATTGTCCATTCGAACAATTGTCCATTCGAAGGTTATCAATGAGCATCTTCTAAAATATCTTGAACGATTCAATATTATTAGCGATCACCAATATGGTTTTCGTAAACATAGATCAACAGGAGATCTTCTGACTTATGTAACACATGTTTGGAACAACGCAATTGAACACTTTGGAGAATCTCGAGCGGTTGCTCTTGACATATCCAAGGCATTCGACCGTGTTTGGCACGATGGACTGTTGGCTAAGTTGCGCTCTTATGGTATGTCTGAAAGGTTCTGTTTGTGGCTCTCATGTTTCCTCAGAGAGCGTTCTTTACGAGTGGCGGTCGACGGATTTCTTTCTAACACCCTCACTATCAACGCCGGTGTGCCCCAGGGCTCCATACTGTCTCCTACTCTCTTTCTCATTTACATTAATGATCTGCTTGTCTCTTCATTCACCTTGAACGCTCGGACATCGGCTGCTCAGGCGAATATCCGCAGACAGCAGGAGGTCGTTCAACTTAACAAAGACCTGGAAGAGGTTCTATCTTGGGGTGACAGTAACCAAGTGGAATTTAACGCTACAAAAACCCAAGCGGCAGTTTTTTCTAAAAAAGTTAACGTTGCTGAACCCGACATAGTTATGTCGGGGCACTCCATTCCCCTAGCATCGTCGCTCAATTTGTTGGGCGTTGGTTTGGGAGCAAATATGTCTTGGCATGAACATGTTGCAGGCATAGCAAGGAGGGCTTCTCAAAAATTGGGAATATTATTTAGAACCAGAAAGCTTTACACCCCACAGCAACTGTTAATTCTTTACAAATCCCAAATTCGACCAACTATGGAATACTGCTCCCACGTTTGGGGCTCCGCTCCCAAACATACACTGCATTTGTTGGATTCTGTTCAGAGAAGAGCGGTCCGTCTGATTGGGGACCCGGAATTGACCGGCGGCCTTGATTCGCTGAAACATCGAAGAACGGTTGGCGACTTGAGTCTGTTCTACAAGTATTTTCATGGAAAGTGTTCGAAGGATGTAGCCCGCTTAATTCCTCCCAAAGCGGTGCATGTTAGAAATACACGTCGCGCTGGTGCTTCGCATCCGTATGAGGTTCAGCTTGTTACTCCGCGTACGACGCTTTTCAAGCAATCTTTTATATGGAGAACGTCATCCCTTTGGAATAATTTGCCCAGCGCTGTGTTTCCCACCGAGTACAATTTACAGCGATTCAAGAACAACGTGAATCGCTTTTTCCGCACTCGTGCCGCTCCTGGAGCGCTTTAGGGACTTCCCTGCAGCACGTGTGCTAGACCAATAAAAAAAAAAAAAAAAAAAAAAAAACATTAGATTTCGATAATTTGTCTTTCGAAATTTGGTCCGAAACTGCTATCGGTAGCAACTATATTTTTTTTGACAATGATCTAGGTTTACTAGTTATCAATAATTGTATTACGAAATATATAATTTTCTTTTCTTGAAAATTGGATCAAAACCTATGTTTTTTTTATATGTTGACGGAATTTATATTTCTAAAAAATGATAAAAGCCAAAAATAAAACTAAATTTTAAAATTCTTTTAAGAAACTTATAACTACCTATTTAAAGAAGTAAACAAGAAAAGAGTGGCAATATGCTATTGATATCTTACCCAGGGAATTGAATTTGATGCTGGGCAAGTTCTTCTAAGAGTTCTGGACCTAAAAGAAAAATTTCTACTTAGTTACCTTCATACAAAACAAGAAAAAAAATTATCATAAACGGCTATATTTTAACTATTCTATTATCCTACTTATTTCAGCAAATAACTAACTGCGCTAAAGGTGTATAACATTGTTGAAATTTTTGAACCATCATAATGCAAACTTACGCTTTTTAAATAAAACATACAAACACACGCACACACACACACACACACACACGCACGCACACTCGCACGCACGCGTACATACATGCACGCATATACCTAGGCACACACACACACACACACACATACACACATACACTCACACATACATAAACACACACATATATAATGTTTAATTTGTAATTTTTTTTTAATAGGTTATATACAGATTACTATAAAAAACATTTGATATATAAAACCACATATTTTATTTATTATTAAGGGTAACTGCAGAAAAAATAGTGGCAAATAACGCAGTGCTTACTAGAAGTGAGCCTGAAGAAGTATAGTTTTTAAGCATACCATATATACCGATGGTAAGTAAATAAATACAATAAAAACAGCTGAATCGAATTTGGACAGTAATATGGCCTATTAAAATGTAATTTTACATTAACCAGTTTGTTATTTTACGGGGATTTTACCTTTAAAAACTTAAAACCCTTAAAAAGCAAAGGTTGTTTGTTGGCAGCTATCGTAAGTCATTGGTGTTACATGTTTGATAGAAATAGATATAGTCGCCAGAACAAAGACTAATATAGAAGAAAATTAGAATGCAATCCAAACAAGAAGAAAGAGATGGGAAGAGAGTTAAAGTGAGATTTGGAAGAATAATGATAGATGAAGAAAGATGGAAATGGAATATGGAGAGGGACATGCTTGAAAAATGTAAAAAGAAAGAAAATCCAAAAAACCAATAGAAACGAGGACAAACCAAGAAAATAAGATGACAAAAACCGCAATGAAAAATGACAAGGGAACGGGAAAGGAAGGAGAAAAGGAACACGAACTTAATATGGAAGAGAGGAGAGAAGAAACAATAGAAACTTGAAAACTGGGCATATGGAACGTAAGAGGACTGAATGGGAAGGAGGTGGAATTAATAGATGAGTTTTAAGGAACAGGCTTGGAACTAGTGACAATTAGCGAAACAAAGAGAAAGGGACAAGGAAGAATAAATTTAAATAATGAACATTCATTGATATACAGTGTAGTGCAACAGAGCCAAAAAGTAGCGGCTGGGGTTGGATGCATAATACACAGAAGAATAAACAAACAAATAATGCCCTACACCATACAGTAGAAGGGATAGACGATTATATATATATATATATATATATATATATATATATATATATATATATATATATATATATATTATATATATATATATATATATATATATATATATATATATATATATATATATATATATTTATATATATATATATATATATATATATATATATATATATATATATATATATATATATATATATATATACCAAGTACTAACGTTAGTCGTACTTTAAAAAAGCGTAAATTCAGGCCATATAGGACAAGAAAAGTTCATCACCTTAGAGACGGAGATTTTCAACGGCGTATGAATTTTTTTGCCAATGGTTTTTGGAGAATTGTAACCATGTTCTGAATTTTTCATTAAATTGCATTTGGACAGACGAAGCTTATGTAAGCAATGCAGGTATTACAATTCTTATACGTGGGCACAAGAGAATCGTCATTTATTTGTGGAGCAAAGAAATCAAGGCAGATTTGGATTTAATGTGTGGGCAGGAATTCTTAGAGGCAGGGTTATAGGTCCATTTATTTACGAAGGAACACTCACCTCTGCCGTTAATGGACCTTAGAAATTTATTTTTCTAACAGGACGTTGCAGTTATTAGTAATTTTTTATCAGCCAATTTCGACAATTACTGGATAGCCAACCAAGGTCCGAACCGTTGGCCGGCAAAGTCACCGGATTTAACACCCATGGACTTTTATCTCTGGGGAAGACTGAAAGACCTAATTTTTAAATTGCCGACAAACACCAGGCAAGAGTTAGAAGTCGCAGCGATATAAAGTTTGGCAGCTGTCACTCCTCTTGAACTAATCAACTCGGTAAGAAGTGTCCAGAAAAGGTGCCGCCTATGAGTAAATGAAACTGGTCGACATTTTAAACGTCTCTTATAGAAAATTGTTTTGTTTTAGTTTGCTCTACTCAGAATAAATTGTTTTGTTTTGTTTTTCTACCTAGTTTAAAGAATTTACTAAATGCTCTAGGCATTTAGTAAATTCCCTTGTAGTTATGACTCTTAGAGTTACTTCTGGGAATTTTTCTTTACGATTTGACTGCTATCGGTAAACAATTGATATTGCCGTTACGTCCAAAGCCTACTTCACAAAATGTGCATTTAAAACTCGCGTAAAAACTGAAAACCTTTATATTTTGAAGTAGATTTAAGTAAAATATAAAGTATGCTATATTTTTCGAATGGTAATTTAAAGCTCTATTCGAATAAGGAAAAATATACAGGATATCTCATTTAAAAAATATATTTTTGCGTTAATAACTATTAAAATAGTAGTTGTAAAAAAATGTAACTTACACTGTTGAAATCCACGTAAAAAAGTGCTTAGAGAATGTTTTTACAGAAATCAAAAATTTTCAATAGGAAAAGATTTACAAGCATTTTTCCAACATGCAGATTTTTGAAAAGCACCCTGTATATCTGATTCGGTACTAAATATCGATATGCGGTTTTCACCGTTGAGTTTATCATAAAAATTGAGCCTAGGTACTGATATCAGTTTTCGCCTATCTCCTTTAGATAAAGGGGTTTACCTTTAAAAGTATCCAATTTGGACCACCCTCTACACTTAAATCAGTCTGGGTGATTTTGGTTTTCTAGACAAAAAAAACTAATCATTTAATTTATAGAATATAAAATATTATTAAGCTTTAACACGTGTGACATATTCTCAAGAAAAGCAAAAACACTGGTTGGTTTATTCGCAAGAAACTTTCCAAAAATATCCAGTTATAAAATTATTAACTAAGGAAACTTCCTGGAGGCAAGCAAAACGATTTATGTTGTGTATTTTTTATTAATTGAATGGTTTACACTGTTTATTAAAGTTACAGTGCTTTTTTCGTTAAAAGTTCCTAAAAGTAGCATATGAAAACTGGTCGTTTATTGACGAATGTCTCAACGTATAAAATATTATGAGATTTTTGTTGCGCCTTTTACAGCATATCAGTTTATGTACCTCTTTATACACATACCAAATGTTGTCTCTAGTAGCCTTTTATCTGTATCCAAATATAGTCTCTAGTAGCCCCCTATCTTTGTGTTTGTTCAAGCAAATTTTAATAACAAATAATTAAAAACTGTAAAATAGCCTTGACAATTATCTGGTTGTCGCTTTGTTGATCCATCCATCTACTTATATGCGTATATTTTCAAACTAATCTAAAAATCTTTGTATAGAGTATAACTTGGATTTTAATATGCTTTGAAACTTTTGTCGTTAAGGGTCAATAACCAGAGGGTAATTGGGGAATATTTGTCTCGACAAGCCAAAGATCATGTATTCAGAAAGTAGGAAACTAAAGCTCAAGTTAGTTCCGGATAATTTACATTTAGAAATTAACTAGGTTTATCATAAATTTTTTATAATTACATAAATATATATATATATATATACTAGCCGTGCCCGCGAGGACTTGATTCACTACTATCGTCACTGCTTATTTCTTATGTTACCTAACGTGCCATTGTTTCCCCTTATCTCCCATTATCTCTATATAATTTCCATTATCTAGGCTTATCTCTGCTCATCTCCCATTATTCTTTTTATCTCCCATTATTTCTCCTTATCTCCCATTATCTCACCTTATCTCCCATAATCTGGGCTTATCTCGACTTATCTCGCAATATTTCTCCTTCTCTCCCGTTATTTATCCTTATCTCACCATAACTCCCATTACCTAGACTTATCTCTGCTTATCTCCCATTATTTCTTCTTATCTCCCATTATTTATACTTATCTCCCATTATTTATACTTATCTCCCATTATGTCACCTTATCTGCCATTATCTAGACGTATCTCGACTTATCTTGCAATATTTCCCCTTATCTTCCGTTATTTCTCCTTATCTCCCATTATCTCACCATAACTCCCATTACCTAGACTTATCTCTGCTTATCTCTCATTATTTCTCCTTATCTCCCATTATTTATACTTATCTCCCATTATCTCACCTTATCTCCCATTATCTAGGCTTGTATCGAATTATATAGAACATATCATATGTATAAATTTATAAAAAACACGTAAATCGGATAAGTGGTTCTCAAGTTTATATATCCTGGCCAAAGAATATATATATGAATTTAAAAAAAGATACGTAAATCGGATAAGTGATTCTCGCGTGATAAACGCACTAATGCACAGACAGACAGACAGAGAGACGTCGCATTTTATATATATATAGATTATAGATTATAGATATTCTCTGCTACATAATATTGTTCCATATTTAATGGTTTAGTCTGTGTATTGCAAGGGAACGCGCTAGCGGCAAACTTTTTTGCGACTTTATTCACTAGTATCGCCACTGCTCATTCCTTATGCTATCTATCGTAATAAAGTATAGCCTATAACCTGGCCAAAAAACATATGTACATTTCAAAAAAGTACGAAAATCGGATAAGTGGTTCTCCAGTGATAAGCGCACTAACGGACAGACAAACAGAGACAGAGGGACGTTGCATTTTATATATATTATAGATATATATATATATATATATATATATATATATATATATATATATATATATATATATATATATATATATATATACATACATATATATATATATATATATATATATATATATATATATATATATATATATATATATATATATATATATATATATATACATATATATATATATATATATATATATATATATATACATATATATATATATATATATACATATATATATATATATATATATATATATATATATATATATATATATATATATATATATATATATATACATATATATATATATATATATATATATATATATATATATATATATACATATATATATATATATATATATATATATATATATATATATATATATATATATATATACATATATATATATATATATATATATATATATATATATATATATATATATATATATATATATATATATATATATATGTATATGTATATATGTACATATATATATATATATATATATATATATATATATATATATATATATATATATATATATATATAGTAGAATCCCGATTAACCTAGTCGCGATTATCCGAGCTCCGGATTAACCGAGCCAATCTAAGAACCTGATTAGCCGAGGTATGCGCGTCTATGCTGCGTATTAACCGAGCTTCTAAAATATGTATGTACATATTTCCATTTAAAATCGGAGCCTTCGGGGAATCCTCCTGGCCCGTGTGAGGGGTTCCCCTATTTATGTTTTTGGACTCTTTCAGCATGTAAATTGGCGTGAATATAGTGCTATATAACTTTAAAAAGCAAATCGAAGATTGTGGATACACATGTGATCAAATTTACAACTGTAACGAGACAGTCTGAATTATAAAATGCTTCCATCAAAAATATCTCGACAGGAAAAATCAGCTCCTGGGCACTAACGAAGTAAGGAAAGATTAACTATAATGGTATGTTCCAATGCATCTGGCAAGCACAAAATCCCACTAATGGTAATTGGCAAGTCTGCACGTCCAAAAGCTTTAAAAGACATCTCACCCAAAGCCCTACCAGTCTATTACAAAAGTCAGAAGAGCGCATGGATGGATGCGACCTTATTTACTAACTGGTTTGAAGAAGAGTTCGTGCCATCTGTGACTAAATTTTTGAACAGAAACCATCTTCCTATTAAAGCAATTTTGTTAATGGATAATGCCCCCTCTCACCCTGGAGAAGGACTTCATGTGGGCGAAATTGTTGTAAAATCTTTTCCTCCAAATGTAACCAGCATAATGCAACCAACGGATCAAGGCATCCTCGAAAACATTTTAAAAAAATTATAGGCGTTTATATCTTGAATCTTAGAATAAATAGAAAAGGAGGATATTATCAATGGGATGAGAAAGGTTACACTGAAAAATGTTATTTACTGGGTAAGTCAAGCTTGGGATTCTGTGCGTACTACCACTATTCAAAAATCTTGGTCAAAAGTTATTGATTTTGAGGACTATAATGACAGTGAAGATGATACTCTATTAAATGAATTAGCTGTGAAATTGAGAAGCCATGGAGAAATGTCTTGTTCAAATTTTGACAGCGAGATAGAAGCAAAAGAAAAAAGTTTATTTGAATTAATGCAAAAATTAAAAGGTTGCGAAAATGTGACAAGAGAAGACGTTGTTGAATAGACTACAGCAGATGATTTAGAAGAAGAAATGAGTATTGAAGAAATAACTTTTCAGGAAACCGAAAAATCAGATGATGATGACGAAGCGGCGGTGGATGAACAGTCTCCCACTAAGATCTCTCATCAAGAAGATTTTGCTTCTTTGGAAAAAAGCTTTGAAGTATAACGAACAATAACCAGAGGCAATCCCAGCCAGGAGAAACATTGCAGCGAGAAAAAGAAGATGCAATATGAAACAGAAGCGCATAGATACCTATTTCACTCTTTTATAATGTATGTACCTATTTATATGTTAAAAACGTTAATACATCGGTTTAAAGTATTGGTGTTTATTTTTTGAATGAATAAAAAACAAATTCGGATTATCCGAGTTTTCAGTTAACTGAGGAGGGTGCCCCCCACTTTACCTCGGATAACCGGGGTTCTACTGTACATATATATATATATATATATATATATATATATATATATATATATATATATATATATACATATATATATATATATATATATATATATATATATATATATATATATATATATATATATATACATATATATACATATATATATATATATATATATATATATATATATATATATATATATATATATATATATATATATATATATATATATATATATATATATATATATATATATACATATATATATATATATATATATATATATATATATATATATATATATATATATATATATATATACATATATATATATATATATATATATATATATATATATATACATATATATATATATATATATATATATATATATATATATATATATATATATATATATATATACAAGGTTACAGGGAAAGTCGTCCTAGATAATTAAGGACGTTATAGTCTAGGTCGTTTCTGACCGATTTGACTCTATGACATGATGTCCCTAAACTTAACCGTTTTCGAGATATTGAAGTTTAAAGATTTTCTAAAAAAAAAACATGTTTTTTTTGCTTTTATATCGATTTTTTTTTATTAGAGGTTCTCGAGTGCGATTTTTTGGTTATTTTTAGTTAGTCTGTATGTCAAGTATTAAAAATCATCAAAAAAAATTTGAACTAGTTACTAACAGTTTCAAATGGCGGCTTGTTTAATGTTTCTAAATTACGAATTTTTACCAAGTGTTTCCTACTTTAAAACAATAAAGAGAAAAAAAAAAATGTATGGAAGTTATTCTGCAAATTATTTTAAGAACTTTTACGTCTTTTTAGCTATCAAAAAAGGTATAATACTAGGAGTTTAATAGGAAAACTGTACACAGAATGACACCTAAAACGGGCTCGGGTAGCAAAAGGTAAATTTTTAGTTCTAGGTGAAAATACGAAAAATACACAAATAAAACAAAAAACCTTGCAATTTAATATTTTTTATTAATTATAATTCATGTTCTATATGGTCGCCCCTATTTCTAACACAAATTCTCATTCTTTTTCTTAAATTACTTTTCACAATGCTGGTTGTGAGGTGCCGCCTCATTTCGTCAGCCGCATCAATTATTTTTTGTCTTAGGACATCCACGTTTTCGATAGGAGTCATCTAGTCGTATACGAGACTTTTCATGTGACCCCACACATAAAAATCATTCGGTGTTAGGTCTGGGCTTCTCGCCGGCCAAGGTATGGGTCCGCCTCCTCCAGTCCATTTGTTGGGATAATTGTCATTGAGCCATGCACGAACACTCTGTAGTGAGCTGGGCAGCCATCGTGTTAAAAGTACATGTTTTGTCTCAAACCAATAGGTAGGTCTTCCATCAAATTAGGTAAATCGTTCCGCAAAAAATTGTCGTATTCCTCGCCATTCGAATTATCTGGCAGGAAGAATGGCCCAACCAAATAATCTGAAATTATACCCATCCACACATTTAAGCTGAATCTTGTTTGTGATCCTTTCGTTCTTTTTTTGTTTGGGTTGCCTTCCTCTTTAGAAGCCCAATAGTGGACATTGTGGTAGTTTGTAAGACCGTCTTTGTCGAATTTCGACTCGTCAGTCCATAGTATTTTCTTAAAAAAAATATGCATCTTCGACTTCGGTATTGAGCATAAATCTGCAGAATTCTAATCGTCGCAACGGATCCCCTTCTTCAATGACTTGCACGGGCGTATAGTGGTAAGGGTGTTGCCCAACAGTATGCATTACAACCCATACCTTCCACTGCGAAATACCAAGCTGTTGTGCGGCAACATTTGTAGATGTGGTTGGGTCCACCTCAAAGAGACGTCGTATTTCGTTTTCTTCGTATTCATCAAAGATACGTGGTCGTCCCATGTCAGTCCGCCGTCTTTGTACGGAACTAGTTTCTCGTGGTCTTCGATAAGTTCCATCAAATACGCTAACATCAGGTACACGACGAGTAGGATATCGCAGTATATATTCATCACGTGCACGCGACGACACTCCTTCGCAAAATCCGTAACACATTAGGATGTCAGCATATTCCTCGTTGGTATGCGTTGCCATATTTACAAGCAGAGATCAAAATCCAGTTACGAGCCAATTCACACAGTCAGAAGATGAAACACAGATATTTTTGAAAAGCACGGTATAGCACATCTACCACGGACGAATCGCATAAGCAGAGTAAAAATCATTCAATAATGTTTAGTGAACAGAAAATGTCACTCGCACAGAGAGTACCCCTACCGGAAAAAAAAATGCTTACCCAACCCTTTTTATTGTTTGAAGGTGCAGGTAGTAAACCGGTAATTGGTAGTATCTAAATTCTATTATGTTACTCTACATTTGGGCCTATTGAAATCTCATTTTCTTAGAATTTTCAATAGAGCCAGTAGATATTATACCATTTTAGATAGCTAAAAAGACGTAAAAGTTTTTAAAATAATTTGCAGAATACCTTCCATACATTTTTTTTTCTCTTTATTGATTTAAAGTAGGAAACACTTGGTAAAAATTCGTAATTTAGAAACATTAACAAGCCGCCATTTGAAACTGTTAGTAACTAGTTCAAAATTTTTTTGATGATTTTTGATACTTGACATACAGACTAACTAAAAATAACCAAAAAATCGCACTCGAGAACCTCTAATAATAAAAAAATCGATATAAAAGCAAAAAAAAAAACATGTTTTTTTTTTGCTTTTATATCATTGTTAGCCTGACTAGTCATTCAGTATCCTGTTGGTTTGGCTTTTATGGAAGCAAACGTTTTTCGTACTATTTAAAGTGACCACTTTCGGCTGAAAAATCTTATTAAAAATTAATCAATATCCTACCTGGAAGTTGCTCAGCAGCCCTCGCCATCGCCTTGGCACGTTTAGCTTCTTCTTCAGCTTTTTTCTTAGCAATAGCTTTTTTCTTTCTTTCTTCAGCTTCCTTGGCTTGTTTCTCTCTTCTTTTTTTCAACATTTTGCTTGTAGGAGACATTTTCTTTAAAAATAATAGAAAAAAAAAAAACATTTTTTTAGGATGATTATATTTTCTCAAAGTTGTACAGAGTGATTCATTAGTCTTGAGACTAATTTTAGGCGTTTAGGTAAATGCTGAACGATGGACAGATAGCAATGTTGTTTACGCTGAAGGTTTAACGGTACCTCTACTCTGATTTTAGAATCTGCGCATTTGATTATTCGTATTGAAAATATCATACAACCTGGATTTACGGAAGTGCGTTGTTTCCTTGTTTGGACAACTGTCTACAAGCAAATTTTCGAAGCGCGTTTGAAGATAAGCCAATATCTGGTGGCAGCATATTTCGTGTTTTGCGTGATTGTCGTGAAAACAAAGAACCAAAAAATAAAAAAAAAATCTGGTAGGTCAGCTGTTCTTAGCAGAAGAACAACGAAAAAATCTTCTGTCAAGCGCAAAAAACAAAGTTGGACAGTCGCAAAGAACATTGTCGAGAAAATACGGTGTTTCGCAATCAGCTGAATATCGAATTTTGAAATCAAATAATATGAAGGTTCGAAAACATAAAAAGGCACCGAAATACACCGCAAGACAGCTCTAAAAAGTACCAAAATGTTGCTGTGCACTTTTTGTTAAGCATTTCACGCATGGGGAATTCATAGTTATGGATGATGAAAAATACTTCATATTTTCGAACAGTTCTCTCAGTGGAAATGATTTCTTCTAGACTGACGATTATGAAGCAGTACCAGACGACGTTAAATACGCCGGCAATATTTGAACTAAAGGGTATTTCAGCTCCATATTTCTAACCAAGCAGTGTTGTTGCAGTCAAGTCTGATGTGTATATCAACAAATGCTTGACTAAATTGAAGCAGTTTATCAAAGGAAAACATAGGCGCGACAAAATAATATTCTGGCTAGATCTTGCATGTTGTCATTATGCAAAAAAAAAAACAAGAATGTCTCAAAAGTCAAAAAATCGAATTTGTACCACAAAATGAATGAGGCAATATCTTTTATTGTTCATGGAGTCTAAACAGCTTTTAATGAAGAAGATACAGTAGAGATTAATCATAAATACGGAAGCTTTAAAAGACTCGTCTAAATATCGTGTGCGCTGCATATCTATACCAAAATTTCAACATGATATTAATCTACACCGACCTAAGTCTGTACAGGGTGTAGATAGAGTAAAGTTCATTATCTCATTTGTTTCGGGAATAACGAAAAAATGTTAATTACAATAGTTTTAGGGAATGTTAAGGTTCATAGTTTAAAATTATTTTTGAGTATACAGGGTACTTCAGAAAAGTGGTGGCCGATATAACATATGCTTTTTTAAATGGAACATCTTATTTTCTGATTTATTTTTAAATTCTGTGTAAACTTTTTTATTAATAATGTTATATACCTAAACCCAGTAGTTTTTCTAATATTTCAATTTTTTTAAAAAAAGACTAGTTTTCAGTTTTGTAAAAAATTGCCAGTAGCGCCATTGTTTCTGAAGGTGGAATACTCATAATTGGTACGAGCATTCTATAAAGGTGAAAGAAAAAGATATATGTAAAGAAATTCGAGTTAGATGCTACAGGGTGTTCAAAATAAATTTATTAAATGGCACACCCTGTATATTATTATTTTTTCTGATAGATTTTACAAAACCCTCCAACTTTTATTAAGTATATCATATACCTATTTCTAATAGTTTTTAATTTATTTTGAATTTTTCAATTTTTACCCTTGTTTTTAATACACTTACGCTGTAACATCATAGACCAAGACAAAACAAAAATGTAGGCATTGTCAAATTTTGACATGTCTATTAAGGAAGTAAAAATAGTTCAATGTGTTGTAGTAGGTGACGTACAAAGGTAAGAGTTATGGATTTTCCTAAAAATGAATTAACTGATATGGCTTATATACTGGGCGAGGCGGGAAAAAATTGTCTTTTGGCAGTAAGGCTTTACGAAGCGAAGTACCCTAATAGACGTATACCATCTAGAAAACCTTTTCTGTGCTTAATGGAGCGTTTTGATGGTAGTGATAGCGTTGAGTATACGAAACGGAAAGTAGTAAATCAGAATGCTACCAATGAGGAAAAAGAAATGGAGATTTTACTTCATGTTGAAGATAATCCGCAGGTCTGAAACCGTCAACTAGCTGACTTATCCGACCCATCCCAATCTACGGCTAATTCCATCACGAGAACTTCAAGACCGTGATTTTGAACGACGAGTAAATTTTTGTACCACCATGAATGGAGCAACTGAGGCCGATCCAAATTTTTTATCCAGAATAATGTTTTCTGATGTAGCTACTTTTCGCAGTAATGGAGCAGTTAACAGCAATAACATGCATTATTATTCAACAGTTAATCCATTTTGGGTGCAGGAAGTTCAAAACCAAAACCAATGGTCATTTAATGTACGGTGTGTAATATTAAATTTTCGATTTATTGGTCCATATTTTTTCCGCTAACAGGTTAACGAGCCTAGATATCTAAATTTTTTGCAAAACGAATTACCATAACTTCTTGAGGAAGTTGATAACTTTGAAAGGGAATAAATGAGGGTTCAACAAGACGGAGCTCTTGCTCATTACCACTAGGAAGTTCGGGAATTTTTAAACGATCGTTACCCACAAAAATGGATCGATAGGGCTGGTTTCATTCAGTAGCCCCCTCGATCATGTGACTTAACGCCTTTAGACTTCTTTTTGTGGGGCTACATTAAAGATCGTGTTTATGTGAATCCCTCTACAACATCAGTAGATATGGAAAATAGGATACGGGATGCATGCAGGACAATAACGCCCTTTATGCTAAGGAAAGTGAAGGAAAATATAGTAAAACACCTAAACATGTGTATTCAAGAAGACGGACATATTTTTGAACATTTATTACGTCATTATAATTAATCATTAGATAAGTTAAACTATATTAAAATTAATGTTAACTATTTGTTTATGTTTTCACAATAACGTAAATGTATTATAAACAAGGGTAAAAATTGAAAAATTCAAAGTAAATCGAAAACTATTAGAAATAGGTATATGATATGCTTAATAAAAGTTGGAGAGTTTTGTAAAATCTATCAGAAAAAATAATAATATACAGGGTGTGACGTTGAAAAAATTTGAGATTTTTCAATTTAAAATAGTCGAAATGCATAAATTTATTTTGAACACCCTCTAGCATCTAACTCAAATTTCTTTATATATATCTTTTTTTCATCTCTACAGAACGTTCTTACAAATTATGACTATTCCACCTTGAAACAATGGCGCTACTGGACATTTTTACAAAACTGATAATTAGTATTAAAAAAAATTTAATATTAGAAAAACTACTAGGTTTATGTATATAACATTATTAATAAAAAAGTTATAAAATTTTACGCAGAATTTAAAAATAAATTAGAAAATAGAATGTTCCATTTAAAAAAAACATATGTTATATCGGCCACACTTTTTTGAAGTACCCCGTATACTCAAAAATAATTTTAAATTGTGCACCTTAACATTCCCTAACGCTATCGTAGTTAACATTTTTCCATCATTCTCGAAACAAATAAGATAATGAACTATCGTTAACTCACCCTGTACTGGATGGGTGACCGAGTGGAAAAATCGAGTGGCTTACATGCACGCAATAATTGTAGACATACATTAAGTACGTGGTAGCACTACCGCACTGTCTTAAAAGTACCGTGAAAAATAAATGTATGTCACGCACTTAGACAACTTTGACGGATATTATGACATTCCAGTCGATATCTCCAAAGTGTAGTTAAAATGGTTAATACTTATTGAAGAGTGGAAGTAAACGATAAAAGAAGTTTCTACCATATTAAATTACCTTTCAGTTTTATATTTAAAAAGTAGCGAAAATTGATATTACATCGTCGAAAAAGTATCCGATTTTAAATGTTCTCCCTAACGAGTAACATGGTTTTTATGTACATGCATACCTTTTTTGCGACATATTTAACAGCAAAGGTCACTGGACAGTCATTTTTCTGCAGCGTTACTGCGTCATGTTTTATTAGCTTCACCATTCCAAAATCGAAACAATTAGTAAAATTCGGCAAGCTTTCGTATAAATATTAACTAAATTAAGTAAGGCATGTCTAGGACGTTTCGGAAGGCTACAAACAGCTCGCAGTATAGCTGTCGCCGGAGAAATGCAAACTTTTATATGGGTATCAGTAAATATTTCATATATGTAATTTTATGGATGCAAGAACAAAAGCTAAAGAATTTAACAAACCTGCATACATTTGTTTCGTCGACATGACTTAAGCCTTCGAAAGATTGCAATTAACAGATATTAAATTATAATAAAAAATATTAAAGAAAAGCAGAAGTTAATAAAAATCATACATGACATTAACACAAAAGGCAAAACAAATACAAAAGTGGGACATCTATTGAGCAAGGAAGTAAAAATAAACGGCAGAATAAGACCAGGCAATTCGCTTAGTCTCCTTATTTTCAACCTCGCCATGGAGAATCTTCCAAAAACTAGAGGATACAAAATGGGCAACACACACTTCCACACAATCTGCTGCGCCGATGAAGCAGTCCTTCCAATTCTGAGGACAACCTACAGAAGGTCTTTTATGCCTTTAATTTGGAAGCGAGATAACTAAACATGATTATTAACACAACGAAGATGAAATGTATGGTAGCTTCAAAAGAATTATTAAGATGCAAGTTGGAGAAACAAGGAAGTATTATTGAATTGATTAATAATTTTAAATACCTGGAATAACAATAACAAACTAAGAAGACTTGAACAGGAAAGTAATACAACAGTTTATAAATGCATCACTAATAGCAGATTTGCTTTACGAATATAGTATGAAACAATAAATACCTTACAGAGGAAAGCAAAATAAGAATATACGAGATAACAGTGAGATCGATTCTCACATATGCAGAGCTGACGCATGTAAAACAACACAAATAATGAGGACAACTCGCTAGCGTATTTTAATAAAACTAGACACCAAAAAGGCTTCTGGCGCTGACGGAATACCTGCCATAGTTCTCAAAAACTGTGCGGGGGAACTAACACCAGTTTTCTGTAAACTTTTCAACCTATCCTACAGAAAGAGATTATTTCCTTCCTGCTGGAAATGTGCCACAGTTCAGCCGATACCTAAAAAAGGCAAGAAAACCTTGCCAAATAACTACCGACCAGTCGCACTGCTTTTAATAATATCGAAAGTCATGGAAAAGGTTATCAATCAGTAACTTCTAAAATATCTTGAAGGATTCAACATTATTAGCGATCACCAATATGGTTTTCGTAAACATAGATTAACAGGAGATCTTCTGACTTATGTAACACCTGTTTGGAACAACGCAATTGAACACTTTGGAGAATCTCGAGCGGTTGCTCCTGACATATCCAAGGTATTCGACTGTGTTTGGCAAGATGGACTGTTGACTAAGCTACGCTCTAATGGTATGTGTGAAAAGTTCTGTTTGTGGCTCTCATGTTTCCTCAGAGAGCGTTCTTAACGAGTGGTAGTCGACAGATTTCTTTCAATCAGCGCCGGTGTGCCCCAGGGCTCCTTACTATCTCCTACTCCCTTTCTCATTTACATTAACGATCTGCTGGAAAAGACCGGGAATCCAATCTACAGCTTTGTAGATGACAGTACGCTTATCTCTTCATTCACTTTGAACGTTCGGACATCGGCTACTCAGGTAAATATCCGCAGACAGCAGGAGATCGTTCAACTTGACAAAGAAATTCTGTCTTGGGATGACAATAACCAACTGAGATTTAACGCTACAAAAATCCAGGCGGCAGTTTTTTCTAAAAAAGTTAACGTTGCTGAACCCGACATAGTCATGTCGGGGCACTCCATTCCCCTAGCATCGTCACTCAATTTGTTGGGCGTTAATTTGGGAGCAAATATGTCCTGGCATGAGCATGTTGCAGGCATAGTAAGGAGAGCTTCTCAAAAGTTGGGAATAGTATTTCCAACCAGAAAGCTTTACACTCCACAACAACTGTTAATTCTTTACAAAGCTCAAATTCGACCAACCATGGAATACTGCTTCTATGTTTGGAACTCCGCTGCCAAACACACACTGCATTTGTTGGACTCTGTCCAGAGAAGAGTTGTTCGTCTGACTGGAGACCCGGAACTGACCGGCGGCCTTGATTCGCTGGATTATCGAAGAACGGTTGGCGATTTGAGTCTGTTCTACAAGTATTTTCATGGAAAGTTCGAAGGATGTAGCCCGCTCAATTCCTCCCAAAGCAGTGCATGTTAGAAATACACGTCGCGCTAATACTTCACATCCGTATGAGGTTCAGCTTGTTACTCCACGTACAACGCTTTTCAAGCAGTCTTTTATATGGAGAACATCATCCCTTTGGAATAATTTGCCCAGGGCAGTGTTTACCACCGAGCAAAATTTACAGCGATTCAAGAACAACGTGAATCGCTTTTTTCGTACACGTGCCGCTCCTAGAGCGCTTTAGGGACTTCCTTGTAGCACCTGTGCTAGATCCATACAAAAAAGAACATAAATGAAAATCATTAGAGACATACATGGAAAAACTCTCCTCGACAAAATCCGCAACAAAGATCTACAAGAACTAAGTAAGATCCAAGAAATATCCAAATGGACCAGAACTAGAAGAAAACAATTAAATGGATGGACGACGACAGACTGGTAAAAAGGGCCAAACTCAATAAACCTTGCGGTGTAAAAACTAGGGCTAGACCTCAGAAAAAGTGGAAGGAATGCTGGACGTCCACATCGGAAGAGGCCTAATCGGGATCAAACATGGAGTATGCCTGCTTATATGACACACCATATAAGAAAGAAGAAGAAGAACAAAAGCAACTTCGCCTTGGCGTTAAAACGTGTTAGGTACAACCATCAAGGAATCAGAGTTTCTCAAGAGCATGACCATTCAAGAAAACTTTTGGATATATAAATAGAATCCCGAAGCAATTATCACAGTGAAAACAACCCTTAGCCTCAAAAGCCAAAAAGAATCGCATCACGTGCGTAACAAAATTAACGTGATGTTAAATTCATGGACTGCCGTGGCATTGTTCATCACGATTACCCATCGAAAGGTTAAATAGTTACTAATAAATTTCATCGAAGAGTTATGTTTTACCTCCGTAATGAGGTACAACCTAAAAGAGATGACCACTAGAAGTAGTGAAATACCACGGCAATGGTTCGATTAATTTGTCACAAATAAACCTAGCTTTCTTGCTTCAACAGAAAATCTCAATTGTATAATAATCTATTTTCCTTTCCTTTCCACTATTTTTTTATGTGATGATGCTGCTGGGGGACAGAGCAGAGATAAAATAATGAAAAAAGTGATGGTTTAGCTACAGGTCATTTTTAATGAGCCTTCAGCAACGGAAGGGTAATTAGTCTAAGTATATGGATATACAAGAAATGTACTCAAGTATACAATTCCTTTTCCTGCCCAATGATTGCATACTTTTTTAGAAAGAATTAATTTGATCTAAAATTTTTTCGATATTACTACTTTGTCTAGTTCAAGAATAAGTAAGTCCAAGATATTTTGGAAGTCCATAGATGTCAACGAGGTTCCTTCAATATTATGGTTACGTGCTAAGGGCAAAAATCTATAGGTACTTACCTCTTCCACTTTTTTCTTTTCCTTTTCCAGTTTCTCTCTCCGCAGCTGTGACGATTTAGTCTCCCTCAGCGGTTTTACTTTTGGCTTCGAAGGTTTCTTGGCTACCGCTGGTGCTGCTTTTCCTTTAACCGGTAACAACAATTATCAATGGCAATTTTTAAAATATTTATCAATAATGAAATACAATAGAAGAGCGAGTAATGTTCAAAATTAAATGATTCGTAATATTCCAATCTTTGTATATGTAGTACTAGAATTTTTGAAGTAGAGCAATAATGTACTCGGTTACATGAAACAGACTAGTTGTAGTTGTCTCGAATTTCAATATACTGTTTCAACATAATAGCAATTAAAATTAAATATTGCACTGACTTAGCCGTTACTTGATGGAGATCCATAATAACTAGGAATAAAAATTTAAACAAATATTTAAGATCACCACTTATGTTTATTATTGCTGACAATTATTTCGACACACTGTGTCTTCTTCTGGAGCACGAAGTAAATTAACTAAGAAAGTATGTTTCAGAATACATAGTTTACCTAATTACAAGTACTAAATTCGTTAACAATATTTTCCTTAATACCTAGAACAAATTCAATAAAGGAGACCCTTCCCCATCTAATTGATCGTTGAGTAATAGACCTGAGGACTTTTTCTGATTAATTTCTACCTGGTCTAAACAATTCAGTAATTTTCCTTTCTTTCCGTTATGTAAAATTTTGAAATCTTCATTGAATGTATGATTTTCCTCTGTTAAATGTTTGGCGTAATGAGATTTGTTATTTTTCATTTTAAAGCTTTGTTTATGTTCGTTTATTCTTTTATAAAAATGTCTGCCTGTTTGTCCTATATACGTTTTATTGCAAGTGCCACAGCATAATTCATAAACCCCTGATTTATTTTCTTTTTTTGTTTTACGTTTATTATTTTTAATATGTCGAGATAATGTGTTATTTGTTCGGAAAGCAATATTTACATGATTTCTATGGAAAAATTTTTGAATTTTATTAGTTAATTTTCCGGTATAAGTGAGTGTATGAAATTTTTCTTTGTTTAGTTGTTTGTACGGGTACACCAGTCCTATTGCTTTCTTAAATTGTTTTCTCATTAAAATATTATCTACGAAATAGCTCCTGTATCTATTCTTTATACTAATTTGTTTTTATAATATGTAATTCTTTCTGAAAATTTTCTTCCGTTAATGATGTATTTATTAGTCTATGGATGAAACTATTATAAGCCGAGATTTTATGGGTGAACGGGTGGTTAGAATTAGCGTGTATAGTTATATCTGAGTATGTTGGTTTATTGAAGATTTCAAAATCGTGTTTATTCATTTTGTTTGATATTTTTAAATCTAGGAAATTAATCCCAATAATTAAACAAGAAATATTAAATATCTTAACATTGTGCTTAGATCAGAATTCTTTCGAATTTAACGATAACATTTACATAAGTAAGAAAGGTTTAATAATAGGAAACCCTCTTAGTCCAATTTTCTCTGAAATTTTCATGGCCGATTTAGAAGAACAAATCAGTAATTCTCATCTTTTTAAAAATTTCTTTTATTGGTACCGGTATGTAGATGATATATTGACTAGCTTTACAGGCACAGATCGACAATTAAAACTTTTTCTAGATTATATTAACCAACTTCATAATAATATTACTTTTACAACAGAAATAGAAACGAATAAATCGATTAATTTCGTAGATTTAAAAATATCAAACAAAATGAATAAACACGATTTTGAAATCTTCCATAAACCAACAACCTGAACTAATAAAATTCGAAATTTTTTCCATAGAAATCATGTAAATATCGCTTTCCGTACAAGTAACACATTATCTCGACATATTAAAAATAATAAAATTAAAACAAAAAAAAAACCGGTCAAGTGCAAGTTGAACTTGCACAATTAGTGTTCCGTAAGTTGATTGTTTTTTTTTAAATAAAAATTTTTGTTAGGGTGGTATAAAATGATCAGTGACTTCACAAAACACACCCCAAATGAGTTTTCAACAAAGTTTGTTTCCAATCTTTACTGAAAACTGGTGGCCTTGAAATTTTGTTTTTTTTTATATACCAAATAAATTATTAAAGGTAATGCACTCGTGATAATTTTCGTTCAATCTATACCCCGTGGAGAATATTCCAAAATTTTTTCAAAATTTTTTGAACAGTACTTTTCGAGATAAGGTAGGGGACAGGGATTTTTTTAAAAGTAATACGAAGGAAAGTGTGCGCAAGTGTTACATTATATATATATTTTTTACTCGTGTTTTTCACAAGCTTTCATTTGACACCACACTCGATGACCTAGTAAAAAAATTTTTTTTTCACTTCCGATTTCACCTCTCAAAACAAACCCCTTAAGTCAAAATTTATGTTACGGTGGTATAAAATGATCAGTGACTTCACAAAACACACCCCAAATGAGTTTTCAACAAAGTTTGTTTCTAATCTTTACTGAAATCTGATGACCTTGAAATTTTTTGTTTTTTTTATATACCATATAAATTATTAAAGGTAATGCACTCGTGATAATTTTCGTTCAATCTACACCCCGTGGAGAATATTCCAGAATTTTTTCGAAATTTTTTGATAAGTACTTTTCGAGATAAGGCCCGGGACAGCGATTTTTCGCGAATTTTTAAAAATAATACAAAGAAAAGTGCACGCAAGTATAATATTATATGTATATTTTTTACTCGTGTTTTCACAAGCTTTCATTTGACACCATACTCGATGACCTAGTAAAAAATTTTTTTTTTCACTTCTGACTTCACCCTCTAAAACTAACGCCTTAAGTCAAAATTTAATTCTCAAAACTACGTGGCTCTGATGAGGCCATCAATTCCTATATTATTACCAAATTTCACCTTTCTATGTCAAATAGTTTCGGAGAAAATCGGGTGTGACAGACAGACAGACAGACAGACAGACACCAAAGTGATCTTATAAGTGTTCCGTACGGAACACTAAAAAGAAAATAAATCGGGGGTTTACGAATTATGCTATGGCACTTGCAATGAAACGTATATAGGACAAACAGGCAGATCTTTTTATAAAAGAATAAAGGAACATAAACAAAGCTATAGAATGAAAAATAACAAATCTCGTTACGCTAAACATTTAACAGATGAAAATCATACGTTCAATGAAGATTTCAAAATTTTGCATAACGGAAAGAAAGGAAAATTACTGAATTGTTTAGAACAGGTAGAAATTAATCAGAAAAAATCCTCAGGTCTATTACTCAACGATCAATTAGATGGGGAAGGGTCTCCATTATTGAACTTGTGCTAGGTATTAAGGAAAATATTGATAATTAATTTAGTACCTGTAATTAGGTAAACTATGTATTCTGAAACATACTTTGTTAGTTAATTAACATCGTGCTCCAGAAAAAGACACAGTGTTGTGAAACAATGGTCAGCAATAATAAACATAAGTGGTGGTCTTAAACATTTGTTTATTCTTAATTAAAATTAAGGAATACTATTAAAATATGTGGTTAAAGCTACAGGTAGCTCATTGAATGATAAGCTATGAAGTTCAAGATAAGAGATAATAACACAGGCCAACGATAAAAACACTTTTTTAATAACTTTACCTGATTCGTATGTTTTGTGGTGTGCTGAGTCTGAAAATAATAATAAAAAAGTCGTATCACCCACCAATTTTTCACATTTTAACCCCTTACTGCATGACTTTTTTTATTTTTGCAAAAAAATATATATGTTAGATAATATTTTTAAATACACGAAATAAATGTTAAAAAAAAAAATCGGTCAAGTGCAAGTTGAACTTGCACAATTAGTGTTCCGTACGTGGATTGTTTTTAAAATAAAAATTTTGTTAGTGTGGTATAAAATGATCAGTGACTTCACAAAACATACCCCAAATGAGTTTTCAACAAAGTATGTTTCCAATTTTTACTGAAAACTGGTGACCTTGAAATTTTGTTTTTTTTTTCTGTACCAGATAAATTATTAAAGGTAATGATAATTTTCGTTCAATCTACATCCTGTGGAGAATATTCCAGGATTTTTTCAAAATTTTTTGGTCAGTACTTTTCGAGATAAGATAGGGGACAGCGATTTTTCACGATTTTTTAAAAGTAATACGAAGAAAAGTGTGCGCAAGTATTACATTATATATATATTTTTTACTCGTGTTTTCACAACCTTTCATTTGACACCACACTCGATGACTTAGTAAAAAATTTTTTTTTCACTTCCGATTTCACCCCTCAAAACGAATCCCTTAAGTCAAAATTTATGTTACAGTAATATAAAATAATCAGTGACTTCACAAAACACACCCCAAATGAGTTTTCAACAAGGTTTATTTCCAATCTTTACTGAAAACTGGTGACCTTGAAATTTTGGTTTTTTTCTATACCAGATAAATTATTAAAGGTAATGATAATTTTCGTTTAATCTATACCCCGTGGAGAATATTCCAGGGTTTTTTCAAAATTTTTGATCAGTACTTTTCGAGATAAGGTAGGGGACAACGATTTTTCACGATTTTTTAAAAGTAATACGAAGAAAAGTGTGCGCAAGTATTACATTATATATATATATTTTTTACTCGTGTTTTCACAACCTTTCATTTGACACCACACTCGATGACTTAGTAAAAAATTTTTTTTTCACTTCCGATTTCACCCCTCAAAAACGAATCCCTTAAGTCAAAATTTATGTTACAGTAATATAAAATAATCAGTGACTTCACAAAACACACCCCAAATGAGTTTTCAACAAGGTTTATTTCCAATCTTTACTGAAAACTGGTGACCTTGAAATTTTGGTTTTTTTCTATACCAGATAAATTATTAAAGGTAATAATAATTTTTGTTTAATCTATACCCCGTGGAGAATATTCCAGGGTTTTTTCAAAATTTTTTGATCAGTACTTTTCGAGATAAGGTAGGGGACAACGATTTTTCACGATTTTTTAAAAGTAATACGAAGAAAAGTGTGCGCAAGTATTACATTACATTCTATAGAAATGAATATAATAAAACAAATAGCGGTTAACAATGGATACCAACCAGATATCTTAGACAGAATGATTAATAAAAAAACATATCAACTAGCAATCAATAAGTTATATCCTAAACCAAAACAGAATAAAGAAAGTTATAAAACTATCACTTACACCGGACAAATTACACAGTTTATTTCTAAAGAATTAACTAAAATAGGTCTAAATATTGCTTTCAGAACTAATAATAAACTCTCTAACATAATAAAAAATAATAAAAATAAAAGTAACAAAAAAGCAAAATCGGGAATTTATAAACTCAATTGTGGTTCTTGTCCAAAATTTTATATAGGCCAAACAGGCAGATCTTTTCAAAAAAGAATCAACGAACACAAAAGAAGCTATACCAAACAAAATATCATATCCCATTATGCAGAACATTTAATTTCAACAAATCACGTCTTTGACGATAATTTCAAAATACTTCATTATGACAAAAAATCCAAGAAATTAAATTACTTAGAAAGCTTAGAAATAAACAAATACAAAAATTCAAATCTCCTCTTAAATCAACAAATAGAAACAAACAATTCCCCATTATTAAACCTTTATCCGGAATAACCCATTATTAATCCATCATTTAAGTATGGTACAACTTATTTATTGTTATCTTTATTTTAATTGTGTGAAAACCCACAAATGACAGGTATTACCCACTTCTTTTGTACAATAATATTAAATGTTTATTATTTTTATAATTTAATCTTGTAATTTACTACTCCTAAAGGTATATATGGGCTAATATGTTCTAATTTAAAATTAGTTTAAAGTTATCATCCGTCTGATGAAGACATTGTATGTCGAAACAATTGTTACGGTTTATAAATATAGTGGAATTCTAAAAAACATCTATTGTTTTACTTCGGTATTAATTTACAATGAATTTCCATCAAGTAACGGCTACCTCAGTGAATAATAAATTACATTATATATAATATTTTTACTCGTGTTTTCACAACCTTTCATTTGACACCACACTCGATGACTTAGTAAAAAATTCCTTCCGATTTCACCCTCAAAACGAATCCCTTAAGTCAAAATTTATGTTACAGTAATATAAAATAATCAGTGACTTCACAAAACACACCCCAAATAAGTTTTCAACAAGGTTTATTTCCAATCTTTACTGAAAACTGGTGACCTTGAAATTTTGGTTTTTTTCTATACCAGATAAATTATTAAAGGTAATGATAATTTTCGTTTAATCTATACCCCGTGGAGAATATTCCAGGGTTTTTTCAAAATTTTTTGATCAGTACTTTTCGAGATAAGGTAGGGGACAACGATTTTTCACGATTTTTTAAAAGTAATACGAAGAAAAGTGTGCGCAAGTATTACATTATATATATATTTTTTACTCGTGTTTTCACAAGCTTTCATTTGACACCACACTCGATGATCTAATAAAAAAATTTTTTTTTCACTTCCGATTTCACCCCTCAAAACGAATCCCTTAAGTCAAAATTTATGTTACGGTGATATAAAATGATCAGTGACTTCACAAAATACACCCCAAATAAGTTTCAAGAAAGTTTATTTCCAATCTTTACTGAAAATTGATGACCTTGAAATTTCTGTTTTTTTTTATATACCAGATAAATTATTACAGGTAATACACTCGTGATAATTTTCTTTCAATCTACACCCCGTGGAGAATATTCCAGAATTTTTTCAAAATTTTTTGATAAGTACTTTCCGAGATAAGGCGGGTGGACAGCGATTTTTCGCGATTTTTTAAAAATAATACAAAGAAAAGTGAGCGCAAGTATTACATTATATATATATTTTTTACTCGTGTTTTCACAAGCTTTCATTTGACACCACACTCGATTACCTAGTAAAATTTTTTTTTTTAACTTCTGATTTCACCCCCCAAAACTAACCCCTTAAGTCAAAATTTAACTTTAAAAACTACATGGCTCTGATGAGGCCATCAATTCCTATATTTCTACCAAATTTCAACTTTCTATGACAAATAGTTTCGGAGAAAATCGGGTGTGACAGACGGACAGACGGACAGACAGACGGACAGACACCGAAGTGATCTTATAAGTGTTCCGTACGGAACACTAAAAATTGGTCACTTTTTTATCAAGATATGAATCACCTTTTGACATGTGCCAAATTTAGCACAAATTGGGAAAACGGAAAAAAAATTAAACTAGAGAATAAATTTCGGTAAAAATGTTTAAACGTGTCATACAAAGTTTATTCAGTATGGAATTTATAAAAACAGTTTCGGTCTTTATTTAGGCATAAAAATACCACACACTTGTTACAAGACACATGAGATTTTCCCTTGCACTCAGGATATTTACATCTTTGGCGATCTTCATTTACTTCTGGCCAGTGACTCAAGTTATCAGTTCTAACTTCCTGGGCTGGTATTTGTGAAAAGGGATACTTTCTTTGTTTCAAATCTAGCTGAGGCTGTAGGCAGGTGCTTGGCCTTCCCCTTTTTTTCTGACTCACGCCAGATTTCGTTAATACTTCTGCAAGAGCAAGCTTGAATTCTGAGAGCGACAAATATAAGTTATCATTTTGCAAACTTCGTCTCCACAGTATCCAACTGTTAGCGCAAGTCATATCAAGAAAATGGAAAAATACCCTCATATACCACTTTTTTCATCTAATTTGGATTCTATAGTATCCTAGCATGCTATCTAGGAGATCTACTCCTCCCATATAAGCATTATATACAGCAACGCTTGGGGACGGGGGATTTTTATATGGGTATTTGATTTTTTGCAGAACTTCGTTGCTTCTGATGTAGGCTGACTGCCAACATAGGTTGATACGGTATTCACAACTTTATTATCATACCAGGACACTGCAGATATTTGCACACCATCGACAGTTGCCACTTTTTCCAGAAATGTACCTCTACCTTTTTTTTTCATTTCCGATTCCTTAGGAAACTGCAAGCATGGTACACGATTAGCTCTTACTGTACCCAATGGTAAAATGCCATTTTTGGTGAGATATGTTAGCAGGGGAATGCTTGTAAACCAGTTATCAAAAAAGAGTTTGTAGTTTAGATTTTTCGGAATAGATTCTGAAAGTTTTACTACAACGTTGCTACTGGCTCCTAGATCAGGCTGATTATTCTCAAGCACCGTAGTTCCACAGTAAAAATCAAAGTCGTAAGAAAAAACCAGACACGCCGCTTAGAACGAAAACTTTATATCCCCATTTATGGGGCGTTTTGGGATTATATTGTTTTAGAGTTGAGCGTGCTTTCGTTGGGATGATTTGTTCATCGACGGCCATATGTTCTTCTTTAGGAACAAGTAGAAATCTGCCACGAATCTTGTTCAGAAAGGGACGTATTTTAAAAAGTTTATCATAGTCAGGTTGACCCTGAGGAACCTGCAGTGTGTTGTCGTTGAAATGCAGAAATCGTTTGATTTCTTCAAATCTGTTGCATGTCATAGCACTGGAGATATTGGGAATTTCCAACGAATTATTCCAATAAGACCTGGTCGATGGTAACTGAATAATCGACATATATATATATATATATATATATATATATATATATATACAAATGCCACAAAAAACACGAATTTCTTCCTTGGATATATTGGGTGGCTTTTCAGGTCTACTTTGAACCCCGTACAAATTTGACTGTTCAGTTATGTAAACGAAAAGTTCTTCAGTAAAAATGAAATTGAAGACATGGATAGGATCTTCTAATTCTTTTATGAAATCAGGAAGAATTGTACAACCTTGAAATTTTACAAATTCCTCAGAGACAGCTAGAAATTTATTCTCCCAATCAACGGTTTGCTTCTGCTTTTTTTTCGGCTTCTCTTTGGTCGGTTTATTAGTCGATGTCGATGGTAACACATTCTGATGATCTATAAAAGTTTGCCCTAATGCGGACAATGGCATGTCATCATCATCATCTTCTATATCGGTTTCGTCAATAATAACATCTTCGTTTGTCGAAACGATTCTTTCGTTTTCACTGTCTGACTCATATAGGAGAACGGACTTTCTAGGACCCAACAAGTCATTTCTTTGATGTTCATCGTCCGAGGATAAATTTTCATTGTCACTAACGTCACCATTTGGAATTCGGAAATTTCTGGTGCCATAAAACTTACTGGGGTCCATCTAAGAAAGAGATGTAATTATTATAAATTATCATATCTTTATATAAAACTGTTCCAAATATGGCACAGGTAAACAAACTCATATTTTGTCTTCAATACGTCAAATTATAATTATGATATTACCTTAGTAGCAAAATTAGACACCTACCTTTATAAGAATATTTTTTTCACAACAAATTATTCACAAGAGAGTATGAAAACTGTTGATCTAAAAAACCACAAAACAGGATATAGCGTGTCACAAGCCGCCACTGGACTAATGGCTTTTCCTGGCGTCGAGATTTGACTGCGGTGGAGTCTGCGCGTTTTACGTCAGAGCAACGAACGTGCCGGATATGGAACAATTTGAAATAAGATCCTTAAGCTACTCAGGGACTTAGAAAAAAAATATATTTGATGTGTGACAAATTTGGGACAGTATGCGGTAAGGGGTTAATACGAGGTATATCCACAAAGTAAGTTCCGTTTGGTTATATAAAAAAAACGTGTACAGATACAGAAAAAATATTTATTGTTCAAAAATCTAAAACTGTTAAACTAATTTTCTACATAGCTTCCGAAATTTTGTAGGCACTTGTCATAGCGTGGCACAAGTTTTTGTACGCCTTCTTCATAGAATGTTGCCGCCTGTGTTTTCAACCATGTGGTAACATGTTCTTTCAGCTCGTCATCATCGTTGAAGTATCGACCACCAAGGAAAGATTTTAGGTGTAAGAAGAGATGAAAGTCGCTAGGAGCGAGGTCCGGGCTGTACGGAGGATGATCAAACACGTCCCAGTCAAATTCCTATAGGAGTTCTTTTATCACGTTCGCAGTGTGAGGTCGGGCATTATCGTGGAAAAAAACAACACCTTTCGACAGTAATCCTCGGCGCTTGTTCTGTATTGCGCGGCGCAATTTCTTAATGGTCTCGCAGTAAACATGTGCATTGATTGTTTGGCCTCGTGGTAAGAAATCAATCAGCAAAATGCCTTTTCTGTCCCAAAAAACGGTGCACATGAGTTTTCGAGGTGTCAAGATTTGCTTAGGCTTAACTTTCGTTGGGGACGAAGTGTGCCTCCATTCCATTGATTGCCGTTTAGTTTCTGGGGTATCGTAAGATACCCAATTTCATCCCCCGTGACTATCCGAGAAAGAAAATCATCACCGTCTTCATTGTAGCGTGTCAAAAACTGAAGTGCACTGCCCATCCGTTGTTTTTTATGTTGTTCAGTAAGAATTTTGGGTACCTAACGTGAGCAAAGTTTTCAAAATTTCAGTTTTTCATTAACAATTTCATGAATTAGTGATCGTGAGATTTGCGGAAATTCCATAGCAAGAGCACTAATTGTAAACTTACGGTTTTGCTTAAGCTTCTCTTCAATTGCGTGAACCAGTTCATCAGTAACCAAAGACGGGCGTTCACATCGTTCTTCATCGTGCACTTGATCACGTCCTTCATTGAACTGTCTGACCCATCTTCTAACCATTGAATCACTCATAGCAGTTTGTCCATAAACCTCGCAGATTTGCCGATAAATTTCACTTGGTTTAACTTTCTTTGCATTTAGAAAACGAATCACAGATCTGATTTCACAAGCGGCGGCATTTTCAATTAAGGCTGACATCATAAAGAAGCACTACAAAGAACACGTCGGCAGCAGCGATCTGAAAATGGCGTACATTTCTTCTGCTTGAGTCAGAGTAACTGCCACGCATGCTCGGAACTGCGATCGCAGCGCTGCCGCGGATAGAAATAGAAACGGAACTTACTTTGTGGATATACCTCGTATTCAAAATGTGAAAAGTTTGTTTTTTTTCATTCGGATGTTATTAGTTTGGCAATAAAATCAGAATTTTATAAGGTTGGCAGTAAAATTAAATGTTATTAGGTTGGCAGTTCCGATAAATATCACAGCTGTTTGTTTTCTTCCAGTTAATATAACTCACATTGCGGTGTTTAAACCATGTGCTATAATTCACACTCAAAGTATGGCTAATCGTGGTTGTAAAAACTCTCTCAACACTTTGTGTTTTATATGTGGTGAGTCTGTAGTTAAAAAACATCAAAGAAATATTACTGACTTTGTAAAAAAAGTATACGTTGCATATTTTGGTGTAGAAATCAGTAATCAAGGAAAATGTTGGACTCCTCACAAAGTATGTTATGTTTGTATCGAGGATCTTAGGAAATGGAATAAGAAAGAAAAGAAAACTTTTAGATTTGCAGTACCCATGGTATGGAGAGAGCAAGAAAATCATTCAAATGATTGTTATTTTTGCAGCGTTGATGTTTCTGGATATAACTTCAAAAATAAGAAAGTAATTGTCTATCCTAACTTTACTTCTGCTAATCGGGCGGTAGGACATGGACCGGGACTTCCTGTCCCTGAGCCACCTCAGTCTATTGATGACGTTTTACAGTCACGTTACAATAACGGTGGCTCCGGCCTCATTTAAAATAAAAATGGCCCGATGAGTACGTCACTGTATCATAAATCGCACCGTAGAGTTAGTTCTTGTGGGTTCATTGGCTGCCCCTGGACGACTTAGGTATTGGAGTCACTCCAATACTGGCACAGATGGACAATTCACTAGTACTCTGCACATCGACGCACGAACTAGAATTTTCGTAATATTTTTTAAAAAATTCTAAGCGTTCTTGAGGTTTATAGCGAAACATGGTAATTTAGCTGGCCTTGCTTAACACGAATGAGGTCTGCGCTACTTTCATATTCGAGTTTTTTTTAGACAACACTCCTAGCCAGAGACCTACCCATTCTTCTACAACTTTTCTGCCTTGTAGGGTGTGTGGGACGCGCTTGCAGCGTCACGAAAATACGATTGAATTTTTCCTTCTCGCCCTCCGTCTTCGATGGTCCTGCGTTAAATAAACGAGCAGTGCCGAATTTAATGAAAGTCGACCGGATGATCACGAGTTTCAATGTTCTCTAGAAAATTTAAAACCACAGTTGTTTACATAAGCTGAGTTAAATGATTTAGTGAGAGATTACGGTTTGATTCAGCAAAAAGCAGGATGATTACAAAGGAAAAGGAGGCTTGGATATCATTTAAAGAAATTGTGTGAAGTTTTTGGGCAATGTGAAAGACCCCAACTATGAACTTATCGTAGCTAATATGATAGACAAGTTCAAAAATCTGGGTTGTCTGATGAGCCTTAAATTCGACTTCTTGCACAACCATCTTGACTTTTTTTCTAAAAACTTAGGCGATGTGAGTGAAGAGCAGGGCGGAACGGTTCCATCAGGACATAAAGGAGATGGAGAGATGGTATCAGGGACGGTGGAATATCAACATGATGGGTAATTACTGTTGGTCACTTTATAGAGAACAACAAAATGCTTTACATCGGAGAAAAAGCTATACAAAAAACTTCACAGAGAAAAGGGAAAGGAAATACAAAAAATTAAACATCTAAAATATTCGCATTGAGCTGAAATATGTTATCGTGAGTAAAAATTGTAGCCTAATCAAATATAAGTACGGTTTAACTTTCTATTTGTTGTGTATCAAATTTTCCCTATTTTGAAATTTAATCGATGTCATATTGTGAGAGAACTGTGGATAATACAAAAAAACTGTTACCAGATACGATTTCAGCACCCAAAAATACATAAGATTTAGATATAATGGTTTAAAAAGTTTTTACAAATATTTTTTTTGTTGGTCTGTGTTATTGAGTAATTAATACAAAAGAAAGGTGATTATATATTTTTATTGTACTTAAAATTATAAGATTTTTTTTTAAATATGCTTTAAATACTAACATTATTTTTTATCGTGTTAAGTGGATCATTGAAGAAAATTATAGCGCCTCCTTGTCTGTCAGATAACTTCGCAAAAATAATTCAGTGTGCAAAAATAAATATTAATTTTTTCAAATAATGTAGTAGTTAAAAATTGTCAAAGGGTTTTTTTTTCAAAAATAAAGTATGCAATTTTCGACCAAAAAAGTATTTATAAAAAATTGTCTATTAGGAAAATTAAAAAAAAAACCTCTCGATATTTTGCAGAAAAAGTAATTATTGAGATTAAAAAGAAAAAGCAAAAAAAATAATAAAAATTGACTGAGTAACACGCAGACATTGCATTGAGGTAACGGTCCCAGTCCGACGCCAGGTCGCATTTAATGCTATAACTTTGTAATGGAATGGAATTTTCTTAACATTTTTTTTTAATAATTCTTAGAAGTATAGAGAATAAAAATCCGTAAGAAAAAATCGGATTTTTGAAAATTCCAGCTGTATGTAACCCCTTAGGAGAAAGTAAATTTTGATTTTTATAATATATATAAATGCATTTCTGTATTTACGAAAGATTGCAATGCTCAGATATTTTGAGCATTTTTATCGGCATTTCTCTAACTTCTGGATCGAAGTGATAATTCCCCAAGTAATCCATTCTCTTTTTCTTATAGTTACTTAATTTTATTATCTTTGTTGATTTAATAATATAATCAGTTAATTTATTAATTAAATACTGTTCGGACAGATTCACATCGTGGACATAGACGGTATGGGTCAGACATTGATTGTTTTAGTTACCCATCATTGTGAACTAAAGTACACCTAAGCGTTTTCTCAAATATCCGAAATTTCTAAGCTTTAGATCACTAAACAATATTTGAAAAAACTTCTTATGGGATCTTACGAGGCTGGTTTGAAAAGTCCGTGCAAAGTCCGAGAGATGGCACCACCGGCGCGTATCGAGGTCATGTGTAGTTAGTAGCATCTCTTGAATGAACGCACACCAAGTTTCAGCCATATTGGTCTATTTCTTTGTGTTTGGCATTCGTGTGAATCAAGGAAGTCGAGTGATTTTCAAGAAATGGACGAAAAAGAATTTCGTGTGGTGATTAAACATTACTTTATGAAAGGCAAAACACCTTAGGAGACTAAAGAGAAGCTTGATAAACATTATGGTGACTCTGCATCTTCAATTAGAACAGTTTATAAGTGGTTTCAAAATTTTCGGAGTGGCCATATAGGCACAAGTGACGCTGAACATTCTGGTCGGCCTGTGGAGGTTACGACTCCAGAAATCATTGATCAAATCCATGATATGGTGATGGATGACAGAAGAGTTAAGGTGCGTGAAATTGCTAGTGCTGTGGGCATCTCGACTGAACGGGTACATAATATTTTGCATAAACATTTGGACATGAGAAAACTATCCGCAAGATGGGTGCCGCGATTGCTCACGCTTGACCAAAAACGGAATCGTGTGAAGTGTTGCAAGGATGGTTTGCAGATGTTCCAGAAGAATCCGGACGACTTTAAGCGTCGTTTCGTCACTGTGGATGAAACATGGATACATTACTATACTTCTGAGACCAAACAACAATCTAAACAATGGGTTACCAAGGGGGAATCTGCACCAAAAAAGGCGAAGACCGTTCCTTCGGCCCGAAAGGTTATGGCGACTGTCTTTTGGGATTCGCAAGGGATAATCCTCATCGACTATCTGGAAAAGGGTAAAACTATTACAGGTGAATATTATTCATCGTTATTGGACCGTTTGAAAACCGAGCTGCAAGAAAAACGCCCGCGATTGGCCCACAAGAAAGTCCTTTTCCATCACGACAACGCACCAGCACACACCTCAGCAGTTGTGGTCGCAAAATTAATGGAAATAGGATTCCAACTCGTTTCACATCCCCCCTATTCTCCAGACTTGGCTCCCTCGGACTACTATTTGTTCCCCAATTTGAAGAAATGGCTGGTGGGACAAAGATTTTATTCAAACGAGGAGATGATTGCAGACACTAATGGATATTTTGCAGACTTAGACAAATCCTATTATTCGGAAGGGATCAACAAACTAGAACATCGTTGGACGAAGTGTATAAGCCTAAAAGGAGACTATGTCGAAAAATAAAAAAGGTTTACCCCAAACACATAAGTAGTTTTTATTTTTGCACGGACTTTTCAAACCAGCCTCGTATATCTGCTTATTTTAGCTCGAAAATTGACAGTTACAATATGTTGAGTGCTTTCTTCTCGTAGGCTTTAGTTTAAAATATTATAAAATATAACTTACTTAGAACTTATATTTGCTTATTTTAACTCGACATTTGACAATTAATGGGTGTTTCGGTTAATAATGTCGATTTTGCAAAAAGATGGCGTTACTAATACACTTGTTGGTATAGACTAGTGACATCTATGGCGTTTTGGAAGGTACACGTACGACATCAGAAGCCAGTTCGTTATTAATTGTCATTGTACGAAAAACATAGTTCTTCATAGCGCAATATACAGGGAAAGAAAGCTTTGCTGTGTATTTGGGGGGATAGTAGAGGAGCTGTGTATTATGAACTACTGAAACCTAGTGAAACGATTTCTGGTGATCGATACCGACAACAATTGATCAAGTTGAACCGAGCATTGAAGGAAAACGACCCGAATACGCCCAAAAAACACGATAAAGTCATTTTTCAACATGACAATGCCCGGCCCTATGTTGCAAAATGTATTAAAAACTATTTGGGAAACATCAAATGGGACGTTCTACCCTACCCGCCGTATTCACCGGACTTAGCTCTTTCAGACTACCACTTATATCGATCGACGCAGCATGGACTTTCAGAACAACACTTAAAGTAAATCCCAAGATATAAGATCTTTTTTGCTTTTTCAATGGGGCAATAAACGACTCTATTAAGGTTGTGTCCATAGTTGCCGGGTATTACGATAAACGTATTTTTATTTTATCTGCTTTGTATACCGCCCTCACTTGCAATCATATTGGATCTATTTTTACCAATATTTACTACTTGGCAACCCAGTTTGGAGCACTTTAAGTATTTGATAATATAGGCCTAATGACCACAGGTCCTCATTAAGATTCGAAAGATACTTTTTATTATTTTTATTTTTAGTTTTATTTACAACTTACAACGTAACGGGTTTATTTTAATTATGTGGCGTCCGTGGGAAAATTGCAATAGTGGCTATCTCAAGAGAAAATATAAACAAAGTGTAGTTTAGCCACTTTCCCTCTGAATGAAGTCAGTTTCAAAAATGAGAGAAACAGTATTATGAATATAGATAGGATCGATGGTTATGGCGAAGTTATCAGACAACTTAAAAAATATCTTAGAATAAACTTCACGAACGTGAAGAATATATGAGATAAGATTATAGCAATCGAACTATCTCAGCCGATTGTCCATTACTACACATGATAAAGAAGGGTCTCTTTATAACATGTTAAAATTTGATGTCACTATCTGCTAAGGACATTTTTTATTTGAATTACAACCTTCGCATGACACCCAGAATATAGAAATTTTACAATAACTAAAATTGAAACATTCCTATTCAAAAACGAACTATCTCAGCTGATTGTCTATTACTAAATATGGTAAAGAAGGGTTTCTTTTATAACTTATTAAAATTTGATGTCACTATCTACTAAGGTAATTTTTTATTTGAATTAAAACCTTCATATTACACCCGAGAACATCGAAATTTTACAGTAACTAAAATTGAAACAGTCGTATTCGAAAACGAAGTATCTCAGCCGATTATCTGTTACTACTCATGGTAAAGAAGGGCTTCTTTTGTTGGGCAAATAAGGTCGATTCGTACGAGATTTAAAGAACAACACAACAAAAATGTTTAAATTTCATCTAAACATTTAATTTGTAAAATTCCGCATTAATCTGGTGGTAATACTTTAAAGATTATATGCGTAAAATTGTCGAAAAAAGCATTAATTAATTACAAGTATTCGATTTTTTTGTTTGTGTTTTAGGTAATTTTTTGGCAGTAATTATTTTAGTGGACTAAGCTAACTTTCTATGTTATCTATGAATGTTTTCATTACAGTATTTGTTGTGTAAAATTAATATCGTTGTAGTATTTCTTGTTCCTTTTTCTGGTGTGTTCACTAACAAAACCCCAATTTTTACGATTAAGGGTATTGTAGGAGAACCATCAGTCAGAAACAGGAAAAAACGGAAAAATTTTCAAATGCATCATGTAGACGATTGTGAAAAAGACGTCATCAGGAAAAGAATATATTCTATATATGTTGGTGCCGACACTAGACAAAATAAAATTAAGACTGGTGCAGGACGGGACCTATGAAGGGATTCGCGTTCCGAAAAATTAATAAAAGGTAAGTAGTGATGGAGTCACAAAGATTACGAATCTTGCGACATACTTATTTACAAGAAATTCAAAAGTATCGATCAGAGAACTGGCCAATAATTTACCTTGACGAAACATGGTTCGAAACCAATGACATTGTGCAAAAAGTGTGGGTTGACAGCAGTACAAAATCTCAGACTAACGCACTTTCAAAAAAAGGGAAACGAATAACCATTTTGCATGCTGGATCTGAAAAGGGCTGGGTTTAAAATTGTCTACTATTATCTGCAAAAAACATAAAAAAGATCTAGTTTGGATTATCACGAAGATACGACCGCAGAACTTTTGAAAATTGATTTCAGAATTCCCTTTTGCCAAATGTTCCGGGACAGAGTGTTATAGTTACGGACAATGCAAGTTCCATAGTCGCCTACTAAATAAGGTTCCTAATGCAGCCATCACCAAATCGGAAATACAGGAATATATGTTAGAAAATGACATTTATGTTGACTTTAGTTTTTAAAAAATGTGATCTTTTGGAAGTTTTGAAAGACTATAAATTGAAAAAGAAATACGTTTGTGATAGTATGGCTGAGAAAATGGGACACACTGTTTTGCGGCGGCTTCCTCCGTATTATTGTATGTTTAATCCATTTGGCACCAAGTTAAATCAAAAATAAGGGCACAAAATGTTTCTCCTACTTTAAGCGTGTCAGTGGTTGAATTAGTAAAAAAAGTTATAACCTTGTGAAAGTTATAAATGATATACCTTGGAAAAGTTGAAGATTCATATATTTATGTAAATAATATAAAACCACTGATAATTACCTCAGCTGATGACACTGATAGTGAAACCAAATTAGGCTTAAATTAAAATATATTTTTATACAATATGTTCCCTCTTGTAAGCCGCATTCATTCAAACTGTATATTTGTACTTCTTATCGATTTGTTTTTACATGCATCTACAAATAAACATCTCCAAAAACACTTATAATTTGATTTATTTGCATTAAAGAAAACAATTCTTAAGTCCATCTCTGCAACCTATCGTAACCAAAAGATCAGAACTTTTATATTGCCCACTTAAAAACGGCAAAAGTCAGGATCTTATATTTTGGGACAGGCTATACATTCTTATGAAGAAGTGAAAATTTGGCTTGATGAATTGTTGGCCTCGAGAGATAAAAAGTTTCCATTCTTTGACAGAAAGATGGGAAAAAGTCATAGCTAACGATGGCCAATACGTTGATTATTAAGGTAATCCATTGTGATGGAAATAAACGCTTAGATATTGCGAAAAAATCGACATTATTAACTGAAACACCTATTACAATATTTTAAGTACTTTCTTTTCGTATGTTTTGGTTTAAAATGATAAAATATGACGTACTTAGATCTTAAATCTGTTTAACTCGACAATTGACAACTACAATATGTTGAGTACTTTCCTCTCGTAGGTTCTCGTTTAAAATAGGATCAAATATGACATACTTAGAAGTCTTAATATTCGCAGTTTTATGCTTTAATCACCAATAATATAAATTGTCACTACTTAGATCTTCCTAAGTAGTATATAATTCTATTCTTGAGTAACTAAATGGGCTTGAAATCAGCCACACTAAAATGAGTGCAATAACTGGCAAAAACCTAATTACAATAATTTATAGCTGACGTTATTCCAAAAAACAATTGTTTACTTAATATCGCACTAAATATTTTATAAATAAAAAAAAACATTTTCCTAAATGTCAATTAATTTTTATTCAATTTCTCAAAGCAAAAATAAATTTTCAGTACAGCTCAAATTAATAGAACGGCTTTAGAAAAACTTGGTAATATCAGGTAAGGCTACTCTGAATCTGAGCTGTTTAATCATTTTTCTTAAAATGTGCAGTAGACTGAGCTTTTTCCTTACCTGTTCCACATGGTCCAGCTCCACACGTTCCTTTAGCGCGACCTTGTGGTTGGGGAGGTTGGGGAGGTTGAGGAGGTTGGGGAGGTTGGGGAGGTGGTAGTGGTCTCCCAGGAGGAGTATAATAAGGTGATTGTATGAACGGTGATGGAGGATGACTTTCAGGAGTTAGAGGTAAATCATATTGCTTAAAATATTAAAAAATGCGTTACTTTCTCAGAATATTCTACTTCTTTTGCTTTATTTAAGTACCATTAAAAACCTAGGCCTAAGACTAATTTGTATTACAATTTTCTGTACTGCTGTAAAGATACATTAATTTCAGAAAATCATATAATATATACTAGAAAACTGTATAACAAAATTATGTAAAATTCTCTAGTGGTATTGCTCTAGGCGGATGGTAATGTGATTTTATCAGCCATTTATTTTCTCGAAGAATTTTATTTCCTTGTGTTAATGCACTATAACAGGGGTTCCCTAACTGTGCGTCGCGATGCCCTGGGGCATCGCAGCGCTATCCTAGGGGCGTCGCGAGAAGATACGCACAGATCGCCTGCACGCGATGTAATAAGCTAGTGCGCGGCGTGGCGCGCGTCTCATCAGCGACTCCGTTTCCCTGCGCTTTCGCTTGTTTATCGGTCGGTCTTTTGTTTCGGCGCCTTATTCATTCGTCAATTAAAATCGAAGGACCCCTCCTTCGATTTTTTTTTTTTTTTTTTTTTATTCGTCAATTACAAGCGTTGATGAATGCAGTGTTTTGATTTCAAATGTGTTGTATTTAAATTACGCGCGCATATTCATTACTTAAAATGAATAACTTTATTCAAATAAATAGAAAACGTGTTGAAAACGCAGGAGAGAGTAGAAAAGAAACAGAAATACAGAAAATATGATGGCCAATATTTAGAATTTGGATTTACCTACGTTAGCAAAGGAAATGTGTTGTTTGTCATAAGGTGCTGGCAGCTGAAAGTATGCTTCCTAATAAACTGAAACGTCATTTAGAAACAACTCACAGTAATTTACAAGGAAAGCCGCTAGATTTTTTCGCAAGAAAATTGCGAGAACTGAAACATCAGTCGGCATCCTTGTTTTCCAGAGCATCTATTCCTTCCAAAGCATTGCTCGGCTCTTACAAGGTTGCTCACCGTTTTGCCAAATGTAAGAAACCACATACAATTGCCGAAGATCTTATTTTACCTGCAGCGATTGATATGGTATCAGTGATGACTGGAGAATCGGCGGCTAAAGAAATAAAAAATTTTCCTCTTCCTAACAATAAAATTAGTCGTCGCATTCATGACATAGCTAAAAACAGTAATGAACAAATTGTGAAAAATCTTTCTGGATTATTTGCCATTCAACTGGATGAACTGACGCTCAATTAATATGTTACGTGCGGTACATGCAAGAAATAAATGTACGTGAGGATTTGTTATTTTGCAAAAAAAATGACTGATACCGGCAAGGCTAGTGATTTGCTTGAGATCATAGATTCGTACATGGAAGATAACATTCAATGGGAGAAGTGTGTTGGTGTGTGTACGGATAGAGCTTGCGCGATGTCAGGGCAGTATGGAGGACTACAAACTCTCATTAAAACCATGGCTCCAAATGTAAAATGGACACATTGCGACATACATAGGGAGGACCTAGATGCAAAAAATATTTCACCTGAATTAAATTTTGTGAAGGCAAGTTTTTTTCATAAGCTCTGTGAAGATTTGGGTGCCGAGCATACATCTTTACTTTATTACTGTAACTCTCGTTTGTTGTCGAGAGGTAACGTACTCTCACGTGTACACGAAGTAAAAAATGAATTGTACACGTATTTATTGACAGAATCGCATCGTGACGCAGAAAAGTTTAAAAATATTGACTTCTTGATAAAATTGGCATATCTTTGCGTCACATTTGAGAAATTAAATATCCTTAATAAATCGTTGCAGGGAAACGGAACGCATATACTGTAACTGACTGATAAAATTACAGCGTTTCAAAAGAAGTTGCTGTTATGGAAAAGAAAAATAGAAGGAGCAAGGAAATACAGACTGTTTTCCTGTTTTGAAAGGCTTTCTGAAAGAAAAATCTATTCAAACTCTGGAGCCAAGTTTGCAATTGATATTTATCCAGCACTTATCAACATTGAGCACTCATTTTAGTAAGTACGAGGCTGGTTTGAAAAGTCCGTGCAAAAATAAAAACTACTTATGTGTTTGGGGTAAACCTTTTTTATTTTTCGACATAGTCTCCTTTTAGGCTTATACACTTCGTCCAACGATGTTCTAGTTTGTTGATCCCTTCCGAATAATAGGATTTGTCCAAGTCTGCAAAATATCCATTAGTGTCTGCAATCACCTCCTCGTTTGAATAAAATCTTTGTCCCGCCAGCCATTTCTTCAAATTGGGGAACAAATAGTAGTCCGAGGGAGCCAAGTCTGGAGAATAGGGGGGATGTGAAACGAGTTGGAATCCTATTTCCATTAATTTTGCGACCACAACTGCTGAGGTGTGTGCTGGTGCGTTGTCGTGATGGAAAAGGACTTCCTTGTGGACCAATCGCGGGCGTTTTTCTTGCAGCTCGGAATTCAAACGGTCTAATAACGATGAATAATATTCACCTGTAATAGTTTTACCCTTTTCCAGATAGTCGATGAGGATTATCCCTTGCGAATCCCAAAAGACAGTCGCCATAACCTTTCCAGCCGAAGGAACGGTCTTCGCATTTTTTGGTGCAGATTCCCCCTTGGTAACCCATTGTTTAGATTGTTGTTTGGTCTCAGGAGTATAGTAATGTATCCATGTTTCATCCACAGTGACGAAACGACGCTTAAAGTCCTCCGGATTTTTCTGGAACAGCTGCAAACCATCCTTGCAACACTTCACACGATTCCGTTTTGGTCAAGCGTGAGCAATCGCGGCACCCATCTTGCGGATAGCTTTCTCATGTCCAAATGTTTATGCAAAATATTATGTACCCGTTCAGTCGAGATACCCACAGCACTAGCAATCTCACGCACCTTAACTCTTCTGTCATCCATCACCATATCATGGATTTGATCAATGATTTCTGGAGTCGTAACCTCCACAGGCCGTCCAGAACGTTCAGCGTCACTTGTGCTCATATGGCCAGTCCGAAAATTTTGAAAACCACTTATAAACTGTTCTAATCGAAGGTGCAGAGTCACCATAATGTTTATCAAGCTTCTCTTTAGTCTCCTGAGGCGTTTTACCTTTCATAAAGTAATGTTTAATCACCACACGAAATTCTTTTTCGTCCATTTCTTGAAAATCACTCGACTTCCTTGATTCAGACAAATGCCAAACACAAAGAAGTAGACCAATATGACTGAAACTTGGTGTGCGTTCATTCAAGAGATACTACTAACTAAACATGACCTCGATACGCGCCGGTGGTGCCATCTCTCGGATTTTGCACGGACTTTTCAAACCAGCCTCGTATTTTCCAGAGAATCTGAATCAATACGACTGGATTAGAAACCCATTCTAATCGACTCCACCATCTACTACAGTTTCAACAGTCGAGGAAGAACATCTGTTAGAACTATCTTGTGATACGAGCCTAAAACTATGATTCGATAAAGACGAACTGTTTCAATTTTGGAGCAATGCATCTCAAGAATATCCTACTATCAGTACTACGGCTTTGAGGGTTCTTTTACCATTTGGTACGTCGTACTTGAGTGAAACTGGCTTTTCTGCAGTTGCAGTAATCAAATCGAAGTACAGGTCACAAATAAATTTAGAAAAAGAAATGAGAGTAGTAATTTCAAAACATCAGCCCCGATTTGAGAAGTTATGCTCAGAAAAGCAAGCTCATCCTTCTCATTAATTGTATTGTTTGTAGTTTTTTTTTTGAATAATAAAGTAATTTTATTTTCTACTAGAGCTACACACAGATATTTTCTTTTAGAAGGGCGTCGCAAAAAAATTCCAACCTGTAAAGGGAGTCGCAGTAAAAAAAAGATTGGAATTCCCTGGACTATAATAAGTATAGTCCCAAGATTAATTTGTAATAAAATTTACTATAGTGTTGTATTACGTTAATATAAGGGCCATTGCAAGCATACTCCCAAAACCCATTTATACAAGGATCATTCAATAAGTGATGAGTTTTAATCAGCTGTTCGATCATGTAATATAAACATAACCTCAAAATATCCAGTTTACCATGGCGAGTCCATTGGAAAACTGTAGTTTAGGAGGTCAGCGTTCTGTTATCAGATTTTTAGTCGCAGAAGGTGTTAAGTCAAGTAAAATACATTCTAGAATATTATTACTGTATGGACAAAGTTGCATGAACCGTGGGAACGTTTACAAGTGGATAGATCAGTTCAAAAGTGGCCGAACAAGAGTATGCGACGAGCAGCGAAGTAGACATCTAGTTGAAGTTTCCGGTCCCTCGTTGGAATCGCGGATTGATGGACTTATTCGTGATAACAGAAGAATTACTGTTGAAATGGAAGGAGGTTGGGGTAAGCGTTGAAACTGTTCATAGGCAATGTTATTCAGAACTATTTACTATACTCTCCCTCATACGGCCCGGTTTACCCAAGAAAAGCTTCAAGAACTGGATTGGAAGATCTTGCCTCATCCCGCATGCATTTCAGACCTGGCTCCGTGTGGTTTTTACCTGTTAGGACCTCTCAAACTGAATGACTCTCGTAATAACATCAGTATAGTGTTGTAGTGTCTATTATAATAGAAATTGTAGAAAAACTGTATATAAATCTCAGAAAGCTATACAAGAAATTTATGAAGAATTTAAACACAAAAAAGTAGTTAAATTAAATTATCCAAGTCAAACGAATTGAGACTAGAGGTGATGTGCAAGCAGATGTTTTTAAAATTTAATTGTTTGATTTTGTATAAATTTGAAACAGAAGTTCCCAGCACACACGCAGTCCTAAAATAAATACCGAATTTATTTGTCTTAGAATTAATTCCAGCATTATAACTTATGTTTATCATGTTCGGTAATTTATGGTAAGGGAACTAATCAGTATAAGAAGTTGAACAGAGGAAGAACCCCAAAAAATTATGTACAACTGAATAATTTCGCATAATACTACTGAAACTATAAAAAATTTACCGGTCTACGAGGATGGATTGAAAAATTCGTGGCCTCACCAACAAATAATTATAATAACACAGGGGAACAGCTGTTTTGGTGTCGAGGTTTTTTGAGCTGATTCTATATCAATTTGATGTCCCTAATTCAAATAACGTATTCATTTGTACCTAGGAGCTCAAATTTTTAAGATATACTATTTTAGAGAAAATATAAGTTACATTATTGTAACTCAAATCCGTAAGTGTAGTAAACAAAAGTAGATACGAAATTTTTATTTTAGTTATACAAAATACAATATTATGTCGTACTTACAAACAAAAAAAAAACATTGAAGAAATGAAATAGTCACTCAACACTTGGAAAGCTTCTTTTCCGCGACATTCTTGAATGTTTTTTTAAACAGTCCCTTTTTAAACTCCAGCAGTAATCTGCCATCATGTGCATGTTCTATCTTCCTTGGTAGCGGTCCTCCATAACTTTAATATCTTGGTGAAATCTTTCATCTTGTTCCTCACTCATGTCTCCTAAATTTTCTGGAAAACGGTCTAAGTGGCTGTGTAAAATAGTGTATTTTAATACTCATATTGCACCCTAAGGATTTGAAACTATTAAGCATCTTGTTAACCATTTCAACATAGTTTTGAGCTTTATGTTTGCCTAGAAAATTTTCTACAACTGCAACAAATGATGTCCAAGCTTCTCGTTCAACTTGATTCATTGAATTTATGAAGGCAGGATCCTTAATTAATTGTCTTATTTGTGGGCCGTCAAATATCCCTGCTTTGAGTTTTTCTGTGCTCAACTGATGCATTTTTACCCCTATATATACAAAACAAGACCCATTCTTATCAAGAGCCTTTACAAATTGCTTCATTAAGCCCAACTTTATATGTAACGGAGGAAGTATGATTTTTTCTCTTTCAACCAAAGCGTCGTTAATGACATTCTTTTCCCCAACGTCCATGTTTTCTCTCTGAGGCCAATCTTTTCTAACCCAGTGGTGTGTTTTGTCCCTACTATCCCAGAGGCACAAGAAACACGGATATTTCGTCTAAGCACTTTGCTACCCAAGAAGAAAGTTTACCATTTTTAAGTCTACACAAATCATCCATTGATGGTCGTAATACTTTATCTTCTGCACGACCAAAGCTATGGTATTATATTCTTCTTTCAGTTTCGTTGAGTGAGCTAGTGGTATTGAACCATATTTATTCCCATTATGTAGAAGGACACATTTTCAACTTCGCTTTGAACTGTCAATAAATAGGCGCCAATCATCTGGAATATATTCAGAAAGTCCCATTTCTTTCATGAGTCCCCTAATTTCGTGACAAAATACAAGATTGTCTTCTTGAGAAAAGAATGGTAGCAGATCTTTTTCTCTTGTACGATAAAGGGTAATTTTGGTTCCTTGTTCCAGTAAATTTTTTTGTCGTTCAACCGAGAAGCCAGTACTTCAGAAGCTTTTTTCGATAAATTGAGATCCCTGGTGAGATCATTTAATTCATTTTGATTGAAGCGTTGAGGAACTGATGACGTCCCCTCATAGTCACTGTTAGTTTCATTAGCATCAGAACTTTTATTAGCATCAGAAGAGCGATCAGAGGGAAAATATTCGTCATCAGAGATATGTGGTAGCTGATGAAATGTTGGAATCGGTATTTCATCTGAGTGCGGGATAGGGCGTATTGCCGAGTCTAAATTGGGATAAGTCCACTTACTGCGGTTATTTCGACTGATTCCATTAGTATTTACTAAACAGAAATAACAATCATTGAAGTGGTTTTTTGGTTCTCTCCAAACCATTGTTACGCCGAATTTTAGACATTTTCTTTTCCCGGTGGTCCACTGCCGTAAATGCTCTGTACAAGTTTTACATACGAGATGCGGGGCCCACGTTTTGTCCTGATCACCAAGCTTAACTCCAAAGTATCCAAGATACGCTCGCTTTACAAAGTCAGCAATAGTTTGTCTGTTTTGTTGAAACATGTATTCTCCGCATATATAGCAAAACACATCAGATTGATTTACACAACTTCTTCTTGAACTGGAACCTGAACTCATTTTAATTCTGTTCAATAACACAAAAAACAGTCTTTTCTTAACATAAAATAACACGCCGAATTCGATCTACTCTCATTAGTAAGAACGCACAAACTGACGAGACTTACCCGAGTTAGGTGATTAAAAGGGTCAGTTCAGGTACCTGATAGGCAATGGTTCCACTATTTATAGATTTACCTGGAATTTACTCAATTACAGACTGACAATAAAACCATTGTACCTACATTAATGAATATATAATAATTTTAGAACTCTCATAAATGAATATACTGAATAAAAACCACATTGGTAGATAAGTTGATGTATCTAAAAAAGTAGAGCTGATAGAGAAAAACGGATTGCATGTATAGATTTAGCGTCCCAAATATAGTTAAAATCAGCTCTAAAATCCCAGGCACCAAAACAAAAATATTTTTTTTGTTGTTGCCCTGTGTAATTTTATCATAGTACCCTGAATAAGTTCATACTTTCTTGTGTAAAATTTTGTTGCTGTAGAATTTGTGGCTTTTAAGTTAGAACGAGTTTAGTGAGATCAAGAGCAGCGTTTTTGGAAAAAAATGGAAAAAAATTGAACGACGTGCAGTCATCAAGTACCTGTTTAAAAAAACATTAACACCAAAGGAAATCCACGATGGTAGGAAAACAACACTAGGGGAATCTGCTCCATCATATACTACTGTGAAAAAATGCGTTGCAAAATTTAAATGTGGGCGAGAAAGCATCGAAGATAATTCTCGCTCCGGTCGGCCCACGACGTCTACGACTGAAGGAAACATCGGCAAAGTGTTTGATCTCATATTGAAAGACCGTAGATGAACTAACAGGGAGATTGCAGTCACTATAGGCATCTCGTGTGAGCGAACACAACACATCATTACCAACGAAGTCGGATTTTCTAAGGTTTCCGCTAGGTGGGTTCTCAGATTGTTTTCAGCTAAACAAAAACGAATTCGACTCACGATTTCTCTCGACTGTTTGGAGATGTTTGAGGTTAATCAGATTTTCTTAACAGGTTTGCGACAATGGATGAAACCTGGGTTCACCGCTATACTCCAGAGTCAAAACGACAATTCAAGTAGTGAAAAAAATCTGTTGAACCGACCTCAAAGAAAGCGAAGGCAATTCTGTTGGCTGAAAAAGTCAGTTTTTTTGGGATGCTAAAAGTATTATTATGGTGGAGTACCTTCCGAAAGGCGAAACAATAAACTCGACTTACTATTGCACCTTTTTTCGTCGTTTACGTCAAGAAATTAAAGTGAAACGCCCAGTATTATTGCGGAAGAAAGAAACTTTTGTTCCATCAGGACAACGCTCGCGTTCGCACGTCTTTTGAATCTATAACTCAACCTCGTGATTGTGGTTTCGAATTGCTGCCCCACTCGGCTTATTCTCTTGATTTAGCGCCTTCGGACTTTCATCTGTTACCAAACCTAAGAAAACACCTCGGTGGCCAGAAATTTTCATCAAAAGAAGAAGTCGAAGCTGCAGTTAATCAGTATTTTGAAGACCTTGAGGAATCTTTTTTTCAAACAGGTGTGGAAGCCTTGGAAAGCAGGTGGAAGAAGTACATAGAGCTAGGTGGAGATTACGTCGAAAAATAAAAATATTTTTGTACGTATTTTATTTTGTTTTCTTGACTAGTAAGCGAACTTTCCAATCCGTCCTCGTATGTTATGATAAAATTATAAATTTTTATTTTTACTTCAAGTATAGCAAATTTCAACTCGATGTTACATTTCGTTCGAGAGTTATCGTGCCGGCAGACAAGCTGAAGGGACTAGAAACTATGTTTTTAGTACTAAAAATCCCTATCAATTTTTTTATTTAATCTTGTACGAAAAGCATGAGTCATTTTTATAGGCGAATATGCTTTTTTACCATTTCTATTAAGCAGGACAATGTTAAATGGAATAATAGAACACTTTTCATTTTTACTTTCCTCAGTATAGTGAAGTACTGTATTCGTAAAAGCCTCACTCGGAGATTTTTGCGTTTCTTCATGTTTCAGGATCGACTTGTTTCCGGTCTTTCTATCTGCATGTCTGTCGACAAAACCTCTCGAAGGAACGAATGAATTAATCTTAAGTTTCGTACACATACAACACTTGATGGGGGAACAGAACTGAAAGTTTTTGAGCAAAATAACATAGGTTAAGCGAAAGCGGGTGGAAGAGGTGAGAGTCGACAAATTTTGTATCCTATGTACTACTAGGGTAGCGGGTAGGTATTATCTTCATGATCCCAGTAGGAGACAGATCTACTTCAGGAAAGCAACCCCTGCCCACGCGAGCCTTGATTCTCTTTCACGCCTTTCATGAAGGGGAATCATGTCCCAACCTTTCATAACCATAAATTATCAGTTCCTTTCCCAAATCCTATTTTTTTCCACTCACCAAGACGTCTGGCCCACGTGGTGTTCTATGGCCAAAACCTCTCATAAATCTATGGAACGAAAACTTTATAGAAGGCCCCCAGTCCCCAGCAGTTTGAGTAACCCCGACCAAGGCAGCGGTCAGAACAGGGCTCGAACAGGGGGTGCTAAGAATGTCTGGGTTGGACCAGGCTGCCGACTATATATAGCGACCTATAATGCTAAAACAATTGGAAGTGAGGAAGAGGAAGAACTGGACCATGAACTTAAAAATATTAAATGGGACATATTAGGAATTTCAGAAACAAGAAGAAGAGGAGAATACTGCCTTAAGTTACCTACGGGACACTTGCTCTTCAACAAAGGCTACGAAGACAACAGTAATGGAGGAACTGGATTATTGATACACAGAAGGCTAATACAATATACTGAGAAATTCCAAGCAATATCTAATAAAGTTATATACATAACAATAAGATTGAACAACACCCTAACACTAAAAGTAATACAGGTCTATGCTCCTACGACAAGCCATGAAGATCAAGAAGCAGAAGAATTTTATGAGAAAATATCTCAGGCGCTTCACGAAGACAGAACAAAGTATACATTGGTAATAGGAGACTTTAACGCCAAGATAGGAAAGAAAGCAGAAAATACAGAGAGTTATATAGAAAATTTTGGCCTTGGAGAATGGAACAACAGAGGACATATGCTGATGACATATCTGGAAAGGGAGAAACTCTATAATATGAATACTTTCTTTCAGAAAAAGGAGAAGAGGAAATGGACATGGATTAGTCCTGATGGTGAGATAAGAAATGAAATTGATTATGCACTAACAACACATAAGAACATAGTAACAAACGTGAAGATCCTAAATAGATTTACAACGGGTAGTGAACCGCAGAAAAAATAGCTCCCCAACCTACTAAGCGAAAAAATAACAAGCTCAGTGAAGGAATAAAAAGAATGTTAGAACAACGAAGACAACTTATACACGAAGGAAAGAGATTGACTGTCGAATATGCAGAATTGAATAAGACAGTACGAAAAGCGGCTAAAGAAGACATAAACAAATACAAAGAAAACATGGTTAAAGATCTTATAGAGGAAAACAAAGTTTTTAGAAGAGCAAAACGTCTGTAAAAATGAGATAATTAAATTGAAGGACCAAGAAGGAAACATAATCAATGACAAGAAAAAATATCCAGAACAGAATTACAACTTTTTATCAAGACCTCTACAGTTCAAAAGTCCGAAATGTCGTAGTTGAAAAGGACAATTCATCAACAGACAAAAGAGTAATTAATGTCAACTCGGAAGAAATTCCTGACATAGAAATGGATGAAGTTAAAAAAGCCTTACAACAGATGAAAAGTGGAAAAAAAAAAAGCGGCTGGAGAGGATGATATTATACCTGAAATGCTGAAATGCGGAGGTGAATCCCTAATGATTGAATTAAAAGATCTTTTTAATGAATGCCTCGAATGTGGAAATGTACCAGAAGACTGGGAAAACGCCATAGTCATATTAATATACAAAAAAGGTGACCCTGAAAACCTAGAAAACTACCGGCCAATTAGTTTACTTCCCCAAGTTTACAAGCTGTTCTCACGAATCATAACAAACATATTGGAACACAAAATGGAATTATACCAACCGATAGAACAGGCTGGATTCAGATCAGGCTTCAGTACGATTGAGCACTTGCACACATTGAGAATACTAATTAAGAAGGCCACCGAATATAATATACCAATGTGGCTCACATTTGTAGATTTTCGCAAGGCTTTCGACACAGTGAAAAAATGAGCGCTTATAAGAGCTCTTAGAAATGCTCGTATAGATCACAGATACAGCGAACTGATAGCCAGAATATATGAACGAGCAACACTCAAAGTTATGGTAAACCAAGAACTGACCAACAAGATCCCAGTGAACAGACGAGTAAGGCAAGGCGATGTAATATCGCCTAAGTTGTTTAAAATGATCTTAGAAGATGTATTCAAAGAATTGAATTGGGACGAAAATGGCCTTCTGATAGCTGGCGATCGGCTAAACAAACTGAGATTCGCAGATGACATTGTAATTATAGCAAACAATAGGAATCAAATGATCCAGATGATCACAGATCTCCACTACCAAGCAAGAAAAGTGGGACTTGACATAAATTTCTCCAAGACAAAGTACATGAGTAACGAAGAAACCAATGATGAAAATATAGTGATTGAACATTCAACGATAGAAAAAGTAAACACGTACATCTATCTGGGCCAAATAATAACGATAGGAAAGGAAAACCAGCGGCTTGAAATAGAAAGAAGGATACGTATGGGATGGGCAGCATATGGAAAATTGAAATATGTACTGAATATGAACATTCCTCAAAGATCAAAAACCCAAATTTATAATCAATGTATGGAGCCGAGACATGGGTCTTAACTAAAAGAACAATAGAAAAACTACAAGTTCACCAACGAGCAATGGAAAGGAAGATGTTGAGTGTTACTTTGAAGGGCAAGAAAACTAATCAATGGATTAGACAAGAAACAAAGGTGGATGATATCACTAAACGGATAACATCTCTGAAATGGAGCTGGGCCGGCCATGTAGCGAGAGCGACGTATAAGTGGAGTGGCAAGATCACTAAGTGGAGGCCATGGGGTGAAAAGCGAAGCATAGGAAGACCCCAACAGAGATGAAGCGACGATCTGAAGAGAATCGGAGGGCTTAACTGGTATCAACAAGCACAACATAGAGAAAAATGGAAAGATTTGAGAGAGGCCTATACCCGACAATGGGTAGAGAGCGGCTGAAGGAAGAAGAAGAAGATGTATTTCTACATTAGTATGGGAATTCTCCTAATTTTTGATTGGTATAATGAAGCAATTTTAAACTTAAACAGAAAGGTGGAAGGGGAATAAACAGGTTGTCTCGTACATATCGTGTTGGAAAACCTTTTTTGAAATTGAGAAAAATGAAAATTATGTTATTTTTTAAATTATTTTCAATTATTTATATGTTAAAATATAAAGAGTTAAAGGGGTGCACAGTGCGAAATTTAGGAAGTTTAGCGGAACTTTATTCAATTTTTGAAATACGTAAAATGCATAAGATTATTCTTTATTTTGATAGGTTAATATCCCACCTCTAAAACCTCATACTCAGTTTGGGGATTAACCCTGCGAAACAACTGCAAAATGCACCTGAAAGTTGCATTACTTATTCAATCATACTTTTTGCCTACAGAAAGCTATTCGATTTGTTTAATAGAGTGGTACATACAAACGCCAAGTCAATAGGCCATGATTTTTTCTTCGTTTATTTTATAAGAAAATTGTCAATTATTGGCATTTAAATAATTGCAAAATCTTTTTTACTCGTGTGTGATTTGTTCGTGAAAAAAGTGATTTTTAAGAAGTAAGTAAAATTTACATTTTTAACTTCAGTGGAGACTTTAAAAAGCGATACTACATAATACCAGCTTGAAACGCACAAAATTTGAAAGATTTTTTTTCCTCTGTTGGAAACACAAAAGATCTTCTGCGATATTTTGCGATCTTCTTTTAAATTAAACATTTTCCAGAATGACTTTGCAAATTTTGCATATTCCAAAAGTGGAAGGAAAAAACCGACATCGGACGCCATCATTGGTTTTGTTTTGGAAAAAATAGGCTCACCAATGCTAACATCTGACGCTCTTTGCAGTTTAAAGGCAACTCTTCGTGCGCTGGTTTGTAAAATACAAAAAAGGTGGAAGGAATCCAGTCAAAATTTAGCATTATTTCTGAATAAAAATGCTAGCTGGCTTGAAAAGCCCCTGTATTACGGGAGAATTCGAGATTATGGGAGATAAGGCAAAATAATTGGAGATAATGTAAAATTTTCAAATGCTGTAAGGGATGCATGCCTAGTGGATCGAGGACCAATGCAGGCAGACCTAAAAAAGAATTTAGGGATGCAAAACAAAAAAAGTGCATCATCTTTTGAAGTCCGGTAGTCAAGACGAGTTAGCCAAAGCAACTGCAACAAAGCTATACCAATCTGGAAAACGAAACTCTGCAGCGATTGTCAAGGAACTGGCATCTGGTTCTCCAGAAAGGGGTAGCAAAATCAAGAAGGCTCGCATGTCTTCTTCAAACAGCCCACGAAAATTAACTCCAAACCAGGCTCTGGAGCTACTTATTGATGCAAACTTATCGTCAAATCAGTACAACATTGTTCGAGATCAAGCAAAAAATCACCGTTGCACTTTGTGTCCACCTTATTATGTTGTAAAAGAGGCAAAGAGGTTGTGCTATCCAAAGGACATAATAATAACTGAAGTTTTCAGCTGAAGTATCAGTTCAGTCGCTTATAAATCATACCGTAGCAAGACTTTGTACAGGGCTAGAAGGGATTCTTAGAACTTTATCAAACGTTAAAGCACTAAATATTATAGTAAAGTGGGGTTGTGATGGGGCGGAACAAGTTAATTATCGACAAAAGTATATGGACAAACATAGCTCTGATGATAGTATGTTTAGTGTATCAATGGTACCAATCCAAATGTGCTCCGTAAATGATAATGGTGATAATTAGTCAGTAATTTGGAAAAACCCTGTTTCTTCTTCCACACGGTACTGTCGCCCCATTAAGATCGTTTTTGCCAAAGAAACAGTAAGTGTAATTACCTCAGAAGTAAACAAAGTGAAAGAACAAATATCTCAACTTACTCCAAACACTATACTTGTAGATGGCAAGCAATTTCAGGTTACAGCAAATATGATCTTTTGTATGATTGACGGTAAAGTATGCAATGCTGTATCATCCTGTGCATCATCACAAACATGCTACTTATGTGGGGCTAAACCTAGTGAAATGAACAACATCTGCGATATACCTCAAAAAAAATATAAATGAATCCTTTTTATCTCTTGGACTATTACCCCTCCATGCATGGACAAGGTTTTTGGAATGTATTTTACATATATCGTACAAACTGGATATTAAGGCATGGCAAGCTCGTGGAGCAGAAAATAAAAAAAAAAAGTTGCAGAGAAAAAAAAATACATTCAACAAAAATTCAAAGAGGAGCTTGGCTTGCTTATAGATATGCCAAAACAGCAGACCGGAAACACAAACGATGGTAATACTGCGAGGAAATTCTTTAGAAATGCCGAAAAGTCTTCCGAAATAACTGGCGTTAATTTAGATTTGATCAAGCGTTTTCATGTGTTGTTAGAGTGCCTAAATTGTGATCTTAAAATTGATTCAGAAAAGTTCGGCGAATATGCAAGAGAAACGTTGGAATTGTATTTGAAAGAATATTTCTGGTACTCAATGCCCGTAAGTGTGCATAAAGTCCTTTGTCATGGAAAGGATATTATAGCCTCTTGCATTCTTCCGATCGGACAATTTTCTGAAGAAGCTCAGGAGGCAAGAAACAAAGACTGCAGAAAATATCGCGAACTTTTTACTAGAAAAACATCCCGAATTGACACAAATACGGATTTATTTAATCGACTGCTTATTTCATCGGATCCGTACATCGCTAGTCTTCGTAAAGCACCCAAAACCAAGCATAGTGAAGTTACCCCAGAAGTTTTAGAGTTATTAGAAAGATTTGCAGACCCATGTAATGATTGCGAGTCTTCATACGATTGCAATGAGTCTCGTTCTGAATAGATGTTCAAAATGTTGTTACAAAATGTATGTTTTTTTTTTAATTGTTCTATAATAAAAAACACAAATAAACTGAAAAACTTTAAATAAAATACATTAATTTTTATTAAAAATTTTAGAAAACCAACAAATAGAACTGTTTTACTGGTTTAAATAATTAAGTTCCGGTAAACTCAAGAAATTTCGCACTGTGGGGTGGGAGAGAAATTTAGAGCAGTGGCTTCATATATATCCAGTGATACATCCTTGTAAACGGTTAAAGGTGCGCGGGGGGGGGGGGGAAATGGAGGGGTTAGTATGTATCTTGTTATATATCCTATTCAGAGTTTTTGTAAATGTGGAAATTGTGTTATTCTTTTATTATTTCCAAGTAATATAGTTTAAGGAATGAGGAGAAGAGTTTGAGAGGTTGTTTTTTATATATACAATGCTTCCGGGACTATTAATCGAGAAATCTGAGAATTGTAACAATATTTTTAATTATTTAGTGTCAACCATAAAAAAGATAAAAGAGCAGAGAGTTAAAGGAGTTATTCCATATATACTGTATTACCTTTTCAGGGTTCTTAAAGTACAAGATTTTCAAAAATTGTGTTCATTATTTTGAAGAGTTTACAGTCAACCATCTATAGGAAGAAATTTATAGGAATTGCTTCAGATATATCGTGTTATACATCTCATTCAGGTTTCAGAATTTAAAAATTGCGTTATCCTTTCAGTATTTTTCGCTAATCGTAGTCAAACAAATGAATGGTTGAAGGAGTATGGAAATAAGTTAAAGGGGTTGCTTCCTTCATACGTCCTTGTTGGATTTTTTTAACCCAAGGAACATATATCGAGTAATATTTATACTGTATACGTAGAGTGCATTTCGTTTAGGTGCTGGGTAATAACACTTACACATACAAAGCCAAGTCGATTTATATAAGGCTTAGGCCTAGCTTACTTTAACATTAATTTAAATATAACAGTATTTCCCTACCTAGTAACAATAGCAAGTTTTATATGTACTTAAGTAAAGATGTGTTATAATTGGCGATTTCATTATCATATTATTTTAAACCTAAATTCCACACTTCACCGTAAAAGTCATAAAATTTTTTATTATATATTTTTGCTGTACATAAGCCTTTACTGAAAAAAAAGGATAGATATGTATTAGATAAATATTTAAGATTTTCATGAAGATATAGATTACCTGCATAGGTCGTCCAAGATCATCAATATTCGGCAAGATATCAGGATAATAATTCGGTTCCATCCCTTCTGGCGGTGTAAAATCCAAGATTGCATTTCTATCTTCAAACAGGTCTGCCTAAATGTAGCATATATATATATATATATATATATATATATATATATATATATATATATATATATATATATATATATATATATACATATACATATATATATACATTTATATATATATATATATATATATATATATATATATATATATATATATATATATATATAATATATATATATATATATATATATATATTATATATATATATATATATATATATATATACATATATATATATATATATATATATATATATATATATATATATATATATATATATATATATATATATATATATGTATATATATATATATATAATCTTAGTTGGGGAACTCGGCAAAAGGGGCGTGATAAGAGATCACACAGTTATCTCAGGTGAAGTAATTAACAATGTTTTCAACATCCAAGGTTCTCAATCACATTCTTGTTTTAAATCTGTTTTTTGTAATTTTATCTACTGTGTTATAGTGTGTATTTTTATGAATTAATCGACGTTTTTATGTATAAGCTACCTACGGCGATTCAGGCTAACTCAACTTCACACTGCTTATGTGAGTTTTTGACTTTATTATTATTAATATCTTATTTTTGCTCTACGCTAATTTTATTAATTATAACAACTTAATTACAACACATCATTAAATTTAAATTTGTCCCAAGCACTATCAGTGAATATGCTTTGTTCTCCTTTTCAGTTCTTGCCCTGAAGAAGGTCCCAATCTAGGACCGAAATATTGGCTTAATGAAAACTGTGTGATCTCTTATCACGCTCCGAGTTCCCCAACTAAGATTTTATTTTTAAGAATTTTGGTAGATACGGCAATCTATTGCTTTCTTTCTTTATTATATACATATATATATATATATATATATATATATATATATATATATATATATATATATATATATATATATATATAGTATCCTTTTAATAACGCCCGCGCGTTGAGGTTGAGGCGCAATGTACACATCTACGAGCGTGGTCTTTTTTATTAGCCTCACTTGGAGCGCTATTTTAAAAGGTCTTACCCCACAAGTCGTTATTTGTCCTTTATGTATATCTTAATTTCTGAGAATGTATTGAGCGGATATTAATACTGAAAAAACTAAAGAAATTAGACATAAACTAGCTCAGTTTGTTTTGGAGAGATTTGATAAGAGATAATTTTTGTACGTCTTTATTTATAAAGGTGGAGTAGTGGGGGAAATCCGCACCCCAGTTTGTATTAGCGAGTACAGAGAGAAGGTTTAGGTCTGGAGATGTAGAGGATTTAAGGTGTTTGAAATGGGGAATCCATGTTAGGATACGATCGAATGTCATGCCAAGGATCTTGGTAGTGTTTGTGTTTGGGATGTTATCTTGGGTTGAGTTTTGGACAATTCCGACGTTTACAGAAATGGGTGGTAGACGATTTTCGTGAGGTGACTCAAGTGGAAGTGGAGTCTAGGGACCTTTGGTGTATGAGAGTGCCTTCGCGTGAAGAGGAGGTGGTTGAGAAGAGGATGATATCATCGGTGAAGATGTGGACTTTAATTTTCGTGGGGTGATGGTCGGGTAGGGTAGATAGAGCTATGTTGAAGAGAGTGGGACTGAGGACGGATCCTTGGGGGACTCCTCGGGACGTAATGAAATGAGGAGGGTAAAACTCAACGTAAGTACTGTGCTAACCTGGTAGTGCAGTATTTTTGTTCCTTATTTTTCTGTTTGTGCAAATAACTTTAACGATAAAAATTTCCTAGTAAATTCTGAATTCTTTACATTAAATCTCGTTACTCGTATCCATTTATTGAATGAATAGCCTAAATAGATATAAAGGACTGACCTGATCCGCGATATCCTGAATGTGTCTCTCACGCAAATATTCCTCCAGTCTGTCTTCACTTGCTGCATATAGTAACGCTTCTTGTCTGTCTACAAATGCTGATTCGCAAAGTCTCTCAAAAAGCGGGTTATACTCTGGAATCGAAGGAGGCGTACGTGGTCTAGGAGCAGTAGATGGTGGAGGTGATACTGCTAGGTTGGCAGCCAGGACCTGCAAATGAAATATTCAATAAATTCATGCCAATTTTACTACAATCTACTGACATAACATGTAGGCTGAAAAGTTTTTGATCTAGCTACTTAAAACATATTTTTTTTTTTGCAAAATTCGACTTTATTCGTCAATATAGTCTCCTTCAAGAGCGATACGATCAGTCAAACGCTTTTCTAACATTTCTATACCTTTCTTGTAAAAGGATTTCTCTTTGCCTTTAAAATATGCTAGTTTTGGCGATAACTTTTTCATTAGAGCCAAATCTCTTTCCCGCGAGCATTTCTTTGGGGTATGCGAATAGATAATAATAGCTGGGGGCCAAATCTGGAGAATACGGTGGATGAGGAAGCAACTCGAACTTCAATTCATGCAATTTTGCCATCGTAACAATTAGCTTGTGACACGGTGCATTGTCTTGATAAAAGAGCACTTTTTTTCTTGTTCATTAGGGCCGTTTCTTCGATTTCTGCCTTCACACGCACTAATAACTTCATATAATATTCGCTATTGATGGTTTTTCCTTTCTCAGAGAAGTCGATGAAAATTATTCCATGCGCATCCCAAAATACAGACGCAAAAACCTACCCACCGACTGTTGCGTCTTTGGTCCCTTCGGGCGGCTTTCACCGGCTGCTGTCCACTCAACTGACTGCCGATTCGATTCCGGTGTATAGTGGTGGATCCATGTTTCATCTATTGTCACATATCGCGTAAAGAGATCCATTTTAAACAGGTCCAAACAGCGCTCGGAGTCATCAACATGTTGTTGTTTTTGGTCCACTGTGAGCAAACGCGGTACCCATTTCGAACAGAGCTTTCTCATACTCAAATGTTCATGCAAAATATGACCAACCGATTCTTTTGATATCTTTAGGGTCTCAGCAGTCTCACGCAATTTTAATTTACGGCCACAAAAAACAATTTTGTGAATTTTTTTTATGTTTTCCGGTGTAACTACCTTATTTGGGCGTCCAGAGCGTTCAGCATCATTAGTACCTGTACGACCGCGTTTAAATTCAGCATACCAGTAAATGATAAGTGATTTTCTAGGGGTAGAGTGCCCATAACACTTATCAAGCCATTGCTTTGCTTCAACGGTATTTTTTTCCATAAAAAACAGTGTTTAATCAACACACGAAAGTCAATTTTTTCCATTGTTTTGAAACTAATGTCATGAAATTTTTACACGTATCGTTTGAAGGTTGGTACTTCTTTTTTTTTATGGCTCTAGCACACGTACTGCAGGGAAGTCCCTAAAGCGCTACAGGAGCGGCATGTGTGCGGAAAAAGTGATTCACGTTGTTCTTGAATCGCTGTAAATTGTACTCAGTGGGAAAACAACGCTAGGCAAATTATTCCAAAGGGATGATGTTCTCCAAATAAAATTCTGCTTGAAAAGCGTGGTACGCGGAGTAACAAGCTGAACCTCATACGGGCGTGAGGCACCAGCGCGACGTGCATTTCTAACAAGCACCGCATTGGGAGGAATTAAGCGGGCTACATCCTTCGAACACTTTCCATGAAAATACTTGTAGAACAGACTCAAGTCGCCAACCGTTCTTCGATGTTCCAGCGAATCAAGGCCGCTGGTCAGTTCCGGGTCTCCTTCTTCCTAAAAATCATATGGATTTTTTGAAAAGGACGACATCTACGAGGCTGGTTTGAAAAGTCCGTGCAAAAATAAAAACTACTTATGTGTTTGGTTTAAACCTTTTTTATTTTTCCACATAGTCTCCTTTTAGGCTTATAAACTTCGTCCAACGATGTTCTAGTTTGTTGATCCCTTCCAAATAATAGGATTTGTCCAAGTCTGCAAAATATCCATTACTGTCTGCAATCACCTCCTCGTTTGAATAAAATCTTTGTCCCGCCAGCCATTTCTTCAAATTGGGGAACAAATAGTAGTCCGAGGGAGCCAAGTCTGGAGAATGGGGGGGATGTGAAACGAGTTGGAATCCTATTTGCATTAATTTTGCGACCACAAACTGCTGAGGTGTGTGCTGGTGCGTTGTCGTGATGGAAAAGGACTTTCTTGTGGGCCAATCGCGGGCGTTTTTCTTGCAGCTCGGTTTTCAAACGGTCCAATAACGATGAATAATATTCACCTGTAATAGTTTTACCCTTTTCCAGATAGTCGATGAGGATTATCCCTTGCGAATCCCAAAAGACATTCGCCATAACCTTTCCGGCCGAAGAAACGGTCTTCGCCTTCTTTGGTGCAGATTCCCCCTTGGTAACCCATTGTTTAGATTGTTGTTTGGTCTCAGGAGTATAGTAATGTATCCATGTTTCATCCACAGTGACAAAACGAAGCTTAAAGTCCTCCGGATTCTTCTGGAACAGCTGCAAACCATCCTTGCAACACTTCACACGATTCCGTTTTTGGTCAAGCGTGAGCAATCGCGGCACCCATCTTGCGGATAGCTTTCTCATGTCCAAATGTTTATGCAAAATATTATGTACCCGTTCAGTCGAGATGCCCACAGCACTAGCAATCTCACGCACCTTAACTCTTCTGTCATCCATCACCATATCATGGATTTGATCAATGATTTCTGGAGTCGTAACCTCCACAGGCCGTCCAGAACGTTCAGCGTCACTTGTGCCCATATGGCCAGTCCGAAAATTTTGAAACCACTTATAAACTGTTCTAATCGAAGGTGCAGAGTCACCATAATGTTTATCAAGCTTCTCTTTAGTCTCCTGAGGCGTTTTGCCTTTCATAAAGTAATGTTTAATCACCACACGAAATTCTTTTTCGTCCATTTCTTGAAAATCACTCGACTTCCTTGATTCACACGAATGCCAAACACAAAGAAATAGACCAATATGGCTGAAACTTGGTGTGCGTTCATTCAAGAGATGCTACTAACTAAACATGACCTCGATACGCGCCGGTGGTGCCATCTCTCGGACTTTGCACGGACTTTTCAAACCAGCCTCGTATGTGTCAGACCAAAAACTTGTCAGCCTACCTGTTAAGGTTATTGTATATGTACAAATAACACTACTATTAACAATACTTATTTGTTTTTGAGTTTTTGAATGACAATAGTGTTTTTAAACAGTTACGTGGTCTCATAAAATAATAATACATTTTATGATAAGGGCTAAATTTATTTTGTGATAAATGCGTGCTAGGGTACTTAAAAGTTTTTATAAGTATTGATGATGGTGATGCTAAAAATAAGGTAATTTATATAAAAAGAAAATACCAGAAGCAAAAAGATTTTCGCTGGATGTTATTAATAATACCATACTAAATTTTAGCAACTGGTTCGAAGGTATTAATATTTCTACTTTAAATCAAAGAAGCATCCGGGTAAAGCTAATAAGGGTAAATTTTTAAAAGAGGCAAAAGTATCTAACATTGAGTTCAATTACGGGAAAAGATGACACTACTACTAAAAACTGAATAATAATTCAGAAAGCCCAAACGAAATGTTTAAATAAAAAACTAACATAGTTTCAAGGCGTAAAATATTCTTACTGCAGGTGACAAATTTGTTATGGAGAACAACTAATTTCCTGTAATATTACATAACTTGATATTTCAGTCCAATTTATCATAAAAACAGCTTTCCCTTTCATGATTCAATGTAATAACAAATAAATTTTGAAATGTCAAAGTGGATATTAAAAGAATGTCGTTTTAAAAACATATTATTGAATGAACTATTACAAATCCGCATCGATTTGATCTTTACGGTTGTATTTCTGAAAATTTTTTTTTATATTTTTTTTTTTCTGGTAATAAAAATCTTATACCGGTTTTTAGATTTTATGTCGAATTTTTTTTTTTTATGAGTCTAGCATACGTGCTACAGGGAAGTCCCTAAAGCGCAACAGGAGCGACATGTGTGCGGAGAAAGCGGTTCACGTTGTTCTTGAATCGCTGCAAATTTTATTCGGTGGGAAACACAGTCCTGGGCAAATTATTCCAAAGGGATGATGTTCTCCATATAAATGACTGCTTGAAAAGCGTTGTACGAGGAGTAACAAGCTGAACCTGATACGGATGTGAAGTATTAGCGTGACGTGTACTTCTAACATGCACTGCTCTGGGAGGAATTAAGCGGGCCACATCCTTCGAACACTTTCCATGAAAATACTTGTAGAATAGGCTCAAGTCGCCAACCGTTCTTCGATGTTCCAGCGAATCAAGGCCACCTGTCAGTTCCGGGTCTCCAACGAACAGGTCTTCTCTGAATAGAATCCAACAAATGCAGTGTATGTTTGGGAGCGGAGCCCCAAACATGGGAGCAGTATTCCATAGTTGGTCGAACTTGAGCTTTGTAGAGAATTAATAGTTGTTGTAAAGTGTAAAGCTTTCTGGTTCGAAATAATATTTCCAACTTCTGAGAAGCTCTCCTTGCTATGCCTGCAACATGTTCATGCCAGGACATATTTGCTCCCAAATTAACGCCCAACAAATTGAGTGACGATGTTAGAGGAATGGAGTGCCCCCACATAACTATGTGGGGTTCAGCAACGTTAACTTTTTTAGAAAAAAACTGCCGCCTGGGTTTTTGTAGCGTTAAATTCCACTTGGTTACTATCACCCCAAGATAGAATTTCTTCCAGGTCTTTGTTAAGTTGAATGACTTCCTGCTGTCTGCGGATATTCGTCTGAGTAGCCGATGTTCGAGCGTTCAAAGTGAATGAAGACATAAATGTACTGTCATCTGCAAAGCTGTAGACTGGATTCTCGGTCTTTTCCAGCAGATCGTTAATATAAATGAGAAAGAGAGTAGGAGAGAGTATGGAGCCTTGGGGTACACCGGCGTTGATAGTGAAGGTGTTAGAAGGAAATCCGTCAACTGCCACTCCCAAAGAACGCTCTCTGAGAAAACATGAGAGCCACAAACAGAACTTTTCAGACATACCATAAGAACGTAGCTTAGGCAACAGCCCATCGTGCCCAACACGGCCGAATGCCTTGGATATGTCAAGAGCAACCGCTCGAGATTCTCCAAAGTGTTCAATTGCGTTGTTCCAAACATGTGTTACATAAGTCAGGAGATCTCCTATTGATCTATTTTTACGAAAGCCATATTGGTGATCGCTAATAATGTTGAATCCTTCAAGATATTTTAGAAGATGCTGATTGATAGCCTTTTCCATGACTTTCGATATTATTAAAAGCAGTGCGATTGGCCGGTAGTTATTTGGCAAGATCTTCTTTCCTCTTTTAGGTTGGCTGAACTGTGGCACATTTCTAGCAGGAAGGAATTATTCCCTTTCTGTAAGATAGGTTGAAAAGTCTACAGAAAACTGGTGTTAGTTCCCTCGCACAGTTTTTGAGAACTATGGCAGGTATTCCGTCAGCGCCAGAAGCCTTTTTGGTGTCTAGCTTCATCAAAATACGTTTTATGATACGCTGTCTGAAGACAATATCGGGCATCCTTAACTGCACTATGGGAATATTAGGTGGTGTTTTTCCTTGGAAATCGACAGTAGAATGTGAAGCAAAGAGTTCAGTCAACAAGTTCGCTTTCTCAACAGGTGTCGTTGCAATAGAATTATCTGGCTGGGTGAGTGGTGGTATGGTGGATTTGGTAAAATTTTGACTAACTGCCTTAGCGACTGACCAAAAGGACCTGGAATTGTTGGGACAAGCGAGAAGTTTGTTTCTAATCCGTTGATTGTGTACCTCCTTGGTTTCGTCGATAATTTCTTTGCATCTGTTCCTGGCACGAACAAAGGTGTTACGATTTATGGTGTTAGGATTTTCACGCCAATGTCGGTATGCAAGATGTTTAGAAGCAACAGCTTCTTTGCATTTTCGGTCAAACCAAGGCTTGCTGTTGGAAGGGTATTTCTTCGAAAAAGGGATGTAAGCCTCCATACCGGCCAAAATAACATCGGAAACCTCCTTGGCGCAGTCAGATGGGTCGTCGGATCGAAAACAAACGTCTAACCAAGGGAAAGTTCGAAAATATTCCATGAGATCTTCCCATTTAGCAGATTTGAAGTGCCAAATCTTGCGCGGTTTAGGCGCCTCTCTGTCACTGATTGGTAGAATACTCGATGTCGATAATAGTTTATGGTCGCAAGAACCTAACGGCGGATTTACGCTAACCGTGTAAATCTCCGGATTGGTGGTTAAAAACAGATCAAGAAGACTGGCGAACTCCCCGTCTCGATCAGGGATCCGTGTTGGTTCGTCAATAAGCTGAGTTAAACCACAACTGATTGAAAATGATTCGGTTTCACGACCTTGTTCATAGGTAGAATTTGAATATTTAAGCCAGTTGATGTTGTGTACATTAAAGTCGCCAAGGATGGCAATTTCGGCATTTGGATAGTTAATTTGTAAATGATCGACGGTGTCTGCAAGAGAAGAGAAAAGTGCTCTAAAGTTAGTATCACTTGGTGGTCGATAGAGGATACAGATGAACCTTGTGGTTGGTTGAGTCGTTATTTTTAACCAAATAACATCAAAGTTTGGGGGCTCCAGAGCCTCTTCTCGTTGGCAAAAGAGGTCGCTTCTGACAAAAAGACAGATTCCAAAGTTACGCCTAAATCGGGAATAGAAGTCGTATCCAGGATAAAGATAGTTAACTGTGCTGGTCGATGAACTGACCTTGGTTTCACAGAGAGCGAGTACATGAGGTTTATTTGATTGCAGGTGTTGGTGCACTGAATTTATGTTCGAGTTTAAACCTTGTATGTTGCAAAAATCCATTTTAAAATTCTGATCTCTGCATGTCGACGCCCCTGAACCAGCCCCCACTCGGAGATCCGAACGGGGGGCTATTTTACCTCCGGAATTTTTTGTATCCAGGTGCCTCATCATGCTATTTGGTCCCACAGTGCGGGACATCGGCACAGCCACGAAACGTTAAGCAATTTCACGCAGCCTAAGCCGATGCGATGGCATCACACCGGGCGATGCTGGTGGGATCTGGGCATCTACCCTCTAGATTGTTCTTTAAGTCGCCTCTTACGACAGGCAGAACGTACCGGGGGAGATATTCTATCCCGCTCCCCCACGGGGTAATGAATGACATTTTTCCATAAAACTGCATCTGAAAGATTTCTAGTTCTTTACTACTCACCAGATACAATAAAATTTTTATTAAGGTAATATCGATCTCAAGTATCCGGGTGATGACTTATAGCCATGGATATAAAAGCAACTCATCACACTAATTAGTTCTAGGTATCACAAAAGTGCGAAATCAGTAAAAAAAAAATTAACAGAAGCTAGAAGACATAATAAAATAATGAAATCAATCAATCAATTGGATAAAAAGGAAACGGTCTTTATCTAAAACTATATAAAAGAGAATGTGGTCTATATTTAAAACCATATTCAAAAACTGCTAAAGAATATTCCTTGAAAACCACTTACGAACTTGAATATATAAGTCTATACGAATTCTTAATTTTCAACATATATTATTATTATAAAAGAATTAAGAGTGTGTCGAGGTTTTTTGAGCTGATTCTATATCAATTTGATGTCCTGAATTCAAATAACGTATTCGTTTGTACCTAGGAGCTCAAATTTTTAAGATATACAATTTTAGAGAAATATAAGTTACATTATTGTAACTCAAATCCGTAAGTGTAGTAAACAAAAGTAGATACGAAATTTTTATTTTAGTTATACAAAATACAATATTATGTCGTACTTACAAACAAAAAAAAACATTGAAGAAATGAAATAGTCACTCAACACTTGGAAAGCTTCTTTTCCGCGACATTCTTGAATGTTTTTTTAAACAGTCCCTTTTTAAACTTCAGCAGTAATCTGCCATCATGTGCATGTCCCATCTTCCTTGGTAGCGGTCCTCCATAACTTTAATATCTTGGTGAAATCTTTCACCTTGTTCCTCACTCATGTCTCCTAAATTTTCTGGAAAACGGTCTAAGTGGCTGTGTAAATAGTGTATTTTAATACTCATATTGCACCCTAAGGATTTGAAACTATTAAGCATCTTGTTAACCATTTCAACATAGTTTTGAGCTTTATGTTTGCCTAGAAAATTTTCTACAACTGCAACAAATGATGTCCAAGCTTCTCGTTCAACTTGATTCATTGAATTTATGAAGGCAGGATCCTTAATTAATTGTCTTATTTGTGGGCCGTCAAATATCCCTGCTTTGAGTTTTTCTGTGCTCAACTGATGCATTTTTACCCCTATATATGCAAAACAAGACCCATTCTTATCAAGAGCCTTTACAAATTGCTTCATTAAGCCCAACTTTATATGTAACGGAGGAAGTATGATTTTTTCTCTTTTAACCAAAGCGTCGTTAATGACATTCTTTTCCCCAACGTCCATGTTTTCTCTCTGAGGCCAATCTTTTCTAACCCAGTGGTGTGTTTTGTCCCTACTATCCCAGAGGCACAAGAAACACGGATATTTCGTGTAACCACTTTGCTGCCCAAGAAGAAAGTTTACCATTTTTAAGTCTACACAAATCATCCATTGATGTTCGTAATACTTTATCTTCTGCAAGACCAAAGCTATGGTATTATATTCTTCTTTCAGTTTCGTTGAGTGAGCTAGTGGTATTGAACCATATTTATTCCCATTATGTAGAAGGACACATTTTAAACTTCGCTTTGAACTGTCAATAAATAGGCGCCAATCATCTGGAATATATTCAGAAAGTCCCATTTCTTTCATGAGTCCCCTAATTTCGTGACAAAATACAAGATTGTCTTCTTGAGAAAAGAATGGTAGCAGATCTTTTTCTCTTGTACGGTAAAAGGTAATTTTGGTTCCTTGTTCCAGTAAATTTTTGTCATTCAACCTAGAAGCCAGTACTTCAGAAGCTTTTTTCGATAAATTGAGATCCCTGGTGAGATCATTTAATTCATTTTGATTGAAGCGTTGAGGAACTGATGACGTCCCCTCATAGTCACTGTTAGTTTTATTAGCATTAGAACTTTTATTAGCATCAGAAGAGCGATCAGAGGGAAAATATTCGTCATCAGAGATATGTGGTAGCTGATGAAATGTTGGAATCGGTATTTCATCTGAGTGCGGGATAGGGCGTATTGCCGAGTCTAAATTGGGATAAGTCCACTTACTGCGGTTATTTCGATTGATTCCATTATTATTTACTAAACAGAAATAACAATCATTGAAGTGGTTTTTTGGTTCTCTCCAAACCATTGGTACGCCGAATTTTAGACATTTTCTTTTCCCGGTAGTCCACTGCCGTAAATGCTCTGTACAAGTTTTACATACGAGATGCGGGGCCCACGTTTTGACCTGATCACCAAGCTTAACTCCAAAGTATCCAAGATACGCTCGCTTTACAAAATCAGTAATAGTTTGTCTGTTTTGTTGAAACATGTATTCTCCGCATATATAGCAAAACACATCAGGTTGATTTATACAACTTCTTCTTGAACTGGAACCTGAACTCATTTTAATTCTGTTCAATAACACAAAAACACTCTTTTCTTAACATAAAATAACACGCCGAATTCGATCTACTCTCATTAGTAAGAACGCACAAACTGACGAGACTTACCCGAGTTAGGTGATTAAAAGGGTCAGTTCAGGTACTTGATAGGCAATGGTTCCACTATTTATAGATTTACCTGGAATTTACTCAATTACAGACTGACAATAAAACCATTGTACCTACATTAATGAATATATAATAATTTTAGAACTCTCATAAATGAATATACTGAATAAAAACCACATTGGTAGATAAGTTGATGTATCTAAAAAAGTAGAGCTGATAGAGAAAAAAACGGATTGCATGTATAGATTTAGCGTCCCAAATATAGTTAAAATCAGCTCTAAAATCCCAGGCACCAAAACAAAAATATTTTTTTGTTGCCCTGTGTTATATTTAAAGGCGCTACAGGCCATGAAGGCCTAGGGCTTAGTAAACTTGTGTCCATTTCCCTCTTCCCTCTTCCAACATCCGGCGTCCAAGTATTGTTGATCGTATGTCTCCACTCTATTCTGTTCTGCGCCTTCGTCCTCCAGTTTCTGACCCCTATGGCTCTTAATCGTCCTCAACACCTTTCTAAACACATTTCCGTTACTAATTTCTCCAATTTTACATAAGAAGTTATAAAAGCTTTTTCTTACTATTGTAGCACACTAAAAGATTTAAAAGTTCTTGTTCAGCTTTACTGATATGTTTTAGCACAATAGAGTCTTGAATATAGTATTTCAAATTGACAACTTCTGCAAAAAAACCATCTTTGTTTAATTCTTTCAACAATTCCAATATGTTTAGAGTTGCAAATTAACGCTCACAAGATTCTGCACCATCTGAATATAAATTTGCTAAATTATTGCAATAATTGACCCAATGTGGTCTTCTACGCATGGGATAGTAAAACTGCTCATTAATTAATTCACAAAAAGTTTTATGTAATTTTTTGATTTGTTGATTTAAATCATTACACAGGTGTACAAGTATGAAATGCGGATTTTTTTTTCTGAAAAAAAAAACATGTTACATTAAATTAAATGATAAAAAGTGCTTTATTCAAAGTATCCTCCATCGCTTGTTATACATTTTTCCCATCTTTCGAGCAATTTGTGAATACCACGCCAGTAAAAATCTTCCCCTTTTGCTGCGAACCATTCATCGAGTCATTTTTTCACATCTTTGTACGAACCAAAGCGCTGCTCGGCAAGTGGTAATCGGAAGGAGCCAAGTCTGGTGAGTAAGCCGCATAGGGTAGAACTTCCTAGCTGAGTGCTTCCAACGTGTCGCGAACTGGTTTTGCCGTATGTGATGAGCATTGTCATGAAGAAAAATGACTTTGTTTGGCCTCTTTTGGTATTCTGGCCTTTTTTCAAGCAGCGAACAGTTCAAATCGGTCAATTGTTGTTGGTAATGTTTAGTATTATCCATTTCCCCAGGTTTTAACAGCTCATAATAGATCACGCCCCTCTGGTTCCACCAAACACAGAGCATCGTCTTTCTGCCAAAGCGTCGGTCGGTCTTGCAGTCGATGTGGATGGTGCGCCTGAGTCTACCCATGCTTTTCATGCCCTGTAACTGTACGATGCAAAAACGACTTCCTTTTGTACCGAGCGAGCAAAATGTCACACGTATTTTTGCGCTTTTCCATTTACCTGTCGTTCAACTCATATGGTACCCATCTACCGGTCTTCTGAATCTTTCCCATCTCTCGTAGCCGATTGGAAACAGCTTGTTGACTAACGCCCAATTGCTCGGCGAGTTGTTTTTGTGTTTGCAAATCATTTTCGTCCCACAATGCTTGCAATTCCACATCTTTGTATTTTTTTGGCGGTTTTCCACGTTCGTTGTCTGCCACATCGAAGGCACCACTTTTGAAACGCCGAAATCATCGTTCACACGTATCTTGCGATGGAGCATGTTCACCATAAGCTTCTCGAAGTAATCGGTATGATTCAACAGCAGTTTTCCTCAATTGAAACAAAAAATTAATACTGTCCGATAATGCTCTTTGTTCGGTATAAATTTCGACATATTGAATACAACAACACAACACTATGCACACACTTTTCCAATTTATCACTCGTGCGCGTCTGACACTTGTTGATGACACAACAAAATGGCGCAGTGTCAAATCTTTATAGCACAAACTGCATTGGTGCACCATTTGTTGTCTGAAATCCATATTTCATACTTGTACACCTGGTAAATAGATTGGTTAGATCTGGACATTATATTCTTTGACAAATCTCCATTTAACTCTCCTCCCTAGCTTTTATAGTGGTGGGATTTATTGTTCAAGGTTTCATGTGAAAATATTTCGGGAAGGTGGATGAAGCAAATTGTAATTTGAGAAGGGTCACTCTCTTTGTGTATATTGATAGGAGGCGGCATTGCTACAAATTACCTTCTAGACAGTCAAAAAATACCACTTTTAGTTGATTTAAGAACTCATCCAATTTGTGAATTAAATCATTCTTGGTTACAGATGAGAAATCAGAGAGTAAATTTTAGCGCTAATGTCAAATAAAATGGTTCAAATTTCCCCCTATGTCAAATATTCATGTCCACAGGTTCCATATGCAAATTTGGACATTACATATCAGAAGTTTTAAAAAAAAATGCTCTCATAAATCAACCTAATAACTAAGCTCACCTCGAGTTGGTCTGGTTCTTTCTCACCTTCTGAACAGGGACTGCAAGGTCCTGGTCCTGGTCTTGGTCGTGGAGATCGTGGAAACTATTAAAAAGAACATATTTAGTAGAAGTAGGATTAACTCACTTTAAATGAGTCATCGTATACCTAGCTGTTTTCATTTGTATTTCTTTAAACCTGATAGAAAAATGCAATGACTTGCTGGTAATCCAAAGTATTCTAGTACATTTCATCAATCATGACTAATGAGAAATAAACCAAAAATAGAGCTACTCTTTCATTCAAAAATCGATTTTACTCAGCATCTAAGAATAAGTTTTTTGAAAAATGGACTATAGCCATCAGGGAATAATTTTAAAAAGTATTACAAACCGTGCCAAAATAAAAGAAATATAAGCCAGAGTAAACAATATTTTTTAAAATAATTTTTAATTTTAAATATATAATAAACTAGCCGGGCCCGCGGCTCTGCTCGCGATGACTTAATTCACTCCTATCGTCACTGCTTATTCCTTATGTTACCCAACGTAATAAAATATCTCCCATTATTTCCCCTTATCTCCCAATATTTCTCCTTATCTCCCATTATCTCTACATAAAATCCATTATCTAGGCTTATCTCTGCTCATCCCCAATATTTCTCCTTATCTCCCAATATTTCTCCTTATCTCCCATTATCTCACCTTATTTCCCATTATCTAGATTTATCTCGCAATATTTCTCCTTATCTCCCATTATTTCTCCTTATCTCCCATTATCTCACCATAACTCCCATTATTTAGACTTATCTCAGCTTATCTCCCATTATTTCTCTTTATCTCCCATTATTTATATTTATCTCCCATTATCTCACCTTATCTCCCATTATCGAGGCTTATCTCGACTTATCTCCCATTATCTACGCTTATATCGAACTTATCTATAAATTTATAAAAACACGTAAATCGAATAAGTGGTTCTCAAGTAATAAGCGCACTAACCGACAGACAGACAGATAGAGAGACGTTGCATTTTATATATATTATATTCTTTGCTACATGATATTGTTCCATATTTAACGCTTTAGGTAGTGTATTGCAAGAGAACGCGCTAGCGACAAACTTTTCTCCGACTTGATTCACTATTATCGTCACTGCTTATTCCTTATGCTACCTATCGTAATAAAATATAGCCTATAACCTGGCCGGAGAACATATGTATGTTTTAAAAAAAAAAGTACGAAAAAGTGGTTCTCCAGTGAGAAGGGCACTAACGGACAGACAGACAGATAGACAAACGTTGCATTTTATATATATTATAGATGTAATAAAATATATATCTATATCCTGGTCAGAGAACATATGTATGAATTTAAAAACTCACGTAAATCGGATAAGTGGTTCTCGAGGAATAAGCGCCCTAACGGACAGACAGGCAGACAGAGAGACGTTGCATTGTATATATATTATAGATATAGATTGTTATTATTATTATTATATAACCTGATTGAATGAATTTAAAAAAATACAAGTAAATCGAATAAGTGGTTTTCGCGTGATAAACGCACTAATGCACAGACAGCCAGACAGAGAGACATTGCATTTTATATATATTATAGATTACACAAGTCTGCAAAAAAAAAAACATTGAGAGCTCTTTTGGTTTTTTTGCGTAATTCTTATGTTTTTGGGTGTACTGAATCCGAAAATGACTTTCATTTTGTCATAGAACGTCACGTTTTCTGACAATGTAGGTATCTCTTTTTTTAATTTATAATTGTGTGTGTGAGACTCCTTTTGGTACATTTTTGCTTGTAGGAAGCATCTGGAAGGTCTCTCTGAAGCGTCCAACAGTAGTCTGCCATCATTGAGACGCTCCATCTTCCCTGGTATCTTTTTTCCATCTCCTTAATATCTTGGTGAAATCGTTCACCTTGCTCTTCATTCAGATCTTCTAAATTTTCTGGAAAGTGGTCGAGGTAGGAATGAAGAAAATGTACTTTTAAACTCATTAGGCAACCTAAAGCTTGAAATGCTTTTAACATTCTTTTGACGATTTGTTTGTAGTTAGGGTCTTTGTTATTGCCTAAAAATTTCTCTATGACCTCTTTAAAGGCAATCCACCCTTCTCTTTGAGGATCCGTCATGGTTGTGATGAATTGTGGATCAGCCATAAGCCGTCTAATATCTGGTCCAACGAAAACACCTTCCTTCAACTTTGCCTCCGAGAGGCCTGGAAACTTTGATATTAAGTATTTGAAGCAATTTCCATCTCTTGGAAGTGACTTTACAAATTGCTTCATCAATCCCAGCTTTATGTGAAGCGGTGGTAGAAGAACTTTATGAGGAGGCACCAAAGTTTCATGCAGGACGTTCTTTTCGTCAACTTTAAGCTCCCTCGGAGGCCAACACTTTTTGGTCCAGTGATTTGCTCGGTCTCTACTATCCCATAGACACAAAAAGCAAGGGAATTTGGTAAACCCAGATTGTTGTCCGAGCAACATGCCCAAGATTTTTAAATCACCGCACACTTGCCAACCGTGGTCTTTATATTTTAATTTGCAAAGAACCAATTCCAAGTTCTTGTAGGTTTCCTTGAGGTGTACGGAATGACCGACAGGAATGGAAGCATAGAAACCGCCATTGTGAAGCAGAACTGCTTTAAGGCTTCTTTGTGAAGAATCTATGAAAATACGCCACTGTGCTGTGTCGTATGAGATCTTAAATGTATCCATCAAACCTTCAATATTGGTACAATAAACCAACTCGTCCTCTTGGGCAAAGTAGGAAGTGAACTGCTTCTCACGATATCTAAACCAGGAGGAAGACACTCCCGGCAAAAGTAAGTTCCTACTTTTGAGCCTTGATCCAAGCAACTCAGCAGCGTTTTTGGGAAGATTCAAGTCTTTTACCAAATCATTTAGCTCGCCCTGGGAAAACAATTTCGGACTGCTGTCATCTTCAAATTGAAAACTTGACTTGTCATCGGGTTCAGGTACAGCACCATCTTCGTCAGAACTTGGAATCTCTTCCAAGGTAGCAGGGGCCTTGGGCACTGGTATTTCAGTCCCATGAGGGATGGGACGAATAGCTGATTGCAGATTGGGGTATGAAATAGACTGCTTCCATTTTGAATTATACCCTTTCACATTACACGAACAAAAGTAACAATCATCACTATGGTTCTTTTGCTCGCGCCATACCATAGGAATCACATATCGGAAAGCTTTTTTCTTAGCCCTTAAACCGATTTCGAAGGTCTTCAATACATCGTTTGCAGATTTTATGAGGTGTCCAAACTTTATACTGATCTTCAAGTTTTAAGCCAAAATACGTGAAGTATACTTTTTTTACAAAGTCCGTAATATTAAGTTGTTGCTTTAATACCATATATTCGCCACAAATATAACAGAAACTGTCAGACGAATTCACACACTTCCGCACAGATGACATTGCACTATATTGAACCAAGATCTATAAAACAATGACGAGTTAACACGTAATTGTACCGCGCCACTTTCTACACTATCGGAGCGCGCACGTTCTGGTTACAACGTTTATGTTTGTTAATTTAGCTCACACAGGGCGTTCTTTATTTAGAAAGTAATGATAGTTATGGCCTGTATACATTTAAAAACAGTAATCAAAATAAAATTGTACCTATTTATTTATGACTTCAAGTTAGCCCAAAAAAAAAAACCTTTTTTACAATAAAATTTTGCGTTTTGCAAAATAACCTGACGTTCTGGAATTTTTTGAGTATTTTTTTAGTTTTCAGAACACCTGAATACATGGAAATCAGTTGAAAACATCCAGACAGCATTTTTGTTGCAGACCTGTGTTATAGTTAGATATTCTCTGCTACATAATATTGTTCCATATTTAATGGTTTAGGCTGTGTATTGCAAGGGAACGAGCTAGCGGCAAACTTTTTTCCGACTTCATTCACTATTATCGTCACTGCTCATTCCTTATGCTACCTATCGTAATAAAATATAGCCTATAACCTAGCCAGAGAACATATGTATATTTTTTTTAAAAAAAAGTAGGTAATTCGGATAAGTGGTTCTCCAGTGATAAGCGCACTAACGGACAGACAGACAGACAGAGAGACGTTGCATTTTATATATATTATAGAAGACTGTTTTTAGTCAATTTCCACTGATTTATTTATAATCGTGATGACGCGTTTCGCTGTCAGATCTACATTTTACACTCTCACATACACAAAAGTGTAAAATGTAGATCTGAAGAAGCTGCATCGACAGCGAAACGCGTTATCACAATTATAAATAAATTAGTGAAAATTGACTAAAAACAGTCTTTTATTATATATTTATAATGAATTTCCATCAAGTAGAAGCTACAACCATCCGAAATTTGAAATAAGCTGATATAAGCTTTCTAGCTTCAAACTACTTCAAGTTACTTCTAAAATGGGCAATAATTACGCAAAATACTTGGTGTTTCAATCAGTGCCTCCAAAACCAAGTAACACCTAAGTACATGAATCTTAAAACTCACAACATCAGCAAAGCAGCCAAAGAAGCAGTTATACTCGCCAAAAGAAAATGGATATATTCAGAGAGAAAAATCTAAAATAGCATTAGAGACTCAAATAACATGTATCTCAATCCACACAGAATTATTATTTAAACTGACCTTTATAGAATTTATGGTTTTAGATTCACACGTGAAAAAGTAAAAACAATAATACATAAAAAATATTTAAAACCATACGATAAACTACAGTATCTCATTCAACAAAAACATGTAACAACACAAAATAAGAAAGAAAAAGAAATATTTACCGATCATCAATTCTTTAATTGATTTATTAACATTTCCAAACACAGCTTTTTCGGGCAGGGAAAAAATCTTCTAACAAAAGGTTTCAAACACAATATTCAACCTAACTTCAATATCAAAGAATCGGAGACATTAGGTATTGACACTGAGGAAGCCTTAAAAGATAGTCCTAACAACATATTATTGAAATTTCAAACAGCCGAAATTATTAAAAAAGAATTCATATCTAATAACAACAACATCAACCAAGACTTAAGGACAATAAAAACCATTCAGAGTAAAGCAAAACAAAATGATGTAATCTTTACCAAAGCAGATAAAGATAACACAGTAATAGCAATAGACAAAATCGAATATATTAATAAAACGTTAGATTTTTTCAAAACAGGAAAGTACGAAATTTTAAATAAAGATCCAACAAATATTTTTCAAAAGGAAATAAAACAACAAATTGAACAGGCTAAAAGTATCATTCAGGATAAAGATAAATCTAAATTGATAAATATGAATCCCCAAATCAGTGTAAAATGAAGATATGAAGAAGCTGCATCGACAGCGAAACGCGTCATCAAAATTATAAATAAATTAGTGGAAATTGACTAAAAACACTATTTTATTATACACTCTTGGACAAAATTAACGCAGCAATATATTAAATCATACAAATCTCTATAATGAATCAATTTTAATAATTTTTTATGAACATTGGTTATACTAAAAGTTAGAAAAAACTTATTCGGATACTTTAAAAGTGAATTAGCTATCAAATTTCTCTATAAGATTCGAATTAAAATTATTCTTAAGACCTAATACCAAAATCGTTGAAATCATGTAATAATGAAAAAAATAAACTGGGACACTAGTAGCAAAATTAATGGTATAACTGGGACACTAGTAGCATGTGTTGCCTCCTCTACTTCGGATGACAGCGTTTATGCGCCTAGGCATGCTTCTAATTAAATTTTGGATAAAATCTTGAGGAATTTGCTCCCATTTTGTGATAACTGCATTTTCAAGTTCCCTCAGGTTTCTAGGTGCAGGTATATGACGTTTCACATTTTTTCTTAAGGTGATCCCATACATGTTCTATCGGATTCAGATCCGGGCTTTTTGGTGGCCATTGCATAATCGGTATATCAACTTGATTAAGATAATCGAGTATCTCCCTAGCCACGTGAGGTCGAGCGTTGTCTTGCATAAACAGCAAATTGGGCCCCACAAAATGACCGAAAGGCATCACATGTTCTATTACAATATTCTCAAGATAGTAGTCAGCATTCATGGATCTCGTACGGACAGGAACTAGCTCTGTGCGAGCATCAAGGCAGATGCCACCCCAGAACATAACAGAGCCACCGCCGAATGGAATCCTTGCAGAGATATTGCAAGGAGCAAACCTCTCTCCTGGTCTTCGCCATACTCGCTCACGACCATCTGGATGTTTTAGACTAACCCTAGTTTCATCTGTGAAGAAAACTTGTTTCCAATCATCCACAGACCAGTTTGCGTGATTTCGAGCAAAACGTAACCTGGCAACTCTGTTCTCTCTAGTAAGCAAGGGCGCAGTGGCTGGTCTCCTACTGTTTAATCCAGCTTCATTTAACCGTCTTCTAACTGTTTTAGAAGAAATTGTGACATTGCGAACAGTTTCGAGTTCGTTTCTTATTATAGAACTAGTGACAGTCCTGTTTCTTAAAGCATATTGTCTTATAAAACGTTCATCTAGGTCGCTAGTGCATCGTTTTCGCCCTTGCCCTAGCCTTCTAGAATAAGTTCCTACTTCATTCAAGCGTCTTACCATACGACTTATTGTGGAACGATGTTTGCCTAACAAATTGGCAACATTTCTCCTTATCTCCCAGAATCTCCAACTTTCCCATATTATAAATGCTTATATGTTGCATTTTCTGTCATTTTTCCGCATTATCTCCCATAATCTCGAATTCTCCCGTAATACAGGGGCTTATATCTCTTTATCTATCATTATTCAAGCCATTCTCCAAATATTTCTCCTTATCTCCCAGGATCTCCAACTTTCCCATATCATAAAGACTTATATATTGCATTTTCTGTCATTTTTCCGCATTGTCTCCCATAATCTCGAATTCTCCCGTAATACAGGGGCTTATATCTCTTTGTCTATCATTATTCAAGCCATTCTCCAAATATTTCTCCTTATCTCCCTGAATCTCCAACTTTCCCATATTATAAATGCTTATATATTGCATTTTCTGTCATTTTTCCGCATTATCTCCCATAATCTCGAATTCTCCCGTAATACAGGGGCTTATATCTCTTTATCTATCATTATTCAAACCATTCTCCAAATATTTCTCCATATCTCCCAGGATCTCCAACTTTCCCATATTATAAATGCTTATATATTGCATTTTCTCTCATTTTTCCGCATTATCTCCCATAATATCGAATTCTCCCCCGTAATATAGGGGCTTATATCTCTTTATCTATCATTATTCAAGCCATTCTCCAAATATTTCTCCGTATCTCCCAGGATCTCCAACTTTCCCATATTATAAGGGCTTATATATTGCATTTTCTGTCATTTTTCAGCATTATCTCCCATAATCTCGAATTCTCCAGTAATACAGGGGCTTATATCTCTTTATCTATCATTATTCAAGCCATTCTCCAAATATTTCTCCTTATCTCCCAGGATCTCCAACTTTTCCATATCCCATATATTGTTCGATTCATTTTTCTAATTCTTCGGGGTCAAAAATAAAACAGTCTACCACAAAAACGTATTACTTTGAAAAAGGGAACAATTTATAAGCTTACCTTTAAAGAAAATCTATCACATTATTACAGAAAATTATTTATCTTCTAAAAAATTCTTTAAAATTGTAAATCTAAACGAATTGTTTTGATTTCTGTCATGAACAACGAAACAAAATATGCATAGTCTACTATTCGAATACTCGATAAACTTTAAAACTGACATAAGAAAAAGATAAATTAATTTTCAGATTGTTGCGTTAATTTTGTCCAGGAGTTTATATTTATAATGAATTTCCATCAAGTAGAAGCTACAACCATCCGAAATTTTTAATTTGTTCTCTGTAAGCTTTTGATGGAAAGAATTGTGTAACATTACCAAGAACATATTTTAATTAGGGATATTAATAGATTTATTCAGTCAATTAAAACGTGTAATAATAAAAATAGTTATTTCGAATCAGAAATAGAATATAAATATATACTTATGTATATATTTTATACAGAGTTCACCTTAGGGTTCATAGACCTATACGTATTATTAAAAGTATTAAAATATAAATTCAATTTCAAAGAATCGAAAATTGAACAAAGTTTATATTTCAGAACATATTTAATGTTCTTTTATTTCTACAGCCATTTCGGGACGCATTTTATCGTATCACGACTCATTAGCCGAACTACGGCAGAAGGAAAGAATGCGTTCAATATTGGGCTCAAAACCTCAAGATATGCAAATTATTATATCTTACTGATATATTGAGCTAGTATAGCAATAAGTACGTTGTGTTCTGTTCTTCTGTCTGTCGATTTTAGCTCTAGTTAAAGCTTAATACGATAAAACGTGCCTCAAAATGGTTCAAGTAATGGGAGGATGCTAAAAAAAGGGCCCGAATCAAGTTCGTTTATTTTTTAGTAATTGATTTTGAACACAACAAAAAACTGGTTATTTAAACACAGAATTTCCACAATATTTTTATTTTTCAGTTCAACGTGTTTCGCTAACAATGTAGCTTTGTCATGTATAAATAATAGACCGAATTATTAAGTATATATAAACTAAAGTAGGTATAGTATTTTTCACGATCTGGGAAAGAGACTTAACTACCTGTACCCATTCAGAATTCAACAAGATTCGAAAGTGATTAATTTATGACTGTTTAATGCCAAAGCATCGTGCAGGGCCGCACTATACCTGATTGTATATTGTTGGGTTTAAAAATTTTTTTGCTTGTTTCTGTTGGGCAGGGCGCATCGACAGCTAAGATCATTTAGCGCCCACTAGAGTTAGTTTGGTATAAATAGGTTAGACTATGAAGTTGAATTCTTTTAAGTAATTGGTTATGTTTTCTTTAAGTGGGACAAAAGATTTTATGAGGATGGTGATGTTGGATGGGATGCCGTGGGTGTCTCTCAAATTTTATTGTGATAAGACAGTTGAATTTTAATGTTTTATGTACTGAGAAATACACTATAGTAATTACATAAATATATTAAAACAGTGTACAGTGTCCCCGCGTACATTTGTTACAATTTTAGTTATTAATTAATATCTAGTTCAATTTCGCTATCGCTACTATCCTGCAAATCAATAATAAGTTTCTAAAAGTTCTAAACTATTTTAATAATCACTAAATATATTTGTAAAGATTTTACAATTGCGTTATCGCGATTTCGTAGTACAACTACATTGTCAAACGCTTAACTAAGACTACTAAAACAGATTTTTGGTATTTTATGTTTATATGATGAACAGATGTGGGTGTATTATGTGTTAAAAAAATTTTGAACAAAGGAGAATTTGCTACGTCTAATTGACTATTCAGTAAATTTATATTATGGTCCTTTGAATGTCTGTAAATTTCTATAGATTCTAAGAAGTTGAGTTTTGACCCTTTAGGTGCCATATGGAGTATTTGTAAACAATCGATATTGGGAAAAGTATGGCCTGTTTCTAAGAAATGTTTAGCAAAGTGTGATTTTTCATTTTTTAGCCTATAAGAGGCATTGTGTTCTGCGAATCTTGTCTTGAAATTCCGTCCCGTTTGGCCTACGTAACAGCTATTGCACTCTTGACAATTAAGTTTATAAACTCCTGATTTATTATATTTATTTTTATCTTTGGCATTAAAAAATATATTGGATAATTTTTGAGCGGGTTTTAAAGCTATTCTTGTTTTTTTCGGTCGTGAGAACTTGGGATATTTTATCCGAGATGGGACCAAAATATGTCAGAGGTATGAATGTTTTCTTTTCTCGGTATTGTTTTACGGGGTAGATTAAGCTGAGAGTGATTTGTTTTCGTTTACGGCTTATTAAGGTATTAATTATTTTAGGTTGGAAGCCGTTATTGAGTGCTATATTTTTGATTGTGTCCAGTTCTTTTTTTAAATTATTTTTACTAAGAGGGATATTGAAGGCTCTATGGATCATAGATCTATAGGCTGCCAGTTTATGGGAGTTAGGGTGTATTGAGTCAGCTGGGATGGTGACATCTGAAAAGGTTGGTTTGCGGAAGGTATCGAATTCTAGTCTATTTCTCTTTTTCAAAATTGTAATATCTAAGAAATTTATTTTATTATCGGTTTCCTTTTCAAGTGTGAATTTTATGTTGGGGTGTAAATTATTTAGCTGATTTAAAGTGAAATTTAGTTCAGTATCATTTCCAAGGAAACATACTAAGATGTCGTCCACATATCTAAACCAAAAGAGAATATTTTTCGCGTGTTGAGTTTTTTAGAAAACTGTTTTCCAAATCTGACATAAAGATTTCGGCTAGCAAAAGGCTAAGTGGAGACCCCATGGCAAGTCCATCTCTTTGTTTGAAAAATTGATTATTGAACTGAAAATAATTTTCGGATATACAAAATTCGAACAGTTTCAATATATCTTGTTGTATTGTTATATTGACGTTGTTTTTTTGTAACATAGTTTTTATAATTTCTAAACAATCTTTATTTGGGATATTGGAGAACATATTTGTTACATCGAATGAAACTAGAAGGGCGTTATTTGGGATGGAGATATTTTTAAGTTTATTTGTAAGGTCTATAGAGTTTTTTTTTGTATTTTGGATTGAATTGTGTAATTTCTTTGAAGATGGTGTTGAGATGTGTTGCCAGATTTTTTAGGGGGGTGTTGCTGTACGATACTACTGGTCTTATTGGCGAATTTTCTTTATGTATTTTTATCAGGCCATAAAGTTTTGGTGATGTAGGATTTTGGTTTATTATTTTAAACTTTTCTCTTTCGTCCACAACGCTCAGGGTTTCATTTAGCAGGGTCTTGAGTTGTTTTTGAATTTTATCCGTTGTTAAAATGTACTGTCACAAAGTAACGGACCACTCAATCAACTCTTTATTTTAATAAGTTCTAAACTATATTTATGTACATACATCTATATGAGTTTTCAATTTTTTTGACGTGTTGAATACAGTTTCTCCAGTTTTCAACGGTTACATTTTTGACTTCTGTCTTTATCAACTCAATCACACTACTGTTTAAAGTGGGTGTATTATTGTGAGCACATATATTAGACTTAATTTTATGCCATATCAACTCGATCGCATTAAAGATACAATCATATGGTGGAAACCGAATTATCTCGTGTCTTGGTTCCTTTGCAATTCTATCACAAACATATTCCTTTGAAGAATTGTAACTTTTTTAAAACTTCTAACGATTGTATAACTTTCAGGGAAATATATGCCACGTTCGCACAAAAACGCTTCTATTTCCCTTTTTCTACTGGTTGAACTTGGTACCTTATTCATTTGGGGACTATGATAGGATGCATTATCCATCACAATTCAGCTACTCGGTGGTATACTCGGCATTAATTTGTTTTGAACCCAATCTTCAAAAACTTTAGCGGTTGTATCACAATGATAATGGAATCTGAAATATTCTTGGCTAGAAATAGGCATTCTGGTATCCAGCCTTCTTCTGACCCCGCACGTAAAATGGTTATTCTTTTACCTTTATTTGATAGAGCTTAGGTGTGGCATTTTTTGGATTTATCAATCCATCCTTTACTGGGTGTGTCGTGGGTGTCATACCAAGTCTCATCGTTCGATTTTCCGATCTAGCTGTATTTATTTTTTCAAGATATTCCATTCTAAGTTGTTGTAAGTGTCGTGATTGCATTTTAAATTGCCTTTTGTCTATTTTTTTTTTTAACAAAAGCCCCAAATGACATAGAATACTCCATAAAGTTGTAGTGGAACATTTTATGTCACAACTATCTTGGGACAGTATCCGTGAAAGTGACAATAACGTAAGAACTTTTTGTTCTGCATGCATTTCATAAATTTTGCTGCGGATTAAGTCCTCTTGACAGAAATCAATACGTTTCGACACACCTTTGTCTTTTCGTGTTTTTTTAGGCGCTATTGAATTATTTACCATTTTTCAAACTGTACTTTCAGGGATGATTGTTAAAGCTGATGTGTCCATCAGTGAAAAATTCTTTTCGTGGCCTCGCTCCACTAACTTTAAATAAACACTTTTAACTGTCACTTTTGGCTCAACGGGCAAACATTTGCGGCTTCTGATGAAAAGGTCTTCGGACATTTTAAAACACTATTGAACTTTATAATACACACTATTTGAGTATAATACCGCAGATAAAATGAAGAATATTCTTTATATTTATAAACATACAGTAGCCAACAAAATGTTAGATTGAAAGGGAGGTATATATATATATATATATATATATATATATATATATATATATATATATATATATATATATATATAGAATAAAGAAAGAAAACAAAAAAGTTGCCGTATCTACCAAAATTATTAAAAATACAATCTTAATTGGGGAACTCAGCAAATTTGGGCGTGATAAGAGATCACACAATTTTCATTAAGCCGCCAATATTTCGGTCCTGGATTGGGACCTTCTTCAGGCAGAACTGAAAAGAAGAACAGAGCGTATTCACTGATAGTGTCTGGGACAACTTTAAATTAATGATGTTATCATTAGGTTGTTATAATAAATAAAATTAGTGTGGAACAAGAATAAGATATTAGTCATAATAAGTTAAAAAACTCACATGAGAAGTGCAAAGATTGCGTTAGCCTGAATGGCCGTAGGTTATACATAAAAAAGTCGTTACATATAAAAGTTGGTTAATCCATAAAATATACAAAATACACATTAAAACACTGTAGACAAAATTCTAAAAAACAAATTTAACACATGGATGTAATTGGGAACCTTGGATGTTGAGAACATCGTTAGTTATTTCACTTGTAACCACCACATATGGCCACCGCCATTTAGGAACAAATGACAAGAACGACAGGAGACAGCTACCCGACAGAGATAAGGGGTTTAGTCAAGAAAACTCAATTAACCAGAATGCGGGGTCGACACCTGGAAGGAACCGATAGAAAAGGAAGTACAAATATTGGACCCTAAGTGAGAGAGAGGTAGCCAATTGAGCGACCAAAACCACCCGGTATGTAGTAGCGGAAGGATAAAACACACCCTAATTATAAGTAAATGGTGAGCGAGGGAGCGAGAGAGAGAGTGACAATAATGGGAGCAACGAAGAAGAAAATTATCTAGTGAATTAATTATTAATTTATTAATTTCTTGTTGGAATCTGATTGGAGGAAGAGATTGTCGGCAAAAAACCAATGAAGACTCGAGGCACCAGGAAGTGTTAGAGAGGTGACGCAAGGTACTGTCAATGGAAGGAAGACAGTAATCGCTAGGTGCAAAAGATGGCCCAGATAAAATGGAAGGAATCTGTGAAGCTCAAAATCAAAGAGAACCGTAAATAGAGAGAGGAAGGAGGAGAGAAACCCTGGAAATTACGGAGCTAAAAAAGGAGATTTTAGAGAGAGAGATTGATTCTGAGCTTCACAAATTCCTTCCATTTTATCTGGGCCATCTTTTGCACCTAGCGATTACTGTCTTCCTTCCATTGACAGTACCTTGCGTCACCTCTCTAACACTTCCTAGTGCCTCGAGTCTTCATTAGTTTTTTACCAACAATCTCTTCCTCCAATCAGATTCTAACAAGAAATTAATAAATTAATAATTAATTCACTAGATAATTTTCTTCTTCGTTGCTCCCATTATTGTCACTCTCTCTCTCGCTCCCTCGCTCACCATTTACTTATAATTAGGGTGTGTTTTATCCTTCCGCTACTACATACCGGGTGGCTTTGGTCGCTCAATTGACGACCTCTCTCTCACTTAGGGTCCAATATTTGTACTTCCTTTTCTATCGGTTCCTTCCAGGTGTCGACCCCGCATTCTGGTTAATTGAGTTTTCTTGACTAAACCCCTTATCTCTGTCGGGTAGCTGTCTCCTGTCGTTCTTGTCATTTGTTCCTAAATGGCGGTGGCCATATGTGGTGGTCACAAGTGAAATAACTAACGATGTTCTCAACATCCAAGGTTCCCAATTACATCCATGTGTTAAATTTGTTTTTTAGAATTTTGTCTACAGTGTTTTAATGTGTATTTTGTATATTTTATGGATTAACCAACTTTTATATGTAACGACTTTTTTATGTATAACCTACGGCCATTCAGGCTAACGCAATCTTTGCACTTCTCATGTGAGTTTTTTAACTTATTATGACTAATATCTTATTCTTGTTCCACACTAATTTTATTTATTATAACAACCTAATGATAACATCATTAATTTAAAGTTGTCCCAGACACTATCAGTGAATACGCTCTGTTCTTCTTTTCAGTTCTGCCCTGAAGAAGGTCCCAATCCAGGACCGAAATATTGGCGGCTTAATGAAAATTGTGTGATCTCCTATCACGCCCAAATTTGCCGAGTTCCCCAATTAAGATTGTATTTTTAATAATTATATATATATATATATATATATATATATATATATATATATATATATATATATATATATATATATATATACATATATATATATATATATATATATATATATATATATATATATATATATATATATATATATATATATCTATATATATATACATATATATATATATATATATATATATATATATATATATATATATATATATATATATATATATCAATTACGACCCTGTTACGGCCAGGTACGTGCGAAGATCCTAACGATCGTTTAATGTTTTTATTACATCAATTTGCCAAATCAGTTTCTTAGATCTTGAAAAATACTATACAAAATTATAAACAAATTTTATGATAGGTAATTACACAGAACTATTAAGTAAATATTTTGAAAAAATTATTTATCCTAATGATACGTATTTCCAGCCGACCAATTATGTGAATAAATTTAAAAGGGAGTGACCTATTAGTTTCTGTTTCTTCGTTTAATAAAATATTTATATTTTTCATACGGTTTATTTCTAAGACGTCCTTCGGGTCTAGTTTATAACCTTTGTTTTCTTGGTGTAGTATTTTGAAATTTGGATGAAAAGAGTGATTTTCAGATAATACATGATTCGCATGTGTTGAGTTATTTTTTCGATATATAAAACTGCTTTATTAATCCGTGTATTAAAAGTTGTAGCTGTTTGTCCTACGTATATTTTAGGATAATTACCGCAGGTTAATTCATAAACACCTGAATTATTATTTTTATCGGTTCGTCTTTTACAATTTTTTAAAAAACGTCCTATTGGATGTTCTGTTTGAATGTTATGTTAATATTTTGATGATTAAGTATTTTGTTTACTAATTTTATAGTATCCCCCGACTGTATATTATGAAACAAGTTTTGGACGTCGAATGATACTAATTTTGCATCGGATGATAAATTTAAGTTTTTGATTTTGTCTATTAATTCATAAGAATTTTTGATTCTGGGTTGTGAGACAAAATTACAATGTTTATTTATGATGTCTATGAGGAAAGGAGATAGTTTATAAGCTGGCGCAGACATATATTGTGTGTTAAATATACATATGTAGTGTGTAGCAGACATATATACGAGGCTGGTTTGAAAAGTCCGTGCAAAAATAAAAACTACTTATGTGTTTGGGGTAAACCTTTTTTATTTTTCGACATAGTCTCCTTTTAGGCTTATACACTTCGTCCAACGATGTTCTAGTTTGTTGATCCCTTCCGAATAATAGGATTTGTCCAAGTCTGCAAAATATCCATTAGTGTCTGCAATCTTTGTCCCGCCAGCCTTTTCTTCAAATTGGGGAACAAATAGTAGTCCGAGGGAGCCAAGTCTGGAGAATAGGGGGATGTGAAACGAGTTGAAATCCTATTTCCATTAATTTTGCGACCACAACTGCTGAGGTGTGTGCTGGTACGTTGTCGTGATGGAAAAGGACTTTCTTGTGGGCCAATCGCGGGCGTTTTTTACAGCTCGGTTTTCAAACGGTCCAATAACGATGAATAATATTCACCTGTAACAGTTTTACCCTTTTCCAGATAGTCGATGAGGATTATCCCTTGCGAATCCCAAAAGACAGTCGCCATAACCTTTCCGGCCGAAGGAACGGTCTTCGCCTTTTTTGGTGCAGATTCCCCCTTGGTAACCCATTGTTTAGATTGTTGTTTGGTCTCAGGAGTATAGTAATGTATCCATGTTTCATCCACAGTGACGAAACGACGCTTAAATTCCTCCGGATTCTTCTGGAACAGCTGCAAACCATCCTTGCAACACTTCACACGATTCCGTTTTTGGTCAAGCGTGAGCAATCGCGGCACTCATCTTGCGGATAGCTTTCTCATGTCCAAATGTTTATGCAAAATATTATGTACCCGTTCAGTCGAGATGCCCACAGCACTAGCAATCTCACGCACCTTAACTCTTCTGTCATCCATCACCATATCATGGATTTGATCTATGATTTCTGGAGTCGTAACCTCCACAGGCCGTCCAGAACGTTCAGCGTCACTTGTACCCATATGGCCAGTCCGAAAATTTTGAAACCACTTATAAACTGTTCTAATCGAAGGTGCAGAGTCACCATAATGTTTATCAAGCTTCTCTTTAGTCTCCTGAGGCGTTTTGCCTTTCATAAAGTAATGTTTAATCACCACACGAAATTCTTTTTCGTCCATTTCTTGAAAAGCACTCGACTTCCTTGATTCGCACGAATGCCAAACACAAAGAAATAGACCAATATGGCTGAAACTTGGTGTGCGTTCATTCAAGAGATGCTACTAACTAAACATGACCTCGATACGCGCCGATGGTGCCATCTCTCGGACTTTGCACGGACTTTTCAAACCAGCCTCGTAGTGTATTAAAAACAAGCATAAAAATTAGAAAAATCAAAATAAATAGGTATATAATATACTTAATAAAAGTTGGAGGGTTTTGTAAAATCTATCAGAAAAAATAATAATATACAGGGTATGCCATTTAAAAAATTTAAGGTTTTTCATTTTAAAATAGTCGAAATGTATAAATTTATTTGAACACTCTGTAGCTTCTAACTCAAATTTCTTTACATATACCTTTTTTCTCATCTCTATAGAACCCTCGTAGCAATTATGAGTATTCCACCTTCAGAAACAATGGCGCTACTGGCAATTTTTTACAAAAACTGAAAACTAGTATTTTTAAAAAAAAAAAAATTGAAATATTAGAAAAACTACTAGGTTTAGGTATATAACATTATTAATAAAAAAGTTATAAAACTTTACGCAGAATTTAAAATTGAATTAGAAAATAGGATGTTTCATTTTAAAAAAAACATGTTATATCGGCCACACTTTTTTGAGGTACCCTGTATACTGAAAAAAAATTTTAAACTGTGCACCTTAACATCCTTAACATTCCCTAATGCTATTGTATTTAACATTTTTTTGTCATTCCCGAAACAAATGAGATAATGAACTTTACTCTATCGTTGACTCACCCTGTACATAAAAAATTAACTAAGTCATACTTAATAAAAGTTGGAGGGTTTTGTAAAATCTATCAGAAAAAATAATGTTATACAGGGTATTCCATTTAAAAAATTTTGAGGTTTTTCATTCTAAAATAGTCGAAATGTATAAATTTATTTTGAACACTCTGTAACATCTAACTCAAATTTCTTTACATATATCTTTTTTCTCATCTTTATAGAACTCTCGTAGCAATTATGAGTATTCCACCTTCAGAAACAATGGCGCTACTGGCAATTTTTTACAAAACTGAAAACTAGTATTTTTTTAAAAAAATTGAAATATTAGAAAAACTACTAGGTTTAGGTATATAACATTAATAATAAAAGAAGTTATACAATTTTACGCAGAATTTAAAATGAAATCAGAAAATAGGATGTTTCATTTAAAAAAAACATATGTTATATCGGCCACACTTTTTTGAGGTACCCTGTATACTCAAAAATACTTTTAAACTGTGCACCTTAAGATTCCCTAAAACTATTGTATTTAACATCTTTTCGTCATTCCCGAAACAAATGAGATAATGAACTTTACTCTAACGTTGACTCACCCTGTACATAAAAAATTAACTAAGCCGCAGCTGCAGAAAATGACTAGAGAAAGACCAACTTCTATGTATATTTTATTCATATGTATGTAAGATATTTTGCAAGTTTCATTATAATTGTGGTTTTGCAGAAATAAGGATTCTTGCCGAGGTTAGTGATATATGAAGGAAGCTTTTTTTATTACTACACAGGATGCTCTCTAACAGTAACAGTTTTCATTAAAATAAGTAATATCTCCAAATATATCCCACATAAAATTTAAATATGCAAGCAAGTGGGGATTAATGAAATAATTTATGTTAAATGCAGATTGGCCACTACAATAAAATATTTAGACTACCTTAACCTGAAATAATAGATCATTAAATTTTAAACTCTCGATTCTATTGAACTAGACAAGGCGAAATCGGCGCCATCGTTGTAAAAAATTTTCTAATTGAATTTTTTTTCATAACCTTCTCCAGGAGATGCCCCTGAAAGAGGATCAACATGTTGCCGGGCGGTAACCTGGTCCGAATTTGTTTAAACAAATTTTTTTTAAACAAAGTCCAAAAATTGAAATTTTCGCCCCGGAACAAGTTTTTTTTGAACAAAAAATGTCTCTTGTGAATTTTCTCTAAAATGCGCCGTTTTCGAGATATCGGCGATTTTAGGTGCGAGAAAACGCGAAAATGGCCACTTTCACCTCCCAATATTGGGGTCAAAAATTAAAATTTTCAATGTTGCCAAGTGTCCAAATTAAAGTTTGAGATCTCTTCTACAAATTACCGTAGGAAATATTGCAATATCTTTATTTTTAAACATTGTTTTTTAACAGTTAACAAATTGCGTTCGAGCGCCCGCGGCCGCATCGAAACTGTATACATAGATATATACGCAACGCCCGTACGTAGGCGCGAATATATTTATTCAAAACTGTGATACAAAAATTCCAAAAAATATTAAAACTTTAATGATGAATACAAATAATAAGTTTCAATTGGTTCAATATTTATCTAATAATGCTGTAAATTACGTTGCATTAAGTCACACTCAACAATTAATAATATCAGGTGGATTCTATAACATTGAAAAGTGCTATTGTATACAGGGAAATAATATACATGAAATTATTGAGTTAGAAAACAATCACTTAGAGGCTGATACAAGGATATTTTGTCATGCTCGATATATGTTACCTTATAATTCTGAAATAATAATTCATTCCGTTGATACCGACGTTTTTATATTAGCAATTCATTATTGGAGCTTTTTCAAATTAATTGGTTGTACAGGATTGTATTTTAAAGTAGTTGGTCAGAAGCCAAGATTATTGTCTTGTAATGTAGCTGCTGAATATTTAACTAGTCAAGTTTGTCAAGTTTTGCCTGCTTTACATGCGTTTACAGGCTGTGATACTACTAGTAAAGTAGGTACTAAAAATAAAGCTTTAGATTTAGTCTTTGATTTAGATACTCAAAATGCATTAACCCCACTTGGTACTGGCTTACAATTAAATGCCATGGAATTCAATGCATTAGAAAAATTGTATTTGAAAATTTTGAATAAAGCTGGAGAAACAGCAGATAATGCTAGACACATAATTTTAGAACGTTCTTGTGGGATGGGTATTAATTTTGGAAAAATTCCATGTACATCCGATGCTTTAAAATTGCACATTTCACGAGCTTCACTACAAACGTACATATGGAAAATGTCATTGTATTCTCGGTATCGACATTTAGATGCAACAGAATTTGGTTACACTATAGAAACAGGTGAATTGTTACCCAAATTCATGTTAAAAAATTCGATACCAGATTCGTTAATTAGGCAATGTAAATGTACAAAAAATTGTAAAACTAATGCATGTAATTGCAAAAGCAACAACGTAAGTTGTATACTCATGTGTGGGTGTAATTTAAATATTTGCGAAAATTCTATTAAATATATATAAGTTATATTTCATAAAATTGTTTTAATTCTTCTACCATCCTAATCGAATATTGAATTTTTATTTATATTCATTTGTTATAATAATTAAATTTGATATAACAATTACTCTTTAATAAATAAATATTTTTTACATACTTTTCAAATATATTAATTTTAATAAGAAATCAAGAAACAAAGCTTTATAGAGCATCGCAGTGCGTATACAGTTCCGTGCGCCTACGTACGGGCGTTGCGTATATATCTATGTATACAGTTTCGATGCAGCCGCGGGCGCTCGACCGCAATTTGTTAACTGTTAAAAAACAATATTTAAAAATGAAGATATTGCAATGTAATTTGTAGAGGAGATCTCAAACTTTAATTTGGACACTTGGCAACATTGAAAATTTTAATTTTTGACCCCGATATTGGGAGGTGAAAGTGGCCATTTTCGCGTTTTCTCGCACCTAAAATCGCCGATATCTCGGTCTGGTCCAATTTACCTAAAAAAACTTGTTCCGGGGCGAAAATTTCAATTTTTGGACTTTGTTTAAAAAAAATTTGTTTAAACAAATTCGGACCAGGTTACCGCCCGGCAACATGTTGATCCTCTTTCAGGGGCATCTCCTGGAGAAGGTTATGAAAAAAAAATTCAATTAGAAAATTTTTTTCCAACGATGGCGCCGATTTCGCCTTGTCTAAACATGCATGCCGACGTTAAGAAATGTAAATGTGCGAATTAATGTTAATAATCTATGTTTTTTTAAATAACTTTTTGGACATTTTATATTTACTATGAAAGGTTGAGTTTATTTAATGATTAGAGACGGGATTATATGCAACATAAAAATCTTGAAATATGCATGCAAATATGCATGAAAAATGCTTGAAATATGCATGAAAAGGATCAAAATATGCAATATTAAATAATAATAAAATTAGTAATTTTTAGTTTTTTATTTCAAAATCAGCATAAAATTAACAAGTTATCGACGATGTTTAAATTTAATTAACAATTATTTAACATTTTTTTTAGATTATTTAATATTTGTATTCTCGTACACGTAAACAATAAGGTATTGAACCAAATGTTGGGTAGTAAGATTGTGTCTTCGATCACTTAAAATATTTTTATAAGTGGAAAAAAATAATTCCACATCCACTGAGATAACTGGGCAGTATTTGAATTTCGGTGTTATGTTAGCACTTATTGTTTCTGGCAAAAGTTCACCCGTCCCATTAATAAAACTATCAATTTGACACAAAGGTTCAAAGCCTGGGTTATTACACAAAATATTTTCAAACTTTTCTTTAACTCTACGCGAGAATACATCTGGCAATGTGGAGTTTATTTGACGGATTTTATTCATTAACTGAATTGATTCGGTCAACGCCAAACCTTTCATGTTTCAAGCTTTTTCATACCCGCAGGTATGTGGGAAAAGTGAGTGCTAATCAAAGCTATGTTTTTTTAAATATCAGAATCGTTAAATGCTTCCTTGGATTGACGAACTGCCATAGCCTCTGCACTATCGAAGTCCTTTACTACACCTTTGATGGCCTCGAAATGTTCATTGTAAAATAGTACAGCCTCAATTCATGTTCCCCATCGAGTTACCACTGGTTCGGGAGGTAAAGACACATTTGGCAGTTTTTCTTTATAGGCGTTATTGCGAGCAGGTGTCTTAAGAAACATTTTCTTTGCTGATGCAATCAGTTTATTTACATTTCCAAACGTGGATCGTACTTCTTCAGCGAGTCGATGGACTCCGTGAGCAAAGCACGTCACATGAATTAAATTTGGATAAAATATTTGGAGGACTTTGGCTGCCTTGATCATATAAGGAGCACCATCTGAGAGAAATATAAACACTCTTTCATCTGCAGAAGATTCAGGAAATATTTTTTTAATACCCTCATTCACAAATCTGGCGATCGTAAAATGATTTGTCTTGTCAAGTTCTTTGCAGGCCACCAAATAAGAAGAAGAATGCTCTAATCCTAATGCACCCACAGTTAAATTCGCAATATAGCGACCATAACTGTCGGTAGTTTCATCAGCTGAAATCCAAATGATGTCATCCTTAAGTTCATTATGTATTTATTCCAGAGCATGTTGGTAAATTGTTGGTGTGTAATTTTTACGCAGTGTTGATTCATCTGGTATTTTTTGATTCAAGCAATATTTTCGCAGAAAATCTTTGAATGTAGGATTTGTAAGTTTGTGGAGAGGAATATTACTTGTAAGCAATGCTTCACATAAATCCATGCTAAAGTGTTTTTTTTGTTTGCCTATAGAAGTGGAATCACTGCTACTTGCTGCTGTTATAAGTTGTTGTCTTGAGCGTTTTTTTGCAATCCTGCGATATGAAGACTTGTCTTGCCATGCTGGTCAATTTAAATCTTTTTTGTGCACGAAACATTTTTCTCGCAAACTCGACAATATAAAACATTTCCGTCGTATGTAAATGTTCCAGGATAATCAGCTACCCACGAAGAGACACTTTTTTTTGCGGGTGGCATGGTACACGTTAAACTCTAACACAACACGTTAAAAATTGCAAAAAGACTACACTGATGCAAGCGCGTCAACAATAATGTTAAAACTGATATCTTGTTTTAAAATAAAAAATTCGTCTTCGAAAAAATTGTTTATTTGATCCATGCTCAAACAAATATTCTTAGAAACTAACTACTGATCACTTAATATCCTGACCAAGAAACAAAGGAATAAAATACCGTTGTAATTTTGGGTATTCCCTTGACACTATAACCTAATCGATGTTTAGACTATTGCAGGTAATGTCCCGGCGATAAGATCGGTTCCAGACGGCGACATTAACAATACCCTGAGCAATTCAGTTGCCTAGTAATACCGAGAAATATTGTAAATATAGGGAAAATATGCATCATTTTGGGTAAAATATGCAATAATCGGTGAGAATGGTCTAAATATATGCAAATGCATATGAAAATATGCAAATGCATATAATCTGGTCTCTACTAGTGATGATCATATCCGGGTATTTCAACCTAAAATAAATATTATATTCAAGACTGTATAAATTATAACATTCACTGCAAGCTTGAAATTCGTTTCAAATTACTAAGCGGGTGATTTGTCTTATGTCCGATGAACAAAATCTGTTTCTCTTTCGAAGGAAAAAAAAAATTGACAGTACGTACATATGGCCTTTCGACTTCTCTTAGGGGTCGAGGTTTCGATTGCATGCTTGGTGGTTTATCAACGTGTTTCATCCAGTCCTCCGGATCTGGCATAGTCTTAAATAGATCGAATCGCCAGGCAACATCATCCTCGAATTCTGGGACGTCGTCAAGTCTCTTGCGGGGTCCTAGAATAATATTTTATTGTTAAATTTTCTGTTAATTAAGTTGAGAAATTTTAGTGATATATATATATATATATATATATATATATATATATATATATATATATATATATATATATATATATATATGTACAGTAGAACCCCGGTTATCCGAGATAATCCGGATTTGTTTTTTATTCATTCAAAAAATAAACACCACTACTTTAAACCGATGTATTAACGTTTTTAACATATAAATAGATACATACGTTACAAAACAGTGAAATAGGTATCTATGCGCTACTATTTCATATTGCATCTTCTGTTGTTCGTTTGTTTCTCGCTGCAATGTTTCTCCATCTATTAAGAAGACGCAAATTCGCTGGAGTTGCCTCTGGTTGTTGTTCGATATACCTCAAAGCTTTTTCCAAAGAAGCAAAATCTTCTTGATGGGAGATCTTAGTGGGAGACTGTTCATCCACCGCCGCCTCGCCATCGTCATCTGATATTTCGATTTCTTGAAGGGCATTCGTTATTTCTTCAATACTCATTTCTTCTTTTAAATCATCTGCTGTAATCCATTCAACAACATCTTCTCTTGTCACATTTCGCAACCTTTTAATTTTTGCATTAGTTCAAATAAACTTTTTTCTTTTTCTTCATCTCGCTGTCAAAATTTGAACAGGACATTTCTCCATGGCTTCTCAATTTCAAAGCTAATTCATTTAAAGGAGTATCATCTTCACTGTCATTATAGTCCTCAAAATCAATAACTTTTGACCAAGATTTTTGAATAGTGGTAGTACGCACAGAATTCCAAGCTTAACTTACCCAGTAAATAACATTTTTCAGTGTAACCTTTCTCATCCCTTTGATAATATCCTCCTTTTCTGTGTATTCTAACAGGTGTTCAAGATATAAACGCCTATAATTTTTTTAATGTTTTCGAGGATGCATTGATACATTGGTTGCATTATGCTGGTTACATTTGGAGGAAAAAATTTTACAACAATTTCGCCCACATGAAGTCCTTCTCCAGGGTGAGAGGGGGCATTATCCATTAACAAAATTGCTTTAATAGGAAGACGGTTTCTGTTCAAAAATTTAGTCACAGATGGCAAGAACTCTTCTTCAAACCAGTTAGTAAATAAGGTCGCATCCATCCATGCGCTCTTCTGACTTTTGTAATAGACTGGTAGGGCTTTGGGTGAGATGTCTTTTAAAGCTCTTGGACGTGCAGACTTGCCAATCACCATCAGTGGGATTTTGTGCTTGCCAGATGCATTGGAACATACCATTATAGTTAATCTTTCCTTACTTCGTTTCTGCCCAGGAGCTGATTTTTCCTGTCGAGATGCCAATGTTTTTGATGGAAGCATTTTATAATTCAGACCACTTTCGTCATAGTAGTAAATTTGATCGCATATGTATCCACAATCTTCGATTTGCTTTTTAAAGTTCTGCTTAAACTTCTCAATTGATGACACATCAGCAGAAAGTTTTCACCACATGCAGTCAGTTGTCGTACACCGTACCGTTTTTTCCAGCGGTCAAGCCATCCAGAACTGGGGGTAAACTGATCTATCTCTGAGAATTGCCTACTAATCATTATTGCTTTCTGTTGTAAAATTGGATCTGACAGAGGCACACCTTTTGATTTCTGTTGTTTAAACCACATGAATAAAGCTTCGTTAACCTTTTCATAGTCGCCGGTTTTCATTGATTTTCTTCCTGAGGATGAGGAGGCTTGATTTATACACCACTCTTCTATTTTTGTGCGGTTTCTTTTCCAATCTCCAAGTTAAATACAATAGTTTTAGAGAATGTTAAGGTGCACAGTTTAAAATTATTTTTGAGTATACAGAGTATTTCAAAAAAGTGTGGCCGATATAACATATGTTTTTTTTAAATGGAACATCCTATTTTCTAATTTATTTTTAAATTTTGCGTAAAATTTTTATAACTTTTTTATTAATAATGTTATATGCTTAAATCTAGTAGTTTCTCTAATATTTCATTTTTTTTTAAAAAAGACTAGTTTTCAGTTTTGAAAAAATTTGCGAGTAGCATCATTGTTTCTGAAGGTGGAATACTCATAATTGGTACGAGCGTTCTATAGAGATGAAAAAAGAGATATATGTAAAGAAATTTGAGTTAGATGTTGCAGGGCGTTTAAAATAAATTTATGCATTTCGATTATTTCATATTGAAAAATCTCAAAATTTTTAAATGGCACACCCTGTATATTATTATTTTTCTGATAGATTTTACAAAACCCCCAACTTTTATTAAGTATTTCATATACCTATTTCTAATAATTTTTGATTTATTTTGAATTTTTCAATTTTTACCCTTGTTTTTAATACACTTACGCTATTGTGAAAACATAAACAAATACGAGGCTGGTTTGAAAAGTCCGTGCAAAAAGAAAAACTACTTATGTGTTTGGGTAAACCTTTTTTATTTTTCGACATAGTCTCCTTTTAGGCTTATACACTTCGTCCAACGATGTTCTAGTTTGTTGATCCCTTCCGAATAATAGGATTTGTCCAAGTCTGCAAAATATCCATTAGTGTCTGCAATCACCTCCTCGTTTGAATAAAATCTTTGTCCCGCCAGCCATTTCTTCAAATTGGGGAACAAATAGTAGTCCGAGGGAGCCAAGTCTGGAGAATAGGGGGGATGTGAAACGAGTTGGAATCCTATTTCCATTAATTTTGCGACCACAACTGCTGAGGTGTGTGCTGGTGCGTTGTTGTGATGGAAAAGGACTTTCTTGTGGGCCAGTCGCGGGCGTTTTTCTTGCAGCTCGGTTTTCAAAGGGTCCAATAACGATGAATAATATTCACCTGTAATAGTTTTACCCTTTTCCAGATAGTCGATGAGGATTATCCCTTGCGAATCCCAAAAGACAGTCGCCATAACCTTTCCGGCCGAAGGAACGGTCTTCGCCTTTTTTGGTGCAGATTCCCCCTTGGTAACCCATTGTTTAGATTGTTGTTTGGTCTCAGGAGTATAGTAGTGTATCCATGTTTCATCCACAGTGACGAAACGACGTTTAAAGTCCTCCGAATTCTTCTGGAACAGCTGCAAACCATCCTTGCAACACTTCACACGATTCCGTTTTTTTCGTCAAGCGTGAGCAATCGCGGCACCTATCTTGCGGATAGCTTTCTCATGTCCAAATGTTTTATGCAAAATATTATGTACCCGTTCAGTCGAGATGCCCACAGCACTAGCAATCTCACGTACCTTAACTCTTCTGTCATCCATCACCATATCATGGATTTGATCAATGATTTCTGGAGTCGTAACCTCCACAGGCCGTCCAGAAAGTTCAGCGTCACTTGTGCCCATATGCCCAGTCCGAAAATTTTGAAACCACTTATAAACTGTTCTAATCGAAGGTGCAGAGTCACCATAATGTTTATCAAGCTTCTCTTTAGTCTCCTGAGGCGTTTTGCCTTTCATAAAGTAATGTTTAATCACCACACGAAATTCTTTTTCGTCCATTTCTTGAAAATCACTCGACTTCCTTGATTCACACGAATTCCAAACACAAAGAAATAGACCAATATGGCTGAAACTTGGTGTGCGTTCATTCAAGAGATGCTACTAACTAAACATGACCTCGATACGCGCCGGTGGTGCCATCTCTCGGGCTTTGCACGAACTTGTCAAACCAGCCTCGTAATTAATAAAAATTTTAATATAGTTTAACTTATTTAATGATTAATTATTATGACGTAATAAATGTTCAAAAACATACCCGTCTACTTGAATACACATGTTTAGTCATTTTACTATATTTCCCTTCACTTTCCTTAGCATAAAGGGCGTTATTGTCCTGCACGCATACCGTATTCTATTTTCCATATCTACTGGTGTTGTAGGAGGATTCACATAAACACGGTCTATAATGTAACCCCACAAAAAGAAGTCTAAAGGTGTTAAGTCACACGATCGAGGGGGCCACTGAATGAATCCATCCCTACCGATCCATTTTTGTTGGTAACGATCACTTAAATATTCCCGAACTTCCCGATAATAATGAGCAGGAGCTCCACCTTGTTTAGTCCACATTCGTTCCCTTTCAAAGTTATCGACTTCTTCAAGAAGCTGGGGTAATTCGTTTTGCAAAAAATTTAGATATTTAGGCCCGTTCGGTTCGCGGAAAAAATATGGACCAATAATTCGAAAATTTAATATTCCACACCATACATTAAGCGACCAATGGTTTTGGTTTTGAACTTCCCGGACTCAAAATGGATTAACTGTTGAATAATAACACTGGTCAACAAAAAAAAGAAAATTGTTTCCAGTGATTTTTTTTCTGTTTCTATCTCAAATTGACGCGTATTTTTTAAATATGGCAACAATTTTTCTCTAACAGCTTTTGTTTTTGAGTTATAGCTAACTACCCTCATTTACTATTTTTACTTAGATTTTCGTTTTTTATTGGACACTAAAATATATTTTAATTGTTGTTTTAGATATGGCTTCGTCAAGAAGATGTTGTGTGCTTAATCCCGATTGTTTTTGCTATATTTGTGGTGAATATATATTTGCAAAATATCGAAAACCTATATCGGACTTTGTGAAAACTGCGTATCATCAATACTTTAAAATAAAATTTTGTAATCAGGACAAGCCATGGGTTCCTCATATTGTATGCCAGAAATGTGTGGTATGTCTACGGTTATGGTCCAGTGGAAAAAGAGATGCAATAATGTTCGTAACACCCATGATTTGGCGAGAACCTCGAAACCATCATGACGATTGCTACTTCTGCGTTGTGAAAATAAACGGAATTAACCCTGGAAATCGAAGTAAGTGGTCATATCCTAACTTATCTTCTGATCAACGACCCCAATTAAAATCACAAGAGGTACAACCCAGCACATCTAAATCTTCTGATGATCCAAATCTCTGTGAACCCGAACGAAATACATCAAGTGAAGACTCTGATTCAGACTACAAATGTAACCTTTCAGAAAGAACTAAATGACTTAGTAAGAGATTTGAACTTACCAAAAGAAGCTTCTGAAATTTTAGCATCTCGTTTAAAAGAAAAAAATTTGCTTACTCCGGAAACCAACATTACATTTTATCGTACCCGAGAAAAAAATCTGTTACCGTATTTTTCTCAAGAGAAGGATTTAGTTTTTTGTAACGATGTTGGTGGTATTTTGCAGCAGATGGGATTAAAACAGTACCAACCTAGTGATTGGCGTCTTTTCATAGACAGCAGCAAAAGAAGTTTAAAGTGTGTTTTGTATCATAACGGTAACAAGTACGGATCTATACCTATTGCACATTCGACGACTTTAAAAGAAGAATACGTAAATATTTCTCAGGTTATGGAAAAAATTAAGTATCAAGACCACAAATGGGTCATTTGTGTTGATCTGAAAATGATTAACTTTCTTTTAGGTCAACAAGGGGGGTACACAAAGTTCCCTTGTTTCATGTGTCTCTGGGATAGTCGTGACAAACAACACCAGTGGTCACAAAAAGTTTGGCCAGTGCGGGAAGAGCTAAAAGTTGGTACAAAAAATGTTATAAACGTGCCTTTAGTTAGCCGAGAGCGCATCATACTTCCACCACTTTATATTAAACTCGGCATAATGAAACAGTTTGTGAAGGCGCTTGACAAAAGTGGCGAATGTTTTAATTTTCTTTCACGCAAGTTTCCAGGATTAAGTTTAGAAAAATTGAAAGCTGGTATTTTTGATGAGCCACAGTTTAGGCAACTCGTGAAAGATCCTAATTTTGTCAAATCAATGACTGAAGTCGTATCCAAAGCTTGGAATTCATTTGTTTTGGTTAGGAGTAGCTTCCTAGGCAAAAAGAAGTCTGACGACCATGTCGAACTTGTTGAGTGCATGCTATCGAACTTGCAAGAGCTAGGGTGCAACATGAGCATAAAAATCCACTTCCTGCACTCGCATTTAGACCGATTTCCACAAAATCTGGGTGATTTTAGTGAGGAGCAGGGTGAAAGATTTCATCAGGAACTTCGGACAATGGAAGAGCGTTATCAGGGGCGGTGGGACTCACATATGATGGCAGACTACTGCTGGTGTTTGCAACGAGATCTACCTAAAGTCGTCCATTCAAGGAAATCTTATAAAAGATCATTTGCTAGTGTTCAATAGAAATTTTGTTAACATAATGTATTATTTTTTTGGCAAAATAATAAAACTGTATATTTCAAAAGGTAAAGCTGTTAGCAATCTCCCAGTATTTTTTTCATAGTCAGGGCCATAGAAATACCCAATAACAGAAAAAAAAAATAAAGAAAACAAGACTGGTGTTGACCAGTGTAATGCATGTTGTGGCTGTCAACTGCTCCATTACTGCGAAACGTAGCTTCATCAGAAAACATTATTTTGGATAAAAAATTTGGATCGGCTTCTATTGCTCCATTCATGGTGGTACAAAAGTTTACTCGTCGTTCAAAATCACGGTCTTGAAGTTCTTGGTGTATTTCCATATGAAAGGGATGATACTTGTATTTTCTCGTGGTGCGATTATCCGTAGATTGGAATGTGTCAGATAAGTCAGCTAGTTGACAGCTGCTGACCTGGATTATCTTCAACATGAAGTAAAATCTCCATTTCTTTTTCCTCATTGGTAGCATTCTGGTTTACTACTTTTCGTTTCGCATACTCAACGCTACCACTGCCATCAAACCGTTAAGCACTGAAAAGATTTTCTAGATGGTATACGTCTATTAGGGTACTTCGCTCCGTAAAGCCTTACTGCCAAAAAACAATTTTTTCCCTCCTCGCCCAGTATATAAACCATGTCAATTAATTCATTTTTAGGAAAATCCATAACTATTACGTTACTATACGTCACTTACTACAACAAATAAAACTATTTTTACTTGCCTAATAGACATGTCAAAATTTGACAATGCCTACATTTTTGTTTTGTGTTTGCAACTATGATGTTATGGCGTAAGTGTATTAAAAACAAGGCTAAAAATTGAAAAATTCAAAATAAATCGAAAACTATTAGAAATAGGTATATGTCCTACTTAATAAAAGTTGGAGGGTTCGAAGGGGGTCGAAATGCATAAATTTATTTTATAGCATCTAACTCAAATTTCTTTACATATATCTTTTTTTCATCTCTATAGAACGCTCGTACCAATTATGAGTATTCCATCTTCAGAAACAATGGCGCTACTGGCAATTTTTTACAAAACTGAAAACTATTATTTTTAAAAAAAAAATTGAAATATTAGAAAAACTACAAGGTATAGGTATATAACATTACTAATCAAAAAATTACAAAATTTTACGCAGAATTTAAAAATAAATTAGAAAATAGGATGTTTCATTTAGAAAAAAATATGTTATATCGGTACCCTGTATACTCAAAAGTAATTTTAAACTGTGCACTTTAACATTCCCTAAACCCATTTTATTTAACATTTTTTCGTCATTCCCGAAACAAATGAGATAATGAACTTTACTCTATCGTTGACTCACCCTGTACAATAAATTTAAAAAAAAAAACAGTTTTTTGCCTGTTTTTTCAATTTTGTAGGTTATGTATAAAGTTGAACCACTTAAAACAAACGAAAATTTATTGGAAATTTCATTACGAAGAGTTTGTTTTTTTTTTTGTCTCGATCCGACTAATATAACCGGACTTATTTACATTTTAAGCTCAAAAACACATTTCGAAAACTTAAATTGTTTATAAACAGAAGAGCACAAGTTTTTGGATGTCCAGAACTCAGAACAATACTCCTGATGATAATCCAGAGAGGATAAAATCATAGTATTGCTGTAACTAGACTGTGCAATTTCAAATGCTTTTTTTACTGCACTATAACAATATTGGTGACACTGCTAAAACACCTAATCTACACACTTAATTGCAGCAATGTAGTTAATACTCTAACACTGAAATGATATACATTTCACTATTCTTTGTTTATGGTATGTATAATGTATCAAATTTTCTAACAACTTCAATATTTTGCATGTAATAAAAACTACCTAATTAGTTATTATTTCAAGGTATTTTTTTGTACTTACCGCCCCCTATTCCCAGTTGAGTGAACCGGGGTTTAGGGAATAACTGTTGCCGTGCCGCTCCAACATAAATATCTTCTAATGTTGGTAGCTCTGGTGATGCTGGTTGATCGCTTCGTTCTGGTGGGAAATACATTTTCCATCTCCTCAAGTACTGATGTGGAATAGGCGGAGTGGGAGGGAAGGGAGGTGGAGTAGGTGGAGCTAAAAGTAAATAAAAAATATAAAAAAAAAGAAAAATCGTTATAGCAGGAGCAATTGTAGAGTGATGACGAAACTACTACTTACCTTATCTGAGTTGGCATCTTTTAAAATTATTTAATTACTTTTAAAGTTATTAAATTACTATTAGTGTAATTCAATCCCAAATTCATTTCCGCTAATGCAGTTTAACTTTGTGGTAATTAAACTTCTAAAAGTTACCTGGTTACTCCGCATATATCCAATTACTACAAAAGGAATTAAAATAGTACGAAAGTAATTTAATTCCTCCTATTTTTTTTTAATTACAGCGAAAGTAATTTAATTACCTAGGAGGGATCAACAATCACTAAGTATTTTAATATAATTAAATTACAACAATTGAATTGCCAAAATTAATTTCTGGTTTAATGCTGGAGAAAGTATAAGTCTTATTTTCCTTTTTGTCGCTCGTTTTATTTTTAAGTGCAGCCTACGAGTTTCGATCTATTAAGATCATACTTTTAACTAACTGTAAGCTAATGAAAGTTGTGATTTTTTAAATAAACTAAAAGTTACAGACCTTAAAAGTAATAATCGAAGCTTTAAACTTACAGGCTAAAAAGACGCGATAAAACAGGTCAATTCAATAAATATATGGTTTCTTACACCACAAAAAATAATGGTAATGACTTGTGAATCATAACGGCCAGATTCACTAACTTTCTAAACGTTAGACACGACCCAGTTGTCATGAAAAATATGGTCTCTCACTATCAGTTTATTGTTCTTGACAATTAAATTTATATCGTAAATAACAAGAAATAAACGTTTTTTAAAAAAAAACCTAATAAAAAAATCGAGAGCTAAAGTCTTATAAACCATAAGAAATACAACATATATTTTTTCGTGAGGGTGTGCCTGTCATAGAAGCCGACTAAAAAAACAGACTAGATTGTAAATGCCCAGGCACCACAAGACATTGTCTGGCCTGACGCCATCCCATCGGCTTAGGCTATGTGAAGTTGCTTAACGTTTTGTGGCTATGCCGATGCCTCCTGATTTTGTTATGAGAAAGATAGTTCCCAGGATTAAAAAATTCCGGAGGTAAAATAGCCCCCGTTCATATCCTCAAGTGGGGGCTTGTTTTGGAGTGTCAACATGCAAAGATCACAATTTTAAAATAGATTTTTGCAGCATACGAGGTTTAAACTCAATTATAAATTCCGTGCACCAACACCTGCAATCAAATAAACCTCATGTACTCGCTTTCTGTGAAACCAAGGTCAGTTCATCGAACAACACAATGAACTTTCTCTATCCTGGGTAGGACTTATATTCACGGTTTAGGCGTAACTTTCAAATCTGTCTTTTTGTCAGAAGCGACCTCTATTGCCAATGGGAGAAGGCTCTAGAGCAGGGGTCGGCAACCTATGGCACACTTGCCATCTCTGGCACGCCAAGTAATTTTGAATGGCACGCGTACCTATTCAAAGTTTGTTTACACATTAATTCTATAATCTGTGACATGTTTCGAAATTAAGTTAATAATCCAAGACAGTATTACTTTAACGATACAAACAAAAACGATATATTATATAGGTCACTAGGTATTATTACCAAAAACTACAAAATAAATATTTTGTACTTTATAATTTTTACTGAATGCATTGGTTTGGCTTTAATTTCGGCAAGTATTAGAGACGGCAAGCCTCAAAATATAAGCCTAGGCAAAAACACAAACGTCCTCAATTCAGATCGAAAGAGCCGCTATAAGGCGGTTTTTGTTTGACTTGACTTCAATCGTTCCGACGCGCGCCGCAACTCTTTTTATATTGCCGAACTTTAGTTTTTGTTAGATGTAACTTCTAGGCGGCCCTTTGATTGCAATGGGCGCGTTGTAGATAATAATTTTTGTTCTAAGAAATTTAATAAACGTAATTATTGAAATTTTCTGGAAACATTATTTTTCTATATATAGTAAGCCGCTACACGTTTGGATCATTTAGTACAGAAGTAACATCCGTTCCAGTCAATAGTCGTCGAAAAGTTTAAAAATTAAAATTACGTTGCGTTATGGCCGCGAAGAAACAGAAGGTAGACGTTCGATCATTTCAAACTTCATGGACAGATTACGGTTTTGTACAGCAAAACGATCAAGCCATTTGTGTCCTATGTCGGAAAGCGTAGTTTTCCGGACATCTAGTGTTCAACGACATTTCCAGATAAAACATGAATCGTCATTTAAAGATAACGCTGATAAAAGGGAGGCAATACAAAGAGCAAGTAAACAATACGCGAAAACAGTCAACATTCTTTAGCAAAGTTTTCCAAGGAAAAAATCAGGTAACTGAATGCAGTTTCAAAATTGCACAATCGTTGGCACAAAAGGGTAGGCCGTTCACTGACGGAGAATTTATGAAGCAAACGTTTTTCAGTACTGGCGAGATTTTATTCGACGACTTGCCCAATAAGGATACAATATTGGTCAACATTAGGGATATACCGACATCAGCGCGGACCATCGAGAGACGAATTACCGAAATAACACAAAATGTCCAAAAACAGCAGAGAGGCGCTATCAAACGGAGTTTTGTATTTGATGTAGCATTGGATGAAAGTGTCGATATTAATGACATTGCCCGTCTGGCAATCGTTGCGCGATACTTCGATGATGGCAGTGTGTATGAAGAATACTGATTTGTCTGTTCCGATTGCAGGGAACTACAAGAGGAGAGGATATATTTTCAGAATTTGTTAAACATTTTGAAAAGCGGAACATTGATTTAGATAAAGTTTTTTTCGTAACGACAGATGGTGCTCCTACTATGATTGGCAGACATAAAGGATTTGTTTCCCTTCTTATTGAACGCATGGGTCGATCAGTTTTGAATTTTCATTGCATAATTCACTAAGAGAGTTTGTGCGCTAAAATCTTCGCTGGAAGTTTAAAATCCGTGATGGATAGGGTGGTTAAAATAGTTAACTACATTGTCGGTCGTTCTTCACTGATCCATAGAGCATTTGAGGCATTTCTACAGGAATTAGAAAGTGCATATTCAGATATACTATTGCACAATAATGTGCGCTGGCTCAGCCGTGGTAAAGTGCTCTCTAGATTTGTGCAGTGTCTGGGCGAAATTAAATCGTTCTTGTTGGAAAAAAATCAAGTGGATGCTTATCCTGAACTAGAAGATAAGAACTGGATCTGTATGTTAATGTTTCTTACTGATATTACAAACCATCTCAGTGAACTCAACTTAAAGTTACAAGGTTCAGGCAAAACAGTTCTGGATTTATACGAATCCTGGAAATCATTCAAATTAAAAATAGATTTATTTATCAGCGATATTAATACAAACACATATAAATATTTTCCAAATTTAAAAACTTATATATCCAGTGTCGACGATAGTGAACTATAGACGAAATTCTTAAATATATGACTAATTTAAAAGAGGAGTTTATCGAGAGGGGTCAGGATTTTGATAAACATGGTCCTATGCGCCTTTTTAATCCAACCAGATTTAATGGATTTTTCCAGCAGTTGCTTTGACATATCTCTTTTCTCATGGATGGACATTAATGATTTTGATCTTCAATACATTGAATTTAAAAGCTCCGAGTTATGGAACACAAAATTTGTAGAATTAAGAAGGGTATTAGAAGGTGACTACCAGACCATTCAAACGAGATACTCAGTTGTTGGATGAGTTTACCAGAGAAATTTATTTGTTTTAAGAAAGTAGCGTTTGCCATGCTTACAGCTTTCGGATCATCCTATATTTGTGAACAACTTTTTTCCCATATGGGAGTGATTTTAAACCCGTACCGAAAACTCTCTAAAGAACTTCAAGCACAGGGTTCACACTAGGTCCTAGGACTAGTATAATGAAATTATTTGTTAAATGTTAAAATTTTTTTGTAATTAAACCTTCTAAAAGCAATATTTTAAGTTAATTTAAGTTAATTTTTGTCAATTTTAGTTGTAGTAAGTACCTATGTCGGCACGCAAAATGTTGTATGGATGAAAACTGGCACCCCTTAGTTAAAAGGTTGCCAACCCCTGCTCTAGAGCTTAACAAACCACAAGGTTTATCTGCTACTTCTATTGGCCACCCAATGATACTAACTTTAGAACGGTTTTCGCTTCTCTTGCAGACTCCATCGATCATTTACAGATTAATTGTCCAAATACCGAAATTGCCATCCCGGGCAACTTTAATGTCCATAACAAGCTTAAATATTCAAATATAATCGACGAAAAGGGCCGTAAAACTGAATCATTCTCACTTAGTTGTAGCTTTATTGAGCTTATCGTTACGGATTCCTGATCGAGCCAGAGAGTTTGCTTAGTATTGTTGACCTGTTTTCAGCCACTAATTCAGCGATTTACATTGTCATTGTAAATCCGCCATTACGTTCTTTCGACTATGAACTAGTTTTGACATCGAGTATCCTAACGATCAGTGACTGAGATGCGCCTAAACTGCGCAAGATTTGGTCCTACTAATCTGTTAAATGGGAAGAACACTTTCGGTCGACAGTTCGTGGCAGGCGGACGCATTTACCTGGTTGGGGCTTCTGAAGGCGAAATTCGGGCGTTTTGGGGCTTCGGATTGTGGATTGGTGGACAATACCGCTTGTTAGAGGTGCGAATCGCACAGGGTTGCTAAGCGCTGTGAGGAGTGATTCCTAAAACGTCGGTTTAGGTTATGTGATTGGTGCAGTAGGTGAACACGTGTGGCCGTGTTTTTTTTTGTGCTAACTACGTAATCGGACGGGCGGGCTGACAGAAAAGGTTATATCTAAAACCAGTAGCAGTTTCCCGAGGAGTTCCTTTAACAATGCCTTTACAATAGATGAATTTTTTTTTTACAATAGATGAATTTTTTGAACAATTAGGAGATCTGGTAGAGCGCTGAAGCTCGTCAATACTGGATTTCCATCGGGTCCCGAAAGGGGGACATCCAAACTCGGGAACGTGTAAAGCATCGTCGAGGGTCGGCGGCGCCCTGCCCAAGCGCGAGACGGATCTTGTGACTGGCTAATGGTCCACAGAGAACCGAGCCAAAAAACAAAACAAAACAAATGGGAAGAACTTCAACCTTTCCCTTGGTTAGAAGTTTGCTTTAGATCCGACGATCCATCTAAATGCGCGGTAACATTTTGGCTGGTTTAGAAGCTTACATCCCTTTCTCTAAAAATGACCTTTCAACGACAATTCTTGGCTCGACCATAAATGCAAAGAAGCTGTTGCTTCAAAACATCTTGCCGGTCGTCAATACCGTAAAAATCCAAACATCAAAAGTCGTAACATCTTTGCTCGAACCTGGACTAGGGGCAAAGAAATTATCGACGAAACCAAGTAGGTACACAATCAAAGAATTAAACACAAACTTCTTGCCTGCCCCAACAATATCAGATTTTTTTGATCAGCAACAATACCACTACTTAAACAGTCAGATAATACTGTTGAAATAACACTTGTCGAAAAAGCCAACTTGTTAGCTGAACTCCTATTCCCAATATGCAGTCAAAGAGGCCTGATATTCTCTTTAGGCGGCGTATCCCAAAAGGTATTTTAATAAAGCTAGATGCCAAAAAAGCTTCTGACGCTGAGGAAAAGCCAATTTGTTAGCTGAAGTTCTTATTTCACACTCTACTGTCGATTTTCACGGAAAAGACACCACTCACTATTCCCAATATGCAGTCAAAGAGGCCTGATATTCTCTTCAGGCGGATTATTCCAAATACCAAAAAAGCTTCTGACGATGGAATACCTGCTATAGTACTCAAAAAATGTGTAAGCGAACTAGCATCAGCTTTCTATAAATTTTTCAACCTATCCTACACAAATGGAATATTTCTTTCCTGCTGGAAATGCGCCACAGTTCAGCCGATACCAGAAAAGGGCAAGGAAATGTTGCCAATTAACTACCGAACAGTCGCACTGGTATCAGTAATAGCGAGAGTTATACCAGGTGTACAAGTATGAAATGCGGATTTTTTTCTAAAAAAAACATGTTAAATTCGGAATGATAAAAAGTGCTTTATTGAAAGTATGCTCCATCGCTTGTTATACATTTTTCCCATCTTTCGAGCAATTTGTGAATACCACGCCAGTAAAAATCTTCCCCTTTTGCTGCGAACCAGTCATCGAGCCATTTTTTCATATCTTCGTACGAACCAAAGCGCTGCTTAGCAAGTGCGTGACCCATCGATGCAAACAAGTGGTAATCGGAAGGAGCCAAGTCTGGTGAGTAAGCCGCATGGGGTAGAACTTCCCAGATGAGACCTTCCAACGTGTCTCGAACTGGTTTTGCCGTATGTGATGGAGCATTGTCATGAAGAAAAATGACTTTGTGTTGCCTCTTTCGGTATTCTGGGCTTTTTTCAAGCAGCGAACGGTTCAAATCGGTCAATTGTTGTTGGTAACGTATAGTATTAACCGTTTTCCCCAGGTTTTAACAGTTCATAATAGACCACGCCCCTCTGGTCCTACCAAACACAGAGCATCGTCTTTCTCTCAAAGCGATTCGGTCTTGCGGTCGATGTGGATGGTGCGCCTGGATCTACCCATGATTTTTTGCGCTTGTGATTTTCAAAATAAATCCACTTTTCATACGCTTAGGATGCAAAAACGACTTCCCGAGCGTGACTCGTGTTTTTCGCTTTTCAATTTACCTGTGGTTCAACTCATGTGGTACCCATCTACCGGTCTTCTGAATCTTCCCATCTCTCGTAGCCAATTTTATTACAGCTTGTTGACTAACGCCCAATTGCTCGGCGAGTTGTTTTTGTGTTTGCGAATCATCTTCGTCCAACAATGTTTGCAACTCGACATCTTCGTATTTTTTTGGCGGTTTTCCACGTTCCTTGTCTGCAACATCGAAATCACCACTTTTGAAACGCTGAAACCCTCGTTCATACGTATCTTGCGATGGAGTATGTTTACCATAAGCTTCTCGAAGTAATCGGTATGATTCAACAGCAGTTTTCTTCAAATGAATACAAAAAATTAATGCTGTCCGCAAATGTTCGGTATACATTTCGACATATTGAACACAACAACACAACACTATGTACACTCTTTTCCAATTTATGACTCGTGCGCATCTGACACTTGTTGGTGACACAACAAAATGGCGTAGTGTCAAATCTTTATAGAACAAACTGCATTGGTGCACCATCTGTTGTTTGAAATCCACATTTCATACTCGTACCCCTGATATATGCTAAACAAGTTCAAATTTGATAGAGTAAACAGTTTGCTATCGCTAACTTGAAATTTACAAGTATGTCTTCGTTTTTCATTCAAGAATAATTATACTATAATAAGTAAGAAGTACGATTAGTTGCGTCGAATCGTATTGATGTTCGGACACCTGTAACATCGGATACAGTTCGATTGATTGAAAACTGACCACCTAATCTCTTCAAACGGTAATTCGACTTTTCTTTTTAATTTTACGGAGCTGAAGCACTTAGAGCGCAAATTTTAAATAGCTAAGCATGCAGTCATTTTATATAAACTAAATAATAAATGTCTCTGTCGCTTATACTTACAAGCCCCTGTACCTAAGTCTGGTATGAATGGTTCCTGTAAATAATACATTTTTTTTAGATTTGTTTTTCTATTTCAAGTACTGTGATCTTGCTGCTGCTGCCGCTCGAAACTAACTCCACTTAACATGTATAATCATTCAATCAATTTATAATGCCGATCTTGCCCGGTTTAGGCGTCTCCCTGTTACTCATTGATAGAATAATCAATGTCGAAAGCCGTTTATGGTCGGAAGAACCTAACGGCAGATTCACAGTAACTGTGTAAATCTCTGGATTAGTGGTAAGTCAAGACGCTGAGTAAAGCCACAACTTATTAGCACCCATATTTGGCTTTACAGCCCTGTTCGTCGATCGTATTTGGTGTTGCAAATATCAAGGTCGCTCAGTATGGCAATTTTAGCACTTAGATAATTAATCTGTAAAAGTGAAAGGTGTTCTAAAGTTTCGCTTCGAGCGGCAGCAGCAGCAAGATCACAGTATCGTGTAGCAGCAGCAGCAGGAGCACTTGAAAATGCCAAATGAGATTTTGGCGAAACGTCGTGCAAATTCATTGTTAGACGAACGGATTGAAACACGGAATTTTAATGCATTACATTCCACCGTGAAAACCTTTATTGCAACATACATATATATATATATATATATATATATATATATATATATATATATATATATATGTATATATATATATATATATATATATATATATATATATATATATATATACATATATATATATATATATATATATATATATATATATATATATATATATACATATATATATATATATATATATATATATATATATACATATATATATATATATATATATATATATATATATATATATATATATATATATATATATGTATATATATATATATATATATATATATATATATATATATATATATATATATATATATATATATATATATATATATATATATATATATATATATATATATATATATATATATATATATATATATATATATATATATATATATATATATACACTACCGTCAGAAAGTATTTGCCCACCTAGAAATTTCAATGTAACTACCAAAATTTAATACCTAATTAAACCCTTTTATTATATTAGGTAAATTTAATTGTTCTTAACCAGTGTCCATCATAAAATTGTTTAGAAAAGCATTTTTGGTGAAATCACAAATTACAAACCAATTAGAACAGATTTCCAAGTATTGCATGATAATCGTTTTGAGGCGATTTCTGAGAATTCCATTTAAAATAAGAACTTATTTCAAGTTTCTAGGAATTATGGAAATTCCTAGTGACATTTTATGATAAAAAACCGGTCAAGTGCAAGTTGAACTTGCACAATTAGTGTTCCGTACGTTGATTGTTTTTGAAATAAAAAGTTTTGTTAGGGTGGTATAAAATGATTAGTGACTTCACAAAACACACCCCAAATGAGTTTTCAACAAAGTTTGTTTCCAATCTTCACTGAAAACTGGTGACCTTGAAATATTGTTTTTTTGTTATACCAGATAAATTATTAAAGGTAATGATAATTTTCGTTCAATCTATACCCCGTGGAGAATATTCCAGGGTTTTTTCAAAATTTTTTTGATCAGTACTTTTCGAGATAAGGTAGGGGACAGCGATTTTTCACGATTTTTTAAAAGTAATACGAAGAAAAGTGTGCGCAAGTATTACATTATATATATATTTTTTACTCGTGTTTTCACAAACTTTCATTTGACACCACACTCGATGACCTAGTAAAAAAATTTTTTTTTCACTTCCGATTTCACCCCTCCAAACGAATCCCTTAAGTCAAAATTTATGTTACGGTGATATAAAATGATCAGTGACTTCACAAAACACACCCCAAATAAGTTTTCAACAAAGTTTATTCCAATCTTTACTAAAAATTGATGACCTTGAAATTTCTGTTTTTTTTATATAACAGATAAATTATTACAGGTAATGCACTCGTGATAATTTTCGTTCAATCTACACCCCGTGGAGAATATTCCAGAAAAATTTTTTGATAAGTACTTTCCGAGATAAGGCGGGTGGACAGCGATTTTTCGCAATTTTTTAAAAATAATACAAAGAAAAGTGAGCGCAAGTATTACATTATATATATATTTTTTACTCGTGTTTTCACAAGCTTTCATTTGACACCACACTCGATTACCTAGTAAAATTTTTTTTTTTTCATTTCCGATTTCACCCCCCAAAACTAACCCCTTGAGTCAAAATTTAATTTTCAAAACTACATGGCTCTGATGAGGCCATCAATTCCTATATTGCTACCAAATTTCAACTTTCTATGACAAGTAGTTTCGGAGAAAATCGGGTGTGACAGACGGACAGACGGACAGACAGACGGACAGACACCGAAGTGATCTTATAAGTGCTCCGTACGGAACACTAAAAAACTATGCTGTAAGTACCATTGCCCTTTTGGAAATTAACCATTCGCAAACAGTACTTTGTCACTGCTACAGACACAGGCTCAATTGTTTTGGGAAAATGCCAAAACCGAAAGAAGTTTCCGTTGAAAATCGGGCTCTGATAATTGCCAGATATCAAAATGGTCACTCGAGTCGGCAAATCGCGAGTGATATGCGGATGCTAAGGAGAACGGTGGACTACATCGTAAAAAGTTTCCTGCTAGACATGGAATTCTCAATCAAAAACGTTCAGGAAGGCCTCGAAAAACGACTCTCGCTGAAGACAGAGCTATAACAATGTCCAGCAGACGTAATCGCCGCCTAACCGCACTAGAAATCACGGCTCCAGTAAACCTAGAGCGGCCCATCCCCATCAGCGTGACAACCGTGAAGAACAGGTTAGACGAAGGTGGACTACACGGGAGAGTTGCAGTGAGGAAACCACTTTTTAGGCAAGTGAATAAACATAAACGATTAGAATAGGCCCGAGAACATGAAAATTGGACATCAGTACAATGGAATCCTGTTCTTTGGAGTGACGAATCTAAATCCGAAATTTTCGGTTCAAATCGACAAGTTTACGTGCGGTGGTCAGCTGGAGAAAAGATGTTGGAAGCCTGTCACTTGTCTAAAGTAAAACATGGTGGAGGTTGAGTAATGGTTTGGGGTTGTTTTAGCAACGGTAAAGTTGGAAAAATCTTTAGAATAGAAGGAATCATGCGAAAAGAACAGTATCAAGAAATTTTGCTAACTCAAATGCTTCCTTCTGGAAGAGATATTTTTCAGGGGAAATTTATTTTTTAACATGACAACGACCCTAAACATTCTGCTAAACAAATTAGAGAACTTTTTGACAGATGGAAATCCGATGACATCCTGGAAGTGATGACTTGGCCTCCACAGTCACCGACTTGAACCCCATCGAATTGCTGTGGGACCATTTGGACAGGTGTATTCGAAAACTCAATTCAACGTCAGAAAATCACTTGTGGGAACTTTTACAAGCAGAATGGGTTAAAATGACCGAAGAAACTCTGAAGAAACTACTGGATAAATTGCGGAAACTCTGTAAAGCGGTAATTAAAAACAAAGGAGCTGAGAAAAATCCTAAAAAATCATGAATATTTTTCTAGACTGTAAATAATGTGAAAATAAATAATAATTCATTAAAATTTAAAAAAAAAATTATCTGGGTTTTTGTTGTCTTGGGACTGAAGTAACTAGGTAGGCAAATACTTTGTGACAGTAGTATGTATATATATATATATATATATATATATATATATATATACATATATATATATATATACATATATATATATATATATATATATATATATATATATATATATATATATATATATATACATATATATATATATATATATATATATATATATATATATATATATATATATATATATATATATATATATATATATATATATATATATATATATATATATATATATATATATATATATATATATATATATATATATATATATATATATATATATATATATATATATATCTCGACACATATACGATTTTTTTTTCGAGATGTATATTTTTCATAAGATGGATAGTATAAATTATCGTAGTCCACCAATCGGTGGCACATACAAAAAGCAGTATCTCCGGTTCTATTATTGGTATAAACTTCGTTCTTCCGCCATTTTATTGCTCTTTATGCTAGCTCTTGCAAAGTGTAAACGTGGAATTTTTTAATGGTTTATTTATAAAAAATAATGACAATGAAATTGTCAGAATGAACAGAGGCAAACTCATCTGAAATGAAAATTTAAAAAATTACATATTTTCTGATGGGACAAGTGCGCAATACAAAAACAAAAGAAATGTATCAATCTCACTCATCTTCTAAAAGATCTTGGCTTAGCTGAAGAGTTGCACTTTTTTCCAACCTCCCATGGCAAAGCTGCGTGCGATAGCTTGGGTGGGACTTTGATAAGGTTGTCTGTTAAAGCCAACCTTCAAAGAGTAACCAATCCAATGCAACTTCCAAAAGAATTACTTGAATGAGCAACTCTCTCTTCCTAACGTGTCATTGAAATTTTTAGAGAATAAAAGCAGAAAAATTAGAGGCAAGATTTAAAGTGGCTCTAACTATAAAAGGGACGTTGACATGTTATTGCATGATACCAAAAGCAAAAGCGAAGCATTTTTCTTTGTAGACATATTTAACTGAAGTTGAAATTATAATATAATTACTTACTTTGTAAAATATCGTCGAAAATTATATTATACATATGTATTATTATATCACATCCTTCCCAATAAATGTGTTTTTGACAATATTTTATAGTCTCTTTATTTATTTTAATACTCCGATCGTTTTTTATTATTTGTCTCTGTTCCAGTATTGAATAATCACGTTTCTAAGTTTTCAATAAGACTGCATATGAACATTTAGTATAATAATAAAGTTCACTTTCCACTTGTTTTTTTGGATAATGTATATATAATTTTCATATAGAAAGACTAATATAAAAGGATGACCCTTCGAAACTAAGAAATGGGTGCAAACGCGAACGAAACTCGGTTAGAAATCTATTATGTAATACTTTTCTACTTAATAGAGACCCCACTTTTCAAAAATATGGATTTTTGAGAATAAAACATAACGGATATAATCGTATTTTAGTCGATTTTATATGTTGGGGGGCAAGAACGAAAAAATTATTTAAACAATTTCATTGTTAATATTTGTTACAAATAAACAATTAAAAAATTCCACGGTTATATTTTGAGAAAGTCAACATAGAGAGCAATAAAATGGCGGAAGATTGTTTTGTTTGTTTTGTTTGTTTCTGTTGGGCAAGTTATTTAGCGCCCACTATTAGTTTGGTATAAATAGAAAGTTGAATTCCTTTTCTTTAAGTGGGACAAAAGATTTTATGAGGATATGTTGGATGGGATGCTGGGTGTCTCTTTTTGATGTTGAATGTTCGATTAGATGTAACACTGATAAGGGGGAGTCTTTAGGACAGAGTGGAGGGGGATCTCTCTTTAGGTGTACATGTGTGGAGTAGGTGTGTCCCAATGCCAGTCTTCTCATTATTATTTATGGCGGAAGATAAGTTAATCCGGATACTTTTTTTAATGTACCACTGGTTAGTGGACTATAATTTATAACATTATTTTGGAAATATATGTTAAAAAAAAATTTCGATACACGTGTCGACTAATTTCACGTATAAAAGTCATAACTTTTATAATTTCAGGCAAATATATATATATATATATATATATATATATATATATATATATATACCATATATATATATATATATATTTATATATATATATATATATATATATATATATATATATATACATACAATAATAAAAATATAGCAAATTATGGCGAATACTTACGAACGGCGAAAACACAACTGGAGAATCTTCTGCTGGAACTACAGGCCAGTCACCTAAACGCATAAGAAAATAACATTTATTGAAAAAAGTATTGACAGTTTTTTGTTTTTTAAAAAGATAATCCTGCTTTTTTTAAGTGAAATATTGGCAAGCTATAAAGAAATGTAGAAAAGCCGCAGTATCAAGCTAGACGGCAATTCACGATTGTTCTTCGACATCAGTGGTGCACTTACCACCAATTAATATGGACCATTAGATTAAACTATTTTAAATTGGAGTAACTTTTCCATTGTTCTTCTACAATTGCACGAAGGATTGTCAAGGGACTCTTCAAAATTAGAATGGTAAACTAAAGTACACTAGTGTTATCATCACGACACCAACACTTTATTTATGCACATGACACGCGTGTCGGTAGGCTTGTTAGATTAAAAGCTAGACTAAGAGTTGTGATTACTGAAGCGGGATCGACCAATCACAGACGTTAGCTTTTTTCCGGTCAAGTTACCAGTAGAGAGGAATCTGTTAATCATTGATCCTGATGATGCTGACATGGTTACTAAAACGCGCCTCGAATGCATCAATAAAATATGTGACATAGTGATAAGAACTACTACTATATAGGGTCATTGTGCCAAAGATTTCAGAAATCAATATCGGTCAATAAGCAGGCTCTTAGCTAACCAAGTCACCCAGACCTATGGCATGGAATATATTTTTCTTCGATTTTTATGTAATGAGAGCTAAAATACCAGAAAAAAACACTCATTTTGATTTTCCATTAAAAATGTTCTCCTAATGCACAATAATTTAGGTCAGATGCCTCACCGTATAGGTTCCAAATACCTATTTAATGAAAATGCTGTATAAAAGGGAGGATGCGCTCCTAAGTATATCTAGCAACCAACGGACCCGTCCGGTAGAATAACCGGTCAAGTGCAAGTTGAACTTGCGCAATTTGTGTTCCGTACGTTGATTGCCTTTAGAATAAAAAATTCTGTTATGGAGGTATAAAATGATCAGTGACTTCACAAAACACACCCCAAATGAGTTTTTCAACAACGTTTGTTTCCAATCTTTACTGAAAGTGATGAACTTAAAATTTTTGTTTTTTTTTATTAAAATTTATAAATTATTAAAGGTAATACACTCGTGATAATTTTCGTTCAATCTACACCCCGTGGAGAATATTCCAGAATATTTTGAAAATTTTTTGATCAGTACTGTTCGAGATAAGGGTAGGGGACAGCGATTTTTCGCGATTTTTTTTAAAAATAATACAAAAAAAAGTGTGCGCAAGTATTAGATTATATATATATATATATATATATATATATATATATATATATATATATATATATATATATATATATATATACTTGGGTTTTCACAAGATTTCATTTGACCGATTCGATGACCTAGTAATTTTTTTTTTCACTTCCGATTTCACCCCCCAAAACTAACTCCTTAAGTCAAAATTTAACTTTGAAAACTACATGGCTCTGATTAGGCCATCAATTCCTATATTATTACCAAATTTCAACTTTCTATGACAAATAATTTCGAAGAAAATGAGGGGTGGCAGACGGACAGACAGACAGACGGACAGACAGACGCCGAAGACATCTTATAAATGTTCCGTTCAGAACAATAAAAATGGTATTTTTGGTGATTTGCTAATACAACAAATAGCAATTATTAATATTCAGAGAGCACCTGTAGAAGTTGGGGTAATACCCGGAGGTTTTTAGTTGTGAAAAGACATTTCAACGAGATCATAGTTAAAACTACTACTCTATTAAAATAAAACAAATTAACGTTAGTACCTGGTTCTCTAAATATATTTTGTGGCATTATTTGCCCAGGAGCTCGGCATGGTCTTCTTATCGGTGGGGGGTATGGTCTTGGTACTTCTCTTACATCTCTTGGTGTTCTTGGTGACTAAATTTAGAAATAAAACGAAAATTTAGCAATAACCTACCAGGCACACTTTTTTCTGAATTGGAGACATAATAATAATTTATTAACATTTAAGAACTTGAGATTATATCCCGCCAATCTTGGTTAAACAACAGAGTCCGACCTTTCCTTTTTCGATTTAACATATACTGTTGTGCATTTTTTTGTAGGAGTAAACTCAACTTTATTAATTATGCGCCTTTTTAAAACTGAATGCAGTTAAGGACGTTCGCAAGAGAATAAATTTTCTTATGATTATCTAGAAAATTTGAATATATATATTTATTAGTGTTCTTTATACGTAGAAAAAATTTCAATACTCCTTACGGCACTAAATTTGTATTTTTTTTTTATTATGAATATTAAAACTGGTCAACTATGACCAACCGTCAATTTTAATCTAATAAATTCTTAAAACTAAGATTCTTAAAGTCTAAATTTCACCCATTGGTGTCCTTTAGTGGCTCCCGTCCGGCGATGGCCACTACACTACACTATTTCTGCTTTTGACACAGCACTAAACTAGATCGAAGGGTTTGTTCCTCTTCAGTCTTCTTCTCTGCTTGCCCTGATCGAGTAGTTGAATGGCCTCGACGTTAACATGTTGATGCAATCTTGCTTCATGTTTCTGAGCGAAGCGTTTGATCTCAGTAGCAACATCATCGATTCCAAGGTCCCGATGAATGTCTCTATTTCTTCAGTACCACGGAGCATTAACTATGTTTCATAACGCTTTATTCTGGAATCTCTGGATGGTAGTAATATGAATTTGTTTGGCACACCCCCAAAGTTGTATGCCATAGGCCCAGACTGGTTTCAAGATCTGGTTGTATATGGCGGTTGTGTTTTATATTGATAGCTGAGAATTTCTACCTAGCAGCCAATATTTTTTTTATATATTTTATACCGAGCTCCTCTCGTTTTTTCTTTACATGCTCTTTCCATTATAGTTTGACATCTAAGGTCATTCCTAGATATTTGGCACTCTTCTCGAAAGAGATTGTATTATTGTTTATGGTGACGGGAATGTAGTTTCTTAAGTTCTTGTTTGAAAAATTTATGTGGATAGATTTCTGCTCATTTAATTTATTTTCCATCTTTTGGTCCAGTTGGATATATTGTTACTTGCTTGTTGCAGTTTTTCTGTGGTCTCTTCGACGTTATTTCCTTTGGCAAGGATTGCAGTATCATCTGCAAAGGACGCAATGGTGGCGTTATGTTGTGGAAGGTCATATGTATAGGGTAGGTACAGAATAGGTTCTAAAACACTACTTTGTGGTACTCCAGCTCTAATATCTTTTATATCCGCATATTCGTCTTCGTGTTTAATTCTGAAAATTCTATTCGAAATATAATACTGTAGTAGATGAGCATACTGTTTCGGCAAAATTTTATTTAGTTTACAAATCCGGCCCTCATGCCAAACTTTGTCAAACGCTTGCGCAACATCTAGAAAGATTGTTGAGCAAATCTCTTTCTCTTCCAACGTATTTTCTATAATGCTGGTAATGCGATGGATTTAATCTATTGTCGAATGTTTTTATCTAAAGCCAAATTGGTGATTTGGTAAGATATTTTTATTTTCTATAATAGGTTTTAGTTTATTGAGAACCAGCTTTTAAAATAGTTTGGAGATTATCGGTAATAAGGATATCGGCCTGTAAGATTTCACTTCAATTGGTGGCTTATCTGGTTTAGGTAACATAATAACTTCAGATACTTTTCATTCGCTGGGAACATGTCTCAATCTAATGGCTGTATTGAATAAGTATGTCACCTTGACAATGCCTTTTCTTGGTAACTGGTTTAGTATTTCACCTGTTATCAAGTCGAACCCTGGTGCTTTTTTTAGATTTAAATTAGTTTTTATCTCCTTTGCCACTTCTTTTGGAGTCACCAGTTTAAATTTGTGAATATTGGCTGTTAAAATTTGCATTATTTTTAACACACGAACCCTGCTCCGACTTATGTTGAAACGAATGTTTTATTATATAACAATGGTAATTTTCTTACGATTGTTTTGAATCATTAATTAAAAATATAACAAATATTTTTCTGTAAAGAAAATTATAGCTAGCGGTATTCGTTTTTTTTTTATAAAAAAATATTAAATTAAGCTAGCTACTTTTGATCGTTTTCAGTTTTCCTCGCACTCTGCGGGAAGTTTGAAATACCGTGAACGCACAGCTGATTTTAATAAATCCGTGTGGCTCATAGATATAGAAAAAAAATATGGGTTTTCGTAAATAAAAGTAAATATTTATAACAAATCAAATATTTATTAGTATTCAACATAAATAGGTATAGCATATTAATTAATATGAACAATTGGAGAAACAGAAACAGAAGGTCGGAATGTTAACGCAAAACAGTTTTACAATAAGATCAAAATACAGAACAGAACTTATAAAGGAAAAGTCAGAGGAGTGAAAGACAAAGAGGGAAAAATAATAGAAGAAGAAAAACAGCATATTATTATATGGGAGGAACATTTTAAGCACCTCTTAAACGAACAAATACAGGAAGAATACATAACCGAAGAAAAGGAGCAAGAAGAAAATGAAATGGAAACGATTCTAGAACCGACAACAGATGAAATAAAAGAAATAATACTAAGAGGTAAGAACGGAAAAAAGCCAGGCAGAGACGGGATAAACATGGAAATGTTCAAATACGGCGGAGAAGAACTCTGTGAAAGCATGTACGTACTAATTAAACAGATATGGAAAGAAGAACGCATGCCACATGATTGGAAAGAAGGTGAAATTGTGATAATACACAAGAAAGGCGACCAACGAGTATGCGAAAATTATCGAGGAATTACCCTGCTCAACACCGCCTACAAGATTTTGACAACGATGATACACGAAAAACTAAAATATGTAATAAAAAATGTAATAGGACAATACCGATGTGGATTTACACAAGGAAAATCTAGGGTAGATGCAATATACGAGGTATATCCACAAAGTAAGTTCCGTTTGGTTATAAAAAAAAACGTGTACAGATACAGAAAATATATTTATGGTACAAAAATCTACAACTGTTAAACTAATTTTCTACATAGCTTCCGAAATTTTGTAGGCACTTGTTATAGCATGGCACAAGTTTTTGTATGCCTTCTTCATAGAAGGTTGCCGCCTGTGTGTGCGCAATTTCTTAATGGTCTCGCAGTAAACATGTGCATTGATTGTTTGGCCTCGTGGTAAGAAATCAATCAGCAAAATGCCTTTTCTGTCCCAAAAAACGATGCACATGAGTTTTCGAGGTCTCAAGATTTGCTTAGGCTTAACTTTCGTTGGGGACGAAGTGTGCCTCCATTCCATTGATTGCCGTTTAGTTTCTGGGGTGTCGTAAGATACCCAAGTTTCATCCCCCGTGACTATCCGAGAAAGAGAATCATCACCGTCTTCATTGTAGCGTGTCAAAAACTGAAGTGCACTGCCCATCCGTTGTTTTTTGTGTTGTTCAGTAAGAATTTTGGGTACCCAACGTGAGCAAAGTTTTCGAAATTTCAGTTTTTCATTAACAATTTCATGAATTAGTGATCGTGAGATTTGCGGAAATTCCATAGCAAGACCACTAATTGTAAACTTACGGTTTTGCTTAAGCTTCTCTTCAATTGCGTGAACCAGTTCATCAGTAACCAAAGACGGGCGTCCACATCGTTCTTCATCGTGCACTTGATCACGTCCTTCATTGAACTGTCTGACCCATCTTCTAACCATTGAATCACTCATAGCAGTTTGTCCGTAAACCTCGCAAATTTGCCGATAAATTTCACTTGGTTTAACTTTCTTTGCATTTAGAAAACGAATCACAGATCTGATTTCACAAGAGGCGGCATTTTCAATTAAGGCTGACATCATAAAGAAGCACTACAAAGAACACGTCGGCAGCAGCGATCTGAAAATGGCGTACATTTCTTCTGCTTGAGTCAGAGTAACTGTCACGCATGCTCGGAACTGCGATCGCAGCGCTGCCGCGGATAGAAATAGAAACGGAACTTACTTTGTGGATATACCTCGTATGTAGTCAAACAAGCTTTGGTAAGAGCACAACGACATGCACTAAACTTGGAATTGCTGTTCATTGACTTTAAGCAAGCATTTGACTCGGTTAAGGGAACTCGATTAAATACAGTACTAAAAGAACTAGGAGTACCAAGCAAGATAAGATGACTATGTATGATGACATTGAAAGAAATATTCGCCAATATCAAAACACAGAAAGGAAAAACACAAGATTTCGAAATTAACAAAGGAGTTAGATAGAGAGATGCATTATCGGCAACGTTATTCAATCTAACAATACAATATGTACTAAGGAATACAAATAAGGGTTCAATACGAACAAGAGGCAGCCAGGTAGTGGCATATGCGGACGATGTAGTAATTATTGCAAAGAACCATAAAATAATGAAGGAAATGGTGAGAGAAATAAGCGTAGAAGGAGCAATAATGGGGTTGAAGATAAATGAAGAGAAAACCAAAATAATGAAAAATGGAAAACAAAATGTTCAGGAAATGGAAAGGATTAGAATAAACGAATATACCTTCGAAAGAGTAGAGAAGCTTAAATATATGGGAGTGATGCTGTATTGGGATGGGAACAAAGAAATGGAAGTAAAGGAAAGATTCATAATAGGAAACAAGTTGTTCCATAGCAATAAGAAATTGTTAAGTAGTAAGATAATAGGAAGACACAATAAGATGAGGATATACAAGACAATAATACTCCCAAAACTAATGTATGCTACCGAAGTTATAAACATGACAAAGAAACAAGAGGAAGACATGAGAAGAATTGAACGAAGGATATTAAGAGCGATCCTAGGACCAATAAGAATATGTGAAGCAGTCTACAGAAGGAGGACTAATCAAAAAATTTTGGAAGAAGTGGAGGAGGACATAGTCAAAAAAATAAAACAGAAGAGGTTTAATTGGCTAGGGCACACATGGAGAGCAGGCCCAGGAGCACCAATATATGAAATACTTCAATGGGAACCAGGACGTAGAAGGAGAGGTAGACCGAGAATAGAATGGCTGCAGCAAGTTAAGGAAGACATGGAGGCGGCAGGGATTACGAACTGGAAGGAGAAGACATCTAACAGAAAACTTTGGAAACGCCTAAGCAGAGAAATATAACAACAAGGAAAACGGGTCTGATCAACCCCATAAACTAGATCTAGAAAACCAAAAGGGTGGCCCTATCCCAAGACGGGTGTTTTCAGGCCATTTATTTTATTAATTAATATCAGAGCCTTGATTTCTTATCACTCCAGTATTACATTTGTCATATTTTATTTTGAACTCTGAATGAACCACTTCCCTTTTCAAATCTCTCAATTTTTCCCCATATCTAAAAGACTTCTGCAGCCGATGCATTTCAGATTTCCAGCTAACCTCTCTCAATGAACCTATACTATTCTCATCAGGAATTTTAGATGAACTATTTCATTGATTGTTGTACGAATTTGATGTTTTCCTGTTTTTGGCATCAGACATACTTGCTAATGCTATATTTATTTTTTCAGCAGTTTTTTTTAACAAATCTGCCTTTCTGTAATCGCGATGTGATTTATGCATTATTAAAAATCTCAAATATAAACGTAACCTCTAAAAATACTCCAAAACATTAGAACCTAACATAAACAACTCGTGTCTCGATCACAGTACGAATGTAACGTTGCCACATCCGAAAAACGACGCAGTAGGATTATTTTTGTATTTCTGCGCATTTGGGACGCGGCGAAAGAGCGCATTGAGCCTCGACTGTTTTTTATTGTAGGCATGATAATTTACATAGGAGGGGTCTTTCTGTAAGTTGAGCAAGACTGCTTGTTAGGAACGTCCTTAAGGATGACTCTTTCGAATGTTATTTATGTCGGAATACGAATCAAAAGTGAGGTAAGAGATTTAGTAACATAAAAGGAAAGTGATTTTTACTTCGAATGAGAAAGATCCGTTGATTTCTATAATTCTTCTTCTTAAATGGATGATGCCAGTTGTGCCTTCTTTTGCTCTTTTAAATAACGTGAAAGTGGAAAGTACGGTCCAACTACATGTCTCCTAACTAACCACACCATAAATTAACAATAATGGCCTTGATTCTGAATTTGATTAACGTTCTATGGATTCTTGTCAGCCCAGTAATGATAATTTTTTTCGGTTAGGTTTGCCGTTGCAGACAAAATGACTTTCATCTGTCCATAATATGTGACTCAGAAAATAACGTTCTTTCGTCATATTTAACATTATTTCTGCTACAAAACTCAGCCATCGTTGTAGTCATGGTATTAAGAGATTTCTCAATAGCCCCATAAGATACATTCAATTACCTGCTTCCTTGTCTGATTGAATTATATGGATGATTTTGAAAATATTGCATAAGTTTGGCTACTTTTTCATCTATTAAAACAGTTTTTCGTTTAGAAATACCTTTCTGCCCAAAAAATGTATCCATATTACTCCTCAAATTTCGTTCTAATCGACAAAATATAGTATGTTCCTGGATATCCCTGTCGGGGTAACGTTCTCGATACAGTCTGAAGGCTTCCCGATGATTTCTTCTTGCTTCTTCATAAATAAGAATCATATCTACTTTTTCAATCAGGAAAAAATGTTGAAAAAAATTAGGGCTTTCCAACGTGCGTCACGGCGCCCAATGTCGTTTTCACTACCAAATGTCAAATACGTCAATTTTCCATAAATCGAGGCCGGGCGTCTAAAAATGATCACCTTATACATGAAGTCCCCTTGGCTCTCTTTCAAATCGTAAAAAATTTAAATATGATAAATAGCACTTCCGCTCAACAAAAGCTTTTATCAAAGATTTTCGGAAAGTCGTTCTAATTTTTTAAATCCGTTTCGACATAAGAAGGAATGAGGTACAAACATTTAGATTGCTGTATGGGGCGCCAAATTAGCTGAAAAGCATTTTCAATACAAAAATAGCATGCCTGCATTGGCCCTTAGAACTTCTAAGGGTTTCTGTATAAAATGAGTCATAGAGTCGACGCTCCGCTATTTCATTACAACACGAATGAATATTCTTACGTTCGTTTCAATAATTCGTATTTCTTCTAAGATCGGTATCAGCAAACCGTGGTGAACTTTGTTAAATACTATTTCATGGTCCCTCAGACCAACAAATACACCTTTTCTTGAAGTAGCATTGCCATATACCCAAATTATTTTTCTCGTCAGTTTCCCTTTGTATTTTTGATATATTCTCTTATGGATGTACTTTTAGAACGGATTTTAAGACGTGGCTCATCAAGCCGATAACCCGATGTTCTTCGCATGTTCTTGGATTAGAGTCAATGCTTACATCCTACTTTTTGGGTGAAAAACTTGCATTTCAGCGATTACATCCACACTCTATTGCAATTTGATGATTAATGTGGAATTTCTGATTCAAACAAGCGATTTGTCAACTGGTAGTAGGTGAAAAGACTTATTTACTAAAATCGGATTTGTTATTTTTTATAGAGATTTTTTTTTATGATAAAAAAAGCTAGTCCTACTTTCAAGACACTTTGCATTTAGCACAAAACAGACATTTGTTGTCTTCATAATAAAAAAACTAATTTAACTATAAATACATTTTTTTTATCGTTCACTTCCCCACCTAAGTAGGGATTTTACCCTTTTTCATATCCCGAGGATATCGACAGGGATGTCGTAATACCCGTCAACGTTGTCCAAGCGCACTATGGGACAGAATCGTGCGTACCGTCTCAAAAATCTGTAACTTTGTCGTTAATTGAAGTAAATAGCTGAAATTTGGTACGTAGTATCTCTAATGTATATACTATCAAATAATGGTACATTCGTTGTTAATTTTTAACCGACTTCACGTGTGTATTTTCTTTTGTTCCTTTTTTTTTGTTTTTTTTTTTTTTTAATGTGTGTTCCAATATTACTCCGCCATTTGTAAACCGATTTTAAAAATTCTTTTTTTGTTTGAAAGGTATTGCTTGCAGTTGGGTCACATAATTTTTTTTTGGAAATCGGACGGACAAAATGTCCGTCCGAAAAATTAATTTTTGAATATCTCGGCCATTTATAAACCGATTTCCAAAATTCTTTCTTCTTTTTGAAACAATTTGTCAACAGGCTGAACACATAAAAAACTTTCGGAAATCGGACGGATATTTTGTCCGTCCAAAATATTGATTTTTAGATAACTCTATTGAAAATTTATGAAAATCGAAGGGAGGAAGTCGGTTTTCTTTTTTGCGAGAAATATTTTATTTATAATATGTAAAAAAAAAATACAAAAATAAAAATTATTCTTTTTCATACAAAAACATAGTTTACTTAACTTATTGAATAATAATTATACAGTTTAATGATATACACTATTATTTCGTATTTTTGTTAATATTACATATGAAAATAGCATATAATAAATGACAAACATCTATTAATCCACTACATAAAACAGAAAAAAAAAATTGATATACAAACTACAATTTAAATATCTAAGAGGTTCTTGGCTTCGTCTAACAGTTCCTTTGCAACAGTGACTGATGGTTTTCTGATACTTGATATGTATGGGTCTGATGTAAATGAAAGACCATGAAATACGTCTTCATTCGTTGCGGACCTAGAGCACTTTCTAGCGTGACATAATCTGATATTTTTGTAATCTTTATTACGAGATTCTTGGGCATCCTCAGATAAATTACCAATAGGCAGAACAGCAAAATGTCTAATTATACTTTCCCCATGTATTAAGATCTTATGTACTGAAGAAGGCATGTTATACCACATATATTGTGTAACATACAATTGTGCAGTAGCGCGAGTATATTCACCAAATTTTTCTGGATTTACAGCAATACCGCATGCCAAAGTCTGAAGAATAACATAAAACCTATAAGATCCTCATTAACTCCTGTTATGTCTGAAGAGCAGTAGTAGTTCTCAAAAAACATCGAGCTGTATTGCCGTCATTGCTATTTCCACTTCCTTGCCGGGGTTTATCAACATGCAATCCCATTCGGCTTCGAAATAGACTTTGTACAAGTTTTTTCTTGTTTTCTCTCACAGCCCATTTTTTAAACGAAAGATTATATGAAATATGTAAAACTAACTCCATGCACCTAATCCATGCATGCAACGTCGACAAATCGTACTCGTAAGCATTCATATTATCTGGCTTTGATTCAATTTTCTCCAAATTATTCATATCGCTTGGTTTAGCCCCACACAACGTACACACAGCTCCAGAACTTGTGTCAGTTAGAATTTGTGTAACTTTTCCATCCACCATAGTTAAGAACAGCTCGTGACTTATTTCAATTAGCTGGTCCTCCATGTGTATCTCAGAAATTATCAAATTATCAATTTGATTCCGAATATCACCGACCACCGAACGGGTTTTCTCGGGCGTTTCTGTTGCAAATTCCATCAGAATTGGTCGGCAATATCGAATAGAAGAGCAAGCTGGATTTTGCCAAAGAACCTCTTTTGTTTCTGTATCAATCAGCTTTATTGGTACCAAAGACGCTATAAATAAGTTTGCATCTGAGACCAAGTTACTTTCATCTATTAAAATTTGTTTATATTCACTTTGTCCCGATGAACCATCACATCCCCATTTGGTAAACAATTTAAGATTTCTTCTTGTTGGGTTGTAAATATTATCGATTTTTAAGATACGGGCAGTAGTGTGATCCAGCAAATCTTGTAGATTTACTTTAGCGCCTGTATCGGTTATTTCAATGCTGGGAGGTGGAGGATAACACAGTTTTTTTGCGTGTGTTAATATATATATCGAAGTTTTTATTAATCAGACTTGTTCGAAGTAATCCGTATTGTGATTTCGAAAGATCTAAATCAGCAAAAAGACTTAAAGTTTCATCCGCCGTAAAATATGTTGCATTGCGAGTTTCATGCAACAATTTTTCCTTTGTGATCTTTTTTTCTTATCTCTATCACAATTCCGCATCATTGCAACAACAAAAGCTTCTTCCAATTCTCCTCCAGACCGCAATCCTTGGACGTATGCGTTATGTATATTCTCGAGTCCATATTCTTGAATTAACTCCATATTCTTCCTTTTTTTCGATTTCTCTGACAGATCTTCATAAGACTTTGATGGACATCCAAGTTCTCCAGATGTTGTAGGTTTGATATCCATTGGTATTTCGTCGAACTGTACCTTAAATTCACCGTCTAACCACGTTGTATTTTTATTAAAGAAACGTTCTTTAGTTCGGTTAGATGTGGTCCAGCGATTGTTAAAAGCTGATATAAGCGATTTTTGAATACTTTTCACAACTAATTCACTTTTTGAAGACGACAAATGATGGTGTTCTTCTAAGTATTATTGAATATCTTCTCTTTTTGTCCCATGGTCAATGAAAAATTCGCAAAATACTCGTCGAGGCACAACAAATTCCGTCATTTTGTTGTATAGGCACTTCGCAAATATTGTTTTTTACCGAGGTTGGTGAAGACTATATGTCGAAAGCACAATAAAGTACTGGTAAATGACAATTAAATCAATAACTTTTATACTTCAATTCCGTGAGAAAAATATTATTATCTGCTGGTAGTCACATATTTATCGCGTTCTTATATGATATGATATGATTTCCAATAACAGTATTTCCACCTTACCTAAACTTTAATTTAGGTAGTAATCTATCTTTATATATAAAACACAAAAAATGTTTCTACCTACCCAAGGCAGCTCTACCAGGTACTAGCAGTTCGGCAAAGCCGAAAAAAAATCACCATATTGTCAAAAATCACGAGAGCTTCTCTCAAAAAAATAACCACTTTATGTATGTATGCGGTAGTTTGTAAACAAAATTTTGACAACTTGCTGGGATGTAAACAATAGTCACCTGTTCTAGTGATATTACCTAGTAAAGCTGCCTTGTACCTACCTACCTACCTACATATCTACCTGCCTACCTATGTCCGCTATAGACGCTAGTAGACAATATTATTTAACAATAAAATGTCAAAAATAATCTATTTTTCGAAAAATCTCCTGATTAAAATCTTAAAAAATTTTTTTTAAATATTTTTCCTCCCCATCAGGTATTTTTCGTCCCATTTAAAAGGGGGCAGATTCGGGCAATTTTTTTTTTTTGCCTTGACTTTTATATGAGCTGCTCTATGTGATGGTATCAAAATTACGACATCGGCAGACATCGCTAACTGTCAAAAGTCTATTTAAAGTTTCTAATAAGGTTAGGATATTTGATACTGCAAAAACAATCGTGTACCTCTCCAGTTTTTACATAAATGTCTACTTAAATGCTTTTTAAAATAAGGTACTTAATAACCATTCTAACCATATATCACACTTACATATTTGCATTGAAAATAATGAAAATATGACCATGTAAACTGGTGCAATTCTGTTCTATATAATCGACAATATTTTGAGCGTCAACTTGCAAGTCAAGTTTTATTAAGAAAAAATGAGAAATAATCTATTTTAAATTCTATATAATATGTATTAGACATTCACTTCGATATGTGCATTAACAAAATATTCAATATCGAACATTCGCAAAACCTATTTTTGAGACGGTACGCACGATTCTGTCCCATAGTGAAGCGCCAAAACATATATGTTTGTATTTCACGGCACCTTTTAGATAACGCGGTAGTGCTACCACGGACGTTATTGCATTTCTGCAAATAACCACTACCTATGTACATGGCCAGGCCATATACAGGGTGGTCCAAATTGGACACATTTACAGGTAAACCCCTTTATCTAAAGGAGATAGACGAAAACTGATGTCGGTGTCTGAGGCTCAATTTTTATGATAAACTCAATGGTGAAAACCGCATATCGATATCTAGTACCGTTTCAGATATACAGGGTGTTTTTCACAAATCTGCATTTTGCTATTGAACATTTTTGATTTCTCTAAAAACATTCTCAAAGCACTTTTTTACGTGGATTTCAACGGTGTCTAAAAATCTAGCACACTTTATATTTTGCTTAAATCTACTTCAAAATATAAAGGTTTTCAGTTTTTACCTGAGTTTTAAATGCACGTTTTGTGAAGTAAGCTTTGGATGGAGCGGCAATATCAATTGTTTATCGATAGCAGTCAAATCGTAAAAAAAATTCCCAGAAGTAACTCTAAGAGTCATAACTACAATGAAATTCACTAAATGGTATAGTACTTTAAACTATGAAGAAAATAAAACAAAACAACAATAAAACAATTGATTCCAAGTAGAGCAAACTAAAACAAAACAATTTTCTATAAGAGATGTTCGAAATGTCGAGCAGTTTCATTTATACATAGGTGGTTAACTTTTCTGGACACTTCTTACCGAGTTGATTAGTTCAAGAGGAGTGAAAGCTGCAAAACTTTGTATCACTGACACTTCTAACTCTTGCCTGGTGTTTGTCGGAAATTTAAAAATTAGGTATTTCAATCTTCCCCAGAGATAGAAGTCCATGCGTATTAAATCCGGTGACCTAACCGGTCAACGGTTCGGATCTTGGTTGGCTATCCAGTTATTGGCCGATAAAAAATTACTGATAACTGCAGCGTTATGAGGGGGTGCCCCGTCGTGTTGAAAAAATATATTTTTCTAAGGTCAATTAACGGCAGTTCATCAACAAGAGGTTCTATTTGCGGTCTTAAAATTTCTAAATATCTCTGAGAGGTGAGTGTTCCTTCGTAAATAAATGGACCTATAACCCAGCCTCTAAAAATTTCTGCCCACACATTAAATCCAAATCTGCCTTAATTTCTTTGCTCCACAACTAAATGAGGATTTTCTTGTGCCCACGTATAAGAATTGTAACGGTTAAAAATACCTGCATTGCTTACATAAACTGCAAATGCAATTTAATGAAAAATTCGGAACACGGTTGCAATTTTCCAGAAATCATTAGCAAAAATCCATACGCCGTTGAAAATCTCCGTCTCTAAGGTGATGAACTTTTCTTGTCCTATATGGCCTGAATTTGTGCTTCTTCAAAGTACGACTTACGTTAGTTCTTGGTAGTCCAGGGGATTCTTTTAACTATCGGGTTGAAGTGTTGGGATTATTTCCGATAGTTCCTAAAACTACTATTTCTTCTGACTCCTTATCCCTGTTTGATGTATAATTTTTGGGTCGTTTCTTTTCAAACTCGCCACTATTAACTGGGTTATGTCGCAATTGAACGAATATATCCTTGAAGGGTTGACGCCTCTCTGGATACCGTTCCTGGTACAAATTACTTGCCGCTTCTGAATTTTCTCCGGTTTGTATGAAACACACTATCATATCCCATTTTTCGTAATTTTCAAACTTTATTTCGATTTATTTTACAATTCAACAACTGATCCTGAAGTAAAATTTGACAACTACGAGTAAAACAATTAAATTAATTAATATGGCCGCTCCGTTCAAAGCCTACTTGACAAAATGTGCATTTAAAACTCGCCTAAAAACTGGAAAACTTTATATTTTGAAGTAAATTTAAGCAAAATATAAAGTGTGCTATATTTTTAGAAAGGTAATTTAAAGCTCTATTCCGATAAGGAAAAATATACAGGGTATCCCATTTAAAAAATATATTTTTGCGTTAATAACTATTAAAATATTAGTTGTAAAAAAATGTAACTTACCTTGTTGAAATCCACGTGAAAAAAGTGCTTTAAGGATGTTTTTACAGAAATCAAAAATTTTCAATAGGAAAAGAATTACAAACATTTTTCCAAAATGCAGATTTTTGAAAAACACTCTGTATGTCTGAAACGGTGCTAGATATCGATATGCGATTTTCACCATTGAGTTTATCATAAAAATTGAGCCTCAGACACCGATATCAATTTTCATCTATCTCCTTTAGATAAAGGGGTTTACCTTTAAAAATTTCTAATTTGAACCAACCTGTACATTTGAATGAAAGTATACCGACCTACCGGGATTGGAACCGAGACCCTCTGCATCGCAAGCAAGTACTACACTACGAAGCCACGGGCCGCTACCTTACGCTTAAATATTATAAAAAAATAGTCCTGAAATTATTATAAGTAAACTGACCAATTCACGTGCGCCTCGCTTTTTGATTCTTCTTGCTGGTGGAAATTTAGGTGATTGGGGCGGTGCTGCCGGGGGGGTGGGATCAAAATCAGAATCATATTGTTCTGGGGTTAATCCTGTTGGCCTGAAAAATAAAATAAAGTAATTTAAAATATAGTAAGGTGCTAGAGAGAACACTAGAAAAAACGAACAAAATATAAGCTCAGTGTGGAATAAGACAGGGAGATTCAAGGATATATTTAAAATGCTCAGCTGGGACAATATACGAATAACTATAGAGGGCGAGAAACTAGCACATCTGAGATTTGTCAATGATGTGACCTTGAGAGCCAGATACAAACAAGAAGTACAAAGAATGCTGGAAGAATTGAATGAAAAATCAAAAGGCATATGTCTGAAAATCCACAAAACCAAATACTCAGCTAACGACACAGACCAAAACCAAGATCCGGGAATCCAATCTACAGCTTTACAGATGACAGTACGCTTGTCTCTTCATTCACCTTGAACGCTCGGACATCGGCTGCTCAGGCGAATATCCGCAGACAGCAGGAGGTCATTCAACTTAACAAAGACCTGGAAGAAATTCTATCTTAGGATGACAGTAACCAAGTGGAATTTAACGCTATAAAAAACCCAGGCGGCAGTTTTTTCTAAAAAAGTGAACGTTTCTAAACCCGACATAGTTATGTCGGGGCACTCCATTCCCCTAGCATCGTCGCTCAATTTGTTGGGCGTTAGTTTGGGAGCAAATGTGTCTTGGCATAAACATGTTGCAGGCATAGCAAGGAGAGCTTCTCAAACGTTAGGAATATTATTTCGAACCAGAAAGCTTTACACCCCACAACAACTGTTAATTCTTTACAAAGCTCAAATTCGACCAACTATGGAATACTACTTCCACGTTTGGGGCTCCGCTCCCAAACATACACTGCATTTGTTGGATTCTGTTCAGAGAAGAGCTGTCCGTCTGATCGGAGGAACGGAATTGACCGGCGGCCTTGATTCGCTGGAACATCGAAGAACGGTTGGCGACTTGAGTCTGTTCTACAAGTATTTTCATGGAAAGTATTCGAAGGATGTAGCCCGCTTAATTCCTTCCAAAGCGATGCATGTTAGAAATACACGTCGCGTTGGTGCTTCACATCCGTATGAGGTTCAGCTTGTTACTCCGCGTACAACGCTTTTCAAGCAGTCTTTTATATGGAGAACATCATCCCTTTGGAATAATTTGCCCAGCGCTGTGTTTCCCACCGAGTACAATTTACAGCGATTCAAGAACAACGTGAATCGCTTTTTCGGCACACATGCCGCTCCTGGAGTGCTTTAGGGACATCCCTGCAGCACGTGTGCTAAACTCATAAAAAAGAGATTTAATATTATTAGAAAATACTCAAATAGAGAAAGTTAATAGTTGCGTATAGTTAGGCCACAAATTTTAACTGTCGAAAAACAACTTGACAGTAAACCTGCAAAGAGTATTCATGTCCTGGTTAGAGTTTGGAAAACCACAGGAAATATTTTAATACAATGTGCTTAACACGCTTAAACCACAGGTTTTCAATCAGTATGTTCTCCCTGTCCTTATCTATGGAACAGAAACATGAGCAATAAATAAAAATACAATCCATAGACTACAAGTGACCCAACGAGCCATGGAGAGAAGAATTCTGAGCATTAAAATTAATGATCGCATATTCAACACAGAAATAAGACGAATATCCATTGTAACAGATGTAACAGAAAGGATATGTACATTAAAGTGGAACTCAGCAGGGCATATTGGAAGGATGAAGGACAATTGGTGGGCACGAAAAATTATAGAATGAAGACCACAAACTAGGTGGACAGATGACATAAAATGGATTAATTGGGCATGACTGAATGAAGAGAACATACGACAAAGAACAATGGCAGCAGTTAAGGAGGGCTTTTATCCGTCGATGGATACAATAAGCTGAAAAAGAAGGAGCTAGAGCTAAAAGAACAAATGAGTTGGTAGATTTATAGACCCCACCTAGCACTGCATCGGTCTAGGTCGCGAAAAATTGGTCTATTGAACTAATATTTTGCGACTATCTCTGCTCCTAGAATAAAGAAATTCTGAAGTTACTATAGACCCTCATGCTAATCTCCGAATGGATGCAGGTTCGGGGTCAATAGTAAAAAATAAATAATGTATCAGGGCTTTTTAAAAATGTCGAATTATGTGTATTTACCAAGGTAAACATATTCTCGTTCCCTTTTCAAAATTTGAATTTAAAAAGAAATATGCTCTATTTTTATTTACATAAATCTTGTTTTATTTTATTTTTTTTTAAAATTTCAGTCTTTAAATCATGAGAAATATATTTATATATCCTATATTGCTTACAGCAATAACAGAAGATGAGATCATTATTCTTGAGTGAGATGAAAAGTAATAAGTCTCCAGGTGAGCATGATATTGTGGTTGAAGCCATAAAGCCGGCTGGACCTACTGTCATCAGAGTCCTCACAATATGGTTTAACCTATGTCCTACTAAGTCTATAACACTAATGCAGTAGAACAAACGCCATTATCATCTTCCTTTATAAAAAAGGCGATTCGACAGATCTATCAAACTACCGTCCTATAAGCATCCTCGTCCATGTTTATAAGATGTTCACAAAAATATTGACAACACGTTTGACCTCAAAGCTAGACTTCTACCAAACACCCGACCAAACTGGATTCTGAGCAGGTTATGGTATCAATGTTCACCTTTTGACTGTTAAGTTAATTGTGGAAGTATGTTAAATATAACAGGCCTTTAATATTAATCTTCGTGGATTATGAGAAGGCCTTCGATTCAGTGAACCAGAATACACTTTTTAAGGCCAATTTCTCCCTACCGGAAGGTTCAAATGACATCAATAGCTCCCCAAATTTCTCGTTTTTTTATCTAGAATCAAAATCTGTCAGAATTTTTAGTTCAGGTTAGTTCAAAAATTCGCTAAAAAACCCAAAAACGGGATTCTCCCATATTTGAGGGTGTTGTTTTTTTTTTTAAACTAACAGCATTTAACTATTTCTGTTTTTGGCCTGTTTTGGTCGTATTCTGACTGGACTATATAAAAGTTTTGGTGTTTAGTATTGAAATACATAGGAAGAAATAACTACTTGTTTGTCCCACCCTCTATTTCTCTATTTATGATTTCTGTCTGTCTATCATAGATATTTTATATAGATCTCTTGATGTAAGGAAATTATTCTTGTATTTTTAGTAACATATTAACCGCTTAACGACTGTACCCGAGATAAATCGGGCACGGTCAACGTTTCGATTTTCCTATGCCCGGGCCTAACTCGGGCATCTCTAATTTTTATGGATGTTACGCGCCATCACCCGAACTGTCTCGTGAAAAGCGGGAATACGCATTTTTACACATTTAACTCAAACCCCTCGGATCTTGTCGGATTTTTGCGACTGTTTATTTGATCTTGAGGCAAAATAAGCTGCCAGCGGGTAAATTTAGTTTGTGTTGCGACTTGATAAGTTTTGTTGCGCTGCTTCTGTGAATTAAATTTTACGTAAGTTTTTGTCTACAATAAGTAAATATATTTATTATACCTGTTATTTACATTTTAGTAGCTGAAACCCAAGTACTTAGTATATCATGGACAGGCACGATTATGATCTGTCAGATGAGTCAGAAGTTGACGAACCAATAGACGAAAGTGGCTCTGATACATCTTACGGCAATATTTCAAGTAGTAGCTCCAATTCAGATAATTCGGCGGATTTACTTGAAGCACGTGATTGGTTTGAATTGCAACCTGATTCCCCCAGCCCCACCATCATTCCCTTTTACGGCTGTACCGTCTATAAATTGTGTATCCTGCAATGATGGGAACATGTTGGATTTTTTTGAACAGTTCGTTGACGACGATCTGGTTGGCCATATAGTAACAGAAACCAACAGGTATGCTGAGCAAAAAAAAAGAGTAAAAATGTGGTACCCTGTGACTAGCGAAGAAATTAGAGTCTTTTTAGGATTGACAATTTTACAAAGCGTTATATAAAAAACCAGAATTGCGTCAATACTGGTCAACCGACCCTCTTTTGGTGACGCCCTTTTTTGCCAGTTGTATGAGCAGAAATAGATTTGAGGCTATCCATCAAAACATCCATTTTTCTAATAATGATGAATTTGATGAAGTAACTCATCCAAACCCAAAACTTAATAAAATATGGCCAGTATACGAAAAACTGGTTAGCAAGTTTCAAGAACTGGTCGTACCTGAAAAAAACCTGTCTATTGACGAAAGTCTCCTTTTATATAAGGGTAGACTTGGTTGGATCCAATACATTCCACTAAAAAGAGCTCGATTTGGTATAAAAACCTATTTACTGTGTGAATCTAAAAGTGGTTATGTATGGAATTTTATCATCTACACTGGAAAACAAACCAACCTTGACAAAGACTATGAAAATCTACCAATTTCGTCGCAAGTTGTCATGACGCTGTCTAAGCCATTGTTAGAGAAGGGCTATTGCATAACGATGGATAATTTTTATAACTCCCCCCAGCTTGCGGATTTACTTATTACAAAGAAAACCGACGTTTATGGAACACTAAAATTAACACGGAAAGAAGTTCCTTCAGAGCTAAAAAAAAAGAAGCTGAAAAAAGGAGAAGTTGTAGCCTTTCAAAGAGGTAAAGTTTGTGTCCTAAAGTGGAAAGACAAGAAAGATGTTTCTTTGATTTCAACCATTCATACGAACACCTGTGTAGAGGTAGAAAAACCAAGAGAGATTATAATAAAGCCGAAAGTTGTCATCGATTATAACGACACCATGGGCGGTGTTGATCGGGTGGATCAACACTTAGCAGACTACAACCTTCCAAGAAAGCGTGGAAAAAAGTATTACAAAAAAATATTTTTTCATTTATTAGATTTGGCACTGTGGAACTCTTTTGTGTTATATCGAAAAACTGGAGGAACAAAGTCAGCACTAGTTTATAGGTTGGATCTAATCAAACAGATCATGGAAAAATATCACCGCACGGAATTTTCTTCTAGAAAAGGACGACCTTCAAGCCAACCTACACCACTTAGACTGACAGGTCGTCATTTCCCTGAGTGTATTCCGGCAACCGAAAAAAAAAAAATTTCCAACTCGGCAATGTGGTGTATGCTGTAGAGTGCGTGATGCCCGCGGCAAAAAAGTTCGAAAGGAAACACGCTACTACTGCCCTATTTGTGACGTACCGCTCTGTGTTACACCCTGCTTTAGAGTATATCATACAGTTAGTACTATTTAGTTGATAAGATAAGCCACTTTTTTGTTATTTGGCTCAAATTTTGTTTCAAATTAGCATTTCTTTGAACGCCCGAGTTAATTCGGGTGATGTCAAGAACAGAATTAAAATGTTTTATTTTTTGTGAAAACACTTGTTTTTTTGAAACTTTGAAAAAACATATTTGGTAAGTCCTATTTGCAGATTTAACACATACCATAAAAAAAAAATCGGGCATTTTGGTCCTACTTTCCCAAATAAATTCGGTCGTGAAGAGGTTAAAGACAAATATTATACATCTCCTCCCCTTTGTTTACAAATATGTAATGTCGAACATGAAAATGAAGGTATATGGAATATGCAATAAAGCTACATCGGAATCCCGAGACATATCTACTGTCAGGCAACATCAACAGTTAAATTACATAAGGAAACAAACAAATTCCAAGTCGAAAGAGGTGTGCGTCAGGGTGACACTATTTCCTCAAAGTTGTTTATCACTGGAATTGGAACAACATGGGCATAAATACAAATGGAGACATGCTGAATAACTTGAGATTCGCCGATGACATAGTACTGTTAACAGATCGCGCAGATTCATGCAAATGTCATGTTTAACATCCTAGAAGAAGAGTCCCATAAAATTGACCTAAAGATAAATTTTTTGAAGACCCAGTTTATGACAAATGTAGTTTTTACCAAACCACTATCAGTAGACGTGGTAAACATCGAGCAAGTCATGACGTATAAATATTTAGGACATGAAATTAAATTGGACAGAGATAATCAGACTCATGAACTACAACAGAGCATCACTTTAGCTTTGGCTGCATTTGGCAAACTACGTGAAACGCTGAAATCAGGCATACCTGTTTGCCTTAAACGAAAGATCTTTAACCAATGCGTGTTACCTGTGCTCACTTATGAAGCAGAAACTCAAACTTTGACAAAGAAGACAATAAATAAGATAAGGGTAACTCAAGCGGCAATGGAGCGGTCAGTGTTGGGTTTGTCTCTTCGAGAGAGTCTCAAATAAAGAAATTAGGAACCGAACAAGAGTAATGGATGCAGCTGAGAAAGTTCTATCCTTGAAATGGAATTGGGACGGTCATCTAGCCAGAACGCAAGATAACAGATAGACTAGGAAAATGTTGGAATGGCGACCTAGACAAGAAGCGTGTAGGATTAGGGAAAGACCTCCCACCAAATGGACGAATGATTTGAGATGAGTAGCGGGAAACTGCGTCCAAAAAGCCCAAGATCGGTTTAACTGGAAAAGATTAAGGGATGCCTATGTCAGCAGCGGACGCTAAAGGCTGATATATGATGATGATGATGATGATATTTGCTTACAGTACTACATATGCTAATACGGTCAAAATTTATTTTCATTTTAGTTTATACCTACCTTCTGGAAGGACCTGGTTGACCTTCTGGGGTCATATAAGGTGCAGGCGGTTGATATGGACCTGGTGGAGGCTGCAAAAATATTTATATTTCTTGTTAGCAAATGGAGTTAAAATGCCACTTATTTTCATACTTGGTATCTTGAACTGACACACACAATTGCAAATAGTTTTCACTGTGTGTTGTCAAAGTAGATTAGTTTGATGTTATCATTAAAAATTTAATAATAAAGATAACTTACCGGTGGTGAGAGATATTTTGGTAATCCTGGTTCCTGTAAAAGTGTTAAAGTATTATTAAATAATTAAGCCCCTTAAAACGACACTCTACTTGCGACGAAGCAATGACATATTATTGGAGAGGCACATAAAATGAGTAAACCAAGTATATGCAGAGATTTTAAATAATTTTTCTATTGAACAAATACATCTCTCAGTTGTTTCATGGTTAAAAAATATTCAGAGAGTAATTAAGTAAAAATACACGTTTCATTCTAAAAGGAGGCTGCTTTTATTGACTTTAATGGAAACCACTCCATTAATTATACATTTTTACGTCAGTAACAAGCGGCCTAAATGCGGTCTTTTTAATGTAAGGAAGACAACTGGTGTCCAATTCCAAATACAGTTATTTCAGATGAATTCTTTACCCTTTCCTATATAAGAATGATTTGTGACATCAATTGAAGTAAATACTGATGAAGTAAGTACAGCCTATAATGTAATACATAAAAAATGGGGCGGTTAGTAAAAAATGCAATTCATAAAAAATGCGATTATTAGTACAAAATACTTTGCATATTTTAAACAAAATCTAAAAAAATATTTTTTTTTTTTGAATAAGGCATTCAATTTTATCGCTTTTGTTATGTTGATTAGAAAAATTTCTGAATAAAAATCTATTCTCTCTATAAAATTGTATTATCCAAACTATATTACTTGATTTTTTGACATATTAAACTAGTAAGCAAACTTTTTCCTAATGTAAAAACCGGTCAAGTGCAAGTTGAACTTGCACAATTAGTGTTCCGTACGTTGATTGTTTTTGAAATAAAAATTTTTGTTAGGGTGGTATAAAATGATCAGTGACTTCACAAAGCACACCCCAAATGAGTTTTCAGCAAAGTTTGTTTCCAATCTTTACTGAAAACTGGTGACCTTGAAATTTTGTTTTTTTTTTATATACCAAATAAATTATTAAAGATAATGGACTCGTGATAATTTTCGTTCAATCTATACCCCGTGGAGAATATTCCAGAATTTTTTCAAAATTTTTTGATCAGTACTTTTCGAGATAAGGTAGGGGACAGCGATTTTTTAAAAGTAATACGAAGAAAAGTGTGTGCAAGTATTACATTATATATATATTTTTTACTCGTGTTTTCACAAGCTTTCATTTGACACTACACTCGATGACCTAGTAAAAAAAATTTTTTTTCACTTCCGATTTCACCCCCCTCGAAACGAACCCCTTAAGTCAAAATTTATGTTACGGTGGTATAAAATGATCAGTGACTTCACAAAACACACCCCAAATGAGTTTTCAACAAAGTTTTGTTTTCCAATTTTTACTGAAATCTGATGACTTTGAAATTTTTGTTTTTTTTATATACCATATAAATTATTAAAGGTAATGCACTCGTGATAATTTTCGTTCAATCTACACCCCGTGGAGAATATTCCAGAATTTTTTCGAAATCTTTTGATATGTACTTTTCGAGATAAGGCCCGGGACAGCGATTTTTTCGCGAATTTTTAAAAATAATACAAAGAAAAGTGCGCGCAAGTATAATATTATATATATATTTTTCACAAGCTTTCATTTGACACCACACTCGATGACCTACTAAAAAAATTTTTTTTTCACTTCCGACTTCACCCCTCAAAACTAACCCCTTAAGTCAAAATTTAATTCTCAAAACTACATGGCTCTGATGAGGCTATCAATTCCTATATTATTACCAAATTTCACCTTTCTATGTCAAATAGTTTCGGAGAAAATCGGGTGTGACAGACAGACAGACAGACAGACAGACAGACACCGAAGTGATCTTATAAGTGTTCCGTACGGAACACTACTAAAAAGAACCGATTAAGTGCAAGTTGGACTTGCGCAATTAGTGTTCCGTACGTTGATTACTTTTAAAATTGTTGTTACGGAAGTATAAAATGATCAGTGACTTTATAAAACACATCCCAAATGAGTTTTCAACAAAGTTTTTTTCTGATCTTTACTGAAAACTGATGACCTTGATTTTTTTTTTTTATATATATACCAGATAAATTATTAAAGGTAATGCACTCGTAATAATTTTCGTTCAATCTACACGTGGAGAATATTCCAGAATTTTTTCAATATTTTTCCATCTTTATTTTTCGAGATAAGGGGGAGGACAGTTAATAATACAAAGAAAAGTGTGCGCAACTATTATATTATATATATATATATATATATATATATATATATATATATATATTTTTATTCGTGTTTTCACAAACTTTCATTTGACACCACACTCGATGACCTAGTAAATTTTTTTTTTCACTTCCGATTTCCCCCCCCCCCCCCCCCGCCAAGAGCTAATCCCTTAAGTCAAAATTTAACTTTCAAAACTACACGGCTCTGATGGGGCCATCAATTCCTATATTAGTACCAAATTTCAACTTTCTGTGACAAAAAGCTTCGGAGAAAATCGGGTGTGACTGACGGGCAGAAAGACGGACAGACACCGAAGTGATCTTATAAGTGTTCCGTACGGAACACTAAAAATTCACTTACTTCTAAGCAATAACAGCTTGTGTAAAACTAGCGCAGAGAATAATTTTTTAGAATATCTAGAAATACTACTGCTAGAAAACGAGAGCGTCTGCAAGAGGTACCAAATGTAGATTTTTTTATTTCAATTAAAAAAATTTTACGAGGATTTAAACTGTACTTACTGCACAAGGTATACACTCTTCATCTGTAACGGTTCCTGGTTCCTCTCCAGCAGCAGGCGGTGGAAGTTCTTCCTCCCCAAAATCGCCTTCAAATAATTGTCTAGGCCGTCCTTCAGCTCCAGTCGGAGTGCCAATTCTGGCTGGACGTTGTCTTACAGGTGGCATCTTATCTGGTATAGGTCGTGGACCAACTGGAGTCTTAAAATAAAAATCATTCTTAGATCGTAAGCATAGAAAACGTAAAACATAGTAGCGACGCTTAAAAAAACTGTTAAGCCCTGTTTTTTTATTACGCATGCGTCCCCTATCACATCAATGACTCGTTTGACATTATAATTGAAAATAATTATAAGAAGGATGTCGGTCAAAAGGAAGTTTTTGTTGTGCGGTTAGTGCTTGTAAAAATATATCTGGTATCTCCAAAGGAGTTAGTTTTTTTTAGATATCCCAAAGATGATAATAGGTTTTATTCATAATTCTTTATTTTTATCATTTAATATATTATATAAAGATTATGATAATTGTGTTTTTATATTAGAGATACATTTTATTTGTAAAATACTTGACGTTTTATGATTGTTAAGTATTTGGAAGAACTTTTCGGGATAATCGTTAAGTTCACCGAATATTTGACAGAATTTTCCCTTGTTTAAACGTTTATTGATAAGAGGATGTACCCAAAATCTTTTTTTCTTTTTACGAGCTCTAATGATAAGAGCGGAAATACAAGCTACTTCAACCAAATCTATTTTAAAACTGATTATTTTGATGCGGTATTAAGCGATAGTGCGCGCGCCTGCTCTATTTTATTATTTTTGCCGCACGTAAAAATATCGCAGGTTCTTTCGCCACACGGCCAAAAACTCTTAGTGCTCGTTCATTTTTTCTTTTAATTTTTACTTTGTTTACTATTTAGTCAAGGAATGAAAAAAAATTGGTGTAAAAAAACCTAGACAATAATTTCTTTCCTACGACAAATGTCACAAAAACATCATAGATATATAAGTTGGGAATCATAGATATATGTTTCCTCATTTTTTTTTTACTCTGAACACCTAAAATCTATTACATAAAATCTTGTAATAGAATCCAAGCTTTAAAGAGGTTTCACCCATCTTTGACAATCTGAATTTTATAAAATTGAGAACTTTACGTCTGTTCAAGAGATATCCATATTAGATAGAATGATGGACATCCGGATCATATCCAGCATCCAAATGAATCTGGCACGCTGCTCTTAAAATTAAAAGGGTATTTTAATTTTTTTTTAAAAGCAAACCTATTTTAATCAAGCTATGAACTCTGATAACTTACGGCATATAAATTATGTAATGATAAAGTATTTTTTATACTATATGCCAATACAAAATCATTAGTAACATATATGCCGTCCGTTGCAAGGTTCACTTTATTTATTACATTTATTTGGTATTTTTACATTATTTCATTAGAACGTCGACAACTACCTTCCGCAGTGGAAAAATAGTACTTTCTTAACGGAAATTTTAGTCTTTGTATGTTCGTAAGAAAATTACCCTTTTTAGACTATCTGATCTTCTACTTAATTCTAATTCTGATATACTTACCATAGGTCCTTGAGGTGCTACAGCTTGTCTTGGAGGAGAAGGTGCTCGTTGAGGTGGCGCTAAAAAAAAATGTTTAAGTGAGACAACATGTATATACGAGGCTGGTATGAAAAGTCCATGCAAAAATAAAAACTACTTATGTGTTTGGGGTAAAAACCTTTTTTATTTTTCGACATAGTCTCCTTTTAGGCTTATACACTTCGTCCAACGATTTCTAGTTTGTTGATCCCTTCCGAATAATAGGATTTGTCCAAGTCTGCAAAATATCCATTAGTGTCTGCAATCATCTCCTCGTTTGAATAAAATCTTTGTCCCGCCAGCCATTTCTTCAAATTGGGGAACAAATAGTAGTCCGAGAGAGCCAAGTCTGGAGAATAGGGGGATGTGAAACGAGTTGGAATCCTATTTCCATTAATTTTGCGACCACAACTGCTGAGGTGTGTGCTGGTGCGTTGTCGTGATGGAAAAGAACTTTCTTGTGGGCCAATCGCGGGCGTTTTTCTTGTAGCTTGGTTTTGAAACGGTCCAATAATGATGAATAATATTCACCTGTAATAGTTTTACCCTTTTCCAGATAGTCGATGAGGATTATCCCTTGCGAATCCCAAAAGACAGTCGCCATAACCTTTCCGGCCGAAGGAGCGGTCTTCGCCTTTTTTGGTGCAGATTGCCCTTGGTAACCCATTGTTTAGATTGTTGTTTGGTCTCCGGAGTATAGTAATGTATCCATGTTTCATCCACAGTGACTACATTAACGATAAAGGAAGTGTAGCGGCACCTATGCTCACTGTCTGTCAGCTTTTACGAGGCTGGTTTGAAAAGTCCGTGCAAAGTCCGAGACATGGCACCACCGGCACGTATCGAGGTCATGTTTAGTTAGTAGCATCTCTTGAATGAACGCACACCAAGTTTCAGCCATATTGGTCCATTTCTTTGTGTTTGGCATTCGTGTGAATCAAGGAAGTCGAGTGATTTTCAAGAAATGGACGAAAAAGAATTTCGTGTGGTGATTAAACATTACTTTATGAAAGGCAAAACGCCTCAGGAGACTAAAGAGAAGCTTGATAAACATTATGGTGACTCTGCACCTTCGATTAGAACAGTTCATAAGTGGTTTCAAAATTTTCCGACTGGCCATATGGGCACAAGTGACGCTGAACGTTCTGGACGGCCTGTGGAGGTTACGACTCCAGAAATCATTGATCAAATCCATGGTATGGTGATGGATGACAGAAGAGTTAAGGTGCGTGAGATTGCTAGTGCTGTGGGTATCTCGACTGAATGGGTACATAATATTTTGCATAAACATTTGGACATGAGAAAGCTATCCGCAAGATGGGTGCCGCGATTGCCCACGCTTGACCAAAAACGGAATCGTGTGAAGTGTTGCAAGGATGGTTTGCAGCTGTTCCAGAAGAATCCGGAGGACTTTAAGCGTCGTTTCGTCACTGTGGATGAAACATGGGTACATTACTATACTCCTAAGACCAAACAACAATCTAAACAATGGGTTGCCAAGGGGAAATCTGCACCAAAAAAGGCGAAGACCGTTTCTTCGGCCGGAAAGGTTATGGCGACTGTCTTTTGGGATTCGCAAGGAATAATCCTCATCGACTATCTGGAAAAGGGTAAAACTATTACAGGTGAATGTTATTCATCGTTATTGGACCGTTTGAAAACCGAGCTGCAAGAAAAACGCCCGGGATTGGCCACAAGAAAGTCCTTTTCCATCACGACAACGCACCAGCACACACCTCAGCAGTTGTGGTCGCAAAATTAATGGAAATAGGATTCCAACTCGTTTCACATCCCCCCTATTCTCCAGACTTGGCTCCCTCGGACTACTATTTGTTCCCCAATTTGAAGAAATGGCTGGCGGGACAAAGATTTTATTCAAACGAGGAGGTGATTGCAGACACTAATGGATATTTTGCAGACTTGGACAAATCCTATTATTCGGAAGGGATCAACAAACTAGAACATGGTTGGACGAAGTGTATAAGCCTAAAAGGAGACTATGTCGAAAAATAAAAAAGGTTTACTCCAAACACATAAGTAGTTTTTATTTTTGCACGGACTTTTCAAACCAGCCTCGTATATACTCCTAAAGAAATTATATATTGGTGTGATCTAACCTACTACCTAAAAAAAGTTTATTTGACCTTCCTATTTTCTTTCTTTTTAAACATTTTATTTTATTTTTGATATACAGTGGCGAACAAAAGTATGGAAACATTCAAATTCCCATCTCTAGTCTTAACATTTAAAGAGTTTACAATTACAGTATTTATTTATTAATCGTGTACATACTAACAAACATTTTGAATACTAAAACCGTTATTGTTTATTAGAAATATGCTTAGTTTTTAACGTAACAAAATTATGCACAAATAAAAGTATGGAAACATTTTTCCACTAAGACGACTAGGCTATCGAAAATATTTAATATTTAGTGGGATATCCTTTTGCCTCAATTACTGCTTGACATCTTCTGCCCATAGAGTCAATAAGCCTAGCACAAAAATCGGGTGGTATTTTTTCCCATTCTTGTTTTAATGTGATCCAAAGTTCGTCCCGGTTTTTTATATTTCATCTCTCTATCCTTTGTTCAGAAAACTAATTCTTGGCCAAGCGAGATGTGTGTTTTGGGTCATTGTCTTGTTGAAAAATCCATGATAGTTGCAAATCTTCTTCATAAGGAATCAAGTTATTTTCCAATATCTCAAGATACATTTGAGCATCCATTATGTCATTTATCTTTGCCAATGGCCCCGTACCAGACGGTCGAAAATAACCCCATACCATGATATGTTCCTTAGCAAATTTCAATCTCTCTTTTCTGTGATGCTTTGTAAGGAGTGGCTTTTTAACAGCACGCCTACCATGAAGATTTTCAGATAACAAACGACACCTAATAGTCATGTCTGACACTAATATTCCTGCCTTAGTTCTTTATTAATATCAATAGAAGTTTTCTTACGATCATTTTTCGCTTTTCGAATTATAATTTTGTTTACTCTCTTACTTGTTTTTCGAGGTCTACCACTTTAAATACCGGATTAACAGTGCCCCTTCTTGAAAACTTCTTAACAATTTTGCTGACAGTGCCCCTATGCAAGATTTTGCTATTTCGATTTGCTTCTCTCCACTTTAATACAGAGAAATAATTTTATGTTTCAGATCTGAACTGTAATATTTGCACTTTGGCATTTTGGCAAAAACCGCACTCTTAAACAATGCTACTAAATTACTTCGTATCAACAATAACGTACTTTTAAAGCAGAATGATAAAATTATTTCAACGCGTTTCTTAAAGACCTTATCTACCCGAAGGTAAACAAAGTTTTTATAGTCAATAATAAAATTCTACGAGTATAAAGAAATTGTCAACATAACAAGACTAGTTTTTTTATTCCTAAAGAATAGTATTTTATATTTTTGATTAAGAAGAAGTTTCCATACATTTGTTGGCCACTGTATGTCTTATTTTTTGTTAAATTATTATATCGTGATTTAACTGATATTAACTGCTTTTTATATTCGTGGACATTGCTAAAGTAAGAATACGAATAAAATAATTACAATTTTATTTAAAATAACTGGTGAAGTGCAAGTTTGAACTTTCGCAATTAGTATTCCGTACGTTGATTGCTTTTAATATAAAATTTTTTATTACGGAGGTACAGAATGTCAATGACTTCACAAAATACAACCCCAATGCTTTTTCAACAAAGTTTTTTTTCGAACCTTTACTAAAAACTGATGACCTTGAAATTTTTGTTTTTTTTATATACCAGATGAATTATTAAATGTAACGCACTCGTGATAATTTTCGTTTAATTTACACCATGTGGGGAATATTCCAGAGTTTTTTTCAAAATTTTTTGATCAGTACTTTTCGAGATAAGGGGGCACATGATATAAAAAAGTGTGCGCTAGTATTACGTTATATAATAGGTGTTTCGGTTAATAACGTCGATTTTGCTAAGAGATGGCGTTACTAATACACTTGTTGGTATAGACTAGTGACATCTATGGCGTTTGGGAAGGTAAACATCTGCCATCAAAAGCCAGTTCATTATTAGTTGTCATTGTGCGAAAAACATAGTTCTTCATAGCTTTGAATACGTCGTGTTTCGTACCAGAAAAGGACGTTTTGCGAGGAAGTTTAATAACCTTCCTTCATTTCAAGAAAACGGCTGCTGAAAGTTATCAGTTGTTGGTTGAAGCTTATCGTGAACATGTACCAACCCAAAAAACTTTGGTAGACCCAGGCCAACCTTCAACATCACAACCAGTGCTTAATACACAGGGAACGAAAGTTTTGCTGTGTCTTTGGTAGGATAGTAGAGGAGCTGTGTATTACGAACTGCTGAAACCTGGTGAAACGATTTCTGGCGATCGATACCGACGACAATTGATAAAGTTGAAGCGAGCATTGAAGAAAAAACGACCGGAATACGCCCAAAGACACGATAAAGTCATTTTTCAACGTGACAATGCTCTGCCCCGTGTTGCAAAATGTGTTAAAAACTATTTGGGAAACATCAAATGGGATATTCTACCACACCTGCTGTATTCACCGGACTTAGCCCCTTCAGACTACCACTTATTTCGATCGATGCAGCACGGACTTCCAGAACAACACTTATATTCTCAGTCATTCAATTTAACAATGACCTGGAAGAAATTCTGTGTTAAGGTGACAGTAACCAAGTGGAATTTAACGCTATAAAAACCCAGGCGGCAGTTTTTTCTAAAAAAGTTAACGTTGCTGAACCCGAAATAGTTATGTCGGGGCACTCCATTCCTCTAGCATCGTCATTCAATTTGTTGGGCGTTAATTTGGGAGCAAGTATGTTCTGGCATGAACATGTTGCAGGCATAGCAAGGAGAGCTTCTCAAAAGTTCGGAATATTATTTCGAATCAGAAAGCTTTACACTCGACAACAAGTGTTAATTCTTTACAAAGCTCAAATTGGATCAATTATGGAATACTGCTTCCATGTTTGGGGCTCCGCTCCCAAACATACACTGCATTTGTTAGATTCTATACAGAGAAGATCTGTTCGTCTGATTGGAGACCCAAAACTGACCGGCGGCCTTGATTCGCTGGAACATCGAAGAAAAACGGTTGGCGACTTGAGCCTATTCTACATGTATTTTCATGGAAAGTGTTCGAAGGATGTAGCCCACTTAATTCTTCTCAGAGCGGTGCATGTTAGAAATTCACGTCGCTCTAATACTTCACATCTGTATGATGTTCAGCTTGTTACTCCTCGTACAACAATTTTTAAGCAGTCTTTTACTGGTTGGCCTCAGACGATGAAAAGTTCTTCTGGTGCGGAATCCATTCTTTGACAGAGTGATAGGAAAAAATCATAACGATGGCCAATACTTTGATTATTAAGGTAATTCATTTTGTGGTGGAAATAAACGTTTAAATGTCGCGAAAAAAATCGACATTATTAACCGAAACACCTATTATATATATACATATATACGTATATATATATATATATATATATATATATATATATATATATATATATATATATATATATACATATATATATATATATATATATATATATATATATATATATATATATATATATATATATACATATATATATATATATATATATATATATATATATATATATATATATATATATATATATATATATATATATATATATATATATATTTGAACTCGTATTTTCACAAGCTTTTATTTGGCACCCCACTCGATGACCTGGTAAAAAAAATTATTTTCACTTTCGATTTAACCTTCCAAAACTAACTCCTTAAGTGAAAATTTAACTTTCCAACCAACACGGCTCTGATGAAGCCGTCAATTCCTATATCAATGCCAAATTTCAGCTTTCTATGTCAAATAGTTTCGGAGAAAATCTGGTGTGACAGATAGACACCGAAGTTACTGATTTTTAATGTTCCGTATGGAACATTAAAAATCAGTAACAAAAATATTAAATTATTTGAAATCATCTAACAAACTACCCTCCTAAATCTACAATAATAAAAATAGCAACAGTATTTATCTAGCAATCAACATTCATTCTATTAATTGCAAAAATATTTTAATAAAACATAACATTAAGCTTAACCAACCTTTAACTTGAAAATATTGGTTCTCTTTTTCGATAAGAAACTTCCACAGGTTACAGGGATAAGTTTTCGTGATTTCTCCTGTGTGGATTGAAAACGTAATGCTGGCGTTTGCTCGAACATCCTGCCGACTTTTTCAGAGCTTCTGTCGAGATCTGACTTCTTCGAAATCTAACACAAGACTGAGCTATTGCCACTTGCATAAACGCGGAGTTGGGGGGAGTGGCTTCATGGATGATCGGTAAAGGTCTTTTTTTTATGAGTCTAGCACACGTGCTGCAGGGAAGTCCCGAAAGCGCTACAGGGGCGATACGTATGCAGAAAAAGCGATTCACATTGCTCTCGATCGCTGTAAATTGGTTACTGTGACCCCAAGATAGAATTTCATCCAGGTCTTTGTTAAGTTGAACGACTTCCCGCTATCTGAGGATATTCGTCTGAGTAACCGATGTCCGAGCGTTCAAAGTGAATGAAGAGATAAGCGTACTGTCATCTGCAAAGCTGTAGATTGGGTTTCCGGTCTTTTCGTTAATGTAAATGAGAAAGAGAGTAGGAGATAGTATGGAGCCTTGGGGACACCGGCGTTGATAGGGAAGGTGTTAGAAAGAAATCCGTCGATTGCCACTCGTAAAGAACGCTCTCTGAGGAAACATGAGAACCTCAAACAGAACTTTTCAGATATACCATAAGAGGATAGCTGAGCCAACAGTCAATCGTACCAAACACGGTCGAATGCCTTGGATATGTCAAGAGCAACCGCTCGAGATTCTCCAAAGTGTTCAATTGCTTTGTTCCAAACATGTGTTACATAAGTCGGAAGATCTCCTGTTGATCTATGTTTACGAAAGCCATATTGGTGATCGCTAATAATCTTGAATCGTTCAAGATATTTTAGAAGATGCTGATTGATAGCCTTTTCCATGACTTTCGATATTGTTGAAAGCAGTGCGACTGGTCGGTAGTTATTTGGCAAGGTCTTCTTGCCTTTTTTTAGGTATCGGCTGAACTGTGGCACATTTCCAGTAGGAGGGAAATATTCCCTTTCTGTAGGCTAGGTTGAAAAATCTACAGAAAACTGGTGTTAGTTCCCTCGCACAGTTTTTGAGAACTATGGCAGATATTCCGTCAGCGCCAGAAGCTTTTTTGGTATCTAACTTCATTAAAATACGTTTAATGATACGCTGTCTGAAGACAATATCGGGCATCCTTGACTGCACTATGGGAATAGTAGGTGGTGTTTGGAAAACGACAGTAGAATGTGAAGCAAAGAGTATCTGGCCATGTGAGTGGTGGTATGGTGGATTTGGTGAAATTTTGACTAACTGCCTTAGCGACTGACCAAAAGGACCTGGAATTGTTGGGACAAGCAGAAGTTGAAGAAGAAGTCACTCTCACAATTAAGGTTGTGATATTTAAATATTTCGATGGACTCTCGAATCTGCCTAAGATAGAAAAAGAAAATTTGTGGCAAGGATTTTTTAGTGGAGAAAGAGGATCTGATGTCCTGCTTCGTGCCAGTGCTAAAGTGGAAATTCTAGTACATATTTTTCTGCTGCCTTCGCCGATATTAGTTTTATCATAGCTCTATGAGATACTATAGACCCCTGGATGTTCAAGGCGAATCTTATCTTTGACAGATCTGTGATGTAAGAGCGTACCGAATTGTGTTATTATTTCGTGTTTCCGTACAATTCGGTAAATGCGATCAGTGACATTCTTAATATATGGAATGACAACAAGGACTGATCTGCTTGACTTGAATCTTCGGAGATACGTAGGAGGATGTATATTTTTAAGTGGAGCGATTTATAACTTGGCACTGGAAATTAGTATTTTATTTTGATTGAGGAAATTGTGGTGATAGTGATACAGATCTATGACTAAGTGTTTTCGAGCGGGATGGTGATGCGAGAAAAATTTAAATATTTCTCCGTGTAAGTGGGCTTTCTGTAGAGTTACATTTCACTTTCGAATAATAAGAATATCTATATCTAGGGAGAGTATTAATATCTTCAATATCGAAAGTGAAGTAGATATTCGGATATAAAGAGTTCACATGACTGAGAAAACTTTGAAAAGATTATTGATCATGTGGCCAAATTACGAAAGTGTCATCAACGTAACGTTTCCAGAGTTTTAGTTTAAAGTGGAAAGTTGCGACCGCTCGCTTATCGAAATGTTCTCTAAATATGTTAGTGGAGAAAGGGGTGATCCCTATGCCGTGTCAAGTTATTCGTTCACATATTATGTGAAATAAGCTCCGTCCAGGCATTTCTCAATTAAATTTAAGAGATTTGAGGGCAGGTTTTGGGCATGGAGGATGTTTTTTATAATAGTTCCAATATCGGAAAGAGCATTTTTGGTGAAGAGAAATACAATCGACAAAGGAGAAATTGAGAAGAATTATACATATAAGATATTTGAATTATTTATGCATCTCTTACCATGCATTTGAAAAGTATATGTTTTGCCTAATATTCGTTGAGCTATCTGGTAGCATTTGATTAAAATGGCCTGTTAATTAACTCACCTGCTTCACTATCTTAGGGCTCTTTACCCAATAGCACAAATGATTTCCAGTAAAACAAAATCAAATATTGGCTATTGCCAATATTTGATTTGAAATTGCATGTTGATAATATTTTGTAAATAAAATTTGTAATAATATAGCAGCAAGAACTAAGCTACATTTGAATAAGTGTAAAATTATATTATTTTAAGCAAAATTTAAGTAATTAGATTGAAAGTATCTGAATTTTCTGTTATTTCTGTAGTAATTTACAGCTCTTTTCGCAAAAAAAAACTGTACAAATTCATTAACAAATCGCTTTTTGTTATCAGACCTATACTTGTGGACATTTAGAAACATATTATTAAATTGTTTTACCTGTTCTCATAGAAGGGGGCCCAGCAACCATCCCTCCTGGTGGTCGTATCCTAGATGGAATTTGACCTCTAGAAGGAATTGTCGAAACAATTTGACCTCTTGGAGGAATCTTAGATGGAATTTGACCCCTGGGAGGAATCTTAGATGGAATTTGACCCCTGGGAGGAATCTTAGATGGAATTTGACTCCTGGAAGGTATTTTGGAAGCTATTGGAGCTCCTCTAGTAGGTAGCCGTGAAGGTATTTGTCGTTTGGGCGGTGGAGCAGGTGCAGGTTCAGGTGACTGTAAATAGATGTTTATGGTTTAATAATTACTATTGAAAAAATTATTAAAATTAGAAATAATTAATGGAGAATTAGTTTTATTTTAAACCACTACACAAATAAAGAATAGAATAATAAAGGGTATCGTATAAGTTTATTGTGCCAACATAACAACCGAGAGGGGCAGATTGTGGAAAAAGAGTGTAAAGCGTGTTTCACCCGAGCATTTATTTTTTTGTGTGAAAGTTTTAGAAAAAAATAATTCTGCTATAATCAAAACATCAAACTTTATCAAAATGGGGTGGGAAGTTTGCTGTTATTACTTAGGTTACAATACAATTCAAAACCAAGCTTTAAGATCCATCACAGGTGCATTCAGAATCAACCCGACCACAAGTCTACAATGTATCTCCTCTTTTCCACCTCTCTCCATTGTCAGACAACAATCACTGCTGAGATTCTATATTTCTATTCTTTATCGTCCTCACCTCAAATTCTCAATCAACTTAACAAATGCACATCGCAATCGACCTTTCCTGAAAAATTCCATTCAGTAAAGAATTAGATCTCTACTTCTTATTCACAATCTTACCCCCAATGTATGCTTACCCTTTACTAACCACCTTTCCTCCCTGACGTTCTCCAACACCTCACATCGACTTCTTCCTGAGATATCTTAAGTCTTCCGAGCACAATAACCTACTAATTAATACCGAATTCCAATCAATAACAAATGTCTGATACTCGGGATATAAAATTTCCTACACTGATGAATCGAAGTCTGATGTGGGTGTGAGAGCATCCTTCATTACAGACAATTTCATCAAAACCTTTAAACTTCCTTCCTACTCTTCCATTTTTGCCGCCGAGTTGTTTGCCATCAAAGAATGTCTCAGGCACTTACACAATCCCAATTTGGGTAGTAAGTTCATCATCGTTTCTGATTCTCAAAGTGCTTTGCTCGCCATTTCCTCCAGAAAGCAGATTTACCCCTTTACCAGACAAATAATGGATTTATTCATAGCTGATTCCAGAAACATTCAAATCGTATTCCTATAGATACCGGGCCAGTCAGGTGTAAGAGGCAATGATTTAGCCGATACTCATGCCAAACGAGCAGTTACAATTGGCCAATCTACTAATGGTGAAAACCATCCGAATGACTATTTCAATCTCCTTAAAGAAACTTTTAATAAAATTTTTCAACTCGACTGGGACCTGGGGAAAATCCAAACAAACTCTGGGAGGTAAAACCTCTAGTATTTCCTCCATTCACAACCTCGCAATGGGCAGAAAGGAAAACACAATCTGGAGAAGGCTTGCTGCGGGATACACCTACCTCACCCATATTCACTTATTAAAAGGAGAACCTCCGCCCCTATGCCACAATTGTAACAACCTTCTCACAATAAAACATATATTTGAATCTCCTGACTTCCACCGCATCAGATCCAATCACGGCATTTCTCATCAACTAAGTCAAGTCCTCTCACCTAAACAAATTGAAGCTAATATCAATAAAATCATTTCATTTCTCAAGGATATAAATATATATATATATATATATATATATATATATATATATATATATATACATAACATGATTTAAGAAATATCCTACACGGAGCGCAAAAGGACCTCTGCAGTCGATGCGCCAGGAATCTTTATACTACTACTACTACTTAGGTTAGAAATAAATTTTAGGTAAGGCGATTAAATATATCAAGAATTGCTGCAAGTGTGGGATATATTGGACTGTGATACTGCCGGTTTCTCAATATGCATATAAACAAGCACCGCTAATGTACTCAGAATTGTGTAGCAATTCATTTTTCGTAAATGTTTTTATCTGCTTCCCTACAATATATTGTTGGTGTAATAATTAAAGCTATTTAATACTACACGAAGAGTCTAAACTAGGTCGGGGTAATTAAATTAACTTGAATTCCACATGACGTGCTATAAGTTGACATCTACGTAGTACTGATATGACGTCGATGGATTTTTTTTGGAAATACCTCGAAATTAAATTTTGCTATAACAATTCTCACTTTCTATAACCAATCAAAAGGATTCCGTCAACAAGTGTTTATGAAATCGAAGTACCTAGCAATGATTACACAGGTCTGCAACAAAAATGCTGTCTGGATGTTTTCAACTGATTTCTATGTATTTAGGTGTTCTGAAAACTAAAAAAATACTCAAAAAATTCCAGAACGTCAGGTTATTTTGCAAAACGCAAAATTTTATTATAAAAAAGGGTTTTTTTTGGCTAACTTGAAGTCATAAATAAATAGGTACAATTTTATTTTGATTACTGTTTTTAAATGTATACAGGCCATAACTATCATTACTTTCTAAATAAAGAACGCCCTGTGTGAGCTAAATTAACAAACATAAACGTCGCGTCGTAACCAGAACGTGCGCGCTCCGATAGTGTAGAAAGTGGCGCGGTACAATTATGTGTTAACTCGTCATTGTTTTATAGATCTTGGTTCAATATAGTGCAATGTCATCTGTGCGGAAGTGTGTGAATTCGTCTGACAGTTTCTGCTATATTTGTGGCGAATATATGGTATTAAAGCAATAACTTAATATTACGGACTTTGTAAAAAAAAGTATACTTCACGTATTTTGGCTTAAAACTTGGAGATCAGGATAAAGTTTGGGCACCTCATAAAGTCTGCAAACGATGTGTTTGAAGACCTTCGAAATTGGTTTAAGGGCAAGAAAAAAGCTTTCCGATATGCGATTCCTATGGTATGGCGCGAGCAAAGGAACCATAGTGATGATTGTTACTTTTGTTCGTGTAATGTGAAAGGGTATAATTCAAAATGGAAGCAGTCCATTTCATACCCCAATCTGCAACCAGCTCTTCGTCCCATCCCTCATGGGACCGAAATACCAGTGCCCAAGGCCCCTGCTACCTTGGAAGAGATTCCAAGTTCTGACGAAGATGGTGCTGTACCTGAACCCGATGACAAGTCAAGTTTTCAATTTGAAGATGACAGCAGTCCGAAATTGTTTTCCCAGGGCGAGCTAAATGATTTGGTAAGAGACTTGTGAATCTTCCCAAAAACGCTGCTGAGTTGCTTGGATCAAGGCTCAAAAGCAGGAACTTACTTTTGCTGGGAGTGTCTTCCTCCTGGTTTAGATATCGTGAGAAGCAGTTCACTTCCTACTTTGCCCAAGAGGACGAGTTGGTTTATTGTACCAATATTGAAGGTTTGATGGATACATTTAAGATCTTATACGACCCAGCACAGTGGCGTATTTTCATAGATTCTTCAAAAAGAAGCCTTAAAGCAGTTCTGCTTCACAATGGCGGTTTCTATGCTTCCATTCCTGTCGGTCATTCCGTACACCTCAAGGAAACCTACAAGAACTTGGAATTGGTTCTTTGCAAATTAAAATATAAAGACCACGGTTGGCAAGTGTGCGGTGATTTAAAAATCTTGGGCATGTTACTCGGACAACAATCTGGGTTTACCAAATTCCCTTGCTTTTTGTGTCTATGGGATAGTAGAGACCGAGCAAATCACTGGACCAAAAAGTGTTGGCCTTCGAGGGAGCTTAAATTTGACGAAAAGAACGTCCTGCAAGAAACTTTGGTGCCTCCTCATAAAGTTCTTCTACCACCGCTTCACATAAAGCTGGGATTGATGAAGCAATTTGTAAAGTCACTTCCAAGAGATGAAAATTGCTTCAAATACTTAATATCAAAGTTTCCAGGCCTCTCGGAGGCAAAGTTGAAGGAAGGTGTTTTCGTTGGACCAGATATTAGACGGCTTATGGCTGATCCACAGTTCATCACAACCATGACGGATCCTCAAAGAGAAGGGTGGATTGCCTTTAAAGAGGTCATAGAGAAATTTTTAGGCAATAACAAAGACCCTAACTACAAACAAATCGTCAAAAGAATGTTAAAAGCATTTCAAGCTTTGAGTTTGCTAATGAGTTTAAAAGTATATTTTCTTCATTCCCACCTCGACTACTTTCCAGAAAATTTAGGAGATCTGAGTGAAGAGCAAGGTGAACGATTTTACCAAGATATTAAGGAGATGGAAAAAAGTACCAGGGAAGATGGAGCGTCTCAATGATGGCAGACTACTGTTGGACGCTTCAGAGAGACCTTCCAGATGCTTCCTACAAGCGAAAATGTACCAAAAGGAGTCTCACTGGGAAAAAGAAATGTGTTTAGTGCTTACTAATGAATATATTTTAGATAAAAAAATAAGTTTTGTTACGCAATTATAAATTTAAAAAAAAAAAATTTTTTTAGTCTTTTATCTTTTATTTTAAGATGATAACTTGTTTAACATACATACCTACATTGTCAGAAAACGTGACATTCTATGACAAAATGAAAGTCATTTTCGGATTCAGTACACCCAAAAACATAAGAATTACGCAAAAAAAAACAAAAAAAGCTCTCAATTTTTTTTTTTGCAGACTTGTGTTATTTATTAAACTGCTTGCTTATATGAATGGGGAACGTAACGTTTAACATTTAATTATCAATTATTTATAATCATATAATAATAATTAAATTTTATTATTTAATGTGAATTATCGTTTTGATAAATACAGTGACCAAAATGATAAAGTGAAATTTTTTCCCATGCAGTTGCTTGAATGCCGAAGAAAATATTTGATTAATTGTTTTATTTAAAAAGTTAATTATGAAGAATTCCTGAAGAATGGAAAATGACATGGATAACGCCACCTCACAAAAAGGGAAGGAAGGATAAATGTGAGAACTACAGGTGCATATCGGTCACCAGCTCTTTAAGCAGACTTTATGGAACACTGATTAGAGTAATAATTGAACAAGAATATGCTCCGTACGAAATTGAACAGCAGGTGGGACTCAGAGCAGGAAGAACTTGTATGGATAACATTTTAGCCTTAATCAACTAACCGAAAGAAAGTAGCAACCAACAGAGAAGTCCATCTAATCTTTAATGATTTAACAAAGGTCTACGATAATGTACCAATAAAGAAACCGTTGGCAGGTATTGGAAAGAACATCTATAAATGTTACCGCCATACGAGCTATAAAACAACTATATTCAAATTGTCAATCAAGAATAAAGATTGGCAAAGAAATATCTGAAAGCTTTCACATCACAAAAGGTCTTAGACAAGGGTGTTGCTTGTCCCCAACGTTATCCAAAGTATAAATTGATGCGGCCCTCGATCATTGGAGGAAGAGTTGTCGAGGAATGGGTATCGAAATAGACCATGAGACAACATTCTATACGCTATATTTTGCCGATGATCAGGTGGTTATTGCCCAAGATCCAGATGATCTGGAATATATGACAAGGAAGCTCATAGACCAATATAACAATTGGGGACTCACAGTAAACATTACCAAAACAAAGTACTTGCAGATCGGTGGGGATAGGCAGGACTTGAAACTGGACAATAACATCGAAATTGAAGCATGCGACCAATATACTTACCTGGGAACTAGAATAGACAGCACTGGAAGAACAGAGAATGAAGTGAGAGAGAGGATAGCAAAGGGGAAAGGCCTGATCGGTGCCATGAATTCCATTCTGTGATCAAAAAATGTCAGTAGGCAAAGAAAGCAACAGATTTGAAACGTCATCTTCGTTCAAAAGTATAGTTCTATATGGGTGCGAAACATAGCAACTAAACAAAACTCTTAAAAAAAGGTTAAATACTCTGGAAATGGATTTTTGGCGAAGATCGGCAAGAATTTCCAAGCTCGATAGGATATCAAATGAAAGGGTCCGGTCAAAAATGAAAATGGAAAGAACACTGATAGAGGACGTACAGGAGAGACAATTAAAGTGGTACGGCCACGTCCAAAGGATGCAACCCCATAGAATCCCAAAACAAATCCTACAGTGGACACCTACAGAAAGAAAGAAAAAGGGAAGGCCGAAAATAACCTGGTCTATAGGCATAACAAAAGCAATGTCCGAACGAAATCTACGACCAGGTGACTGGGATGATCGGTGAGACTGGAAGCTAGGAACCGGAAGGCGCAGAGTGACGCTATAAACCGGATATAAATATATATATATATATATATATATATATATATATATATATATATATATATATATTTATATATATATATATATATATATATTATATATATATATATATATATATATATATATAATATATAAATATATATATATATATATATATTATATATATATATATATATATATATATATATATATATATATATATATATATATAAATTATGAAGAATCTCTGAAAAGTAGTCAGCAGATGAAAACTAAAGGCGATTGAAAGCAATACTAAATGGTTTCGTAGAAAGTTTTAAGGGGCGTGTATTGGACCAAATTTATTCCCAACTTTACTCTAACCTCTAACATCGATTGTACAGATTGTCACGGGCACAGCGTAAGCCGCTTGGGCTCGGGTGGAAAATGCAACTAGCCTCCTTTGGGTTTGCTCTCTGGCTTCTTATTTTGCTCTATATCTATTCTGGGCTACTCTCAATCGTAGGACCGACGGCTCCGCTCGAAGCGGTCCCCCAGTATTATAAGTGCCGTGCTTAGTGAATTGGAAATGCAAGAGGTATACAATTACGTTAGTGAATGCGCCACATCGCCGATATGAGATCAGTGCTAGGCAACGGCTGTGACAATTTAAAATTTATTTTTCCGTATTTCTCGCAAAAGAGTATTCAGTTGAATTTGCAACCCAAAAGCTTAAAATTTCTTACTAAAGCAAGAACGAATATTTTGCAATGTAGAATAAGAAAGTTAGAGCCAGCCAATAAAATTAAATTACATAAATTCGTTACAAAGCAAAATTTCAGTATTTTTTCACAGCTTCAGGTTAAAATAGGCCGACACCCCATTTTAATTATAGCAAACTATAAACTATCCATTCGTCTTTAACCTCACGAAATTAATGGTAAACTGTTGCTGCTGCTTTACATTACTGCTTCACTATTTACTGTTATAAAATATTCTTTAAAATTGAAGTATCGTCATCAAATCTATAGTGTCTGCAAGAAAAAAAAAATTTTCGAAACCAGAATGTTAGGAATATATGCTGTAGCGATATTTTGCTGTTAGAGCAGTAAGCATAAGTTTTTTAAGTGTAGGGTGTTTTTTTCGCTTAACTTATCTATTTACATGTCTTACTATTACAGCTGAGAGACGCCAAACCATGTTTCTTAGTGCTTGAAAACAAAATAGGAGACGAAAAAGACACAAAACAAATTATTCAAAATAACGATAGTAATTGTACATACTAATTATCAGCACTGCACAAAACACTTTATTCTTGCGCTTGAGGGGTATTTCAGTTACTAAGTTACCACCATAAGAAGCAATACCTACTAATCACAGGCGGAGATTTACTTCCGATTGGGTTACCTATAGAAGATTGTAAGGAATAGATTCTCTGTTTTTATTTAGACTACTTTTATATTTTATAATTTCAGCCCTATGTAATGTAATGTGTAGAGGGGAGTGTGGCCCAAAGTGGCCCTTTGCACTGCGACCATCATTGATCTATTGTGCTTCCCCTTATCCCTCACGGGGTTTAATACATCCAGGAACAGGACCAGCTCCTTTAATGGGAGCGTTAGCAGATCCTGTTCACCCAGCGTATAGGCATGTAGTATCCTATGTCTCCTGTGTCCCAATGCTGCACAGTTAGTAATCAAGTGTTCCATGGACTCCTCTTCCTCACCGCAGAATCTGCAGGTGTACGTGGTTGATAGGCCCATTCTGTATAGGTGCTTATTGCAGGTATGGTGGCCTGTGAGTGCCCCCGCCAGTAATCTTAGGCTTTTCCTATCCATTTTTAGGGCGAGATCCGCCCTCCTTGCATCAAAGCTCAGAAACTTTTTAGAATGTTCCAGACCGTTAGTGTCGTTCCAATGTTTCTCTACTATGGATTTTTTCCATTTCATCATCTCCTCTTTAAGGAGACCCCTGCTGAATCCAAAGGATGGAGAGGGTCCAATGAAGGTCCCCTCAGCCCCTTTTTTTGCATAGATGTCTGCCATCTCGTTTCCTCTGTGCCCCTCATGTCCTGGAACCCAGATCAGAGTAATCTGATTCTGAATTGCCAGGGCATTAAGCATGTTATGACATTCCAGTACTAGCCTGGACGTGATTGTACAGCTATTCAGGGCCTTTAAGACTGATTGGCTGTCCGAGAGTATTTTGATACTTACTCCCCTGTATCCCCTTTCGGATAGGATCCCTACAGCTTCCAATATTGCGTATAGTTCCGCCTGGAATATTGTGGTGTCCTTGCTCAGTGTTATTGTTCTGTGTGCTCTAGGCCCCACTATTCCTGCTCCCACCCCTTGGAGAGTTTTGGATCCATCTGTGTACCACTTTTGTGAGCCATCCTGTAGCCACCTTGGGTTTGCGCACCACTCTTCCCTTGTCGGGAAGTAGACCCCCATACTTCCTAACGAAGCACTGTATAGGATCAATGGTGTCGCTGGCCGTTGACATATTAAGTATGTCTCCGATCCCCTTCAGGATCGTGAGATGACCGATAAGGTTGCCCTCCTTAAGTTTTTCCCTTCTGTGGATGGAGATAGCCTGAAAAGTTGCCTCCTCTTGAACAGCCACGTTAAGCGGTGTAAGGTTCAGAAGAGCTTCCATGCCCGCCGTTGGAGTGGATCTCATAGCTCCTGTAACGCATAGGCATGCAAGTCTTTGCACCCTACATAGCCGCCGTATTGCTGTTTTTTGTTTGGTCTTGCCCCACCATACCAGAGATCCATATAGTATTTTTGGTTTGACCAGTTGAGTATATATATCCAGTAGGTCATTTTAGGGCTAAGGCCCCAGGACCTACCGAGTAGTTGTTTGGCAGTCCAAAGATGTTTTGTAGCCTTTTTCAGCACCGATTCCAGCCCTATGGTTTGCTTTCTTATCTAATATATTTTTTATTAACCTTCAAAGAGACAGGGCGAATGGTGAGAAGAGACCTAACCTGACCGAAGCAAAGAAACTAACTGAAAACAACAAAGGGTTGAAAAGCCTCAAAAATAATAATATACGCCACGTCCTTAGCTTAAAGAACGAAAATGGAATAGAGGTGAGAGATAGGAACGGGATGCTAGAGATTTCAAGAGAGTTCTATGGAAGACTCTATGAGAGCGTGATACAGGCCAATAGAGAAGACCGCACAGAACAACCTAAGATACGAATAATGAATATTGGATCTGAGGAAATACCCAGCGTAACCATTGATGAAAATGAACTACTGTATGCGCTGAAGAACATGAAAAAACAATAAAGCAGCAGGAGAAGATGGAGTGGATATTGAAATTTTAAAACTTGCAGACTTCTATACACTTATAAGACTCTGCGAACCTTTTAACCAATGCTAAGAAGAGGGGAAGATACCAAACGGTTGGAGCAACTCAATTATTATACTTTTATATAAAAAGGGAGAAAGTGCTGATTTGGAGAACTACCGATCAATCAGCCTTCTTTCCCAGGTCTACAAGTTATTTATAAAAATACTCACGAATAGAATAACAAGAAAATTGGACGACTATCAACCAATAGAACAAGCTGCTTTTAGAAGAGATTATAGTACATGTGAGCAGCTGCTAACAATGAGAATCTTGATAGAGGAGGCTGTAGAGTATAACTTTGTTCTTAGCTTTTGTCGACTTTTGAAACAACGCAGTGTAACATTGGGCTTTTTTCAGAGCACTGGAATATGCGAGAGTAGACTCCAGATATGTGGAATTCTTAAAGTACGAGTATATAAGTATATATATAATAATGCCACTTCAACTGTTTATATTAATGAAAAAACCAGACCGATTAGAATAAAACGAGGTATTTGCATGATAGAGGTATCCTAATAGATGGAAAACAGCTGAATCACCCGAGGTATGCCGATGATATCGTTATCATAGCTGAAAATACTGGAGATCTCCAACAGATGTTGATAGAACTAGACATCGAATGTTTGAAAATTGGCTTCAACATGAACATCTCCAAGACCAAAGTCATGTGCAACACTGATCCGTTGAATGAAATAAATAACAAAATACTTGAAAATGTGGAAAGGTATATGTATCTGGGGCACACAATTGCATTAAGCAAAGAGAACCAAATAGTTGAAATCAACAGACGAAGGAGACGCCTGGGGTACATTTAGTAGACTCGGAGACACACTCAGGAACAAAAATATACCAATGAGTATACGGTCAAAAATCTTCGATCAAGGTGTTCTGCCGATTTTGACATATGGGGGTCAGACACTGACTCTAACGAAAAAAATCTATGCACAAATTTAGAGTTACACAAAGAGCAATAGAGAGGCAGATACTGGGAATATCTTACGAGGGACCGAAAGAGAAATGACTGGATCCGAGGGGTCACAAAATGCAGAGATGTGACAGAGGCTGTGGCGGAACTGAAATGGAATTTCGCGCTCGTGATCAAGAGAGAAGATGGCAACATATGATTTTAAAATGGAGGCTATATCTTGGAAGAAAATCCAGGAGACGACCACTCACCTGATGAACAGACGATATCAAGAAATCAGCGGGGTTAATGTGGTATAGAAATGGCGATCAATGAGGGGAGCCTATGTTCAGGAATGGACTTCGGAAGGCTTATCAAATGAGATGAACCTTCAATTATCTAATGTTATTGTATTTTTCCAATGTACCTTAAATGAAATAAATGTTCTGTAAATTTTGTTTGAATAAACCTTCTTGTTCGCCCAACAAGCTTCTTGTTACAATCCCTACAACTGATTTAGTATATTCCAGAATAATCTATATTGAAAAATAACTAAAATTTGTTAAAAACAGCGTGGTGTCACTAAGGTGACGACAAGTGAATCTGTTCTTATGACCATGCCATATCTCAGCAATCCTTGAAATATCATGTAAAAAATGAATCAATAGCAAAAAGAACATGTCAAAGTGGTACAAAAATAAAATTTTGTTAACTGTTTTCTTCGGTTATTGTGGTTTGTGCACAAAGAGTTCCTTCCAGCTAGCCAAGCAATCAATAAGGAGGCTAAGTTCTGTGTCATCTACGCGAGTCAGTTAAAAAATGGAGAACAATTCATGGAGTTCGCATCATGGCAAAGCACCATCACAGAATGAGAATTCATAATTTTTTAAGTAAAAATGAAACTATGTCCAATCCACAAGCACCATATTTACCAGCTATGTGTGACGCTATTTTGAATCTATAGAAGCTATTGAAAGTCCCATCGGGTAAAACAGGTGTTCTGGAGAGTGGAAAAATGCTTGTATAAGATAGTTGTAATTGGAAGACTATTTAAAAAGAGATCAAACAAATTTATATGAATAAATTAATAGTTTAAATTTTATTTAATTAGCTCCTTTAACCGCTTAACGACTGTACCCGAGATAACTCGGGCACGGTCAACGTTTCGATTTTCCTATACCCGGGCCTAAGTCGGGCATCTCTAATTTTTATGGATGTTATGCACCATCACCCGAACTGTCTCGTGAAAAGCGGGAATACGCATTTTTACACATTTAACTCGAACCCCTCGGGTCTTGTCGGATTTTTGCGACTGTTTATTTGATCTTGAGGCAAAATAAGCTGCCAGCGGGTAAATTTAGTTTGTGTTGCGACTTAATAAGTTTTGTTGCGCTGCTTCTGTGAATTAAATTTTACGTGAGTTTTTGTCTACAATAAGTAAATATATTTATTATACCTGTTATTTACATTTTAGTAGCTGAAACCCAAGTACTTAGTATATCATGGACAGGCACGATTATGATCTGTCAGATGAGTCAGAAGTTGACGAACCAATAGACGAAAGTGGCTCTGATACATCTTACGGCAATATTTCAAGTAGTAGCTCGAATTCAGATAATTCGGCGGATTTACTTGAACCACGTGATTGGTTTGAATTGCAACCTGATTCCCCAGCCCCACCATCATTCCCTTTTACGGCTGTACCGTCTATAAATTGTGTATCCTGCAATGATTGGAACATGTTGGATTTTTTTGAACAGTTCGTTGACGACGATCTGGTTGGCCATATAGTAACAGAAACCAACAGGTATGCTGAGCAAAAAAAAGAGGAAAAATGTGGTACCCTGTGACTAGCGAAAAAATTAGAGTCTTTTTAGGATTGATAATTTTACAAAGCGTTATAAAAAAAACCAGAATTGCGTCAATACTGGTCAACCGATCCTCTTTTGGTGACGCCCTTTTTTGCCAGTTGTATGAGCAGAAATAGATTTGAGGCTATCCATCAAAACATCCATTTTTCTAATAATGATGATTTAATGAAGTAACTCATCCAAACCCAAAACTTAATAAAATATGGCCAGTATACGAAAAATTGGTTAGCAAGTTTCAAGAACTGGTCGTACCTGAAAAAAACCTGTCTATTGACGAAAGTCTCCTTTTATATAAGGGTAGACTTGGTTGGATCCAATACATTCCACTAAAAAGAGCTCGATTTGGTATAAAAACCTATTTACTGTGTGAATCTAAAAGTGGTTATGTATGGAATTTTATCATCTACACTGGAAAACAAACCAACCTTGACAAAGACTATGAAAATCTACCAATTTCGTCGCAAGTTGTCATGACGCTGTCTAAGCCATTGTTAGAGAAGGGCTATTGCATAACGATGGATAATTTTTATAACTCCCCCCAGCTTGCGGATTTACTTATTACAAAGAAAACCGACGTTTATGGAACACTAAAATTAACACGGAAAGAAGTTCCTTCAGAGCTAAAAAAAAGAAGCTGAAAAAAGGAGAAGTTGTAGCCTTTCAAAGAGGTAAAGTTTGTGTCCTAAAGTGGAAAGACAAGAAAGATGTTTCTTTGATTTCAACCATTCATACGAACACCTGTGTAGAGGTAGAAAAACCAAGAGAGATTATAATAAAGCCGAAAGTTGTCATCGATTATAACCACACCATGGGCGGTGTTGATCGGGTGGATCAACACTTAGCAGACTACAACCTTCCAAGAAAGCGTGGAAAAAAGTATTACAAAAAAATATTTTTTCATTTATTAGATTTGGCACTGTGGAACTCTTTTGTGTTATATCGAAAAACTGGAGGAACAAAGTCAGCACTAGTTTATAGGTTGGATCTAATCAAACAGATCATGGAAAAATATCACCGCACGGAATTTTCTTCTAGAAAAGGACGACCTTCAAGCCAACCTACACCACTTAGACTGACAGGTCGTCATTTCCCTGAGTGTATCCCGGCAACCGAAAAAAACAATTTCCAATTCGGCAATGTTGTGTATGCTGTAGAGTGCGTGATGCCCGCGGCAAAAAAGTTCGAAAGGAAACACGCTACTACTGCCCTATTTGTGACGTACCGCTCTGTGTTACACCCTGCTTTAGAGTATATCATACAGTTAGTACTATTTAGTTGATAAGATAAGCCACTTTTTTGTTATTTGGCTCAAATTTTGTTTCAAATTAGCATTTCTTTGAACGCCCGAGTTAATTCGGGTGATGTCAAGAACAGAATTAAAATGTTTTATTTTTTGTGAAAACACTTGTTTTTTTGAAACTTTGAAAAAACATATTTGGTAAGTCCTATTTGCAGATTTAACACATACCATAAAAAAAATCGGGCATTTTGGTCCTACTTTCCCAAAGAAATTCGGTCGTGAAGAGGTTAATTTTTGAATATAAGGATAATTCACTAGTCGAACTGAATTTGCAACCATTTACCATATATGCTGCGCTGTCCCCTCATTGCCCAGCTTCATCTCCTTGTTAGTTACTATTTACTTTGAAATAAATTAATTAATAATTAAATACTATACCTCGCATGGTTCACAAGATTCGTCGCCGGGAAATAGTTGTTTAGCAAGCATCTGCATCCCATAAGGTTTACGTGGAGATACTTCTTTGCCTGGACTGAAATCTGCTGGTGTTCTCTCTAGCCCTGGAGTTTGCGGAGACATATCTCTAACACGTCGTCTACCTCTTGGACGTGAAGGCATTCGCCTTTTATCACGGGGTGTCTTAAATTATTATTTTTATAATTAGTACGTGGAAATGCTTAAAGTTTAAAGATAATGATATTATTTTATGTGGGTGTGAAGTTTTTAAAATAAATGGTAAGGTAGTATGATTTTAAAACGTTTTGTTTCAAGTATCGTCTTTAAATAACACAGCCACACAAAAAAAAAGTTCATGACCACGAACCAAAATACATGGATCTAGTGTATTTTTTTCGACGCTGAATTCGAATCCGTAGATTAAAAAAAAGATTTATAATGTCATTTTTTTGGACAAAAACCTCCCTGAAATGGGGTAAACTATAGTAATAATGTAATGACTCTTAATAAAGTATGAAAAGCGGCAGATATTTTATAGTCTAGAAAGGAGAATATGCATTGAAACCACAGCAAGCTTTTTCTATTAGTTAAACCAAAATCCACCCTTATAGGGGGTCAAAAATGCCCATTCAAATAACGCATGTGAGTTTAAATAATACGTACAAACGATAAATTCTTGACTCTTAGGACAAAATGTCTGAATCTGGTGTGACAACCGGAAATTACTTCTAAAGGGTTGGGACTCACGCATATAGGGTGTAAAAACCACCCCACCTACGGGAGTATCTCATAGGTTTTAATAACGACGAAAAAAGTTCAGGTTTTTGGTAGTTTTACGTAAGGTAAACAAATATGGAGTAAATTCACTTGAATCAACGATACACGGCTATAAACTACCCTTAGAGAGTGGTCGAAACTACCTGTACGTTCTAATGATGCACATTGATATTATTGAAATTCGGAAAGGATCAAGTATTTTTATCTCATGGTGCCAAACATTCAAGACAATTAGATCACCTTCGTAATAAAGTCGAAAATCTTTCCTAAGAAGTGGGAAACTAATTTCTAATACCCAAAAAAAAATACGGGCTTTTGTAGTCTCAGGATGGACAAATACAGCTTGTCTTTTTTTTCTAACATGCTAGAAATTCTAAGATCCATCAATCCCAAGGGGTAGTGCCCCCCCCCCCCCCTAGGGATGATTTTCGACCTTATTAGGAAGATGATGGAGTTGTCTTGAATGTTTGGTACAATGAGAAAAAAGTATTTTATCCTGTCCGAATTTCAGTAACATCCATGTGCATCATTAGAGTGTAGGGTTAGAGTAGTTTATAGTTGTGTATCGTTGGTTCAAGTAAATCTACTCCATATTTGTTCACCCTGCCTAAAACTACAAAAGCCTGAACTATTTTCGTCGTTATTGGAACTTTTGAGATACTTCTGTAGGTTGGGGTGGTTTTTACACCCTATAGGGATGAACTCAACCCTTCAAGAGTAATGTGTGATTGGCACACCAAGAGCTACAAGAATTTGTCCTTTGTACAGGGATATTCATAAATATACGTGGAGACAAACAACAAGAGATTCAAAAAGTATTATCGACTATATGATAATACGTCAGAGATCTAGATTAAATTTCCTAGATGTAAGAGTCCAAAGAGGGGCTTCATGTGGCAGCGACCACTACCTCGTGAAAGGAAAGATAATCTCACGGACAACACGGGAAAGCAAACTGGAAGATACAAGTACACAGCACACAACAAGTGAAACAACAATAAGATATAATACAGACAGCTTACAAAATGAAAGTATCAGAAATCTATACAAGAGTAGACTGGACCAAAAGATACAACGGACGGGACTTGTTAATATAGAAGAAGAATATAAGTATATAAAGGAATGCCTACACGCAGCCTCACTGGAAGCATTAGGGTACCAAGAGAAAAGGGAAAAACAGCAAAAAACCATATTGGTGGGATGAAGAAATTAAATACGAAATTGAAGAAAAACGGAAAAGCTATCACAAATACTTAAGTTCAAAGAGCACAAACGACAAAGTAAAATACAAAGAATCCCAAGCTAGAGTACGCAAAATGATTAGTGACAAAAAGAACAACCAATGAGAAAAGACATGCTCAAGACTCAACACTTACATAGGAGGAAGAAAAAGCACAGAAAGCTGGAGACTTCTTAAAAATATGAGAGCAGAACGGAAAAGAGAAATCTTCTCACCAATAACACCAGAAAAATGGAACCAATATTTTACAAATATGCTAACAGAAGATAGACCAGAGTTCAAAAGTACCCAACATGGAAACCCAAATATAGTTATACGAGGATCCCCAATAAGGATAACAACATCAGAAGTTAAAGAAGTATGTAAAACGCTAAAAAATGGTAGAGCTCCAGGACCAGGAAACATCCCAGGAGAGATAGTAAAATACGGAACTGAAAAGCTATTTAGCGCTTTGAGGAACTTATTCCAAAGATGCATTAACACATCAGAAGTACCCGAGGAATGGAAAATATCATACATATCAACAATTCATAAGAAAGGAGACAAAAAAAATTGCGATAACTATAGGGGAATAACGGTTACAGGATCTATTAGCAGAATATACGGAAAAATACTTAAAAATAGAATAGAAACGGAATACGCGGACGTAGAAGCTGAAGAACAGGCAGGCTTTAGAGCAGGAAGATCTACAATAGACCATGTCTTCTCACTGACACAAATCCTAGGAAAGAAAACCGCATTTGATCAGGAAGTCCATGTCTTGTGTGTTGATCTAAAAAAGGCCTACGACAGCATGCCCCTAATGAGATTGTGGGAAACACTACAACAGAGTAATGTAAGCACCGAAATAATTAAAGCCGTAAAATCCTTATACCAAGACGCAAGAAGTAGTGTGAAAATCAAATATGGTATAACAACAGGGTTCCCGGTCACAAAGGGTCTCAAACAGGGCTGCTGTATATCCCCAACGCTATTTAAAATCTATTTGGAGAGTGCACTGAAGAACCGGAAAAGGAAATGCAGCAGTATGGGATTACCACTGGATGACGATACTACATTGTACACGCTATCATTCGCAGATGACCAGGTAGTAGTCGCTCAGGACATCGATGATATGGAATACATGACACGAAAACTTATGGATAAATATGAAAAATGGGGCCTAGAAGTCAATATTAAAAAGACCGAGTACATGTGCGTCGGAGGACAACAGCAGGACTTGAAACTGGCCATAGGACACACCATCAAACACTGTGCCAGTTATAAGTATTTGGGAACGAGAATATCTAGGGACGGAACACTGGAAGAAGCAATATTCGAGAGGAATATCCGAGGAAGAAAAGCAATTGCAATGCTTAACAGTATACTATGGGACGAAAACATAACCATTGAAAATAAGAAGAGAATTTACAACTCAATAGTGAAAAGTATAATAACTTACAGCTCCCAGGTGTGGCCATTAAAGGAAAGAACAGAAAAAATACTAAAAGCTACAGAAATGGATTTCTGGAGACGAGCAGCCAGAAAATCCAGAAAAGACCGCATACCAAATGACACGATAAGGCGAGCTTTAGAAATAAAGCACGATATAGTGGACGAAATCAGAACCCAACAGTTGGTATGGTACGGACATGTACAGAGAATGTCACAAGACCGACTGCCTAAAAAGATTTTAAATTGGAACCCTCATGGAAAAAGAAAGCGAGGAAGACCACGCCAAAGCTGGAGAGCAGGAATCAACAAGGAAGTACTAGAGAGAGATCTGGAGGAGGAGGGATGGAGAAACCGGGAGAAGTGGAAATTAGGTATCGGAAGACGGAAGACGTTATAAAACCGATTGATATATATGTATATATATATATATATATATATATATATATATATATATATATATATATATATATATATATATATACATGATATTTAAACTCATGTGCGTTATTTGAGTTTGAGGGGAACTTTTTACCCTCCCCCCATAAAGGTGGATTTTGGTTTAATTAATAGATATAGGTTGCTGTGATTTCAATGCATATCTCTTCTCTAGATTATAAAATATCTATTTTTTTTCACACTTCATTAAGAGTCAACACATTACTACTATAACATAGTTTTACCCCATTTCAAGGGATGTTTTTTGCCACAAAAAAAAGTGAGACTTAAATCTTTTTTTTTAACTACGGAATCCAATTCACCGTCGAAATATACATTAGATCCATATATTTTGGTTCATGATAATGAACTTTTATTTTTGTATGTGTAGCTGTGTAATCAGCAATTTAGCCAGGAATTTAACAAAATATTTTAGGATATATACTTTCAAATTATGTAAAAATATTTGATTTTTCTTAAACTCTGGGCTTGTTGATCTCTCTTAAATACGCATTATGTATAGGAAATATAAAAAAGTAATAAATTATTCAGGGATAGACTCTATGGCTAGACTGATTCAATAATAAATCAATAAAAATAAGAACTGTACCAAATTTAATTCGTAAAATTAAAACGTGTACTAAATATTGCTTTAAATAATTAGAGCCTTCATTTTTGTTAATTAAAAAACGACACTCTAAAATTCTGATAAGAGTCTTTGATTGCCGAAATTAGCTGCGCTTAAAAATAAATCAAGAAGACACAAAAAAAATATTGACAAACTACTTGGAAAACTGCCGATGCCAAGACAGTTTAAAACAAAGGAGGTAAAAATTTCAAGTTTGTACAGCTTATTAGTAATCACTATTTACAAACTTAAGATACTACCATGAAATACCGTTCAGTAGCAAAAATTGGTCGTCGTGATCCGAAGCATCATCAAAATATATTTATAAATACCATCACACGCAATCGAGGGATGTCAGTTTATGATAATGAGGGAATATGAAAAAAAAAACTACGCCGAGTATGGTGCAAAAGTCAAAAAAATTTGTTAACTTAAAAGATATCGAAAAAAAAGTGTCAAAAGTGTCAGTCATCTAGCCTGAAGACATTAGAAAACTCCTCCTCATAGTTGTATGACTTGATTGGTGAGAACAACGCAAGTATGGTTTTGGATGACGAAACCTATGCCAATGTACATTTTTCGACTTTACCCGGTACAACCAAGTCGAAAAGTCAAAGTTAAAGTCTATGATCTCTTTATTATTGCAAAATTATTATAATGTACATTGAGTTACAGCGTCTTTCAAGTCTTACAGATACAATATGCTTAAAGACACATTCAACTGTATAGAAGCCTTGCGGCTGGGCTATGTTCTACCAAGTGGTAATTCGTTGTAATATTTGTAGTTTTACAAGCATCATTTTTAATTTGAAGATATCTTGTTAATTTAGTTTTTTATTTGTTCATAGTTAACTTCGTTTTTGCAGAGAAAAATTATTCCAAAAAAACTTTAGTTGAATTGGTCAAGTACTGTCTCTCTCTCTCTTCCTCTTTCTTTCTCTCCCTCTCTCTCTCTCTCTCTCTCTCTCGCGCTCGCTCTCAATTTCGCTCTCTTTTTTTGAATGTCAGTTATGTCATGTAAGTCATCTATTATAGTGTATCGTCCCGCGGAGGCTACACATCTAAGGATTTTATTTTGCATTCGTTGTATTCCTGCGACTTGTGTATCTGATATGCTGCACCATACTGGCAGAGTATACATCAACTAAGTTGTTGTAGCAATGGGAAAATATCGATGTAGCAAACAGAGTGAGTTGCAGCTTGTTTTGTAATAACGGGTAAAATTAACAGATTGATTGATTGATTACACAGGTCTGCAACAAAAATGCTGTCTGGATGTTTTCAACTGATTTCTATGTATTTAGGTGTTCTGAAAACTAAAAAAATACTCAAAAAATTCCAGAACGTCAGGTCATTTTGCAAAACGCAAAATTTTATTATAAAAAAGGGTTTTTTTTTTTTGGGCTAACTTGAAGTCATAAATAAATAGGTACAATTTTATTTTGATTACTGTTTTTAAATGTATACAGGCCATAACTATCATTAATTTCTAAATAAAGAACGCCCTGTGTGAGCTAAATTAACAAACATAAACGTTGTAACAGAACGTGCGCGCTCCGATAGTGTAGAAAGTGGCGCGGTACAATTACGTGTTAACTCGTCATTGTTTTATAGATCTTGGTTCAATATAGTGCAATGTCATCTGTACGGAAGTGTGTGAATTCGTCTGACAGTTTCTGTTATATTTGTGGCGAATATATGGTATTAAAGCAACAACTTAATATTACGGACTTTGTAAAAAAAGTATACTTCACGTATTTTGGCTTAAAACTTGGAGATCAGGATAAAGTTTGGGCACCTCATAAAGTCTGCAAACGATGTGTTGAAGACCTTCGAAATTGGTTTAAGGGCAAGAAAAAAGCTTTCCGATATGCGATTCCTATGGTATGGCGCGAGCAAAAGAACCATAGTGATGATTGTTACTTTTGTTCGTGTAATGTGAAAGGGTATAATTCAAAATGGAAGCAGTCCATTTCATACCCCAATCTGCAATCAGCTATTCGTTCCATCCCTCATGGGACCGAAATACCAGTGCCCAAGGCCCCTGCTACCTTGGAAGAGATTCCAAGTTCTGACGAAGATGGTGCTGTACCTGAACCCGATGACAAATCAAGTTTTCAATTTGAAGATGACAGCAGTCCGAAATTGTTTTCCCAGGGCGAGCTAAATGATTTAGTAAGAGACTTGAATCTTCCCAAAAAACGCTGCTGAGTTGCTTGGATCAAGGCTCAAAAGCAGGAACTTACTTTTGCCGGGAATGTCTTCCTCCTGGTTTAGATATCGTGAGAAGCAGTTCACTTCCTACTTTGCCCAAGAGGACGAGTTGGTTTATTGTACCAATATTGAAGGTTTAATGGATACATTTAAGATCTCATACGACCCAGCACAGTGGCGTATTTTCATAGATTCTTCAAAAAGAAGCCTTAAAGCAGTTCTGCTTCACAATGGCAGTTTCTATGCTTCCATTCCTGTCGATCATTCCGTACACTTCAAGGAAACCTACAAGAACTTGGAATTGGTTCTTTGCAAATTAAAATATAAAGACCACGGTTGGCAAGTGTGCGGTGATTTAAAAATCTTGGGCATGTTGCTCGGACAACAATCTGGGTTTTTACCAAATTCCTTTGCTTTTTGTGTCTATGGGATAGTAGAGACCGAGCAAATCACTGGACCAAAAAGTGTTGGCCTCCGTGGGAGCTTAAAGTTGACGAAAAGAAACGTCCTGCATGAAACTTTGGTGCCTCCTCATAAAATTCTTCTACCACCGCTTCACATAAAGCTGGGATTGATGAAGCAATTTGTAAAGTCACTTCCAAGAGATGAAAATTGCTTCAAATACTTAATATCAAAGTTTCCAGGCCTCTCGGAGGCAAAGTTGAAGGAAGGTGTTTTCGTTGGACCAGATATTAGACGGCTTATGGCTGATCCACAATTCATCACAACCATGACGGATCCTCAAAGAGAAGGGTGGATTGCCTTTAAAGAGGTCATAGAGAAATTTTTAGGCAATAACAAAGACCCTAACTACAAACAAATCGTCAAAAGAATGTTAAAAGCATTTCAAGCTTTAGATTGCCTAATAAGTTTAAAAGTACATTTTCTTCATTTCCACCTCGACTACTTTCCAGAAAATTTAGGAGATCTGAGTGAAGAGCAAGGTGAACGATTTTACCAAGATATTAAGGAGATGGAAAAAAGATACCAGGGAAGATGGAGCGTCTCAATGATGGCAGACTACTGTTGGACGCTTCAGAGAGACCTTCCAGATGCTTCCTACAAGCGAAAATGTACCAAAAGGAGTCTCACTGGGAAAAAGAAATGTGTTTAGTGCTTACTAATGAATGTATTTTAGATAAAAAAATAAATTTTGTTACGTGATTATAAATTAAAAATAATTTTTTTAGTCTTTTATCTTTTATTTTAAGATGATAATTTGTTTAACATAGATACCTACATTGTCAGAAAAGGTGACGTTCTATGACAAAATGAAAGTCATTTTCGGATTCAGTACACCTAAAAACATAAGAATTACGCAAAAAAACCAAAACAGCTTTCAATTTTTTTTTTTTTTTGCAGACTTGTGTTATTTTAGTTTGGCGCGTCGATATCGAGGATCATTTGGTGCCATAAGTAGGATGTTTAAATCTTAGAAAATAATTGTGTTTCTTTGAAAAATTTGATCAAATTGGAGATATTTGTAACATTTGGAATCAATATTTGATCGAGAGGTAAAATTTACAGAGGAGTGCATCAAAAAAGATTGTTGCTGTTTTTACGAACCACATAGTTTTGGCCTGATTTAGAATCGACTCATTATATCCAAATCATTGTAAACTCGTTAATAGAGACACTATGGATTTCATACCTTAATCCGCAAATCCATAAAGGTACGGAATGTTAGTTAAAATAAAGTTAAGAATGAGCAGGGAGAGCTACCTGGGAGATTTCAAAAATCACTGTCACAAATCTCACGACAGACATAAAAAACAGCCTAGGTAAGGAGTGAACCAAAAATTGTAGAAGTTTTTGTTCAAAACTTTGTTAAGGTTCCCGTTTATTTACTAATTTGCTACAAAAATGACGCAAAGCTAGAAATCTGTGACATTTAGAACTTTATGAATCATCTTCGGTATAGTTCTTCGAAGGAAACTAAATAAACATTAATTCATTTAATGTGTAATATTAACAAAATATACACATATTCGCTGGTATATGTGTATGGCAAAGTACAAGTGCCGCATTTCTACAGGAGCGATACGTGTGCGGAAAAAAGCGATTCACGTTGGTCTGGAACCGCTGTAAATTGTACGCGGTGAAAAACACATTCCTGACAAATCATTCAAAAGGGATAAGGTTCTTCATATCAAAGGCTATTTGAAATGCGCTGCACGAGGAGTGAGAAACTGGGCCTCATTTGAATGTAAAGTATGAGCGTGACGTGCATTCCTAGCATACACGACTCTCGGAGTATGTAAGCAGACCACATCCATCGAATACTTTCCATGACAGTACTTGTACGAGTAGAATAGACTCAAATCGCAAACCGTTCTTCAGTGTTCCAAGGAATCAACGTTGCTGGTGAGTTTTGGATATCCGATCAAGCGAACAACTTTTCTCTAAACAGAATCCAACCAATGGAGTGTATTTTTGGGAGTAGAGCCGCAAACATGGGCGCAGATCGTTAGTACGAGGCTGGTTTGAAAAGTCCGTGCAAAAATAAAAACTACTTATGTGTTTGGGGTAAACCTTTTTTATTTTTCGACATAGTCTCCTTTAGGCTTATACACTTCGTCCAACGATGTTCTAGTTTGTTGATCCCTTCCGAATAATAGGATTTGTCCAAGTCTGCAAAATATCCATTAGTGTCTGCAATCATCTCCTCGTTTGAATAAAATCTTTGTCCCGCCAGCCATTTCTTCAAATTGGGGAACAAATAGTAGTCCGAGGGAGCCAAGTCTGGAGAATAGGGGGGATGTGAAACGAGTTGGAATCCTATTTCCATTAATTTTGCGACCACAACTGCTGAGGTGTGTGCTGGTGCGTTGTCGTGATGGAAAAGGACTTTCTTGTGGGCCAATCGCGGGCGTTTTTTTCTTGCAGCTCGGTTTTCAAACGGTCCAATAACGATGAATAATATTCACCTGTAATAGTTTTTACCCTTTTCCAGATAGTCGATGAGGATTATCCCTTGCGAATCCCAAAAGACAGTCGCCATAACCTTTCCGGCCGAAGGAACGGTCTTCACCTTTTTTGGTGCAGATTCCCCCTTGGTAACCCATTGTTTAGATTGTTGTTTAGTCTCAGGAGTATAGTAATGTATCCATGTTCATCCCACAGTGACGAAACGACGCTTAAAGTCCTCCGGATTCTTCTGGAACAGCTGCAAACCATCCTTGCAACACTTCACACGATTCCGTTTTTTGGTCAAGCGTGAGCAATTGCGGCACCCATCTTGCGGATAGCTTTCTCATGTCCAAATGTTTATGCAAAATATTATGTACCCGTTCAGTCGAGATGCCCACAGCACTAGCAATCTCACGCACCTTAACTCTTCTGTCATCCATCACCATATCATGGATTTGATCAATGATTTCTGGAGTCGTAACCTCCACAGGCCGTCCAGAACGTTCAGCGTCACTTGTGCCCATATGGCGAGTCCAAAAATTTTGAAACCACTTATAAACTGTTCTAATCGAAGGTGCAGAGTCACCATAATGTTTATCAAGCTTCTCTTTAGTCTCCTGAGGCGTTTTGCCTTTCATAAAGTAATGTTTAATCACCACACGAAATTCTTTTTCGTCCATTTCTTGAAAATCACTCGACTTCCTTGATTCACACGAATGCCAAACACAAAGAAATAGACCGATATGGCTGAAACTTGGTGTGCGTTCATTCAAGAGATGCTACTAACTAAACATGACCTCGATACGCGCCGCGGTGGTGCCATCTCTCGGACTTTGCACGGACTTTTCAAACCAGTAGTATTTGAGCTTTGTATCGAGTCAACAGTTGTTGTGAAGTGTAAAGCTTTCTAGTTTAAAATAAAATTCTCAGCTCTTCAGAAACTCTCTTTGCTATGCATACAACATATTCAGGCCAAGACATATTTGCTTCCAAATTAACTCCCAGCAAATAGAGCGACAATGCCAAAGGCATAAGTGTCCGACATAACTATGTTCAGCAGCGTTAACTTTTTTAGAAAAAACTACCACCTGGGTCTTTCTGGCGTTAAATTCCACACGATTACTGATTCTCTCAGGTGTTTATTAAGTTGAACGACTTTGCTGATATTTGCATGAGTAACCGACATTCAAACATAATGAAGAAACAAGCTTACCATCATCTGCAAAGCTGTAGATTAGATTCCTAGTCCTTTCCAGCAGATCGTTAATGTAAAAGGGACAGATAGCAGCAGATAGTATAAAGCCTAGAGATACACCTGTGTTGATAACACAGCCCCACAAAAAAAAAGTGGGGTATACTTTTGATGCGATATATCAGATCCGTAGTATTTTTGCCCGCTGATTACGAATCTGACGTCAGAATATCGCCATCACATCTCAATTTTTTTCTAACCTCAAAAAAATAGGTAAAAATTAGTAAAAATTAAGAAAAATATACTCCTAAAAAATTGATTCAAGCTTTTTCATGAATCCAAAGATGTATTAATATGTATTCGGACACGCTAAGCTAATATTCATCGGTTGGATTAAGCCATACAGTTCTGTTTTCTTTCTAACCTCAATAAATCAGACAGATATAGTGCTTCTTGAATGCAAAAACGAATTCAAATTAAAATTCAATCGATCCTTACCAAATTTGGTACACGGGGATTTTTTGGGTCGCTGATCACGAATCTGAGGTTGGATTTGCAAAGTTCAAGATGGCAGATGTTTTCGCGCCATTTTGAACGCCGAAAAAATTCATCGGTCGATTTTTATTCTTCTACCTGCATCCAGGGCACCTCCACGTGGTGACGGTGGGCAACGGTGTTACTCCACTAGCCGGCAGAGTCCCTGGATAACGGCTTAGATGCCGTCATGGTAGGTAGAAGAAAGAGAATTACGATGCAGGGACTCGGAAACCCTATATCGGCGGTTGGTCAGGGTGGGAAAGCGGGCCCGCAGCCGTCATCCAGCGGCCGTAGCTCTTCATGTGTGGGTGACTTGGCTCATGTAGAGTATAATGCTACAAGAAAACGGTCTCACGGTACAAGGACTTTTCATAAGTGCGATAAAAACAGTGATTCATTTTGTTATATTTGCTGTCAACACGTATTGAGTAAAATGGGGTCACCGATAACGGATAAGATTAAAACCTTATATAAGGATTGTTTTAACATTGAAATACAGCACCAGGATACAGATTGGGTTCCCCACATTATTTGCAGTTCTTGCAAAATAATGTTGTACATCAATAAGAAGACGATTAAATATTCAAGACCAGCAATATGGAATAGACCATACAGTGAAAATGATTGCTACTTTTGTATGAATGTTGTATCTAGGCATAACCGAAAAAGTAAAAGCACTATTACTTATAACGATGTTTCGACAGTAACAAGACCAACTAAACTAATTCCGCCTCCTGAACCACTTGATGCTGATGTTATGGAAACAAATGATTTCACCTTATCAGTTCATGCCGAAAACATTGAGACTGTCGAAAAAGATTCAAACACTGTTACTAATGAATGTTCTAGTAACAACCTATCATATACTAGTGACACAGATAAAGAATTTCTACCATACAACCGTAAACCAGAACCAATACTCGTATCACAGTCAGAACTTAGTGATCTAGTCAGAGATTTAGGCTTATCCAAAGATGGTTCAGAGCATCTTGCTGCCTTTTTAAAGAAAATACATTTACTTAAGCCAGAAGCTACGATTTCTTATTATAGAAACAGAGATGAAGAATTTCGAAAATATTTCAGAATGGACGAGGAATTGTCACTTTCATATTGTACCGATGTAAAAGGTCTAATGGATGAATTTCAAAATAACTCATACGATCCTGAAGAATGGAGACTGTTCATTGATTCTTCTAAACGGAGCATTAAGGCAGTTTTGCTGCATAATACCAACGTTTACGCTCCCATTCCGATTGCTCATTCCACAGTTATGGAAGAGCAATATGAAAAAATGAAGCAGCTTTTGATAAAAATAAAATATGCTGATCATAACTGGAAAATTTGTGGAGATCTGAAAATTGTAACAATATTGCTTGGCCAACAGTCAGGGTTTACACTTTATCCCTGTTATAAATGTCTGTGGAATAGCAGAGACAGGGAACGTCATTATAAGAAAAAAATTTGGCCAACAAGAGAATCGTTCACTCCTGGTGAAAATAATGTATTGTTTCCACCATTGGTAGATCCAGGAAAAGTTCTTATTCCCCCGCTTCACATTAAGCTTGGACTTATGAAGCAATTCACGGGAGCATTAGATACAAACGGCCTATGTTTCAAATATTTGCATAAAAAATTTCTGAAATTTTCTGAAGCTAAAATTAAGGCAGGCGTATTTGACGGGCCACAAATAAGAAAATTGTTTCAAGATTCATTATTTGTTACTAAAATGAATAAAGTTGAAAAAGCTGCTTGGCTTAGTTTTAAAGAAGTCGCAACAAACTTTTTGGGAAATAATAAAAGACCTAAGTACAAAGAAATAGTCGAGAAAATGGTAAAAAAATTTTCAAACATTAGGTTGCTTAATGAATCTAAAATTACATTTCCTGGACTCCCACATCGATGATTTCCCAGATAATCTTGGTGACTACAGTGAGGAGCAAGGGGAACGTTTTCACCAAGATCTGAAAATCATAGAAAATCGGTATCAAGGACGATGGGATGACCATATGCTAGCGGACTATTGCTGGTCGCTAAAAAGAGAAACAAGTCCTCAAAAGGTTTGGGCAGAAAGCCTTTGAATAGGTCATTCGCGGAAAAAAGAACAAGATACAGCCAAAAAAAGGAAAGTTAGGCACGGGTCTAACCTTCGCAATTCTAGGGCTTAAGGGTCTACTATTTGAGAGCATATGATTTAAAAGTCCTGGTTTTGAGTTTATTGGGTCTCATTTTTAAAGTTACAGGGTTATTGAGGTCTATTTTTTGAGGTTACAGGGTGTGGGAGTCTAAGGTTTCAGGGTTTAGGGTTTAAGAGTATCAGGTTTGAGGATTCCCCAACTGTATACCAAATTTGGTAGGAATCGGTTGGTTTTCAAAAATTTTGTCCGCCGTCTTGGATCCGCCATTTTGAATTTTGCAAATCCGACCTCAGATTCATGATCAGCAACCCAAAAAACTCCCGTGTACCAAATTTGGTAAGAATCGGTTGAATTTTAATTTGAATTCGTTTTTGCATTCGAGAAGCACTATATCTGTCTAATTTATTGAGGTTAGAAAGAAAACAGAACTGTATGGCTTAATCCAACCGATGAATATTAGCTTAGCGTGTCCAAATACAAATTAATACATCTTTGGATTCATGAAAAAGCTTGAATCAATTTTTTAGGAGTATATTTTCTTAATTTTTACTAATTTTTACCTATTTTTTGAGGTTAGAAAAAAATTGAGATGTGATGGCGATATTCTGACATCAGATTCGTGATCAGCGGGCAAAAACACTACGGATCTGATATATCGCATCAAAAGTATACCCCACTTTTTTTTTTGTGGGGCTGTGTAATGAAGGGATTAGAAAGAAATTCGTCGCCTGCAACCCGTAAAGAACTTTCTCTGAGGAAACATTAGAATCATAAACAAAACTTTTCAGGCATACCATAAGATGATAAGCTAGCCAATACTCTGTCACGCCCAAACACAGTCAAATGTCTTGAATATATTAATTACAATCGCTCGAAATTCTCCAAAGTATTCAGTTGAGTTGTTTCAAACATATGTTGCATAAGTTGCTGCTGATCTATCCATATTGACGGTTCCTAATAATGTAAAATCCCTATAGCTATTTTAGAAGATTTATAGGCTTTTCCGTGACTGTTGTTGGATAAAGTTACACCATAAAACTTTGATAGTCTTTACTTACATTATTACTGAAATGGATGAACCGTAGTAACAAGTAATTATTGTATTAAGGAATTATCCATGTCTAACATGCCATTACTTACAAATGGTTCCGGCGATTCACCAGGTAAAACGTCCTCCAATCCTTCGACGTCACTAAGTCCCATTCCGATGTGGGCTTCTGGGTCCCAATATTTTTCCAGCGGCGTCGCTGGAGACGGTATAGGAGGGGACTCGTAGTCTACATATTATAAATTCAAATATAATTAATAAACGTAGGAGTTCGGATAAAAAATGTAAATATATTTTTGAAGATTAGTGCTACACAAGTCTTACGACTTCCCAATAAGAGAGAGGAGCTATAGTTGTATCGCCCACAGGTTCATAACAATCAGTCAACATTAATATTTCTTGGTAAAGTTGTATCTACCCTTTTATTGAAATAGAAATCCATCTTTTTCTTTTGATATTCAGGGTATATTCATATAATTACATTTACTATCCCTTTAGCAATTAATGACCTGTGATACGTCATCAAATAGGAAAGCCGTTGAAAATTTTTTTGACGAAAACAAAAAAAAATCTTTTATTTTTTTTATGGGTCTAGCACACGTGTTGCAGGGAAGTCCCTAGAGCGCTCCAGGAGCGGCATGTGTGCGGAAAAAAGCGGTTCACGTTGGTCTTGAATCGCAGTAAATTGTACTCGGTGGGAAATACAGCGCTGGGCAAATTATTCCAAGGGGATGATGTTCTCCATATAAAAGCTGCTTGAAAAGCGTTGTACGCGGAGTAACAAGCTGAACCTCATACGGATGTGAAGCACCAGCGCGACATGTAGTTCTTACATGCACCGCTTTGGAAGGAATTAAGCGGGCTACATCCTTCGAACACTTTCCATGAAAGTAAGTAGAACAGACTCAAGTCGCCAACCGTTCTTCGATGTTCCAGCGAATCAAGGCCGCCGCCGGTCAGTTCCGGGTCTCCAATCAGACCAACAGCTCTTCTCTGAACAGAATCCAACAAACGCAGTGTATGTTTGGGAGCGGAGCCCCAAATATGGAAGCAGTATTCCATAGTTGGTCGAATTTGAGCTTTGTAAAGAATTAACAGTTGTTATGAAGTGTACAGCTTTCTGGTTCGAAATAATATTCCTAACTTTTGAGAAGCTCTCCTTGCTCTGCCTGCAACATGTTCATGCCAGGACATATTTGCTCCCAAACCAACGCCCAACAAATTGAGCGACGATGAGAGGGGAATGGATTGCCCCGACATAACTATGTAGGATTCAGCAACGTTAACTTTTTTAGAAAAAACTGCCGCCTGGGTTTTTGTAGCGTTAAATTCGACTTGGTTACTGTCACCCCAAGATAGAGTTTCCTCCAGGTCTTTGTTAAGTTGAACGACCTCCTGCTGTCTGCGGATATTCGCCTGAGCAGCCGATGTCCGAGCGCTCAAAGTGAATGAAGAGATAAGCGCACTGTCCTCTGCAAAGTTGTAGATTGGATTCCCGGTCTTTTCCAGCAGATCGTTAATGTAAATGAGAAAGAGAGTAGGAGACAGTATGGAGCCTTGGGGCACACCGGCGTTGATTGTGAAGGTGTTAGAAAGAAATCCGTCGACCGCCACTCGTAAAGAACGCTCTCTGAGGAAACACGAGAGCCACAAACTGAACTTTTCAGACTTACCATAACAGCGTTGCTTAGCCAACAGTCCATCGTGCCAAACACTGTCGAATGCCTTGGATATGTCAAGAGGAACCGCTCAAGATTCTCCAAAGTATTCAATTGCGTTGTTCCAAACATGTGTTACATAAGTCAAAAGATCTCCTGTTGATCTACGTTTACGAAAGCCATATTGGTGATCGCTAATAATATTAAATCGTTCGAGATATTTTAGAAGATATGAATGATTGAATAAATTAGTCTACTTTAAAATCGAAAAAAGAAAAAACGTCTGAATTCCTATTAGACAAGGCGAAATCGGCGCCATCGTTGGAAAAAAAAATTTTCTAATTGAATTTTTTTTCATAACCTTCTCCAGGAGATGCCCCTGAAAGAGGATCAACATGTTGCCGGGCGGTAACCTGGTCCGAATTTGTTTAAACAAATTTTTTTTAAACGAAGTCCAAAAATTGAAATTTTCGCCCCGGAACAAGTTTTTTTAGGTAAATTGGACCATTTTGAACAAAAAATGTCTCTTGTGAATTTTCTCTAAAATGCGCCGTTTTCGAGATATCGGCGATTTTAGGTGCGAGAAAACGCGAAAATGGCCACTTTCACCTCCCAATATCGGGGTCAAAAATTAAAATTTTCAATGTTGCCAAGTGTCCAAATTAAAGTTTGAGATCTCCTCTACAAACTACCGTAGGAAATATTGCAATATCTTCATTTTTAAATATTGTTTTTTAACAGTTAACAAATTGCGTTCGAGCGCCCGCGGCTGCATCGAAACTGTATACATAGATATATACGCAACGCCCGTACGTAGGCGCACGGAACTGTATACGCACTGCGATGCTCTATAAAGCTTTGTTTCTTGATTTCTTATTAAAATTAATATATTTGAAAAGTATGTAAAAAATATTTATTTATTAAAGAGTAATTGTTATATCAAATTTAATTATTATAACAAATGAATATAAATAAAAATTCAATATTCGATTAGGATGGTAGAAGAATTAAAACAATTTTATGAAATATAACTTATATATATTTAATAGAATTTTCGCAAATATTTAAATTACACCCACACATGAGTATACAACTTACGTTGTTGCTTTTGCAATTACATGCATTAGTTTTACAATTTTTTGTACATTTACATTGCCTAATTAACGAATCTGGTATCGAATTTTTTAACATGAATTTGGGTAACAATTCACCTGTTTCTATAGTGTAACCAAATTCTGTTGCATCTAAATGTCGATACCGAGAATACAATGACATTTTCCATATGTACGTTTGTAGTGAAGCTCGTGAAATGTGCAATTTTAAAGCATCGGATGTACATGGAATTTTTCCAAAATTAATACCCATCCCACAAGAACGTTCTAAAATTATTTGTCTAGCATTATCTGCTGTTTCTCCAGCTTTATTCAAAATTTTCAAATACAATTTTTCTAATGCATTGAATTCCATGGCATTTAATTGTAAGCCAGTACCAAGTGGGGTTAATGCATTTTGAGTATCTAAATCAAAGACTAAATCTAAAGCTTTATTTTTAGTACCTACTTTACTAGTTGTAATCTTGTAAACATTTGGAATGATACTTTAGCTTTTGAACTAGTAATGACGTAGTTGAACTATATATGCAAATTTTCGTATAGACTTTGTCCATTTTAAGACGAGCTGTTGCCATTAGCTTTTCCGCTGCATTATAATCAGAAAGTGTATAAGTTGTACTGTCTTTATTTTTATAAATTTTTTCACAGATCATGCACTCTGCTTTTGACACACTTTTTGATCGCAATGTTGGTTTTTCTTTCTCTTCGGGTTCAATTGATAATAACTGTTTTTCATTATTAACAGCTTCATTATTTTCTGCTTCCAGTTTTTTGAGAGCATTTTCCCGACGTACAATTTTTTCTTTACTTACATAGGAAGCATAACACTTTCTGTGCCAAGAAAAAGTTTGTTCACTGCTACTTGGATTATATAAATCGTTAAATTTTGTACTTATGTCATCTTTCCGACGATTAGCTGCTTGTTGAATTTTTTGAAATGATTCAAAATTTGGTTGTTGTACAACATCATCACACTTACCACAGAAAATGCACTTATGATCACATTTAATTCGTTTAATAGAAAAAGACATAATTACACATGTACATACTTGTAAGGGCGGAAAAGAAATGAATAAACTATTAAAGTGTCCGACTCTTATTTAAGCAATAGCATGTTTGAACTTTTGCATGATACTTCACGTTACAGCGAGTTGCAGAGCGTATACAGTTCCGCGCGCCTACGTACGGGCGTTGCGTATATATCTATGTATACAGTTTCGATGCGGCCGCGGGCGCTCGAACGCAATTTGTTAACTGTTAAAAAACAATGTTTAAAAATAAAGATATTGCAATATTTCCTACGGTAATTTGTAGAAGAGATCTCAAACTTTAATTTGGACACTTGGCAACATTGAAAATTTTAATTTTTGACCCCAATATTGGGAGGTGAAAGTGGCCATTTTCGCGTTTTCTCGCACCTAAAATCGCCGCTATCTCGAAAACGGCGCATTTTAGAGAAAATTCACAAGAGACATTTTTTGTTCAAAATGGTCCAATTTACCTAAAAAAACTTTCAATTTTCAATTTTTGGACTTTGTTTAAAAAAAATTTGTTTAAACAAATTCGGACCAGGTTACCGCCCGGCAACATGTTGATCCTCTTTCAGGGGCATCTCCTGGAGAAGGTTATGAAAAAAAATTCAATTAGAAAATTTTTTCCAACGATGGCGCCGATTTCGCCTTGTCTATATTACTAAAATAGATTTTATGGATAGTTGTTTTAGTAGAATAAATTGAACCACTTAAACATAGTTCTGTCCTCTTATTATTCAAATTTAAATAGAAAGTAACCTTTAAAACTGATGCCAATACGTTATTGAAAAGAGAGTTTGCTATAAAATTCAAACATTAGAAACAGATAAAAATAAGTTAATGTTTAAAATGAACCAATTTACATAAATTTGAATTAAATTGGAAGT
>CM032455.1:16414643-16439643 GCA_019049505.1 Pachyrhynchus sulphureomaculatus | reverse complement strand
TCTTATCAAGAGCCTTTACAAATTGCTTCATTAAGCCCAACTTTATATGTAACGGAGGAAGTATGATTTTTTCTCTTTCAACCAAAGCGTCGTTAATGACATTCTTTTCCCCAACGTCCATGTTTTCTCTCTGAGGCCAATCTTTTCTAACCCAGTGGTGTGTTTTGTCCCTACTATCCCAGAGGCACAAGAAACACGGATATTTCGTGTAACCACTTTGCTGCCCAAGAAGAAAGTTTACCATTTTTAAGTCTACACAAATTATCCATTGATGTTCGTAATACTTTATCTTCTGCAAGACCAAAGCTATGGTATTATATTCTTCTTTCAGTTTCGTTGAGTGAGCTAGTGGTATTGAACCATATTTATTCCATTATGTAGAAGGACACATTTTAAACTTCGCTTTGAACTCTCAATAAATAGGCGCCAATCATCTGGAATATATTCAGAAAGTCCCATTTCTTTCATGAGTCCCCTAATTTCGTGACAAAATACAAGATTGTCTTCTTGAGAAAAGAATGGTAGCAGATCTTTTTCTCTTGTACGGTAAAAGGTAATTTTGGTTCCTTGTTCCAGTAAATTTTTGTCGTTCAACCTAGAAGCCAGTACTTCAGAAGCTTTTTTCGATAAATTGAGATCCCTGGTGAGATCATTTAATTCATTTTGATTGAAGCGTTGAGGAACTGATGACGTCCCCTCATAGTCACTGTTAGTTTCATTAGCATCAGAACTTTTATTAGCATCAGAAGAGCGATCAGAGGGAAAATATTCGTCATCAGAGATATGTGGTAGCTGATGAAATGTTGGAATCGGTATTTCATCTGAGTGCGGGATAGGGCGTATTGCCGAGTCTAAATTGGGATAAGTCCACTTACTGCGGTTATTTTGATTGATCCCATTAGTATTTACTAAACAGAAATAACAATCATTGAAGTGGTTTTTTTGGTTCTCTCCAAACCATTGGTACGCCGAATTTTAGACATTTTCTTTTCCCGGTAGTCCACTGCCGTAAATGCTCTGTACAAGTTTTACATACGAGATGCGGGGCCCACGTTTTTGTCCTGATCATCAAGCTTAACTCCAAAGTATCCAAGATACACTCGCTTTACAAAGTCAGTAATAGTTTGTCTGTTTTGTTGAAACATGTATTCTCCGCATATATAGCAAAACACATCAGGTTGATTTACACAACTTCTTCTTGAACTGGAACCTGAACTCATTTTAATTCTGTTCAATAACACAAAAACACTCTTTTCTTAACATAAAATAACACGCCGAATTCGATCTACTCTCATTAGTAAGAACGCACAAACTGACGAGACTTACCCGAGTTAGGTGATTATAAGGGTCAGTTCAGGTACCTGATAGGCAATGGTTCCACTATTTATAGATTTACCTGGAATTTACTCAATTACAGACTGACAATAAAACCATTGTACCTACATTAATGAATATATAATAATTTTAGAACTCTCATAAATGAATATACTGAATAAAAACCACATTGGTAGATAAGTTGATGTATCTAAAAAAGTAGAGCTGATAGAGAAAAACGGATTGCATGTATAGATTTAGCGTCCCAAATATAGTTAAAATCAGCTCTAAAATCCCATGCACCAAAACAAAAATATTTTTTTGTTGCCCTGTGTTATCCATTCCCTACATTTCAACACAAGTTTCTAGTTCAAACTAGAATTAGCGAAGGGATATTTTCTTGTATATGCCGTTGGGTTGTAACTTTTGAAAATTACGTAAAGTTATTATTGCAGACCTTTTTTATTACTTTTAAAGTTGATTTGAGTTATTTTTAATTTTAGTTTTTCATAATGCACACCTTTTTACACCAGTACATATGTTGGGTTGCTGTTTCCTCCATGACTTTTTTGTCTGATCATAAAACTCATAAGGTATTTCATGTTCGTCAACAGCGGCCTGCAGGGGTTGAGGAGGGGAAGGAGCCTCAAGATCCATTCCTGCAGGAAAGTATTGCGGACGTACTGGTCTAAAAAATAAAAATACAGTATCATTGGCCAGTCAACAATAGCAGCTCGATTGATAAACGTTTCAACTGTTGATCTTAATTCGTTGTATTTGAGTTAAGTTCGTCCGGTTGAATGTATGTCGGCAGAACTACTTTTTATATTTTGTTTTCTTAACAACAATTGCCGCCGGTATTAATAAAACCAACATTATCTATCAGATAATAAATTATTCTAGAAATTATGTAGTTTTCTTGAACTCTTTGAATCAACTAAAAGGTGAAAATCAACAATTAGCCACTAAATTTATTATCGGTGATCATAAACGGACGAAATTCTTTTTGTGTTTCTATTTAATATCACTTTTAGTAGTAATACTTATTAACACTAAGTATGAATCCTTTCCTTAATGAGAAATTTGACTTGTTCTAATTGCTCCCAACAGACATCTTAAAAATTTGAGTTGATGTGTCAACTCTACCGCGTTACATCGAGATTACAATTTTCGGAGTGGACAAGTCCGCTTCATTCCAATTTTTTTCTGCTAGATGTATCTTCAAGGGATCAAAATACCACGTATTGTTTTTAAAAGGCAAAGTTTCATAAACAAGCATAACAGTGACACCTTATATGATATTATTTTAACAAATTTAGGTAACAATAAATGTATTTGTCAACAAATTACACGAATTTTGTGCAGATTTCAAATTATCTTTCATTCTTTTAAAGTCATTGCAGACCGCAAAAAAAGGGGAGGGAGGAGTACTTAAAAACTATATGTCATCAACTCATTAGTATTTTGAGATTTATCAGAGTGTGACAAACATTCTGTCTCATTCAAAACCTAAAAAATGCCAATGCTCTAATGATATTAACCTTTCAGTGGTCGCGCTAAAATTCTTAACGCCAGTGGTCGCTGCGGACTCTCAGTCCATACTTAGAAAATATACGTGTTTTTAATATAAATTTATTAAAATTATAAGGTTGCTGTAATAAAACACGTTGTAGATAGAAATCAGTATATTATATAGTAATAATATTATAAAATATTCATAGTAACAGCTAAAGTTCCAACACATTCTACTAACTTAGGAACTACAGTAGGAACCATATTATAAAGCCTAACTACAAAAAAATATAATGAAAAAAAATCAAGATTATTAAATCTTATAATATTAGTTGCCCCAATTCGCCATTTCTAAACATTCTGGGCAAATTAGTAGAGCATGTTCCAAACATAGATATGTGTGACACTTCCTACATAAATATCGGGTGGGACGATTTTTTTTTCTGTCACACATAGCACATCGCCCTCTTTGATTTGCCGGCGGTTCTGCTTGCTGAGCTACCGGTTCTAATCCAAGAATCTCGCCAATCCTTATCTTCATCGATCTTGGTATATTTGTTAAAGAAGAGCGAATTCTTAACTGGTCACTTATTAACTCAAAAGATAGTTTTCGCAAAAATTCTCTCCTTAAAATGTTTTTGTCTATATCATTGGCCTTGTAAATAACTAGAGAATTTATTCCTGCAACGTTTAACATTGAATAAAAAATTACCATTGGCCACTTTCGGGTACCACGTGCACAATTATAAGCAGCGCAAAGTTTGTCCACCGTATCCACTCCTCCCTTTGTTTGATTGTAGGTAGTTATTATGTCTGGTTTACCTGTTTCAGTGTCAATAATGTCATCATGGTGTAAGCTTGACGCGAGCAAAAACATTTTTCTTCTTTTTTGGAATGTAGGATAAGATAGTGCAGTTATCATGGAATGCAAACATTGACGACTTTTCAGGACGATTTACTGGGCTGCAAAATTCAATGGGAAGTTCCCTTTTATTCTTTCTAATCGTTCCTACAAGAGTCATTCTAAAATTCTTTTTTAGGTTTTCTATCAACTTAAAACTAGTGAAAAAATTATCAGTAGTTACATTCCGTCCAGTTCCCCTTATAGATTCACACATTCTTTCCACAACAGCATCTGGAGAATTATTTATTTCCAAGGACCAGCTGGTTGTTTACCAACATATACTTCCATGTTGCAAGTATAAAAAAACCTTTGAATCGCAGAGGGCATAAATCTTAATGCCATATTTGCTCGGTTTATTGGGAATATATTGACGAAATATACATCTACCTCTAAAAGCCTCCAGTTTCTCGTCAACTGTTACGTAATGGAAAGGTGTGAATGCAGTTTTACATTTCTCTACGAAAATGTCAAAAATATCTCGAATCGCCGCCAACCCTGTCTAGAGGCTTCCTAGCTTCACGGGTTTCAAGATCATCAAATCTTATATGTCGCATTAGAAAACGAAATCTTTGTAACGACATCGTAAGTCTAAATATCTCAACCCCAGTGCCATCAACTCTCCAAAGATCTTCAGCATTGAGGTGATTACTCTTCATAACTCCCGCCAAATACAAGAGACCTATCAGTGCTTGTAGTTCAAGAATATTTGTTGTTTTTGCATCACGTTCACGGGAATATTTATCTTGAACAGCCTGAATATGCTTGTTTGTATTACCTACAATAACCTGAAGAACATTCTCAGGAAAAAAGTACTGCCATATCGCCAATGGTGTTCTTAGATTTTTTACAGTTTCTTTTGGACCAGGTAGGTGGGTAATCAAATTTTCCGATCGGGTTCTTACATTTCGTCGATTGATCCTTTCCGATAAAAAATGGACCGTCAATTTGCAGAATTTCCTCTTCATTGTCTGAAATATCCTGCTCACTATCTGTTTCGTGTTCTTCGCCTCCACAGCATCCACTTCATCTTCATCGGAGTCATCTAAGGGTGCTTCTTCTTCGTCAGATGATTCTAAACATGATTTCATTAGTTCATGCAGCCGTTCTTGCTCTTTTTCATAGGATGCCATACTAAAACATATTTTTAATATTAAAACAATTACAAAAAAGTATCAAATGAAACATACCTTGGCAAAAGTAGAGCAGCTAATTTGTAAATATATTTGTCACCTCACTGGTCGCTGCGGATTCTCAGTCCGCAAGCACGAATTATTGGAGAAAAATACAAAACTATATGCCTGCTCACTCGACCGTCGACTGAAATACGCTGTTAAGGAAAGGTACTGAGAAGCGCGACACTTAGAGGGGGGTATCCTTGAAATTATCGTCGATCACAAACCGGTGCGGAGCGACAGTCCGCGCGCGACCACTGAAAGGTTAAATATTGTACTCACTACCCTCGACGTTCGCTTAAATAGTTTAAAAATCCGTTCCCCAGTCAACATAGCAATCAAAATCAAAAATATTAAATAGTGCAGTCCTGTCTTACGTAAACGATACCGCAAACAAAACTGCAAAATTACTTCAACATCTGTAAGAAAAATGGATCGAAATTTTTTTTTAAAAGTTACACCCTGAAAAATTTATATTTGTTGTGGTGTGTCTGGTCCAAATTTTATTTAATTTGAGCGACATCTATGGCTTGAATCCTAACCTTAAATAGATTTATTCTTTAAATATTGAAGAAAAACTTAAGAAAATACAAAATTCTGCTAAATTATGATATAAATATTATAAAAAATTCTTACAGACATAGACTTGAAACTAAAAACTCGTAAAAACTTAACAATAAAACTACTTAATTACTTTGTTAACTGTCACTAAATATATTTGTAAAGATTTTACAATTGCGTTATCGCGATTTCGTAGTACAACTACATTGTCAAACGCTTAACTAAGACTAAAACAGATTTTCGGTATTTTTATGTTTTTATGATGAACAGATGTGGGTCTATTATATGTTAAAAAAGTTTGAACAAAGGAGCATTTGCTACGTCTAATTGACTATTCAGTAAATTTATATTATGGTCCTTTGAATGTCTGTAAATTTCTATAGATTCTAAGAAGTTGAGTTTTGACCCTTTAGGTGCCATATCGAGTATTTATAAACAATCGATATTGGGAAAAGTATGGCCTGTTTCTAAGAAGTGTTTAGCAAAGTGTGATTTTTTCATTTTTTTTTTTAAAATGAAAAAAAAAAAAATGAAAAAAAATAGAAAATGAAAAAAAAAATGAAAAATCACACTTTGCTAAAAAAAAAAAAAAAAAACACCCTTTGCTAAACACTTCTTAGAAACAGGCCATACTTTTCCCAATATCGATTGTTTACAAATACTCCACATGGCACCTAAAGGGTCAAAACTCAACTTCTTAGAATCTATAGAAATTTACAGACATTCAAAGGACCATAATATAAATTTACTAAATAGTCAATTAGACGTAGCACATTTTCCTTTGTTCAAACTTTTTTAACATATAATAGACCCACATCTGTTCATCATATAAACATAAAATACCGAAAATCTGTTTTAGTCTTAGTTAAGCGTTTGACAATGTAGTTGTACTACGAAATCGCGATAACGCAATTGTAAAATCTTTACAAATATATTTAGTGACAGTTAACAAAGTAATTAAGTAGTTTTATTGTTAAAATGTACTGTCACAAAGTAACGGACCACTCAATCAACTCGTAAAACTTAACCTAAGAAGATTGAAAAAAAAGGAATGTCTGTAACGTGACGTTTTTGTTTGTTTGTTTCTGTTGGGCAGGGCGCATCGACAGCTAAGATCATTTAGCGCCCACTAGAGTTAGTTTGGTATAAATAGATTAGACTATGAAGTTGAATTCATGACATAAAAAATTATGAATAGCCAGTTTTTGTGACCGAGAAATGTAATATATACTTTTAAATCAACAAACAATATGTTAAATATTTTGGGTTCGAGCCATAGATGTCGTTTTAATTCAACAAAATTTGGACCAGTTGTAATTCACAAAAAACAAAAATTTTCACGGGGTAACTTTTAAAAAAAAAAGTTTGAACCACTCTAATATATATATATATATATATATATATATATATATATATATATATATATATATATATATCTATATAAATATATATATATATATATATATATTTATATATATATATATATATATATATATATATATATCTATATAAATATATATATATATATATATATATATATATATATATATATATATATATATATAAATATATATATATATATATATATATATATATATATATATATATATATATATATATATATATGTATATATATATATATATATATATATATATATATATATATATATATATATATATATATATATATATATATATACAGTAATACCCGCTTTACGCGAGGGATACGTTCGAAAAAAATCGCGTTAACTGAAATTCGCGTATATCGAGGTTTATGATTAAACATAGTCAAAATTTAATACAAAAAAATACAAATCATTTTAATCAATCACTTTAATTCTAAGAACACTTTATGCAATACATACTCTTATTTTTTACGGAAAAAATACATCTATTGTCTTTTGGGTAACGTTTTGTTTACGTTCTTGTAAAATACGTTCATAACACCCAACACTGTTTTTAATTGTTTGACACACGGTCAAGACACGGTCATCATTATTGTCTATACTCTGCAATATGTCCAAACCTGAATAAATTTTTGAAAGTGCATTTTGTATTTCCCCTGAAGATAAAACTTTCTCTTCTACTTGTTCTTCCTCATCGTAGATAGGATTATTCTGTAACTCGATCAGATCTTCATTGCTAATAGGATCGTCGTGCGTTGCTACAAGTTCTACGAGATCTTCTACCGTGACATCTTCAAGTTCAGACCCCTCAATCATTGCAGCAATGTCTTCAAGCACTTGTCTCTGCATCTGGACAATTCTTCTAGGTGCTTCCACTACATCTGGCCAAAGATTACGCCACACCCCATTCATACAACTCATTTTAACTTCCTTCCAAGCCTCTTTTATGTTGTGAATAGACTTCATAATGTTGTATGACTTCCACCACTCTCGCATAGACTGTCTTCCTTCCCGTCAGTTTCATGAATTAGTTGGCTAAAAGTGCGGCGATGGTAATAAGCTTTGAAGTTTGCTATTGCTCCCTGGTCCATAGGTTGTAATATTGACGTAGTGTTTGGTGGAAGGAACTTTACGTACACTTTTAAGTCTCTGGGCGTATCAAGTGAGGTTGGATGTCCTGGGGCATTGTCTAAGAGTAATATAACTTTAGGTTCAAGCCCATTTCTGTCACAGTATGATTTGACTGATGGGCAAAAACTATTAGAATACCATTCTTGAAAAAATTTCCCGTGTAACCCACGCCTTTCTGTTTGATCGCCACACAACTGGTAGACTTGTCTTGTCTGTGCCTCGCATTGCACGGGGTGTTTCTGAATGGTACACTAGTAAAGGTTTCAGTTTGAAATCACCAGTGGCATTACCACCCAGCAGAAGTGTTAGTCGATCTTTCGCAGCTTTGAAACCACTGGCTTGACGTTCTTCCTTAGAAATGAATGTTCGAGATGGCATTTTTTTCCAGTAAAGTGCGGTCTCATCAACATTGAAGATGAGACAAGCAGGAATTTTCTCTCGTCTAACGAAGTCTTGAAACTTGTCTGGAAACTCAGCTGCAGCTTGAATGTCCGCGCTGGCCGCCTCGCCTGTTATGTGGATATTGTGAAGATTAGAACGCTGCTTGAACCGATGGAACCAGCCTCTGCTGGCAGCAAAAAGTCGGAGTGGCACTCCCTTCTCCTTCTTTTGTTTTCAGCATCTCATACAAAGATTTTGCTTTTGTGCATATGAGATCTTGACTTAGTGGTGTGTTCTTCTTATTCAAATCTTCGATCCAGACTGACAGTAATTTCTCCATTCTTTCTAAGATAGATGATCTCGAACGAGAAAGTTTTGTTGCACTTATAGGTGTTGAACCTTCGCTGGAGATTTTAATTTTTTCCCGATTTTTATAAATCGTTCTCACAGTCGATTCTGAGAGTCCAAAATCTCTCCCAACAATTGTTGCTTTGCCTCCATTTTCCATTCTTCTTAACACTTTCATCTTCAAATCCAAAGTGACGCTTTTACGCTCTTTTTTCTTTACAGGCGGCATTTTTAACGTAGGGTTAAATTATGTATGTATGTATCTCCAATAAATATTAAAACAAAACTGCCAGCCGACCGAACTAACATTACGGAACAAATGAACACACGAAACGAACGAGGAAATCCCCATAGAACAAAGTCGAAGGACAGGGAATTCCCAATTCTTCAAAGAGAATATTCAGAGAAAGCGGGGATCCCCCCGCGACCATAGAGAAGTTAATGACTACATGAGCGCGAAATTTGAAATTCGCGTTATAGTGAAACCGCGCATAACGGGGTCGCGCTAAGCGGGGTATTACTGTATATATATATATATATATATATATATATATATATATATATATATATATATATATATATATATGATTTCTCAGAATTATGACAAATACGGGTCCAATAAATGTAACCTATAACTAAGGTTTGTAATTAGTGATAAGGAAGAAAAATATAAATCTGTCCTACAAATACATCAGGAGTATGTGAATCGTTCGTAAGTAGAGCCGACTATTAAGATACAGCATTTTGGGTATTACAGGTATGCGTAATATAAAAATTGGGCTAACTGATGATGTCGGCACAGTCAGGAAAATCATCTGGTAACCTAACAATGTTTTTAAAAAATGCAGTAATCATAGCGTTCGCTGAGGAAGATATATATAAATTTGTTAAATAAGTAACATAGCTGGCCGCAAACCAAGAGCAAGCTCAAATTAAAAGTTAATTACGCAAAATTGTCTGTAATTGTTTTTAGGTTAATCACCATTAATGCCCTATTAATACAAAAGAAGGAGTTGAGTTTCGGATCGCGATGTGTGTACATGTAAATTGAACGCCCGGCAATAGTCAACTCGTTCAACGAGCATTATTACGGTAGTGTTTAGATCTATTTAATTATTTTGTCGATTGCAAACGAGATTGCAAACCAGAGTGACTAGGAATAAAGCAGAGTGTAGTGTTAGATTAAGACAATAAGTAAAAAATTTGAAGATTTATGAGAATAATTTTGTAAAATTGTATGAGGCTAACGAAAAGGTAACGAGGACCTTGATCATTTTACTGTTTACAGTGATAAGAAATATACACAACAATTTTTTTTCTTTTCTCCCCTGTTTAAAATGAGGAACACACGTAAAGTTTTTATAACAGAAAGAACAATGCATAGCGATGATTATGCCTTAGGAGACTCGAAAAGAGGAAGAGTCGAAGAAAAAGAAGAGCCAATGGGATTATTCAAGAAGAGTAAAAAGCTGATAAGAACACCAAAGGAAGAGAAAAACGAAAGAGTAGATAAGATGGACAATTTGATAGAAATGATCAGAGAGCTAATGTCAGATATAAAGGATATAAAACAAGATCAGAAGAGATACCAGCAAGAGTTGAAGGAACTAAGAAAGAAGAATGAAGTATTGAAAGAGGAAAATAAGAGAATTAGAGAAAACATGAGAAGTATGGATTTGAAGATGAGTAGACCGGAAAAAGACGACGTAAGGAATAATGTTGTAATATCGGGAATGAGATTTCAAGCAAATAGCCAACCACATCTGAAAATGGGTGTAGAACATTTTATGGAGAGGAGTATGGACACGAAAGTACAGATTAAAGATGTGGTAAAAATAGAAGCGATTATATACAAGATAGAACTTGGAAACACGGGAGATAAGGAAACCTGTAATGAAAAATAAAAACAAACTGAGAAACCTAAGAGAGAGAGTTTATATAAACAACGATTTAACAAAGCATGAATAGGAAATTCAAAAGAAATTGAAGCATATAGCAGAGAATGAGAGAAAGAATGGAAAAAAAAGGCGAAAATAAGATATCCAAAAATCGTAATCGAAGGAAAAAGAATATAAATATGACATTGAGGAATAAAAACTGAAAGAATAAACAAAGACTACTACGACCATCAAGTCAAAAACTTAGAAAAAGGAGAGACATAGGCAGGTCGACCCTGGCAAAGATAAAGGATATGGAAGAGAGGACTAGTAAAAGGAATACATATAAGAAGATAATCAAAGAAATAAATAAGAGGAAAGAAATGGAAAATAACTATCGAGTTTTTAGATTGAGAACATGGAATAATAGGGATATAAACGGAAAAGAGGATGAACTGACAGAAAAACAACAAATGCACTATGTAGGAATCACTGAAACAGAAAGGAAAGGAAATGGACGCAAAAAATTAGAGAGAAAAGTATACAAAAAATCAACATAAAGTTATAATACCGGAACAAGATAGAGAATTTATACAAACAGAAGAAACTAATACAGAAGAAACAAAAGAGGCGATCGGTAATTTAAACAGGATGGAAGGATATAGAAGGAAATATGGAAAAGACAGTTATAGAATAACTCAACTCCACGGGCCTTACACTCTTCAAGGGGTAGAAAGGCATAAGGATTAGGTAAGTAAGTAATACAAAAGAAATAAGGAAAACTTACGCCGTATCCACTGCAGACATATAAGGAGCTCCCATTCGCTTGAAAATATCTGTGGTTTGAACTTTCAATCTTTTTTTCAGTTCTGCATCGGTAGGTGCATATAGGTAATCGGCATAATTAATTGGCTCTAATTCTGGAACTGGTTCATCATCTATATTGTCATATAAAAAATGTTCATTAAAGGCTGACAAACGAAATAATACCATCCTGCTAACAGTAAGTTTTAGAAAAAATACCACTTTTTGCTTTATAAAATAAAAAATATTTAGATTTTAATTTAAGTCAGTATTAAGACCACAACAAAGGGCAAAGTAAATTATAGTTAATCATAACTATGAAATAAACTTTTTCTTTTTCCCTTCCCATCTTCTCCCGCGTTCTGTTTATACAAGATATGCGACAAAAAAGTATATATGTATGTATGTATATGTATGTATGTGTGTATATATATATATATATATATATATATATATATATATATATATATATATACATAGAAATAAGTAATGAAGAAGCCAAAAGGTTAATTATAAACAACGCAGTGTCACCTAAAATTTATGGTTTACTCAAATTGCATAAACAAAACATACCGCTAAGGCCAATCGTATCATGTTTAAAATCACCTCTTTATAACCTTTCAAAATACCTAGCCAAATGTATATCTAATATTACAGGTAAAAATAACTATTTTATCAAAGATTCATTCACATTTAAAGAATTCATTGACACGATAAACATACCACAAAACTATAAACTTCTTTCACTAGATGTTGTGTCATTATACACAAATATACCTAAAGAACTTGTACTGACTGCCATAAACAAAAAATGGGATCTTTAACAGAACACACAACAATATCAAAAGAAAACTTTATTGAAGCAGTTAACCTTACTTTAAATACTAATTATTTCCAATATCAAGACAAATTCTATCAACAAATAGAAGGGTGTGCCATGGGCTCTCCTATATCCTCAGTAATAGCTCAATTGGTTATGGAGCATTTAGAAGAAAGTGTTATAAATAATTTAGAGTACAACATACTATTTTTCAAAAGATTTGTGGATGATTGTTTATTGGCAGTTACAACAGATAACACTGATAAAGTCCTGCATGATTTCAACAGTTTCCATCAAAAATTGCAATTTACTTCAGTAATCGAAAATAACAATGAAATATATTTCCTGGATACAACCTTAATTAGAAAACATAACAAAATAATCACTAAATGGTATACTAAACCAACGTGGTCTGGCAGGTATTTGAATTTCTACTCTAATCACACAAAGGCACAAAAGGTAAGTGTTATTGTCGGTTTAACAGACCAGGCAATAGCGCTGACCTCACCAAATTTAAGACCGAAAGCACTGAATCAAATGAAATCAGTGTTAATACAAAATGGATTTAGAGAAAAAAAGACATCAACCAAACAACAAAAACAAGAACATACAAATTCTATAATAAAAAAAATCAAAAAAGAGGAAACCAAAGAACAAAATCAGAACAAATTTCTCCCACTACCTTATACACGCGATTTATCAGAAAAACTAGGGGGCATTCTAAAAAAATATGACATAACTGTTTGTCACAAAACGCAGAACAAACTAAGCTCACTATTTACAAACTTGAAAAGCCAGGTACCAACCATGAACTGATCCAACGTAGTTTATTCGGTACCTTGTGCAGATTGCCCAATGCATTATATTGGTATGACGACCCAATTATTAAAAAAAACAGACTTAACGGACAGAAGTATACAAAAAATGCAACAACGGCACTTCACAAACACACAACGGAACCTGGACATGACTTCAACTTTAATGAAACAAAGATTTTAAACAGGGACATTAATATTGGAAAACTTGCAATAAAAGAAATGATCGAAATTAAAAAAAATGAGAAATTTACAGTCAATGATAAAAGTGATATAAAAGGAATTAGCCATATTTATACAAATTTAATAAGGTAATATTTTGAAGTGTATACTCATCCTTAATATATTAACAAAAATACTACCTGCTTAATATTCAAAAAACAAAAAAAAAAAAATTACGGATCAATAATACAAAACAAAATCTACATTCGATAAGAATGCCACTACGACTTGTCAGTAGTAAATAAAATATATGAGATTCAAGGTAGGTCCCATGTGATTTTAATTTTTAAAGATAGAACTAAGAATTTATGTAAATAGTTTATGGTTGTGTGTGTTAAATAATTTGTATTGTACTAGTGTACCTAAATGTAAATTATTTTTATATTTTTATATTTTGTATAATTTGTAGAAATAAAGAAAAAAATGAAAAACGCTCTGAACCAAAGGGCGAAACGTCAATTTAAGTTTCATTTAAATACCAAATATTCATAAAACGAACCCAAAGCCCAAGAAGTGAAAACAAATATATATATATATATATATATATATATATATATATATATATATATATATATATATATATATATATATTAATATATATATATATATATATATATATATATATATATATATATATACACATGTATGTATGTATGTATATATATATATATATATATATATATATATATATATATATATATATATATATATATATATATATATATATATTCTAAATTTAGTGGGGTTGCAGTCTATATTTAAATATTTATGGCCTTGGGTAGTGAAACAACCTTTTTTGTTAGTCAAGCTTTCGAAATTATATTTATTTCTTCTTCAGGACATCTGGAAAGACAAAATTTTCTCTTTTCTTTATACTGTTAAGTGAAAAGTTTCTTTTTTGAGTACATTTATATAATTAAGAAAACACAAAAAAAAGGCATGAAAAGAAAGAAAAAAGAAAAAATCATTGACTCACCAAAGTGGTTTTTTTATAACAAAACAAGCAGTCATTAGCAGAAAGGGACATTTCCCAATATACTGTTGTTAACTACATAATATTATAATTAAAAGGAAAATACACACAAAAATGGTCAAAAATGACTGGCCTTGGTTCTCTCTGCTTATCCTGTAAACCAGTAAAATAACAAAAAATTTTCAATTTTTGGCGGTAAAGATGGAGTGTGATAGACCGATATAACTTTTATCTTCTTCTTCCTTCTTCATTGTAGGCACAGTTGCCTGTTCTTTCTTCGTAGCTTGCCTAATCGTAAGTGATGGTAAGGTTGACGCTCCACCTTTTCCGTGGCCTTCCCGCACTTCTTCTTCCCACTGGTGATTTATCGCATGCAATTCTCACGATTCTTTCTTGATCCATTCGGTCTATATGTGCGTTCCACTCGCGTTTTCTTTCGAGGATCCACTTGTTAACCTCTTCCACCTGATATGCTCGTCTAATGTTGTCATTTCACTCCCTGTCCAACATAGTCTTTCCGGCTATTTTTCGTAAGACCTTCATTTCGCATGTTTCAAGTATCCTTTTAGTTTTTGCTGTGTCTGGCCGGGTTTCTGCTGTGTATGTCATTATTGGTTTTATGACAGTTTTATAAATTCTTGACTTGGTCCCGATTCGCAGGTGTTTGTTGTTCCATATAGTGTCATTCAGGCACCCGGCTACCTTCAATGCTTTGTTTGTTTGTTGTCTTACTTCTGATTCGACATCCCCGTGTCCAGGAAGCTCTATGCCCAAGTATTTGAATGTCATTTCTTGCTGGATAATTTGGTCGTCAACAACGAGTTTACATCTGATGGGTGTTTTAGATGTCGTCAAGCTTCTTATTTTAGAAGCAGATATTATCATATTAAGAGATTTGGCTGCAGAGTTGAAGTGGTGTAGTAGCCGTTGTAGGTCATCCTCGTTCTCCGCCACCAGTACTGCATCATCAACGTAATAAAGGATTGTGATATTTCGATTGCCCATCTTGTACCCTTTTAGTTGGTGGATTTGTCTTATGATCTCATCCATCACCACGTTGAATACTAGTGGGCTTAGAGAGTCACCCTGTCGGATTCCTTTTTCTACGGCTATTGTTCTGGTTAGTTCTCCATCGATTCTGGCCTGTACCATGTTGGCGCTATATATGTTTGATTAAGTTGTAGGGTACTTGTCTGTTATATGGTAAGTGTACAACATCTTGTAGCTGGACTCGGTCAAATGCCTTCTGGAGATCTATAAAACACATGTATGCAGGTTTATTATATTCCAAGGATTTTTCTGCAATTTGTCTTATAACGAAAACTGCATCGGTGCACGATCTTCCTGTTCTAAAACCTTGTTGCTCATCTGACAGGGAGATGATACTATTCATTTTATTTGTATTTATTTTAGTTATTAGTTTCAGTGTGGTATTGAGTAAGTTTGTGGCTCTATAGTTCTCTGGCAGTTTTTTGTCTCCCTTTTTAAACATAAGGATGGTGATGCTCGTCCGCCATTCGTCTGGTATTCTATGGTGCGCGAAGATGTCCTAGGCCAATTGGGTTATTTGCTGAACGAGATGCTGCTCCCCATACTTAGGTAGTTCATTTGGGATGCTATCTAGACCGGGGCTCTTTCTGTTCTTTAATTGTCGAAGTGCCAGTTCTATGTTTGTGCTCTCTATTTGGATGTTTTCGTTGGTGACTATATCTGGTACATCGTTGTGATCGATAGTGTCTTTTATAAAGTTTTGTCAGATAGTCGACTCAGGATTCCTTCCATATGTGTTTAGGCTCAATTAGCTCGTTAATTTCTTTTCTTTGAGTTCTGATTAGTCGCCGCATTTGTGCTTGAAGCCCATAAAAATCGCTTTCCATTCTATTGGAGAACTTTTCCCAGTGGTTTGCTTTAACTAAACTTATCAACGTCTTTGTCTCGTTGCGGACTACTTTGTATTGCTCGTATGATTCTGAAGTCTTCAGTGTACGATATTTTAACTACGCCTGCTTCTTCTCGTTGCATTTCTCCTTGATTTCCTTGGAAAACCATGGTGTTTTAGTGTTCGTATTTGATGTGTTTATGATGCGGGTACCGAGTGCTTCGGTTGCAGCTTCCTTTATGTTGATTTTTAGTCTCTCCCTACTGATATTGACATCCTCTCCCTCGTTTATTGAGTTTCTTTCTATTTTTTCTTGCAATCTCAGTTGGTATAAGGTACTTGTTGATTGGTCCCAACTTTTGTGTGGTAGAGAAAGATCGAAGATATAGATTCGTTCCGATCTGAGATATGCTTGCAGTTGAAAAATTATTTAAATAGAAAGTAGTGTAATGAATAAGGAAATAATCGTTAAGAATTATAATTTTTTATTTCAATAGCGCATGTGTCAGCCTGTATACGGCGGATAACAGAAAGAAACAATGCATTACAGTTTTCAGAAAATAAAATATAAAATGATAGAATGACTGGATGGAAAAAACATTTTGTCTATGTGTTATTCGTCTGGTGCAGGACGATCTGTTAGTGATTGGTATTTTTCTAATTCTAATTTAAGGATGTAACTGTATATGGAACTGAGCCCCTGGGTGTCACTCTTTTTATTCGTCGTAAAAAGCGAAAAAATCAATATATAATGTACGGTATTATAAGTTTATACATGCAATTTATTGAGATTATTAGATATATATATATATATATATATATATATATATATATATATATATATATATATATATATATATATATGTATGTATATATATATATATATATATATATATATATATATATATATATATATATATCTTTGATTAGATATAGAGTAGACAGAAAACACATTACAAACATAGGGTTTGACGAATTAGACGAAATAAGAAAGTCAATTAAGAAATGCTTCAGCAAAAGATGAAAAAGTAAAAAATTTTAAGTACGAGTATTTACTAGGCAAACACTTCGAAGAAAAAAATGCCTCAGGAATGGGACAATGCTCTAATAGTGTTACTGTGTATGAAACGAGAGAATACAAGGCTGGGAAATTACAGAGTTATGAGTCTTACGTGTAAAATGTATAAATTACTTATGAAAATAGTACCAATAAGGCTAACACTCAAGTTCGAGTTATATCAAAAGGATGAATAAGCAAATTTTGGAAAACAAAACAAGATCATGGATTACCTGCAGTCAGATGGAAACATAATCAAAAAAAATCTTAGAATGTTCCAAGGATTTATCCTTAGCTTTCATGGACTATAACAAAGGCTCTAATTTAATTTAAATATGGCAATTATAAATGCATTTTGTTTTTATGGGTCTAGCACACGTGCTGCAGGGAAGTCCCTAAAGCGCTACAGACCCACACGTGTGCGGAAAAAGCGACTCACGTTGTTCTTGAATCGCTGTAAATTGTACTCGTTGGGAAACACAGTCCTGGGCAAATTATTCTGATGTTCTCCATATAAAAGACTGCTTGAAAAGCGTTGTACGAGGAGTAACAAGTTGAACCTCATACGGATCTGAAGCATCAGCGCGACGTGTACTTCTAACATGCACCGCTCTGGTAGGAATTAAGCGGGCTACATCCTTCGAACACTTACCATGAAAATACTTGTAGAATAGGCTCAAGTCGCCAATCGTCCTTCGATGTTCCAGCGAATCAAGGCCGCAGGTCAGTTCCGGGTCTCCAGTCAGACGAATAGCTCTCCTCTGAACAGAATCCAACAAATGCAGTGTATGTTTGGGAACCGAGCCCCAAACATGGGAGCAGTATTCCATAGTTGGTCGAATTTGAGCTTTGTAAAGAATTAACAGTTGTTGTGGAGTGTAAAGCTTTCTGGTTCGAAATAATATTCCCAACTTTTGAGAAGCTCTCTTTGCTATGCCTGCAACATGTTCATGCCAGGACATATTTGCTCCGAAATTGACGCCCAACAAATTGAGTGACGATGCTAGGGGAATGGAGTGCCCCGACATAACTATGTCGGGTTCAGCAACGTTAACTTTTTTAGAAAAAACTGCCGCCTGGGTTTTTATAGCGTTAAATTCTACTTGGTTACTGTCACCCCAGGATAGAATTTCTTCCAGGTCTTTGTTAAGTTGAACGACTTCCTGCTGTCTGCGGATACTCGTCTGAGCAGCCGATGTCCGAGCATTCAAAGTGAATGAAGAGATAAGCGTACTGTCATCTGCGAAGCTGTAGATTGGATTCCCGGTCTTTTCCAGCAGATCGTTAATGTAAATAAGAGAGAGAGTAGGGGACAGTATGGCGCTTTGGGGCACACCGGCATTGATAGTGAAGCTGTTAGAAAGAACTTCGTCGACTGCCAATCGTAAAGAACGCTCTCTGAGGAAACATGAGAGCCACAAACAGAACTTTTCAGAAATACCATAAGAGCGCAGCTTAGCCAACACGGTCGAATGCCTTAGATATGTCGAGAGCAACCGCTCAAGATTCTCCAAAGTGCTCAATTGCGTTGTTTCAGACATCTGTTACATAAGTCAGAAGCTCTCCTGTTAATTTATGTTTACGAAAGCCATATTAGTGATCGCTAATAATGTTGAATCGTTCAAGATTCATTACAAAATTAAGTATAGATTCCAGATATATCGAACATGTCGAAAATACATGTGTATAAAAAAGCAACCAGTACAGTTAACCTAATTCGGTTAACAGAACGAACCAAAATTCCAAGAGGATTTAGGTAAGATAAACCCTTATTATTGACGCTTTTCATATTGGCAATGGAGGATATATTCAAAAGACTAAACTAGGAGAACCACAGCACAAATCTTAGAGGACAAAATACACACTAATACATTTAAAAAATGTAATGCTTGTTACAGAAAATCGGTCACAGCTACAAGAAAACATAAGAAAGCTCAAAGAAAAAAATCATTAGGAACAGGACTAAGTATAATTATGATCAAAACAAAAATAAAGCAGAGTTCCTCCTAACATAGTAAGGGTTGCATCGTGTGGAATGGAATGAGAATAGCAAACAGAATGATATATCCATCTGAGACAAAAAATAAAAAAATACGGAAATATTCAAAAGACACAAAATAGAGATGACACTATATAAAGCAGGAATGAAAAGAAAAGATGGTTAAGGAAAATAAAGGAAAGGATTTCCGAATGGTATTACTAGGATTGAAAAAAATGGAGGAGGAGTATGTCCACTTGTGAACAATGAACATAGATATAAAGTTTTTTTAAATTGTTGGTACGCCCTCTAAACTTCGTGATGATTTTTATGTATCCCTTAGTTAGATGTCAATTTCTACATTATGCGTAGCCTTGGTAAAGTCTTAAGTTAAAATCAAAACGTTTGCGCTATTGACAGCTTAGTGTCATTATTTTTTTAATATATTAAATTAAAGTAAAATAAAATTATTATTCCATTTTAACTAACCAAAATTATGGCAGAAATAAATTTCAAAAAAGAAATTTTATTTACATTCTTCCCAGGAAGCACCGAGATCCTCTGGGGCGATATTATATTCTGGAACTGGCAATGGTTCTCCAGTTTCAGGGGAAAATAATGGTCTTGGGGGAAGTACAATTTTTTTGGGAGGAGTTTTAATACCAGGTGGCGGCTGAAAATTAAATAAAGCTAATTTTGCTGTGCCTTTTCAAGACTTAATTTGCGAGATAATAATTTATATGAATGAATACAGTAATATTTACATAAAGTAGAGAAAGGAAACACAGGAATATAATACACGCAGTAAAAAGGATTTATGTAGATGTGTAGTATTCATGTTTTCTTAGATAAAAGGTTTCCTTCTATTGATATAATATTCATAGTACTTATTTCTTCTGCTGTTAGTGCCATGATCGCTACCCGTCACTGACTCTTATATTGACTAATATATTGACTATCATAGTTTTATTTACTGCTGCTCGGAATAGTTGTTGGCTTGTATTTGCAAACCACTGTCTCAGGTTTTTGAGCCATGCACGTCCTTCTTCCGACACTTCTTTTTCCCTGTATTTTGCCTTGTATTATTAGGTTAGCATACTTTTCTGGATTTCTCATTAGTCAAAATAATGATGGGATAGGCATAGTTTAGATACAACAATATTATGATTTTATCCTCTCTGGGATATCACCAGGAGTATTGTTCTAAGTTTTGGACCTCGAAAAATCTGTGCTGTTTTGTTTATAAAGAATTTAAGTTTTAAGAACGCCTTTCTTGAACTTAAAATGCGAATAACTCCGGTTATATAAGCCACATCGAGACAAATGAAAACTAAACTCTTCGTAATTAAATTTCTAACAAATCCTCGTTAGTTTTAAGTCGCTTAAGTGCGTACATAACCTACAAAATTGAAAAACAGTCAAAAAATTGTTCATTTGATTGTACAGGTCGATTGAGTGAACCGATCGGCTTGAAATTTCCAGAAAATATGCCCTTTGTTATAGCAAAAATACCCTGAAATTTTTCTATAAAAATATTGAACCCAGTGGGCACAATTGATTCTGTTATTTAAAATTTGAATTGCCCGCCATTTTATGCCATTTGTTCCAAAATGGATCATTTTTTTTTCAAAATTTTAGTCTCGACGCCAGCTTTCCGATGCCATTAAAGAGAAATTGTTTTGAGTCATTTTAACCGTTTTTTTTTTACATTTGTTTATTAATCAAATAACCATAAACGCGTTTTTTTCGGTCATTTCAATTGTTAACGAAAATATTTTTTTTAATAAAAGTATTGCGATTCTCTACCAGATGTGAGAAAAATTTTTCAATTTGACCGAAAAAATGCATTTACTGTTATTTGATTAATAAAAAAACGGTTAAAATGGCTAAAAAATAATTGTTTAAAGGTATCGAAAATCGAGACCTAAATTTGGAAAAAAAAGATCCATTTTGGACCAATGGCGGTCAATTTAAATTCTAAATAACAAATTCAATTGTGCCCAAAAGGTTCAACATTTTTACACCAAAATTTTTCTGTAATAAAAGGCATATTTTCTAAAAGTTTGAAGTCGGTCGGTTCACTTAATCGACCTGTACAATAAAATGAAAAAAAAAAAAACATTTTTCGCCTGTTTGTTTAATTTTGTAGGTTATGTAGACTCTAGAGCGACTTAAAAGTAACGAGGAATTGTGGAAAATTTCATTAAGAAGAGTTTGGTTTTCTTTGTCTCGATCCAACTTATATAACCAGAGTTATTCACATTTTAAGCACAAAAATGCGTTTTGAAAATTTAAATTGTTTATAAACAAAAGAACACAAGTTTATGGAGGTCCAAACCTTAAGACAATACTCCTAGTAAGACCCCAGAAAGGATAAACTCATAATGTTATTGTATTTAGACCGTGCAATTTCAAATATTTTTTTTACTGCACTACATTACGTATCCTAGGTATTCCAGTTTTCTACTCTTTATTGTATTCATTGTTGTTTTACTTAAACGAGGTAACACTGATTCATTGCTAATTGTTTTGTGTGTTTCACTTAATCCTAATAGTTTATGAATTTTATACAAATATATTTTTTAAAATACTTACAGATTCTTCAATCATTTTATCTAGTCCAATACCTAAAAGCAAAATTAAATAGTTCAATTTGAAATGTAAGTTTTTCGATCAGTAGTATATTTAATTACAATACTCTACTTTTAGGAATAGGATTTATTTTCAAAAACATTTTTCTAATAACACTGTAAGTGTAACCCTTACTAGAGAATTAAAAAATTGTTGCATTTTTATAAACGGCTGAAATTTAAATATATTTTGCAAAAAATATATATTCCTATTGCGAACTGCAAGCAGCAAGAAATATACTTTTTTCTTATGTAAGATGCAAAAATTCAGGCACTTTTTAGGACAATCAATTGCCGTTAATTGATAAAGTTCTTTCTGATTCTTTATGTTGCTCTAGATGTCTTTCCGAATTGCTTTAGCGATAACCCTACTTTAATTTTATACTGCAATTCTCAGAAAATTTTATGTTAGTAATGGGCAAGTGTGTTTTCAATTAATGGCAATGCAGGTGGTTTTTGGAATATATTGTTTATACGACCAATTTCTACAAAATAGGACCATCTGAACTGATATTCCTATATTTAACACAACTCTGTGATTCGGTAAGTGTATAGTATTTTCTTTGTTTTGGGTTCGAAATCTTAAAATGAGTTACAGTCAGATTTCGCAAGTAACTTCTATAGTAAAATAATGAACTAACCTGAACTAACGTGAAATAATTCTTTTATTTCAGCCATTCACAGTGAAACGTGGAAATCGTTCATGAGTTTTTATCTACAACACGGCGATAGTACTTGTGAATATGTGCTTTAGGATAGAAATAACTATTTGAAAGGCTTCTGATACAGCCGATATTAAAGTTTCTAGGAAAGGCGTTTTATGTGGCCACAAAAGCAAATAAATTAAAATATTTAAATTTATAAAGCACTTCATATATACTATTATCGAGAGTGCCATGTGAAGCAACTGGTTTGATTTTAAATATTAAGCAGGACGACCAAGAATATCAGGAAATATCAGTTTCCCGAAATTCCGACCACCAAGTACGCAAACGATTCAGTGCCACGTGTAGAGGAATTTCTTACGTAAAGATATGAGTTTGCGCCTCAGCAAGATACAACTGATACAACTATTAAAGCCAACTGATACTGTTTCTCGCTGATACTGGCCTGATTTTGTTAATCAAATATTTAAACGGTTTTTAACATTCGTCAACATCTTAGTCTTTCTGAGGGATATTTTCTCAACATCCACGCCAATAACTAGAACAGTCATTACTCTAGTCCGACCAATTAAGCTCTAAAACATCAAAAAAACTTTACATTTCCCTAAAATGGCAACTCAGGCCGCAATATTGCCAAATAGAATAATTGCTGAATACTTCGAGCATGACAGTATTCACAGGATAACTATTACTTCAGTACATCTAGATGATTGAGAGATTTATCATTTTATTTAAAAAGTTTTGATCGTTATTAAGCAGTAACCAAAAAATGATATCAGATCATTGTCAGTCATTTGAGAAGTTTTCTCAAATGAAGTGATTTCCAAAGAAGGGTTACTTCACTTAATCTCCACGTAGCACTGATATTACGCTGGTAGATTTTTTTTTCATGAGGCGATCTTAATATTAGTATAGCACTTCTCGTGTTCTGAAGCGTGTTTACCTTAAGATATACCATAACGGTTGTAATTTGACAGAGAAAAAAGGTTTTTTTCTCATTCCAATTTACTTATCTACTTTTTTTTAATTTTTAAGTTTTTAATGCGACATCTTGTATGTGTGAGCTAAACAATTCAAATGTTAAAAGGTCCAAAAAGAAGAAAAAAACTTCATGAAACAAAATCTGTTAAGAAACAAGCAAAATTTTGCCTAATAAGAAAACTTTTTAACTTACGTAATCGACGTCCAAGGTCACCCTCAAGAACAGTTTTAGCTTCTTTGATGATATCCTTAGCCTGTGGAGATCCCATTCGAAGGCTCACTTCTTGTTCCCATGCTTTAGTTGCAGCAGCGGCTACTTGCTTTTCTAAAAAATTGAATAAACTCTTTTAGAACCTAAAACTATAAGCAGAATAAAATTTTATCGATCTCCCATTTAAAAGATATTTCTAAAAGGACCTCTTTTTTAATTCTATAGGAGTCCAGGATAGTGTAATAATATGATGAACTCTTTGCTTCACTTAATTTGCTTAAACTTTTATTTTTTTAGTTTATCGGTCTCTCTGTACCGTACAGTATTTTTGGCAGTTATTGCAAGGATGTTACAGATTACCTCGGACTCAAAATCAACTGGACTTTGAGTTTGATGATTAGTAAAAGATACTTTTCAGATAGTATTTTGCCGACCTCGGTAACGGGGTGAGTTGAGAGCCTGCCAAGTTACCTGAAGTTCGCTGGTTCGAATTCGGCGCTAGCGGCTGGGTGTTTCAGATTTTAAACTCAAATCATATAGAAACAAGCTCGTGGCTAGTACGCTAAGAAAGTGAAGCCAATAATACAGAAAGAAAAGGTAAAATTTTTATTACTAAAACCTACTTTTATCGTTTCTCTCAAAAGTTAGGATAATTAGGAAGCTGGATTATCTTTGATGAATATTTTCTCAGTGAAGAAAGGTAATTGTTCTTTAAAAAGTTAACCAACTGTAGTTTTTTGTAGTGTTCTGGAAAAAACATTAAAAAACATTTTTGACTAGTTATCTTCTTAACATGAACTTATATTAAGTTTATGCGAACGTTGAGCAATAAAAAATAATTTAACACCCTTAACGAGAACATTATATTGCAATACTAAAACACAAAAAATTAAAGAATACAGAGAAACCAACAATATTAAACAAAATCTGACCTCTTACTTCCCTAAATAGCCCCAAAGAAGATCGAAGTATTGGCAACACTGAACCTATTCTACAGAAATGCATATTACTAACTGGCCTCAGTGTAACTTAAAAAAAAATTCGACTTGTAAGAATTCTGCAAGGCCTCGGTAGCGCGGTGGTTAAGAGCCTGTCAAGTGACCCGATGGTAGGTGGTTCGAATTCGATGCTAGCGGCTGGGTAACCGTGTATATATACACATAAAACTGGTTGGCTAGTAATATTTTAATTTCGAAACGGCAACATCAAATATTATTAATTTAATTAGGTTACATTTTTCATTTATTGCACGTCTTCCATCTCGATTTTGGAAATTAGAGATGCGCTTCTCTAGTCAATGATGCAAAGTCCTAGGCCTGTTTAAATCAAGTGTTTCGATACTATGTCCGTTAGTCGCTC
>CM032455.1:16244643-16409643 GCA_019049505.1 Pachyrhynchus sulphureomaculatus | reverse complement strand
AAAGGCCGATGGACAGTATCGTCTATGCTTTGACGGAAGAAAGCTCAACGAGGTCAGCAAACTTGATAACTACCCATTACCGAACATCGACAGAATTTTGACATCACTCAGCAATGCTAAGTATGTATCTTCGATAGATCTTAGAAAGGCTTTCTGGCAAATCCCTTTAGACAAATCCTCTAAAGAAAAGACCGCTTTTGCAGTAGTAGGCCGAGGTCTATTTCAGTTCGTCACTATGCCGTTTGGTCTTAAGAACGCTGCTCAAACTCAGCAACGTTTAGTGGACGCCATATTTGGTCCGAAATATGAGCCACATATTTTTACCTATCTTGATGATATTTTAGTAACATCGGAAGACTTCGAATCGCATATTCGCTTACTTAAGGAAGTAAAAGATAAATTGAAAGAGGCCGGACTGACGATAAATTTGAGCAAATGTGATTTTTTCAAAACTTCTCTAAAGTTTTTAGGCTATATTGTAGGCTCAAATTCTTTGCGTACCGATCCGGATAAAGTAGCAAGCATGGTTAATTATGCGAGACCTACTAATACTACGGAAGTTAAGCGCTTCGTAGGAATGTGTTCATGGTATAGACGTTTTATCGAGAATTTTTCTACCTTGTTGTCGCCTATTAATGATCTTTTGAAAGGACGAAAAAAAGGACAATCGATAGATTGGACAAAGGCAGCCGAAGAATCTTTTATAAAGATTAAAGAGCTATTTCAGCTCCAATTTTATCCCAACCAGACTTTTCCCAACAGTTTTATATTTCTAGTGATGCTTCTAATACCGGTTTAGGGGGCGTCCTAACACAGAAAATCAATGGTGAGGAAAGAGAGATAGCGTATGCCAGTAGAACTCTGTCAAAGGCTGAACGTAACTATTCGGTTGTTGAAAAAGAATGTTTAGCAGTACTCTTTAACATCGAAAAGTTTCGACCTTACATAGAAGGTGTTCCTTTCACGGTCATAACAGATCATTATAGCTTATTGTGGCTTAATTCTATTAGAAACCCTAGTGGCAAACTAGCGCGTTGGGCGATTAGGCTGAGGCAACACACATTTACTTTAATTCATAGAAAAGGAGCCCACAATGTTATTCCTGACGCTTTGCCAAGAATCCCAGATCATACAGCGGACGAAAACAGTCTTAATGCACGGTTTGGCGTAAGAATTGATACAGTAGACATAGATCGTATAGATCCATGGTACGATAATTTACGGCAGCAAATTAAAGAATTTCCTCAAAATTTTCCGCAGTGGAAGGTGGAAAATGATTTCGTGTACAAATTTATCCCAAACCAGTTGCCTTTAAAAGTTAATGTACCCGAGTGGAAAATACTAGTTCCTAAACCACAGAGAGAGGAAGTTATAGACATGTGTCACACTCCTCCTACTTCTGGTCATTTTGGCTTTTATAAAACTCTTCACAGGGTTCAGGAACAGTAGTATTGGCCAAAAATGCGTTTTGACATCGTAAAGTTTGTGAGGACTTGTGAAGTATGTGGAGCGCAGAAATCTCCAAATGCACTACCTATGGGACTGATGGGAAAAGAGAAAAACGGTCAATTACCCTTTTCAAGTCATAGCAGCTGATCTAGTAGATCCATTTCCACGTTCAAAACAAGGAAATAAATGACTTTTCGTAATTTCTTGCTGGTTAACAAAGTATACCGTGTTATTTCCTTTGAAAAGCTCTAAAGCCGAATGCTTTTTGAAAATTTTAGAAAACGATATTTTTCTAATCCACGGAGTTTCATCGCTTTCGATATGCGATAACGGTACTCAGTTTACTTCTGAGTGTCTTAAGAGCTTAAGTGAGACATATAGTTTTAACATACGTTTCAATCCCGTGTGCCCTCTACAATATAATTTCGTTCAAAGTAATATTCGTTGATTCACGTGATAATTCGGGATAAAGGAATTCAAAGATTCAAACACGAAGTAACCGGGTTTACACCGTCTTTCTTAGTTTACGGCAGACAGATACCTCTATCTGGATCGTATTATAAAAATTTAGATTTGGATGTCAATGTTGACAGCGGAAAAAATTCCGGGTAACAGGGGTGAGTCGCCGAAAATTTAAAGGGTTTAAAAGATATTTTCACCGACGTGCGTAGTAGGATACATAAGGCTTATGAACGGAACAGTAAGTCTTACAATCTTAGGAAAAGGGATTTTGCCTTTAATATAGGTGATCACGTTTGGCGAAAAAATAAAATTCTTTCCAGTGCAGCAGATAAATTCACATCTAAGTTGGTACCTAAGTATGTGCATTGCGTGATTAGAGAAAAGATTTCAGATTTAGTTTATGGTTTAGTTAATTTAGATGGGACTAAAATAGGACGATGGCATATTAAAGACTTAAAACCATTCAATGAACCTAACCCTAGTGAAAGTTTGTCAGAAGAAGAATAATTTATATTTACATTATCTTAATTGCTTATATTTTTTTCTTGATGTTGCTCTGTAGAGGTGACGACCTCGTCTTTTTGACTGTTATAAAAGTTGAGCAGAGAATAGCTTACTTTTATTGTTTAAAGCTAAGGTTTTGGGTACTGATCATATCCAAACTTAGGTTGATTGTAGTTGATGTTTAGCATCGACTCAGCTGTTGCGAGCTTGCGAAAGAGTCACACTCAGGATATATCATAAGACTGGTATGTCGGTGGTCGCGGGATTTGATTTGCTTATGACCCCAAATAATATCCAGTTCTTGACTTTTGGAAGCGAAATTTTGATTAGAGGCAATCCAAGGTGATCTTGAGTTAGGACAAGCGCAGGATGAAGCTCGTGTTGTATGATGTAGAGTCAAAATGTAATAAGAGCAATTTCAAAGTTTGCTACCCGAGAGGGTGTATTTTTATTACCTTAGTGGTATATTTTGGGTGCAATTAAGAGTAAATTGATTTTGGTTTATCCAGTAAGTCTAAGACTTGGATTATTTTGATTGAGATCTTCTTCTGAATTGACAAACTAAGGATATTTTTTTTTTTTTTTTTTTCAGAGCCGTTTAAACGTTACCTTTGAGTCACAAATTTTTTTAAAATTTTTTTGCATAGGCTCATAGGCGTCTGATGAGTTTTTTCGGTTTACTATCAGATTGATAGAAAATTGAAGTTCTGCAGGAGAACTAAAGGCTGATCATTTACAGGAGATGAGAGCAGAGTAAGACAGTCGTTTCACAAAAAAATGATCAAAATCTGATACCGAGATGAGAACCTTGTCAAGAGAGGCTAAGCGCAGTGAAGGAAGATTCCTAACCGAATTTTTAGATTTCCAAGAGGTAATCTAGAAGTTTGGGCTGACAGAAAACGGTTATGCCTGATACCTGTAGCAGTTTCTTCTAGAGGCTATTGTTTAGGGAGACGATTAACACCATGATCGAATATTTTAGCTGTCAACGATGTTTTCTTCTTGTTTCTGATTAAGCTGGGAAAGCTCTTGTCGTCTTCAAAAGTTTTGTTGCGTTGCCACCGGAAAATTGAGCAATTTTTGTTTCATGTAGCCTTTTTAAGCTCATTTTCGTTTTTTTAAAATTTCGTTAGAAGCTTGGTTAAGTCAACCTTGTAAACCTCTTAGGTTGTATCCCATGAGTTATCTGTTTTTACAGGCTGTGATGCACCGGGTGCTAACAGATGCCGTTACGACGTTTGGCAGGGAGTTAGTCTTCCTGAGGAACAGACTGATTGGAAGGGTAGTCTATGGGGGGTGAACGTTTGACCTTTGGGACCTTTAAAGGTTTTGTTACCCAATGGTTATTTCTATTTGAACCAAAGGAGAGCCTAACTACTGTAGTCGACCTCAGCTCCAATTAGCCTATTAGTGGTGACAGGCTGTTGGCAGTAGTGTATTTCGGAACACCCTATTGATTAATTTTTTTTGACTTATGGTGGTGTGGTAGACACCGTTTTAGTTTAGTGGATGCTATAATCTACTCCCTTTTGTTGGTGGACTCCAGGGTCACCAATTCTGTATTTTTTTTGTCTCCACCTTTCAGTATATCGTGGTGAAGTGTTTGTCTCCTGTTATGTGGGATGGATTGAATGTTTTTCGTTGTTGTTCTAGGGTGAGACCAGTACACGAGGGTTCTTCATGCAACTTGAAGAGGCGCAATGCTGGTTAAGTTTTATTTCTCTGGGTAGCCACCCTGAAGAATGACGGAGAGCGTTTTTTTCTGGCTCATGTTTCTAGGCAGATTCGTCACTTTGGTGCGATGTGCCGAAGATTTGATTAGCTTTTGCTAAGAGCTTTCACCAAGCTCAGTATGGAGTTGTCATAACCAAAGGTTTGGGATTTGAACTCCTGTATATATGTCTGTATATATTTCTGTATATATTTCTGTATATATTTCAGTGTATGTTGGTTGCCTGAGGGCATGTGCTCAAAATGTGTGATTTTGAGTCGTTTTGCTTATGGACTCCCATATATAGGATTATGACTTTAGGGAGGTCCTATTTCGAGACTTGCTGTCTCATATAGTTATGTTGGGAATGCTTCCTTGAATGTTAGTTGTGCGCAGACTAATCATTCCGTTCTTAGTGAACATTGCTTTTTGAAGCAGGATCATTCAGTTTAGTGAATTTTAGCTTTTATAGCTATTCACGGTGTTTAGAGTGAATTTTAGCTTTTATAGCTATTCACTGTGTTAAGAGTGAATTTTAGCTTTTGTAGCTATTCACTGCGCTTATAGTGATTTAGTTAGCTTTTATAGCTGCTCACTATGTTCATGGCGAGTTTGTTCTTTTAGAACGCAGACTTTGTGTAGTCGAGGACTATTTACAGAGTGTTTTCTTGGCGAGGAGCCGAGTTTTTTTCTGGCGATATACCAGAGTGTTTTGTTGGCGATGAGCTGACGTGTTTTCTGGCGATCAACCAGAGCGTTTTCCCTAGCGATTTTAGCATGTCTAGATGTCTTAGGACGTCGACATTGCGATATGGAGTGCGATTATTTTCTGAGTGCGACTAGTAGTGATACTAGATTTAGAATGTTCTCTTAGCGATGAGCTAGAGCATGGATGGCGATTTTTCCCGAGCGTTTGTCTGGATATTTATCCAGATATTTTTTTTTCGGCTTTGTGCTAAATGGTCTGACAAGACTTTTTCTTTTTAGTGTAAGTGTTTGCACTAGAATCATTTTTTTATTTTTTTCTTTATTTAAGAATTTTATAAATTTCTTTTGCTGAAATAAAAAATTTTCAGACAATCCTTAAAATATTTTAAGGGGGGTGTGCATATTTTGTTTCAGTTCATTTTTTTTTGGTTTAGACAAGAGTCTAGACAGTTATTTTTTTTTGTTTTGGTAACAATAACAGAGCTGATTCTTTTATATAAGAAGACCGCGATTGTTACTTTGAACAGGTATTTCTTATGTTCATGCAAGGATTTTTATTTGCTTTTTGATGTACTTAACCTTAGTGCTTAATTAAGTTAAGTCTAGTTATAAGATTCTTGCGTACATGCAAAAATTTTCATTTGGTTGTCATTGTACTTAATATTAGTGCTTAATAGAATTAAGTCTAGTAGTAAGGACCGAAGTTTGTAATTTTGTTTTAAGTTCTGACCTTAGTATTAAGTGATAGTGTACCATTTTGTACCTTTTCATCAGTAGCCTTAGTTTAATAGACTAGTGTAGTCTATTTCTTTTTGGAAGGGGGTAAATGTAACATTCATTTTTTCCTGGATTTTAAGACCATGCAATGTTACTGATTCTTCACTTCAAATTGTATTTATTTTTATTTTAAAATATCGACCGGTATATTAAACAAAAGTTTCAGGACATTCAGTATATACTGTGTGGTGCGGGTTGCTGATCGAACCTACCGCCAGGCCGCGATTGGCGAAATGTTTGACCCGGAGTTTTGATTGGAGCGTCCGGATATTACCGGTAAAAATCGCACGATTATTTAAGGGCCTGAGGAACTACCAGCCAGGCTTATTTCCATCGAGCCGCAGACCGGGGTTGTTTTCCATCTAGCCGCAACCAGGCAGTACCGTCTAGCCGAGAGGCTAACAACCATCATGTGAATAATAAAAGTACCAGTTTCGACAATAAAAGCTGTAGTGAGCTTTCTAAGTGTTAAGAAAAAGTGTGAGATCGGGCGAAGTCCATCACAGCAGGACTGAAAAACAGTAAGTCAACAAAACTCCCTCCAATAGACTTATTTGAGAGTAGTGCATTAACAGCAACGTATAACAGACAAAAAAGTGAAGTGTAAAACACGATGTCTCGCCTTCGGGGGTTGTAAAAGTTTAAAGTTTAAATGTAACAACTACTATTTAGGCTAGAATTTTTTGGTATAACTGTAAAGGTTAGAACTTTTTATTTTCATTTTAAAAATATGAATAAATTCTTTTTTTGTTGATTAAAGCTAGTGTCTCACTGAATATTTATTTCTCTTTTCAGGATCAGTTGTACTAGACTAATTATTTTTAGTAATATCCATAAAACACTTCAGTTTTTTCTCATTTTTCTTAGCTGAAGTTAAATCCTTTCTATTTTAAAATGAGTGGTGCCAAAAAAAAAAAAGTCGTACAACTGAGGTTTCTTTAAAAATAGAATTAAATTCCAAAAAGACGTACAAAAATTATCTCTTACCCATATCTCTCCACCAAGGAAAACTGAGCTAGTATTTCTTTAATTTCTTTAGTTCTTTTAAAATCAGGTTTCACTCAATTCATTATCAGAAATTAAAGCGGGGCTGCAAGAAAATTGTGCTCAAGCTTGGGGCGTCCAGTATTTAAAAATGTTACAAAATGACGCAGTCTACATGGGGCGAAAAATAAAGCAAAATTAGCACACCTTACAAAATTGCGCTCAAGCGTGGGACAAACAACTTCTCACAGGGTACGGAAAAAGATGCCTCAAACTGAGGACAGTTTAGCATGTCATAAAAGGACGTAGATATATATATATATATATATATATATATATTATATATATATATATATATATATATATATATATACATATATATATATATATATATATATATATATATATATATATATATATATATATACATATATATATATATATATATATATATATATATATATATATATATATATATATATATATATATATTATATATATATATATATATATATATATATATATATATATATATATATATATATATATATATATATATATATATATGAATTATATATGTATATATGTATTATATATATATATATATATATATATATATATATATATATATACATATATATATATATATATATATATATATATATATATATATATATATATATATATGTATATATATATATATATATATATATATATATATATATATATTATATACATATATATATATATATATATATATATATATATATATATATATATATATATATAATATATATATATATATATATATATATATATATATATATATATATATATATATAATATATATATATATATATATATATATATATATATATATATATATATATATATATATATATATATATATATATATATATATATATATATATATATATATATATATATATATATATATATATATATATAGATATATATATATATATATATATATATATATATATATATATAAATATATATATATATATATATATATATATATATATATATATATATATATATATATATATATACATATATATATATATATATATATATATATATATACATATATATATATATATATATATATATATATATATATATATATATATATATATATATATATATATATATAACATACATATATATATATATATATATATATATATATATATATATATATATATATATATATATATATATATATATATAGCTAGTAGACCCAACTCCAAAAAATACTGTACAATAATCTGTGTCCTTACAATACCAATAAATAAACATCCGGCAATGACTGAAAGATTATCGAGTACTTAAGGTCTAGTATACTAACTAATAAACCGTAAGGCCTTACAGTGGATGTGAAATCACACTGTATCCACTAAACTGAAAAACTGTAAACCAACCTTCTTTTTATTGAGTATTAATAAAGCTTTCCTGAAACTGAATTTGACATTCTTGTTAACGTTTGACGATATTGTGCAGTTGTACGGTATAGCAGCGGCGGCGTGAAAAAAATATTCACGACGTTATTTCTTTAGGGTCGATTTTTTCCTTTATTATTGAGATCCACTGTTTAAGGTGAATATTCTACAATCGGTCTACCTATAAGGACGCGCCAGTTTCAATATATGTAATAAATTCTATAATACCCTGTATATATATATATATATATATATATATATATATATATATATATATATATATATAGTAGTCAAGGTTAAATTTTTGGTGAAACGGATACCAATAAAAAGTTTCTAAGAATTTTATATTGGTACATATTAAAATTTGATTTTATATCAACATTATTATGTCAAAACTATTATTTCACCAAAATAACAGCTTTAAAACTGCATAAATTCAAAATATATGGAAGCTACTCTTATTTTAGGAAAAGGAGATTTGATTGTAGATATAATTTAAAAATCCAACATAGATACTATTTTGTAACGTTAGAAGCCATTCAAAATCAAAATTTATTATTAACAAGAATAAAACATTTTTTGTAAGTATAAGCTTCAGAATCAATATTAACTATTAAATTCGCCAAAGCCAGTTTTCAGCTGTCTTTGATTACTTTCTCATCCGTTAATCGATCTCAGGACACATTTTGCCATATATGAGATGGATTAATGGATGAGAGAACAGTCAAAAAGTGCCGAAAAATAAACTTTGTCCAATTTCACTAATTGATATTGATTTTTGTATTCTTGGGGTAGAACCCTAAAAAACGCTGCCAAGCAGCAGTTGTTAGCAACTTGCTCATCAATTCCTATATTGGTCTATGGTCTTGAACAGCCCCCGACAGAGAGCAGGTATGCCTTCAAAACCAGGCTTACATCCGCCAGAGGTATAAATTGTTTGTATCTTACTTAGTTCTTACCCTAGTACTGCGACAAGTACTTTAAGCTTTGTTCTCTTTTTTCGTCACCCTATCTCAGCTCAAGAGCCGTGATACAACAAACCACGGCCTGAGATGGACCGATGGATGAAAGAACGGTCAAAATTTGCTTAAAAATGGCCTTTATCTAATTTTAGTAGATTATATTGATTTTTATATACTTGGGGTAGAACCCTATAAAGCGCTATCCAGCAGTAATTGTTAGCAACTTGCTGAACAATTCCTCTATAGGTCTGTGGCTTTAATCAACCCCTCACATAGGGCAGGTACACCTTCAAAACTAGGTTTACATAGCCAGAGGTGCAGATTATTTGTATTTTGTTTATACTTAAGATGTTGCTAAAAAACTGCTTTAACGCGAGAACATAAGTAAAATATAGTATTGCAAATATTATTTGAGGCCTTAATTATTGATTATTTTTTTACTACTAAAAATAAAAATCTAATAGTCATGTTACTAATATTGGAAAAACTAGGAAATGTAACGCACCTTACGTAAACAAAATTTTAGCAGTTATAATAAGTATATTTTGGATTTTTACCATCTTTTAAATATTTGATAATCTTTTTTAAAGCAAACAACTCATTGATCTTATAAAAACCCTTTTTATAGATAACCACAACACACGCTATTACTTTTTAAATGACAATCTTTATAAAGGTGCAACAATAGAAAAATTTGTTTCCAAAGATTTCGATTGTCTAAATTGAAAAGCTCTTCCCTAAAAGTATGCCCGTTTTCAAGTCGTTTGCTACCTCCAGGCCACATTTTACCTCTTTTAAAGAAAAAACGAATGCTAAATTTGAATCAACTAAGACCCACCAAAAAAAGCCATTAACCCTTTGAGGCCGGAGGAAAAAAAATAAAAGATATGAAGAATTTTTTTTGAAAAAATGTATTCAACCAACATCAAAAACAAAGTAAAAGTTCATTTCACGTAAAAAAATATCCTGGATTATCCTGCAGGATGTGGTTTCTAGCACTAACCACTAGGAATTAAGGCACTCAAAACTAATTTTCGTGAAATTTAAAGAAGCAATTTCTCTCCTTATTGAGGCAGAGACCAACATCACAGGTTGAACATTTCCAGGTCGTTCGATGCACATGCTTCGCTGTGCTACAATGAGCACATCTGAGAGATCCACATCTAAGAGGCATATGTGCAGCACGATCATGACGTACCTCAGTGGGAATGATTTTTTTCTTCTTCTTCTTTTTTTTGAAATCGAATTAACGGCACCAATTAATCCTCGAGCAACCGATACACGAAATTGTTTCAATGTAATACATCGTGAGTCACTTCTATTTTGAAATAAAATGAACGCGTTCACAACACAAACATCTACAAAGTAAAAAAAAATGCGGTGCCACCACTTGTGGGCTTTTCGATCGATTTCATAGATACTTTTCAGCATGTCAAATCGATCTACGTATCCCATATGTTTATTATAATGTTTGACCATAACAGGACATGGGATTTCTTCTGTATTGCCATTTTTCTGTTTTCTAGAGACAACTTCCATGATGGATGGGTCATGATAGTTTCCTAAAAACAAAACGGTTCTTCGATCCATCCACTTCAGTGCTGCTAATCCATCTGTAGAAACTCTCCAATCTATGTCGCCCCTTTTCATGTGTTTATCCACTTTGAGCTCTGGATAATATTTCCTTCCTTTACGCACAGTTCCACATGCATAGATGCCATCAGCTAACAAGTCTCTTTGCAATTCTACAGAGTTGAAAAAATTATCGAAGAATACTTTGTGGTGCTTGCCAACTAAAGCCCTTTTTAGATCTTTTACTACGCGATGTCCCAATTTTTTCTCAACTGACTGATCAACTTTCCCCGTATAAATTTGGAACTCAGATACAAATCCAGTAGAATCAGCCCGAATCCATACCTTGTAGCCTCGTTTCGCGGGCTTCATTGGCATATACTGGCGAAGACTACTTCTCTCCCCTTGAATTTGATCATAGATTCATCGATTGATTGAAATTCACCAGGATTCAAAGCAGAGCCAAGAGTTTGTGTCAATTTAGAAAGTAATGGCCTGATTTTGTACAATTTATCATAATTGGCCTCACCTTTTTTTGGCTGTTCTGAGTTATCATTTACGTGAAGATTACTTAGAAGCCAGGTGAATCTGTCACGAGATAAAACAGAACTTATAAAATAATCCCTAAGTTCTTCTCTCGAGGACCAGTAGTCTCTATAACTTGGGGCATTTTTTTCAAGCTCATTAGCATGTTTACACCCAAAAATGATTTTATTTCTTTGTTGGTGGTTGGAATAAAGTAGTTGCTGCCACCATTTTTTTGTAAGGCATACAAATTTGTCTGAAAAACAATTTCAGATATGAAACAATCCGGAAACAAATACAAAAACATATCGGTAGGAGTTTCAACGTTGTCAGGAACATTAGGCCCTGCCTGAGACACAAATTGGTTTACGCGTGTTGCATGAGTGACATCATTTGTCCAAACAACTGATTTTTTTCTAAGTTCTTCTTGACGAATTACTTCTAACGGTAACTCATCCTCACTGTCCCATTCTTTAGTGACTTTCGCTTGCTCATTATCTTCGAAAATGAATGGAATATCTTCTATATCAAAAAGTTCATCCCTTCCATCATAAAGTAAATAATCTATGGGGGCTTCGTTGTCCATAGTACTCTCCACATCTGATGCAATGGACTCACAGTCACTGGGAATTTCATCCAAAATCGCGAAAACATCTGTGCTATTCATTGCTTCAAGTTCGCCAAAAGACCAACATTTTTTTTTGGAACCTGTAAAAAATGAACAAACAAAAATAGAAAAATTATGCATAATAGTAATAGCAATACGCGTCACTTAAAAAAAAAACACTTTCACTAAAAAAAAAATATAGTCCTAGTGGTTAGCATTTGTAACCACCACAAATAAATCTATTTATAAACTTAGCAAAACAAAAATTGCACTTGATATATATTCATATGTAATAAATAGATATATCTTACTTACCGGACATTTTCTTAAAGAATAACCAGCTATAAGAAAAATAACAGCCTAATTGGTACTGCAAAACTCACAACTACCTACGACGTGCAATTACAAATGTCAACTAAACGCTGGTGGACATTTCAAACCCTAAGCATGCTAGATTAGACTTCTTGATACGTTAGGCAAACAATTTAACATCGTGGTTTACTGGAGAAACCGGTAGGAAAGCTACAATATAATTTTTAAAAGGTGGTTATCAGTGGTAACCACTTGTCCTCAAAGGGTTAAATGCGGGTTTGTGGAAAGACACAGTATAAATGATATCTCAACATCTATAAAATCTATGGTAAAAATTCTTTAAATATAATTAAAGTGGATTACTTTTTAAATTTAATTATTTCACTTTATTTTTAAGAATAAACAAAAAATATATAGGTTTTTTACCGAATTGATCAGGTTCATCGATATCATCTCTCTGGCCAGTTCTTGGAGAGTCGTGCAACATTCTAAAATATTAAAAATTGAGATTTCAAAACTTGTATGTTTTTGTATCATGTTGTACCACTTTGGTAGTTCCTGATATAACACGCCAAAAAAATAGTTGCCAAAATATGAATAAAGAGCTGAACAACTACAAATCACAATTGGCAGAGGAAAATATTGAAGCAAAATCATTTAATGCAGAAGAGTCTGTTTATTTTTCCGAAAATAATTTTTATTCTAGGACGAAGATAAATAACTTATAGTCAACATAATTGTGGCTTGTAATTCTTAAATAAAGTAACCACCTAGAGAAATTATTCGTTTTTTACTAAACTAAAAAATGTTACAAAATAACTTCTTTTTATTAAAGAATAATTACGAACAGACGAGATCATTCTATAAAATATCTGATTATATGGACGCTACGTATCAAATTTTAATTTCTGTTAGTTTTTCTGAAAAGTACTGATGAAGTTATTACAATTGCTGAGCTAAAAATTTAATAATGATTTTCCTGTTTCTATATTTTGTATTAGATTTTTTTGCTAGTGCTAGTATATCAGAAAAACCCAGCGAAATCATAGAAAGTAAGGTTCAGTCCTGCAGATTTAGTACACGTATGGGTAGCGCCGTAGTTACCAGGGAAGTGAGCATAGCTTAATTGGTTTACCATAAATACGCCATGCGATGGTGTCGGCTAATGTAATAAATATAAGTTACTATTAAGAATATGAAGTGCCTTATATCTATAATATATATAAAATGCAACGTCTCTCTGTCTGTCTGTCCGTTAGTGCGCTTATCACTGGAGAACCACTTATCCGATTTACGTACTTTTTTTTTTAAAACATACATATCTTCTCTGGCCAGGTTATAGGCTATATGTTATTACGATAGGTAGCATAAGGAATGAGAAGTGACGATAATAGTGAATGAAGTCGGAAAAAAGTTTGCGCGCGTTACCTTGCAATACACAGCCTAAACCATTAAACATGGAACAATATTATGTAGCAGAGAATATCTATAATCGATAATCTATAAAATGCAATGTCTCTCTGTCTGTCTGTCTGTCAATTAGTGCGTTTATCACACGAGAACCACTTATCCGAGTTACGTGTCTTTTTTTAAATTGATACATATATTCTTTGGCCAGGTTATATAATAATAATAATAATAATCTATATCTATAATATATATAAAATGCAACATCTTTCTGTCTGTCTGTCTGTCCGTTAGTGCGCTTATCCCTCGAGAACCACTTATCGGATTTTCTTGATTTTTTAAATTCATACATATGTTCTCTGACCAGGTTATAGACATATATTTTATTACATCTATAATATATATAAAATGCAACGTATCTCTGTCTGTCTGTCTGTCTATCTGTCTGTCCGTTAGTGGGCTTATCACTGGAGAATCACTTATCCGATTTACGTACTTTTTTTTTAAACATACATATGTTCTCTGGCCAGGTTATCTATAATCTTCTATCTATAATATATATAAAATGCAACGTCTCTCTGTCTGTCTGTCTGCCTGTCTCTCTGCCTGTCTGTCCGTTAGTGCGTTTATCACTGGAGAATCACTTATTCGATTTACGTGCTTTTTTTTAAAACATACATTTGTTCTCTGGCCAGGTTATCTATCTATAATATATGTATATATATATATATATATATATATATATAATGCAACGTCTCTCTGTCTATCTATCTGTCTGTCTGTCCGTTAGTGCGTTACGTGCTTTTTTTTTAAACATACATGTGTTCTCTGGCCAAGTTATAGGATATATTTTATTGCGTTAGGTAACGTAAAGAATAAGGAATGACGATAATAGTGAATCAAGTCGGAAAAAAGGTAACCGTTAGCGTGTTCTCTTTGCAATACACTGCGTAAACCAATAAATATGGAACAATATCATGTTGCAAAGAATATAATATATATAAAATGCAGCGTCTCTCTGTCTGTCTGTCTGTCCATCAGTGCGCTTATCACTTGAGAACCACTTATCCGATTTACGTGTTTTCATAAATTTATACATACGTTCTATATAATTCAATATAAGCCTAGATAATGGGAGATAAGATGAGGTAATGGGTGATAAGTATAAATAATGGGAGATAAGGAGAAATAATGGGAGATAAGCAGAGATAAGTCTAGATAATGGGAGTTATGGTGAGATAACGGGAGATAAGGAGAAATAATGGGAGATAAGGGGAAATAATGGCAGATATTTTATTATGTTAGGTAACATGAGGAACAATCAGTGACGATAGTAGTGAATCAAGTCCACGCGAGCGGAGCCGCGGGCACGGCTAGTTAATTATATATTACAGCTGATATTTTGTTTACTAGAGCTACAATACCAAGTAAACTAGGAAATCAGCATGTTTTCTAAGATATCTAGAAAGTAAGATATGAAAATAAAAGTGTGTGCAAGGTGCACGTACACCTGATGTAACCTGCAGTAACGAATTTTATAATTACACATACTTACTCCTCAAATTGTTCGTCTTCGTCTTCTAAACCTTCTTCTGGGCCAAGGAATTCTGCTTTAAATCTAGCATAGTCTGGATCTATAAATATGTCATATTCTGTTAAAAACTTGTGAGATTAAGTAATCATTGAAATATTAAGCAGTCAGTTTTATTATGTAAAAAGATATAAATCAAAAATAAACATATCGAATTCGAACAAAACAACCAACTACACTTCTTAGACATGTTTGTACAGAAGACAGGAGTAGCACACAGTCTTCAGAAAGCCCACATACACCAACAGGCCAATTTACATAACTGTCTATCGCAACAACAAGTAGTAGCTAATACTTTAATATCAATATTTTTTCGCCTAAATGATAAGACTACCAGACAAGAGGAGATAAACCCAATCACAGAAACATCTAAATAAAATGAATATAGTACATCTTCTTCCTTTAGTGCCATACTCTTAAGTGGCGTGTAGGCGTACATATATTTGATCTAAATAAGATGGAGTGTGCCTTCTTCTGCTTTTCTAAGGAGTGTGACTGCATCTGAGATATTGCACCAGTCCCTTACATTACGGAGCCAGGAGTTTTGTTTTCTACCGGGACTCCTGCCTTCTATTTTTCCTATGAGTATGATTTTCAGCAAATTATATCTGGGGCCACGCATTATGTGTCCTAAATATGAGACCTTCCGATGCTTGATTACACTTATGGTATGTGATCTGTCCAAGATATTTTAAGCAATCTTGTTAGGATCCACATCTCCAAGGCCTCTATTCTATTAAGCGACCAGGTTTCTGTTTCATATAGTAGGTTGTTGTTGTTGTTTAGAGTGCAGAGCTCGTCGACTGCGATGAATTTGGAGTTGTTCTATTAGAACGAGATACTTTTTTTTTACTTGTATCTGAAGTGGGAGTATTTGGTCTGTTAGTGTTAGTCTTTGTTGAAAACAATTTTGTCGTAGTTGGTAGTTTGATTGTTTGTTTGTTTTGATTGGTTGCTGTCTGGTCTGTTTGTGGATTGTTTCGAGAGGGGGTAGAGTGTGTGAATGTAGGTTTAATGGGGGTGTGGGAGGTGGTGGAAGAGGATTTGGGTAATGATAATGGGAATTTGGTGGGGGAAAGGGGGTTTGGAAAAGATCAGCAGGATTTAGAGGAATGGATAGGGAAGGTCTGGATATGTTTTGGGAAGGGTAGAATGTAGTGGGGAGAGAGAAGGATTCTCTATAAGATAGGTCGCACTGGGTAGAGACTGCAATTTGCTTTGGTTTCATACTCTTGGTTATGGAGCTATATGAGATTGCCAATGATGGATTCTGACTGAGATACTTTCTCTTCGCGTCGAAATAATTTAACTTCTCCGTTGCTCTAATTTTCTGAATTTCGAATTCTTGTTTGAATTTTGGACATCCCTTATATCTGGGGGAATGCGTTTTATTGCAATTGATACATGTTTGATTGTTAGAGCAGGGACAATCGATGTTCTGGGCATGTCCACATGATGGACATAAAGGATCATATGAGCATTTAGCAGCAGTGTGACCAAATCTTTGACAGTGATAGCATCTCATAGGGTTTTGAATATATTGTCGGACTCTAAATGAATACCAGCCTGCGTAGATCCTTGCTGGGAGTTGGTGCAATCTAAATGATAAAATGAAAGTATGTGATGGAATGTTACTGTCTTTTTTTGACGGAATTCTGAAAATTTCAGTTACTCCGTGACTTTCTAAATTTTCCAATACTTCCTCGTCTGAACAATTTGCAAGATCCTTACATGTTATTATTCCTTTGATAGTGGTTAGTGTTTTGTGAGCAGTAGTTTTTACTTCTTTATTCATTAACTGAACTAGTTTATTGCATTTTTGTTTGATTTTCGTTTGATACTTGAATCAGTAAGATGCCGTCCGCTAGCTTTCTTGTTTCTTCTAAGGTGCCTATCTGAGATTGCAATGCTTTATGAAGAGCAAATGGAGAGATGTTTTTAAAGGAACCATCTTCCATGCTTATTTTGAAATATCTATCGTATATTGGGATTTTTGCTGTAGTTAGCAGAGACTCTCTTCTGGGTCTTTTGGACCCGTAAATTTTTAGTGTTTTTTTGTGGTGACATATGATTCCCACGAGGATCCTAGGAAGTAACTGTCCGCCATGACAGAGCCTGGATATCATGGTAAGGTTTATTTACAGTCAGATGTCGCCTGGTGTCTGACAGGAACCGTTAAAGACTCATTCTGGCTGAGCCATACTTCCCCTCGGCACGGTTTCTAACACTTTGGGATTGCGCAATTTTACATTTAATGGACTAGCACAATACAACGACAAAACATGACTCGGGTACCTCGGGGTTGTCAGGCCCGTACTAGCGAAATCCTGAATTACACTAGCCCCTGAGGGGTGTTTCATATAGTAGGATTGGTCAGATGTAGCACTTTACCACTCGTAGTCAAAGATTTACGGGAACCTCTTGATTGAGGAGGTACGTAATGAATTTTATGAAGGTTGTTCGAGCGATTGATATTCGAGCTTTAGTTTCTTCATATCAATCCCATTTGTCATTAAGTATGGTACCCAGATATTTATACTTGTTGCTCCTTTCGATTTATTGCATGTCTATAAACAGTTCTGCATTATCATGGTTTTGTCGGCTGATGATCATTAGCTTCGTTTTGTTTATGTTGAGGCTATATTCCTTCCCAACTCGGTTGATGGTTTCCACCAGCAGCTACAAGTCTTGAATGTTTTCAGCTATGATTGCTGTATCATCCGCATGTCATAAATTGTTGATAGGGGTGCAATTTATTTTTATTCCTTTCGGATCGTTTCCGAGGGCGATTTAGAATATCGTTTCTACGTATATGTTAAAAAGTAGAAGTAAGAGTATGCATCCTTGTCTCACTCCTTTAGGTATCCGGACACTGCCAATTTGCACTGAATTATGAAAACGGAATTTAGCTGTTTAGCTTCAATATAATTTGTGTATGATTCGTATGTCCTTTTTATCGATACCCATTTACCAGGTGTACAAGTATGAAATGCGGATTTTTTTCTAAAAAAACATGTTAAATTCGGAAGAATGATGAAAAGTGCTTTATTCAAAGTATGCTCCATCGCTTGTCGGTGAGTAAGCTGCATGAGGTAGAACTCCCCAGCCGAGTGCTTCCAACGTGTCGCGAACTGGTTTTGCCGTATGTGATGGAGCATTGTCATGAGGAAAAATGACTTTGTGCTGCCTCTTTCGGTATTCTTGCCTTTTTTCAAGCAGTGAACAGTTCAAATCGGTCAATTGTTGTTGGTAACTTTAGTATTAATCGTTTCCCCAGGTTTTAACAGCTCATAATAGACCACGCCCCTTTGGTCCCCCCATCTTTCTGCCAAAGCGATTCGGTCTTGCCGTCGATGTGGATGGTGCGCCTGGGTCTACCCATGATTTTTTGCACTTGGGATTCTCAAAATAAATCCACTTTTCATCCCCTGTAACTATACGATGCAAGAACGACTTTCTTTTGTACCGAGCGAGCAAAATGTCACACGTGTTTTTGCGCTTTTCCATTTGCCTATCATTCAACTCATGTTTTACCCATCTGCCGGTCTTCTGAATCTTTCCCATCTCTCGTAGCTGATTGGAAACAGCTTGTTGACTAACGCCCAATTGCTGGGCGAGTTGTTTTTTGTGTTTGCGAATCATCTTTGTCCAACAATGCTTACGATTCCACATCTTCGTATTTTTTTGGCGGTTTTCCACGGTCCTTGTCTACAACATCGAAGTCACCACTTTTGAAACGCCGAAACCGTCGTTAGCACGTATCTTGCGATGGAGCATGTTCACCATAAGCTTCTCGAAGTAATCGGTATGATTCAACAGCAGTTTTCTTCAAATGAAAACAAAAAATTAATGCTGTCCGCGAATGCTCTTTGTTCGGTAGAAATTTCGACATATTAAACACAACACTATGCACACACTTTTCCAACTTATCACTCGTGTGCGTCTGACGCTTGTTGATGACACAAAAAAAATGGCGCAGTGTCAAATCTTTATAGCACAAACTGCATTCTGTTGTCTGAAATCCGCATTTCGTACTTGTACACCTGGTATATTAAAATTTATAGTAGTTGATCATGTCTTACATTGTCGAATGCTTTTTGGTAGTAAACAAAACATATGAATACGTCTTTCCGTTGATCATAGCACATCTGTACCAACATCCGTATACAATAGAGAACCTTGTACCCAACCCGTATATTCTTCTGTGAATTACTTTTAGGAATGCCTTTAATACGTGATTCATAAGGCTAGTAAGTCTATATTCCTCGCATGTTTTGGCGTTATTATTTTCGGGATAGCAATGATGTTAGAATTTAACCATTCTGCTGGTATATTTCCAGACTCATAAATGTCGTTAAAAACTCTACATAGAGTTTTCGTATTAATCAAGTTCAATATTTCTGTATTTATATTGTCATCTCCCGGGTTTTTGTTGTTTTTCATTGTTGAAATCCCGTATTCTACTTCTGACTCTAATATGGGTGGCCGCGATACTTTCGTTTTGATTTCGCTTGGAGCAATCTTATGTGTATCTTCAAATAGTTTCTGAATATAGTTTTCCCATTCCGCAGATTTCTTAGGGGTCAATAACGATCTGATTATCCTTAGTTATTTTCAAGATATTTATATTCCAGAACGTATTTGTTATTTCTTTCAGTTTTTTATGAAAGTGAAAAGCATTATGTTTTGCAATCAGTTCCTCGGCTTCTTTACATTGTTCAGACAGCCATGAGTTTTTCGCGTTTCTGATTTTCCTACGGACAATACAATCAATTTCTTTCTACTTTTGTCTGTTTCTTATTTCTTTCCTGCTATCTTCCATTAACTTGAGGATCTCGGTGGTCACCCACTCTTTTTTTGCTTGTTTCTTCCCATATCCCAATATTTGTTCTGTGGTTTATTGTACCTTGATTTTTAGGTAGTCCCACTATTTATTTGTATTTTCTGCTGAAAGGTTATTAGGGTTATTGTCTACGAGGTTTTCTTTCCAACAAATACAGTCTGCGTTTGGGAGCAAAGCCCCAAACCTAGGAACAGTATTCCATCGTTGATCGAATTTGAACTTTGTACAGGGTGAGTCAACGATAGAGTAAAGTTCATTATTTCATTTTTTCCAGAAATGACGAAAACATGTCTATTTTAATTTTTTTTAAAAATACTAGTTTTCAGTTTTGTAGAAAAGTGCCAGTAGCGCCATTGTTTCTGAAGTTGGATTACTCATAATTGGTACGAGCATTCTATAGAGATGAAAAAAAGATACATGCAAAGAAATTTGAGTTAGATGCTACAGGGTGTTCAAAATAAATTTATGTATTTCGACTATTTTAAATTGAAAAATCTCAAATTTTTTAAATGGAACACCTTTATATTATTATTTTTTCTGATAGATTTTACAAAACCCTCCAACTTTTATTAAGTATGTTATATACCTATTTCTAATAGTTTTCGATTTATTTTGAATTTTTCAATTTTTACCCTTGTTTTTAATACACTTACGCTATTATAAAAACATAAGCAAATAGTAAATAATAATTTTAGTATAGTTTAACTTATCTAATGATTAATTATTATGACGTAATAAATGTTCAAAAATATGCCCGCCTACTTGAATACACATGTTTAGTCGTTCTACTATATTTTCCTTCACTTTCCTTAGCAAAAAGGAAGTTATTGTCCTGCACGCAACCCGTATCCTATTTTCCATATCCACTCGTGTTGTAGGAGGATTCCCATAAACACGATCTTTAATGTAGGCTCACAAAAAGAAGTCTAAAGGTGTTAAGGCACATGATCGAAGGAGTGTCTGAATGAATCCATCCCTACCGATCAATTTTTGTGGGTAAGGATCGTTTAAAAATTTCCGACCTTCTCGGTGGTAATGAGCAGGAGCTCCATCTTGTTGAATCCACATTTGTTCCCTTTCAAAGTTATCAACTTCTTCAAGAAGCTAGGGTAATTCGTTTTGCAAAAATTAAGATATCTAGGCCCGTTAAGCGGTGTGTGTATTAAAAACAAGGGTAAAAATTGAAAAATCCAAAATAAATCGAAAACTATTAGAAATAGGTATAGGCCATACTTAATAAAAGTTGGAAGGTTTTGTAGAATCTATCAGAAAAAATAGTAATATATAGGGTGCCATTTAAAAAATTTGAGATATTTCAGTTTAAAATAGTCAAAATGCATAAATTTATTTTGAACACCCTGTAGCATCTAACTCAAATTTCTTCACATATCTTTTTTTCATCTCTATAGCATGCTCGTACTAATTATGAGTATTCCACCTTCAGAAACAAGGGCGCTACTGGCAATTTTTTACAAAACTGAAAACTAGTATTTTTTTAAAAATTGAAATATTAGAAAAACGACTAGATTTAGGTATATAACATTATTAATAAAAAAAGTTATTAAAATTTTACGCAGAATTTAAAAATAAATTAGAAAATAGGATATTCCATTTAAAAAAACATATGTTATGTCGGCTACACTTTTTTGAAGCACGCTGTATACTCAAAAATAATTTTAAACTGTGCCCCTTAACATTCCCTAAAACTATTGTATTTAACATTTTTTCGTCATTCCCAAAACAAATGAGATAATAAATTTTAATCTATCGTTGACTCACCCTGTACAGAATTAACAGTTGTTTTAGAGCAGGGGTGCTCAAACTTGAACTGCTGGCGATCTACCTCAATATTGTTAGACTACGATCGATCGACTCTGAGAGGCTGCAAGTAAGTATGATGCAGGATTGTCGTCTAGGTAGGGTGTATCGTGGCATAGATATTAGTTTTCCGCACAATATGCATTTTTTTAGTCAAGGTAAGTGTAGGTCTGCTCTAAAATGTCAATGAAAAAACTCATATTTATTCAAAATTGCGAGTTTATTGGTTCTTATAAAACAAACGAGTTCTAGTGTCTAAACTTAACTAAAGAGTGACTTTGGATGTTAAAGCGTGGCACTGCATGTCCTCAGCATATTTTTCATAAGATGGTACGTAATAACCGAGTGCTAATCGCATGATGACATATGTTCGTCAGTTAGTCGATTTCGATATTTTGACTTAATTATCTTCATTTCAGAAAATGCAGACTCGCACAAGTAAGTTGACCCAAACATTGCCGTCAGTTGAAGGGCGATTTGCCTTAGATTCGGATATTTATCTTCAGATATAAAACACCAGAATTTTGTATCAGATGCTGTAGCTTTGAGATGTATATCTGATATAATCTGCACTAACTCATTTTCAACAGAACATGAGTCCATGTTAAACTGACTTGCTATTTCAGTAGCTAATTCCTCAATGTTTTTACACGAAAAAGGATAACTCATAAATGATGCGATATTTGCCAATTTACTGAAATCATAAAAACGTATTTCGAATTAGCCCAAAATATTTGATAATTCTGCCCCATAAATATCATAATTCAACTGAGGAATCCTTGCTTTCAAAGACGGAAAATTTTTCAAATCCTTTCTTTTCAGTTGATTTATCATAAGTTGCAATTTACTTTTGAATGCGTTTATTGCGCTACTCATCTCAATAATAGTTTTTCCTTTACCTTGAAGCTCCAAATTAATGGTGTTTAAATGCATTGTGATACTACTCAGTATATATCACCACTACACCAAAAATTGTGATGTCTGTCAAAAATGCCAAATCAGTCAGCCATTTTCCGTTTTTCAGCATCTGAGTGTCATCACCTCTTTCGTCCAGAAAAGCTGTTATTTCGGGCAATAATTCTTGAAACCTTTCTAGGAATTTTCCGCGACTCAACCACCTGACGTCCATGTAAAGAACTAGATCAGTATGTTCAGCTGACTCACTATCTTTCAACTGCAATTTAAAGAGCCGTCGTTGCAAGCTACGTGCATGGATAGAATTCACAATTTTTATTGCAATGCCCATAATCTCCTCCATGTTTAGAACTTTTGAACACAAAACTTGTTGATGTATAATGCAATGGAAGGAGAAAAATGAAGGGAAATTATCATTAGCTCGACACAATGCCACAAAACCGTTTTTGTTTCCAGTCATTGCTGGTGCTCCATCGGTTGTAATGCACACTAGTTTATATATTGGTAGCTTGTAGTTTGTTACAAAATTGAAGAAAACGTCATATATATCTTCGCCACGGGTCTTTCCTTTCAGAGGAATCATTGTCAAAAACTCTTCCTTAGCCGACATGTCACTGAATACCATTCGAATAAAAATACACAGCTGGGCAGTGTCTGTCATATCGGTGGATTCGTCGAACTGTAAAGAAAAGTATGTACATTCCATGATATCATGTTTTAGTTTATCTGCCATGTCCTGACTCATGACTTCAACACGCCTTGTGACAGTCGGACGAGATAACTGAAGTTTTCTAATAGCAGACATAATCTCTGTTTTATTTTTAAAATCTCCAAATAAAGTCTCACCCGCTTCAATAAATGCTTCCTTCACAACCAATCCATCATCAAATGGTTTCTTGTGTTTCGCCAATATATGAGATATTTTAAATGACGCGATCGTTGCAGCTTTTGATTGTTTGGCTGGTCTTGTGAACATGGTTTGTTCTTTTTTCAAACAAGTTATCAAATCACGTACTTTTCGTTTTCTTAATTCACTCTGTGACGGAAAATCCTTTTCATAGTTTTTATGAACCGTTTTATGATGCCTCTCTAAGTTCCCACGCTTAGGTATTGCAACTGACGCACGGCAAATGAGTCAAATGCACTTATCCTTTACCATACAAAAGAAAAATTGTTCCTCCCAATCGTTATTAAAATGATAAGTTTTACTTTTCTTCGCCGCACTCATTTTGGACTATTTATTAATAAACTTTGTATCGATGTATTGCCGACAAGTTACAACTCAGACTGACTCCTAGTCCTGCAGGCGCAACATTTATATCGGCGCAAATGAAGTCTCGAATGTTCCCGTCAAACACGCCGCCCGGAAATGAAAAACGCGGCTTTTCTTTGACAAGTACCGCGCGTTCCTTTGATAAAGCCGCCTTTTGCCGCTAGCAGGGGGTTATTACGATAAAAAAAAAAGTGATGAGGGGGTTATTCTGGCCTAATTGTGGATCGAATAAATTTTAGTAGTTTATCCATTACATTTTGTTTTAGTTACCTAAAACAAAATCTGTGAATAGTTCTATATCGGAATTTTTTTCTCGAGATCGACTCAAAAAGCACTCGCGATCGACTTGTCGATCGCGATCGACCGGTTGAGCACCCCTGTTTTAGAGTGTAAAGTTTTCTTGTTCGAACTAGTATTCCTAGCTTTTGAGAAGCTCTCTTTGCTATACAAGCGATATATTTAGGCCATGATATATTTACTGTAAAGTTAATGCCCAGCGACTTGAGCGACGATGCTAGAGGAATTTAGTGTAGTGATATATGTAACTATATCGGGTTCTCGAACGTTAATTTTTTAAAAAAAAACTGCCACCTGGGTTTTTGTAACATTAAATTCTATTTGGTTACTGTTATCCCAAGATAAAATTTCTTCCAGGCATTTCTTAAGTTGAACGACTTCTTACTGTCTGTGGATATTTGAAGGAGCAGCCGATATTCAAACGTTTAAAATAAATAGATTTATTTTTTACCGAATCGATCAGGTTGATCAACATCAGTTCTTCCATATCTAAAATATGGAATTTCCAATTCCTGACCGTTGTTGGGGAATAAACTCTTTTCGTGTCGTCCATCACTCTAAAATATTAAAAGTTGAGATTTAAAAATTTGTAAGTTTTTGTATCATATTGTACGACTTTGATAGTTCCTGAGATAGAGAAAAAGGTAAAGGAAGATAAAGAGAAACATGTTAAAAATATGAAAATGAATAAGGAGCTGTACAACTACAAATCACACCTGGTAGATGAAAATATTGAAGCAAAATCTTTCATTGCAGAAGAGTCTTTTTATTTTCCGAAATTTACTTTTTATTCCTCGACAAAGATAAATTACTCATAGGTAAAATAATTGTGGCTTTTAATTCTTTAAAAAAATATAAATTCAATTGAAAGTTAACTTGAATTAACCTCTCTTACTAGTTTAGTGATACTTGGCTAGTGAAGTGCAGAGGTGGGTTTATGATAGTTCAGATAATCCTAACTAAAAACTCAAATTTATGTAACCAAATTCAAATACTTAACTATTTCTGATATTAATATAAACATATGTTTCTTACAGATCATTGCCATCCGACGACTATAACGAGACGAGCAAGTTTTTTTTTTAATTATTATTGAACCGACTTGGAAAAACCTATTGCTGGTCTTCTCTTAAGCATATCATCTTAACAATAAAAAAACCGGTCAAGTGCAAGCGGAACTTGCGCAATTAGTGTTCCGTACGTTGGTTGCTTTTAAAAATAAAAAATGTTGTAACGGAAGTATAAAATGATCAGTGACTTCACAAAACACACCCCAAATGAGTTTTCAACAAAGTTTATTTCCAATCTTTACTGAAAATTGATGACCTTAAAATTTCTGTTTTCTTTTTATATAGCAGATAAATTATTACAGGTAATGCACTCGTGATAATTTTCGTTCAATCTACACCCCGTGGAGAATATTCCAGAATTTTTTCAAAATTTTTTGATAAATACTTTTCGAGATAAGGCGGGTGCACAGCGATTTTTCGCGATTTTTTAAAAATAATACAAAGAAAAGTGCGCGCAATTATTACATTATATATATATATATTTTTTACTCGTGTTTTCACAAGCTCTCATTTGACACCACACTCGATTACCTAGTAAAAAATTTTTTTTTTCACTTCCGATTTCACCCCCCCAAAACTAACCCCTTAAGTCAAAATTTAACTTTCAAAACTACATGGGTCTGATGAGGCCATTAATTCCTATATTATTACCAAATTTCAACTTTCTATGACAAATAATTTCGGAGAAAATCGGGTGTGACGGACGGACAGACGGACAGACAGGCACCGAAGTGATCTTATAGGTGTTCCGTACAGAACACTAAAAAAAAACAGAAATTCAAAACATTTCTTTGTTATCAATGCTGATTTACGGAAATTAACTAGATTTTTATGAAGATATTTCCTAATCAGTCACTTATAAAAGCACTAAGATAGGTTATTCGTATCCCACTAAATTAAAAAGTGTTACAAAATAACTTTTTTTTTTACTAAGTAATATTTACAAATGAAAGAGATCAACCTATAAAAAAACTCTGATTATATAGAGGCTACAAGTCAAATTTCAATTTCTGTTAGTTCTTCTCAAAAGTACTGATGAAATTATATGAATTGCTGAGCAGAAAAGTCCGTAATAATTTTTCTGCTCCTTTATTTTGCTCTAGATTTTTTGTTAGTACTAGTATATTAGAAAAAACTGGCAAAATCATAGAAAGTAAATTTCGGTCCTGTAGATTAATATCATTGGGTAATCAAAAATATTTAGATTGGGCTAAAAGAGCTCCGTAGTTACCATGAGAGTTAGCACAGCTTCTTTGGTTCACCATAAATGCGCCATCCGATGCAAAAATGTAAGAAATAAAAGTTACTATTACAGCTGATATTTTTAATGTTCCGTACGGAACACTTACCAGGTGTATAAGTATGGAATGCGAATTTCAGACTTGTACACCTTCATTTGAAGAAAACTGCTGTTCAATCATACCGATTATTTCGCGAAGCTTATGGTGAACATGCTCCATCGCAAATTACGTGTGAACGATGGTTTCGGCGTTTCAAAAGTGGTGACTTCGATGTTGCAGACAAGGAACGTGGAAAACCGCCAAAAAAAATACGAAGATGTGGAATTGCAAGCATTGTTGGACGAAGATGATTCGCAAACACAAAAACAACTCGCCGAGCATTGGGCGTTAGTCAACAAGCTGTTTCCAATCGGCTACGAGAGATGGGAAAGATTCAGAAGCCGGTAGATGGGTACCACATGAGTTGAACGACAGGCAAATGGAAAAAAGCGCAATAACACGTGTGACATGTTGCTCGATCGGTACAAAAGAAAGTCGTTTTTGCATCGTATAGTTACAGGGATGAAAAAGTGGATTTATTTTGAGAATCCCAAGCGCAAAAAATCATGGGGAGACCCAGGCGCACCATTCACATCAACCGCAAGACCGAATCGCTTTGGCAGAAAGGCGATGCTCTGTGTTTGGTGAGACCAGAAGGGCGTGGTCTTTTATGAACTATTAAAACCTGGGAAAACGGTTAATACTAAACGTTACCAACAACAATTGACCGATTTGAACCGTTCGCTGTTTGAAAAAAGGCCAGAATACTGAAAGAGGTAACACAAAGTCATTTTTTTTTTTTAAGACAATGCTCCATCACATACGGCAAAACCAGTTCGCGACACGTTGGAAGCACTCAGCTGGGAAGTTCTACCCCATGCGGCTTGCTCACCAGACCTGGCTCCTTCCGATTACCACTTGTTTGCATCGATGGGTCACGCACTTGCTGAGCAGCGCTTTGGTTCGTACGAAGATGTGAAAAAATAGCTCGATGAATGGTTCGCAGCAAAAGGGGAAGATTTTTACTGGCGTGGTATTCACAAATTGCCCGAATTTAACACTATTTTTTAGAAAAAAAAATCCGCATTTCATACTTGTTCACCTGGTATAAGATCATTTCGGTGTCCGTCGTCTGTCACACCCGATTTTCTCTAAAACTATTTGACATAGAAAGTTGAAATTTGGCACTAATATAGGAATTGATGCCTCATCAGAGCCATATAGTCCCAAAGGTTAAATTTTCACTTAAGGGGTTAATTTTGGGGGTGAAATCGGAAGTGAAAAAAAATTTACCAGGGAATCAAATGGGGTGTCAAATGAAAGCTTGTAAAAACACGAAATAAAACTTAAGCACACTTTTCTTTGTATTATTTTTAAAAAACTGCGAAAAATCGCTGTCTCCCGCCCTTATCCTGAAAAATACTGAATAATACAGTTAAACTCTGAAATCAGTATGTGCAACTGCAGTAAACGCTTTACGTTTTTATGTACGCATTTTAAAATAACAACTTAAACATTCACTTTGCTACCTGGATCAAATATGCATTAGAACCGCATAACACAACAAGTGATTTAAAAATAATACTGCTCGAACTAGCGACGCGGCGGAAATAAGTAGAACAGGGGTTTCCAGCGAGTTTCGGTGAATTCCCTAAATCAAGTCGCGCGGCATCGAGCACATGGAGTGGCAAGTTCGTTATAAACGGACACAAAACATCCAAATTTGGTTCGCTTTATCCGGAAGTTCGTTATAACCGGGTTCGTTATAACCGATAAAAATTTGCATTGGCCTTATGGAAGTTTTTTCATGCATTATAAAGTAGTTCGTTTTAACCGGATATTCGCTATAAACGTTGATTGCAGATATCTGCAACTACATTATAGCAAAGTAACATACGAAAATTGAAATTAAAATTTCCATGTGCGAGGTGCCTGTAAACCTGACATAAACCTGTAGTAAAGGATTTTGTAATTACATATACTTACTCCTCAAGGAAATCAAATTGTTCGTCTTCCGTCATAGGCGGTGGACTAGCGCATGGCAGACATTGTTCCTCATCTTCTAAACCTCCTTGTGCGCCCTCGAATTCTCCAGCAAATTGAAGATATTCTGGATCTATAAATATGTTATGTTCCATAAAATTCTACTTAAAACTTGTTATATTGAGTTGTTAAATATTAATCAATTCCGTGACTTACTAAAATGAACTTCGAGTACTTTATTAAATAATAATAATAATAATAATAATAAAATAATAATATCAGCAGACACACACAGTCACACCCAATTAGAACAGGAAAAGATGAAAACGTGGTCAGAGAAAACACTCCACGGAAAACACAGATACCACATAGAACAAGACCACGTAAATAAAAAACAATCATACACCTGGTTACGGGATGGGCAGCTATTCCCTGAGACTGAAGGCTTCTTACTTGCCATCCAGGATAAAGTCATATTAACCAGAAACTACCAAAAGCATATCATCAAAGACCCGACTATTGCAGAGGACAGATGTAGGAAATGCCACCAGCAGAAAGAAACGATCGAACACATAACGAGCGGATGTAAAATATTGGCCGGAACGGAGTACACAGCCAGGCATGATTCAGCTGCCAAAGTGGTTCACCAAGCACTGGCCACAACATACAGACTCATAGAAAACACAGATCCCTACTACAAATACACGCCAACATCCATACTTGAAAATGAAGATTACAAGCTCTACTGGGATATCGGTATCCATACAGATAAAACAGTCTCCGCCAATAGACCCGATGTTACTTTTCAGTGCAAAAAAGGAAAAGTCACCTATCTGATTGACATAGCTGTCCCCAACGACACAAACATCCAAGTGAAATACACAGAAAAAATTTCCAAATACACAGACCTTGCAACGGAAATAAAAAGGCTATGGAGACAGGAAAAAAGTCATCATTGTCCCCCTCATTATATCAGCCACAGGCCTTACACCAATAACATTCACACCACATTTAGTGCAATTGGGACTCAACACGGACATACACAGAAACATTCAGAAGTCAGTGATTTTGAAAACATGTAACATTGTCAGGTCATTCCTTAATACGGAATGGTAATAGCGTTTGTGCTGACTTGGTTTTGGCCCGTCAGCCAAACATGGAACCACATTGATCAAATGTGAGAAAGAAGAACTTTATGTAATAAATAATAATACAAATACAAGCACTTAGGGCACTTAGGAAATTCTTTCACACCAAGCAAACCAGCCTCCACACAGCAATAGTCAAAGCAGACAAAAACTATACCCCACTCGACTTATCCCGGGTAGACCACCCAGCAGATACACACAGTCACATCCAATTACAACAGGAAAAGATGAAAACGTGGTCAGAAAAAACACTCCATGGAAAACACAGATACCACATAGAACAAGACCATGTAAATAAAAAACAATCATACACCTGGTTACGGGATGGGCAGCTTTTCCCGGAAACAGAAGGCTTCTTACTTGCCATCCAGGATAAAGTCATATTAAGCAGAAACTACCAAAAGCATATCATCAAAGACCCAACTATTACAGAAGACAGATGCAGAAAATGCCATCAGCAGAAAGAAACGATCGAACACATAACAAGCGGATGTAAAATATTAGCCGGAACGGAATACACAGCCAGACATGACTCAGCGGCAAAAGTAGTTCACCAAGCACTAACCACCACATACAAGCTCATAGAAAACACAGATTCCTACTACAAGTACCCACCAACATCCGTACTTGAAAATAAAGATTACAAACTCTACTGGGACATCAGTATCCATACAGATAAAACAGTCTCCGCCAATAGACCCGATATTACTTTTCAGTGCAAAAAAGAAAAAGTCACCTATCTAATTGACATAGCTGTCCCCAACGACACAAACATCCAAACGAAATACACAGAAAAAATTTCCAAATACACAGACCTTGCAACGGAAATAAAAAGGCTATGGAAACAAGAAAAAGTCATCATTGTCCCCTCATTATATCAGCCACAGGCCTTACACCAACAACATTCACACCGCACTTAGTACAATTAGGACTCAACGCAAACATACACAAAAACATTCAAAAGTCAGTGATTTTGAAAACATGTAACATTGTCAGGTCATTTCTTAATACACAATGGTAATGCGTTTGTGCTGACTTGGTTTGCGCCCGTCAACCAAACATGGAACCACATTGACCAAATGTGAGAAAGAAGAACTTTTTTGTAATAATAATAATAATAAAAAGATTACAAACTCTACTGGGACATTAGTATCCATACAGACAAAACAGTCTCCGCCAATAGACCAGAAGTTACTATTCAGTGCAAAAAAGAAAAAGTCACCTATCTAATTGTCATATCTGTCCCCAACGACACAAATATCCAAACGAAATACACAGAAAAAGTTTCCAAATACACAGACCTTGCAACGGAAATAAAAAGGCTATGGAAGCAAGAAAAAGTCATCATTGTCCCCCTCATTATATCAGCCACAGGACTTACACCAATAACATTCACACCACACTTAGTACAATTAGGACTCAACACAAACATACATAAAAACATGCAGAAGTCAGTGATTTTGAAAACATGTAACATTGTCAGGTCATTCCTTAATACACAATGGTAATGCGCTTGTGCTGACTTGGTTTTGGCCCGTCAGCCAAACATGGAATCACATTGACTAAATGTGAGAAAGAAGAAGATTTTTTGTATAATAATAAAAAAAAACCTCAGGCAATTTCTCGCGCAAATTATGAAAACATGGAAAACCAAAATAAACCTAAAAACACAAACCGAACGCATCCAAACAGAAGAGCTGTACATCAGAAGGGGTATATTTCAGGGAGATTCGCTCAGCGCTCTATGGTTTTGCCTCTGTCTCAATCCACTCTCAAATACACTAAACAGAACAGACCATGGCTTCAACATCAGACATCAAAAAGTGAACCAAGATAAAAGAAACCACCTCCTATATATGGATGACATAAAACTCTACGCTGCCACAGAAACACAGTTGAAAGAACTCCTCAAAATCACAGAAACATTCACCTTAGATATCAATATGGAATTTGGTATAAGTAAATGTAAAGTGCTCCACATCAACAAAGGCCAATGGCAAGGTTACCATGAGACAGAAACTATCAACAACGAAATACTCGATAATATGCTCGACAAAAAAACATACAAATATCTAGGCTTCCAACAAAGCACCAAACTTAACCACACTCACATCAAGACGGGGCTCATAACCGAATTCAAAAACAGACTGACGAAACTTTTACAAACAAAACTCAACTCAAAGAATCTCACTAAAGCTATCAACACGTTCGCCATACCAATACTCACATATTCATTTGGTATCATCAAATGGTTACACACGGACATAGAAAACATTGACATCCTTATACGTTCTCAATTTACCAAATACAGGAAATTACAGCCCAACGCATGCAAAGAGAGACTTACTATCGAGAGGAAGGCAGGAGGAAGAGGAATCATAGACATAAGATCACTACACACAAAACAAATACAAGCACAATTCTTTCACACCAAGCAAATCAGCGTCCACACAGCAACAGTCAAAGCAGACAAAAACCATACCCCACTCGACTTATCCCGGGTAGACCACCCAGCAGATACACATAGTCACACCCAATTACAACAGGAAAAGATGAAAACGTGGTCAGAAAAAACACTCCACGGAAAACAGATACCACATAGAACAAGACCACGTAAATAAAAAACAATCATACACCTGGTTACGGGATGGGCAGCTATTCCCGGAAACAGAAGGCTTCTTACTTGCCATCCAGGATAAAGTCATATTAACCAGAAACTACCAAAAGCATATCATCAAAGACCCAACTATTACAGAAGACAGATGCAGGAAATACCACCAGCAGAAAGAAACGATCGAACACATAACAAGCGGATGTAAAATATTGGCCGGAACGGAATACACAGCCAGACATGACTCAGCGGCAAAAGTAGTTCACCAAGCACTAGCCACAACATACAAGCTCATAGAAAACACAGATCCCTACTACAAATACACACCAACATCCGTACTTGAAAATAAAGATTACAAACTCTACTGGGACATTAGTATCCATACAGACAAAACAGTTTCCGCCAATAGACCAGACGTTACTCTTCAGTGCAAAAAAGAAAAAGTCACCTATCTAATTGACATATCTGCCCCCAACGAGACAAACATCCAAACGAAATACACAGAAAAAATTTCCAAATACACAGACCTTGCAACGGAAATAAAAAGGCTATGGAAGCAAGAAAAAGTCATCATTGTCCCCCTCATTATATCAGCCATAGGACTTACACCAATAACATTCACACCACACTTAGAGCAATTAGGACTCAACACAAACATACATAAAAACATTCAGAAGTCAGTGATTTCGAAAACATGTAACATTGTAAGATCATTCCTTAATACACAATGGTAATGCGTTTGTGCTGACTTGGTTTGGGCCCGTCAGCTAAACATGGAACCACATTGACCAAATGTGAGAAAGAAAAATAAAAATAATAATAATAATAATCTATATAATATATATAAAACGCAACGTCTTTTTACCTGTCTGTCTGTCCGTTAGTGTGCTTATCATTTGAGAACCACTTTCCGATTTACGTGTTGTTTTATAAAATACATATGTTCTCTGGCCAGGATATATGATATATTTTATTATGTTAGGTAATATGAGGAATAAGCAGTGTCGATAATAGTGAATCAAGTCCACGCGAGCGAAGCCGCGGGCACGGCTAGTTTAAAATAATTTTATCTTACCTGGAGGTGTTCTAAGGAGTTCCTCTTGCTCTTTGGCTCTGTCTGTAAAAAAAAACAGATGCAAGAAAATTAATGAAATATTATGAATATATTTTCTGGTAAAAAATGAGACAATTTATATAATACTACTGAACTACTTTTAGACCAAGAAATATTTTTTGTTTGAAAAATAACTTTCCGCTGGAAAACAGAAAAAAAATAACCGGTCTAGTGCAAGTCGGACTTGCGCAATTAGTTTTTCTTGTGTTGATTGCTTTTAAAATATAAATTTTTGTTACAGAGAGATGACTTCACAAAACACACTTCAAACACGTTTTCAACAAAGTTTGTTTCCGATCTTTGTTGAAAACTGATTACCTTGAAATTTTGTTTTTAGTGTTCCGTACGGAACACTTATAAGATCACTTCGGTGTCTGTCCGTCTATCTGTCCGTCTGTCCGTCTGTCCGTCTGTCACACCCGATTTTCTCCGAAACTGTTTGTCATAGAAAGTTGAAATTTGGTAGTAATATAGGAATTGATGGCCTCATCAGAGCCATGTAGTTTTGAAAGTTAAATTTTGACTTAAGGGGTTAGTTTTGGGGGTGTGAAATCGGAAGTGAAAAAAAAAATTTTTTTACTAGGTAATCGAGTGTGGTGTCAAATAAAAGCTTGTGAAAACACGAGTAAAAAATATATATATAATGTAATACTTGCGCGCACTTTTCTTTGTAATATTTTTAAAAAATCGCGAAAAATCGCTGTCCACCCGCCTTATCTCGGAAAGTACTTAACAAAAAATTTTGAAAAAATTCTGGAATATTCTCCACGGGGTGTAGATTGAACAAAAATTATCACGAGTGCATTACCTGTAATAGTTTATCTGGTATATAAAAAAAAACAGAAATTTCAAGGTCATCGATTTTCAGTAAAGATTGGAAATAAACTTTGTTGAAACTTATTTGGGGTGTATTTTGTGAAGTCACTGATCATTTTATATCACCGTAACATAAATTTTGACTTAAGGGATTCGTTTTGAGGGGTGAAATCGGAAGTGAAAAAAAAAAATTTTTTACTAGATCATCGAGTGTGGTGTCAAATGAAAGCTTGTGAAAACACGAGTAAAAAATATATATATAATGTAATACTTGCGCACACTTTTCTTCGTATTACTTTTAAAAAATCGTGAAAAATCGCTGTCCCCTACCTTACCTCGAAAAGTACTGATCAAAAAATTTTGAAAAAATCCTGGAATATTCTCCGCGGGTTATAGATTGAACGAAAATTATCATTACCTTTAATAACTTATCTGGTATAGAAAAAAAAACAAAATTTCAAAGTCACCAGTTTTCAGTAAAGATTGGAAATAAACTTTGTTGAAAACTTATTTGGGGTGTGTTTTGTAAAGTCACTGATCATTTTATATTACTGTAACATAAATTTTGACTTAAGGGATTCGTTTTGAGGGGTGAAATTGGAAGTGAAAAAAAAATTTTTTTACTAGGTCGTCGAGTGTGGTGTCAAATGAAAGCTTGTGAAAACACGAGTAAATATATATATACATATATATATATATATATATATATATATATATATATATATATATATATATATATATATATATATATATAATGTAATACTTGCGCACACTTTTCTTCGTATTACTTTTAAAAAAAATCGTGAAAATCGCTGTCCCCTATCTTATCTCGAAAAGCACTGACCAAAAAATTTTGAAAAAATCCTGGAATATTCTCCACGGGGTATAGATTGAACGAAAATTATCATTACCTTTAATAATTTATCTGGTATAGAAAAAAAAAAAAAAAATTTCAAGGTCATCAGTTTTCAGTAAAGATTGGAAACAAACTTTGTTGAAAACTCATTTGGGGTGTGTTTTGTGAAGTCACTGATCATTTTATACCACCCTGACAAAAAATTTTATTTCAAAAACAATCAACGTACGGAACACTAATTGTGCAAGTTCAACTTGCACTTGACCGGTTTTTTTTTTTTTAATATACCAGATTGACTATAAAGATAATACACTTGTGATAATTTTCGTTTAATCTACACCCTGTGAAGAATATTTCAGAATTTTTTCAAAATTTTTTGAACCGTACTTGGCAATTTTTTAAAAATCGTACTAAGACAAGTGTAAGCAAGTATTACACTGTATATATTTTTGAACTCAGGTTTTCGCAAATTTTCATTTGACACCGCACTCGATGACCTGGTCAAAAAATTTTTTTCACTTCCCATTTCACCCCCAAAAACTAACCCTTTAAGTCAAAATTTAACTTTTAAAACTTCATGGTTCTAATGGGGCCATCAGTTCCTATATTAGTGCCAAATTTCAACTTTCCATGTCAAACAGTTTCGGAGAAAATCGGGTGAGACAGACGGACAGACAGGCACCAAAGTGATCTTGTAAGTGTTCCGTATGTAACACTAATAAGGAGAAGAAAGACTTTTAATAAATTTGGAAACAATGAGAAATATTCTAATTTTCAGATATCGGCTCTGAAATGGGCGTATATATATATATATATATATATATATATATATATATATATATATATATATATATATATATATATATATATATATATATATATGTATACGCAACCATCTATAGGGTAGGGGCCCCATCCCATTAACCTTATATATCTTTTACTATAAATAACTAAGCGAAAATGTCAAATATCTCAACCAAGAACTGGCAAAAATTATCATAATTTTCATATTTCTCGACTCTAAGAACCTTAAAAAGGACGTAAAGTAAATGTGTATGATATTTTATTTATACGTACCCATAACTCTTCTAAAGCCAGGACTTCCAGGAGATTCAGGTCGGACTCCTGCAAACTGAGGTTCCCTTTGCTCCTCTTCTTCCATAAATTCTCTTTCATGCTAATAGAAGATAAATTGGTATTAATTAGGTAGGATTTAGTAGGAATTTTCAGGATTTGGAAATACAGCCCTCTGGCGTGCAAAGAATGTAATATCCGAAATGTAGCCAATATCTCCAACAAAATATCCAACTGAAAATTTAAATAAAAGGAGTTTTAAAATGCTCAAATTGGGCTCATTAGAATGATACCTTCTTGTAGCGCTGTTTCATTTCCTTTGATCAGTGTTTGCTCCTCCTATAGATATGAGAGTTTGAGCCCATAGCCCAATGGTTGACGTTATAATGAGGTTTGCGTAGTATATTACTTGTAGAATACATGAACACGATGATACTAATGATTCTGCTAACGCCATGTAGCAAAAATAATATATCAGTAAGGGTGTTGCGAACCACGTCGGTCTCTCCGGAAAAATGAAACTGGATATTCCTAAGATTAGAAAAATTATATAGCGTTTAGTATATACATTACATTGGTGATAGCAATACTGAAACATACTATTTTTCGGTAGAAAATATACGGCGATAGCGATATGGTGAAGAAAAGTAAATAAGTCGCGTTTATTGGGTTCACGATTACGTTAACTAAAAAAAGTAAATTGACTTGCGAAATGATGAATGAAATGTGCAATTATTACTGGAAAGTTATTTGAGGAAATCATCAATTTATATGGTATAATAAGACCAGATCAGATAATGATCCGGAAACAAAACTTGAATCTTGAAAGCAAAAAGTCTTGGTGCTCTTGGTTGCGTACAGGTACATGCTCAAAATATTATTAACGGAAAATGGAATTAAAATCTTATATATTTGACCAAATAAAATAATTAGCAAATAGTACAAATTTTAGATTCTCCAACTTCAAAAACTCTGAAAAGAACGTACAACCGATATATATTAATTTCTTTTATTTATAACTGAGCCCAATGCAAAGTAATTAATCGGACATTAAAGCAATAAATCTATCCTTTACAATATAAATAACAACAGTACAACAAACACACGTGGATGTGGCCAACATAGACTAAGTTCATTAAACTATAACGAATCCGCTAGGCTACTAACGGATTTTTTTAAAAGGCATACTAAAATCACGTTGATATACTTTTCGGCTTAAATCTGAACATATTTTGTGCATTGGTGATCCTAACATAATATTCGTAGTAACTCTCAGCAAACCGAAATAGTTCTTTGATCTGCCAGAACCTTTGGGAATAAGAAAATTAAACTCTTCCAACAAAAAAGGGCAACCATTATTACTATTACCGATTTTCAACAAAAATGTTTTAGAAAGAAATTCTCTGCACTTCTGGTGGAGCCGTAGTCCCCATTACTTCTCACCAAAGATGTAGATAAGGTTTTAAGAACAGCTGTATTCTCAAACGACTTACAATTTCTCAAGATAAAGTCCAACAGCGAATTTGGTTTATATGAGCAATAAGGCTTAACTTAGAGTCAAACGGAATCTTGAAATCACATGTATTTTCTACTTTAACTAAATCAACACAAGAATCATATAGCAACCGATATAATTGTTGATAAACGACAGCACTGAGCCCTTACTAGCATTGAGTATACTGGCCTAACGTAAATTCTGTTGTGTTTGTAATTTTTTGCAGTTCTTAAATCTCTCCACAGGTAAGTACAGCTTTAGGTCATTTGCAAATATTTGAATGATAATTTACAACATAAACTTCAGAGATGTCGTTTATAAAAATTTAAAATAGTAGAGGCCCCATATTGGAGCTTTGAGATACTTCCAATGAGGCTCCAAAATATATAGCTTCAAACCCTTCTTCTTCTTTTTCTACGTTTGACTAGAGTTTTTACCCTGTTCGTCATGCCTCATTCTCTGGAAGATGAGAACCCACTTTGGGTCCATCTTATCGGCGGTCGTCCCGGCGGTCTTTCCCCTTCGGTCGTTCGTCCATACAAATTTTTGCCAGTCTGTCTTCGCTCAATCTTCCTACATGTTCTTTCCATTTTTTCTTTCTTGTTCTGGACCATTTTACCACATCTTGAATTCCACATCTTTCTCATTTGGAATCACTTGTTTCTCTGTCACGAATTGTTACTCCTATCCTTAGAACTTTCATTTCTGAAGTTAACATTTCTGGTTTCGCTTTTTTTGTCTCTGCTCTGGTTTCTGTTGCATATGTTAATATGGGTCCTATCATGGCTTTATATATTCTTACTTTTCCTTCCGTCCTTAAGTACTTGTTACGCCACTTGCTACTAGCAGTGCTTTGGTGTTCTGGGCTTGTATTTTCCCTAAGAGATTACGCGGCCCTAGAAGCATTAGGTAAAGAAGACGACAATGAGAAACATATAATTAGAATCTGTGAAAAAGCCAAAGAATCTATAAAGGAGAAAAAAAGACTATACGAAAAATGGCTGAATACAAAATCAGAAGAAGATCTACAGAAATATAAAGAGAAAAATGCAGAAATGAGGAGGATGATAAACAAAGAAAAGAATGAGAGATGGGAAAAATCGTGCGAACATGTAGAACAGTATATAGGAGGAACTAGAAACACAGAGTCATGGAGAATAATTAAAGCATTAACGACTAACAACAGAGAGAAGACGTATATAGAGTACATCCCAGAAAGCGAGTGGGAAGAATATTATAAGAAGCTGCTAACAGAAGACAGACAAGAATTCCAAGAAGAGAACCCTGAAGAAGAACAGAATAAGGAAATAAAAGAGATAGAACTAAGCTATGAAGAAACAAAGAAGACAATAAAAACACTCAAAAATAATAAATCTGCAGGGCCTGGGGTGTACTAAATGAAATGATTAAGTACGGGTCTAATAAATTACATCGAATGCTGAGAAATATATTCCACAGAGCGATAAATGGAGAAAAAATACCAAAGGAATGATCAAAAGCTTACATAGTATCTATATTTAAAAAGGGAGACCGCAGAAAATGCACAAACTATAGAGGCCTAAGCTTAATATCGAGTATGGGACGTTTGTATGGAAAAATTATTAAAAATATCATGGAGGAAAATATAAAAGGAAAAATTAGAGAAGACCAAGCAGGCTTTACGGCCGGAAAATCATGTATAGACCACATATACACTATAAAACAAACAATGGAAAAAAACCTGTCAAAGAATAGAGAAGTTCATCTAGCCTTCATAGACATAAGAAAGGCCTATGACTCAGTACCAAGACAAAGATTGTGGAACGCAATGAAAGAAATAGGCATTGACAAAGAACTAATATACGCAGTAAAAGCTCTCTACGAAAACAACACAGTGAACATAAAAATAGGACATAAAATAGGGAAGAGACTTCAAACATCAAAAGGCCTATTACAAGGATGCTCTACATCCCCAACACTATTCAAAATATACCTCGAACAAACATTAAAAAAATGGAACCAAAAATGTAGTGGAATGGGAGTCCCAATACGAGAAGATTACTTATATACTCTAAGTTTCGCAGACGACCAAGTAATCATAGCGCAAGATGAGGAAGACCTCAGTTATATGGTAAGAAAACTGAAAGAAGAATATACTAAAGCAGGATTAGCAATACACTTTGATAAAACGGAATATTTAACAACAAAGGAGGGAAACGTGGAGAATTTAGAAGTCGATAACGAAACAATAATCAAAGGAACCGATAGATTTAAATATTTAGGAACCATTATTTCAAAAAACGCAACATCGGAAGAAGAGATTAAAGCTAGATTAGGACAAACGCGAGCATGCATAAGACAATTAAATTCCATCCTATGGGACAAGCACATTACAAAGAGAAACCAAACACGCATATACAAATCAATAATACAAAGCATAATGACATACGGGTCAGAAACATGGACGATTAACAAAAGAAATAAATCTAAAATTAACGCGATAGAGATAGAGTATTGGAGAAGATATTGTAGAGTGACACGTATGGGTAGAAGAACAAATGAAGAAATAAGAAGCAGATTGAACATCAAAGAGAACGCAATAAATACCATTGAAGAAAAACGATTAAAATGGTATGGACACATAAGACGGAGCGAAGATAATAGGTGGATAAAGAAAATAAAGAAGTGGAGCCCTATAGGGAGAAGAAAAAGAGGAAGACTCAGACGATCGTGCAGAGACGATGTGGACGAGGCTATGGAGGACCGGGGTCGGACAGATGGAAACTGGGAAGATAGAAACGGATGGAATCAAAGGCTGAGAGAAGGAAGACAGCGTCAGCTGTAGAAAATCCTTGATATAATAAATAATAGATTACGATGGCTTGTGGTTTCAACTCCCAAGTACTTAAAGTTCATGACTTGCTCAATTATGGAGTTTTCTATTTGTATCTTGCATCTTCTCGGTTCCTTGGAAGTAATCATGCATTTTGTTTTTTGATACGATATTTTCATATTATAATATTTGGCTGTTATGTTAAATTGGTGTGTTAGTCTCTGAAGATTGTCTTCATTGCCTGTAATTAAAATAGCATCGTCTGCAGAGTCAATATTATGTGGGCCCATTGAATATCCTGGTTTTGGTCTAATAGCTTCAATTATGCGGTCCATGATTAGGTTAAATAAGAAGAGGCTGAGCGAATCTCCCTGTCTCACTCCCTCGTCGATGGGGATTTCTTCTGTTAGGTCTTTTGACGTGTTTATTCTTATACAGGTTTGACTGTACAGGTCGTCTATCACCTGTATGATCTGAATCGGTGTATTCTGATTCCTTAGTATGTCGAGTACGTCTTGTTTCTTGACTTGGTAGAAGGCTTTTGTGAGATCTATGAAGCACAGGACGGCGGGATAGTTATATTTTAGTGCTTCTTCTATAATTTGCCTCACTATAAAGATTGGATCATTCGTATCTCTGTTTTTTCGGAAGCCTTGTTGTTCTTCTGCGATTTCAATATTTTCTTCTAATTTGTCTCGAATGATTTCCCTGAACAGTTTTGCACCACTGTTTAGTAATGTAATTCCTCTATAGTTGTCTGGTATTCTTCGGTTGCCTGTTTTGTGGATGATTATTGTAATGCTTTTTTCCATAGCTCTGGGATTTTCCTATGTTCTATTATTTTGTTAAATATCTTTTGCAAATTTTCAATAAGTGTGTGGACACCATACTTCAGTATTTCGTTGATAATTGCATCAGGTCCTGGGGTTTTTCTGTTCTTTAGCTGACGGGATTTGTTTTGTTCCTCAGACGTTATTGTCACTATAATGTTATTGGGGTTGTTAACTGCTTCAGGTGTAGGAGTTAGAGTTGTTATCACTTCCGTTCAAACCCATTGTATTAAACACATTGGGATCGCTGTATCAGATATGAGTGAAGTTCATAAATCTCTCACACAAACTAAAGGCTCTGAACCTGGCTAGAATGATCTTGTTGTTTATTTTGCCAAAAACTTTAGATAAGTCTGTTAAAAGTTCATTAGCCTAGCCCTTATTGATAAAATTATGTGAGACATGCTAGACTGATGGTAGTCGACCGTTCCTTCAAGAAGTCGTGTTGTTGCAGAGTAAAAAGCTATTTAGTAAATAGCCATGTATCAACACGTTTCCCTACATTCTCTAAACCCTTACATTACTTTAAATCTGTTAAAGTTAAGATTTCCCTCAGGATTCATACTGTACACTCCTATGTAGCTGACACTTTTTATTCTAGGCAAATTCGGGAGTTTATCGAAATATCTAAACACCCCAACCACCTTATTCGGGACACTAGTCTTTACCTCTCACTAATCTGAAAATATATCATCCATGAAGCTCTGCTGCTCTGCAACCCACTAATAAAAAACCGGTCAAGTGCAAGTTGAACTTGCACAATTAGTGTTCCGTACGTTGATTGTTTTTAAAATAAAATTTTTGTTAGGGTGGTATAAAATGATCAGTGAATTCATAAAACACACCCCAAATGAGTTTTCAACAAAGTTTTATTTCCAATCTTTACTGAAAACTGGCGACCTTGAATTTTTTTTTTTTATATACCAAATAAATTATTAAAAGTAATGCACTCGTGATAATTTTCGTTCAATTTATACCCCGTGGAGAATATTCCAGAATTTTTTTCAAAATTTTTTGATCAGTACTTTTCGAGATAAGGTAGGGCACAGCGATTTTTTTAAAAGTAGTACGAAGAAAAGAATGCGCAAGTATTACATTATATATATATTTTTTACTCGTGTTTTCACAAGCTTTCATTTGACACCACACTCGATGACCTAATAAAAAAAATTTTTTTTCGCTTCCGATTTCACCCCTCAAAACGAACCCTTTAAGTCAAAATTTATGTTACGGTGGTATAAAATGATCAGTGACTTCACAAAACACACCCCAAATGAGTTTTCAACAAAGTTTGTTTCTAATCTTTACTGAAATCTGATGACCTTGAAATTTTTGTTTTTTTTTATATACCATATAAATTATTAAAGGTAATGCACTCGTAATAATTTTCGTTCAATCTACACCCCGTGAAGAATATTCCAGAATTTTTTCGAAATTTTTCGATAAGTAATTTTCGAGATAAGGCCCGGGACAGCGATTTTTGGCGAATTTTTAAAAATAATACAAAGAAAAGTGTGCGCAAGTATAATATTATATATATATTTTTTTACTCGTGTTTTCACAAACTTTCATTTGACACCACACTCGATGACCTAGTAAAAAAATTTTTTTTTCACTTCCGACTTCACCCCCCAAAACTAACCCCTTAAGTCAAAATTTAATTCTCAAAACTACATGGCTCTGATGAGGCCATCAATTCCTATATTATTACCAAATTTCACCTTTCTATGTCAAATAGTTTCGGAGAAAATCGGGTGTGACAGACAGACAGACAGACAGATAGACAGATAGACAGACAGACAGGCAGACAGACACCGAAGTGATCTTATAGTGTTCCGTACGGAACACTAAAAAGGACGTGTGCAAATCGAATTAACTCAGTTTCGGGCCAGATTCCGAAGAAGTCAGTTCTTGGAACAAATTCTGAAGGAGCCGACAGGATGATGGACGAAACGTCAGAATTACAATCAATTACAAACAATTACAATCAACAAAAATAAGGTTATGTTAGCAATTTTAAAGTCGCTTCCTAACAGTTAGCAGATTGTATTTATATTTGAGGGTAGAAAAACTTTAAAATGTAATGCCTCACTTAAAATAAGGGCAACCTGTTTTGTAAACAGAACACGAAAATCTTACCGACAACATTCTCACAATGGCCGAGACTACTAAAAAGAATAGCTGTATCAACGCCAGAACAGTAGAAAAAAACATAAATCAACAGATCTGCTGCTCAACTAGTTTAGAACATCACGGCTGGTGGTTCAATACAACAAACGGGGAAGTTTTGAGAATAGCGCAGTTTTTTTAATTTTTAATTTGACGTAGCATCTAAAGAGAGCATGATATGACAAAATTACATATTACCAACCTCCAGAAACGAATCATCAAGAGCAGTTCTAGCGTCCTCAAATACTCTCGATATATTTGGATCCTTTGCTGTTGATGTCGATGGTTGTGGTTCCTCAAATTTTAAAACTTTTGGCTCCAATTTTTTCGTTATATCCTTCTTAGGGGAACGCAGTGGAGAAGTCCTGTAGGAAAATTGAATATAAGTTAAAAGTGACACTAGCATAACGACCACAGTTATAAATTCAAAAGAATTTCTAATTCTTCATTGTCTTAGATGTTTCCCATTTGAAGAGTCATTTCATTTCATTTAAATGCTATTTCAGTTAAGATATGATTACATATTTTTAGAAAATCATTTAAACTAGGATCATAAAATACTGACGCCTATGTGTCACTACTTAATAATTCATGTTTACCGCTTCTTTTCCTATTTCTATTTTGACATTTGTTTAGCTAGATATTTGACAAATATAATTATGAAACAATATATGCAAGATCATCGCAGTAAAGTTATTAGACTTACTGTGGGTGTCAGGAATAATATATATAAAATATTCTAACATAATGTTGTTAATTGTGTTCTGTATTTGTCCGAGGTGTAATTTTGAGAAATGCTAATGTCGATTGGCTGTTAAACATTTTTTGGGGAACGATCTTAACAGTAAAGTTTACGTCAATAAATTAAACACATTTCATGAATTAATAACCTATATCAGAGCCGAAATTACTGAAATAAATACTCTAATATGTGAAAATGTCATTGAAAATTACGATTCTAGAATCGATGTTTGTACACATAGGCGTGATGGTCATTTGAACAATATGGTATATCATGTATAATTCCCCTCGATTATAACAACAAATCAAAAACATACTATATTTCAGTTATTTAATATTTTATAAAAAAAATCTTAGCGCCTCTTATAGGTACCCCCTTATTTCGTCCATATCCCGTTTTTCGTTCTCCAAAAAAAAAACGTTTTTATATTAATCTACTAAATTTGCTACAGCCCTCTCCATTGTCATTTAGACTCGTTTTTAATTTCATCAATCATTTTTTAATGTTCCACTTTATGCTTACGGGATTGCGTATATTAATATTAGTGAATCTTCTTTTCGAATTTTACTATACTATTAGGTTCTTCTTAGTTTCACTAGACATTTATGCATCTTCGTTGTAAGAATTTCTTTCATTTCGTTCTCTTTGCGTATTTATCGTTATATTTCTTCTTATCTCCTTATGACCCCTTCTGGAATCGATTTCATTTTTTTATTGTTCCCTTTGGAGCTCTCTCCGCAAATTTTTGATTTTCCTTCTTGTTGAAAAATACATTCGATATGTTATGATTTAGACCTTCGGCATATCTAACTAGTGTTTGGCCTCTCTCATTTCTTCGATCTATTCCAAACTATCCTGCTGGTTTATCATCACCTTTCTTTTTTCTACTTTGGCATTGAAATATAATTATGATTTAATGGTGAGTTCCCTTGGATATTACTGCTGCTGTTGTGTTTTTTGTAGAACTTATCAAGGTTCTTCTCTTCTCATTCCGATATTGGTGCATATATATGAACTATATTATATCGCTTGGGGATTTGTAATATCCACCTCCAAGGCTCCCGCATCCAGTGGGCCAAGTCCATCAAGTACCTGGGCGTCCAGTTCGATCGACAACTCGTCTGGAAGGACCAGGTCTGCACTGCAACCAAGAAGGCGAAGCAACTACTGGGCAAACTCTATCCCATCTTGAATTGCTCCAGTAAGTTGTTGCCACGGACCAGGCTTCTGGTATACAACACCATAGTAAAGGCAAGCCTCACGCACGCCTGCCCCACTTGGTGCCAGCTCTCTAAAACAAGGAGAGCTCAACTTCAAGCAGTGCAGAACAAGGCCCTGAGGATGATCACGGGAGCCCCGTGGTTCATGAGGAACCGACAACTCCATGCGGACCTCGGTGTGCCTACCGTAAAGGCACACATGAGGAAAATCCAACAGAAGTTCCTGGAGAAGGCGTCCCAGCACCCAACCCGTGCATCAGGGACGCCTTCCGACTCCCACCTCACGTCAGTCGCTAGTTCCCGAGACCGTCCGGCCCGCTGCTCTCGGACGAAGACGATGACCCTCCTCGCCCGCCGTGACAAGAAGATTGTAAATCTTCATTGAACGTATGATTTTCATCTGTTAAATGTTTAGCGTAATGAGATTTGTTATTTTTCATTCTATAGCTTTGTTTATGTTCCTTTATTCTTTTATAAAAAGATCCGCCTGTTTGTCTTATACGTTTTATTGCAAGTGCCACAGCATAATTCGTAAACCCCCGTTTTATTTTCTTTTTTTGTTTTATTTTTAATATGTCGAGCTAACGTTTTATTTATACGGGAAGCGATGTTTACATGATTTTTATGGAAAAAATTTTGAATTTTATTAGTCAATTTTCCGGTATAAGTTTGTTTTTGTTTGTTTCTGTTGGGCAGGGCGCATCGACAGCTAAGATCATTTAGCGCCCACTAGAGTTAGGTTGGTATAAATAGATTAGACTATGAAGTTGAATTCTTTTAAGTAATTGGTTATCTTTTCTTTAAGTGAGACAAAAGATTTTATGAGGATGGTGATGTTGGATGGGATGCCGTGGGTGTCTCTCAAGTTTTGATGTTGAATGGATTCGATTAGATGTAACACTGATAAGGGGGAGTCACATTTAGGACAGAGTGGAGGGGGATCTCTCTTTAATAGGTGTACATGCGTGGAGTAGGTGTGTCCCAATGCCAGTCTTCTCATTATTACATTATGTCTTCGGTTCAATTCTGTGGAGTTAAGGGGAGGAAATACATTGGTTTTGATGGACCGTAATTTGTTGTTGGGATCTTCCAAGTCCCATTTGAGATGAAAGAGGGAGCTGTGTAGGTGTTTTATGAAGATGTTAAAATCAGAGTAGTGATTCTCTCCCATGTTCATACTGCCCGTTTCTATGGCAAGTTTAGCAAGATAATCCGCTCTGTCGTTATGAGGGTTGCCTATGTGACTGGGCAACCAAAGCAAGGATATGGTACGTTTCTTCAAGGTGGCCGTGTACATCAGATCCAGAATTTGCCTGATATAGTTGAAATTGAGATTTCTAGAATTGATGGCTTTGAGAGCGCTTAGGGAATCAGAAATTATGAGAGTTGGTTGTTGGATGTTTGCTTGGAGGGAATATCTGATAGCCTCCTTTATTGCCAACAATTCTGCGGAGAAAATGGAGATATGTTTAGGTAATTTAAACATTTGGACGATATTATCAAAAAAGAAGGCAGCCCCAACTCCCTTTTCTGTCTTTGATCCATCTGTGAAGAAAAGTAAATGATTGGGACAGATATTGGATAGTCTGTCAAGAAAGAGCTTGTTAAAGAATATGTTTGAATGTTCTGATTTTTTATAGGAGTGCAAAGTTAGGTCAATGTTGGGGAGAGGGGAGAGCCAGGGAGGAAAGGTGGTTTGGAGGGGGTAGTTGTAATAAGGGGGGGAGATATTGTGCTGGATGAGTAATTTGTTGATTCTGTGGGGAATAGAATCAGTGGGGAATGTAATGTTTGGTCTGTGGACATTGACCAGGTTGAGTGAGGATCTGGTATGAGGTCGATGTAGGGAAGTTGAGTAAAATTTTAACAGTGAGAGTTGGCGAGATAGTTGGAGTGACTAAGTGGATGCGATGCACTGTAAGCTAGTGATTGGGGTGGTTTGGAATGCGCCTGTGGCCAGTCGGAGACAGCAATTTTGTATAGTTTCAAGAGGTTTCTTGACATGAGGGCTTGCGGAGTCATAGATGAAGTTGCCGTAGTTGATTCTGGAAAGGATAAGAGACTTGTATAGATGAGAGAGAGAATGGAAGTCTGCGCCCCAGGTCGCGCCAGAGAGCATTCGAATGAGATTGAGGCCTAGGATTTTTAGTTGGTCTGCTGAGGGGATGGAGATGTTTGCAATGGTTAGCGGATTCATTCTAGGACAGCATTTCTTCTTGCAGAAATGAACGGATGAAGATTTATGAGGGGAGAAAATATATAGCCGTGTTTGGTTGCCCAGGTGGATAGTGAGTTAACGGAGCGTTGCAACAATCTGGTGCAATCTGAAGAGGAAGGAGAGGAGGTGTACATCAGCGAATATTTTTGCATTTTATGTTGGGGGCAATGTGTTCTGAGAGTGTACTAAGGGCGATGTTAAAAAGGGTGGGGCTGAGTACAGAGCCTTGTGGGACTCCCAGAGAGGTAGTGAATGGAATGGAAATAATACCGTTGGCTTTCACTCTGAATGTTCTGGATTGAAGAAAGTTGATTAAAAATTTAGGTAAGGCCCCTCTGAGACCCGCTGAAAACAACTGAGCAATGAAAATGTTTTTATTGGTTATGTCGAATGCTGAAGAGAGATCCAAGGAGATGAAAAGGGTGTGATTATTGTTAGAAAAGGAACGTCTGATGTCAGTTTCTAATGATGCGAGGTGGTCCATTGCGGAACGGTGTTTCCGAAAGTCATATTGAAGTGGGGAAAAAAGTTCTTTGGTTTCGATTATCCAGTTCAGGCGAGCTAATACCATGCGTTCGAACAGTTTACAAAGATGGTTCGTTAGTGATATAGGGCGGTAGCTACTCAAAGATGTTCTGGGGTTTGCCTGGTTTATGGATGGGGATTATTGTTGAGAGTAACCAGGAAGAAGGGAATTCCGCCTGTAACCATATGTGATTGTAAAATGTGAGTAGAGAGAGAAGCATATCATAAGGGAGATGTTTGATCATGTTCGGATAAAGGTTGTCTGGTCCTGGGCAGAATGTTTCATGTTGTTTAAGGCTTCCTGGAGTTCTTGAAAAGAGAAAGGGGAATTGTATGGAAGAGATTGGTTGGTGTTAAAGTCATTGATATTGATGGGGGTAGAATGAGAAAGTTGAGTAGATTTGGTGTGGAAGTAGGAGGCTAGTCCATTGGAAATCTCAGAATGGTCAGTGGTAAAAGAATTATTGATGGAAATAGTGGGAATGCGATTACACGGAGAACCCTTCATTCTTTTGACCGCAGTCCATAGGTCGGCAGATGTAATTGGGGATTTAATATTGGAGACGAATTTGTTCCAGGATTCAGTTTTGGCTAATTTGACAATTCTCCTTGCTCTGGCCCTCATTTTTTTATAGGTTACAAAATTTGCAGAAGAGGGGTGATGTTTGAATGCGTTTAAGGCTTTTTTCCTGTCTTTGAGGGCATTTGCACATTCTTCAGACCACCAGGGTACAGGGGGTCTGTTGTGATTCAGGACTAGTTTTGGAATAGATTTGTGGGCAGAGGAAAGGATTGAATCGATGTAACTTCGTAAAAAATCGTTGATATCTGTTATGGGAAGAGGGGGGGAATGACGAGGGAAGAAAAGGAGTCCCAATTTGCTTTAGACAGGTTCCATTTGATGAGGTTATCATTGTTTTCTAGAGATTTAGGAGGGTTGGGGTTAGGGTGTCGGATTATTACAGGGAAATGGTCACTGCCATAGGTGTCTGAGGCTATGTCCCATTCCAAGAGAGACGACAGAGATGGACTGCATAGGGCTAGATCCAAGGTGGAGAAGGAGCCTGAGGAAGAACTTATGAAGGTGGGGGTATCGTGGTTTAGTAAAATGAGGTTGTGAGTTATGATTAGATCCTCGACTATTCCGCCTCTGGGGGAGATCGTATTGGAGCCCCATATGGGGTTGTGTGCATTGAAGTCTCCCAGAAGCAAGATCGGCGGGGGGAGCTTATGAACTAGGTCAGAGAGAGTGTTGAGGGTTATAGGAATGGATGGGGGCAAATAAAGTATAAGTGAATGTATGAAATTTTTCTTTGTTTAGTTGTTTATACGGGTACACCAGTCCTATTGCTTTTTTAAATTGTTTTTTCATTAAAATATTATGAACGAAATCGCTCCTATACCCAATATTTATACTAATTTTGTTTTATAATATTTAATTCTTTCTGAAAATTTTCTTACGTTAATAGTATATTTATTAGTCTATGGATGAAACTATTATAGTTGAGATTTTATGTGTGAACGGGTGGTTAGAATTAGCGTGTATAGTTATATCTGAGTATGTTGGTTTATGGAAGATTTCAAAATCGTGTTTATTCATTTTGTTTGATATTTTTAAATCTAGAAAATTAGTTGTTTCTATTTCTGTTGTAAAAGTAATATGATTATGAAGTTGGTTAATATAATCTAGAAATAGTTTTAATTGTCGATCTGTACCTGTAAAGCAAGTCAATATGTCGTCTACATACCGGTACCAACAAAAAAGAAATTTTTAAAAAGATGAGAATTACTGATTTGTTCTTCTAAATGGTCAATGAAAATTTCAGATAAAATTGTACTAAGAGGGTTTCCCGTTATTAAACCTTTCTTACTTATATAAATCTTATCGTTAAATTCGAAATAATTCTGGTCTAAACACAATGTTAAGACGTCTAATATTTCTTGTTTAATTATTGGGTTAACATTATTTTTATTGAGTAATCTTTGAACCGAAATTATAGCGTCTGATGGTGGTATACTAGGAAAAAGATTTTGTACATCAAACGATATAAATCTGGAGTTACTTGATATAATTAACGGATGACTTTTTGCTCAATTCATTACTATTTTTAATACTATGTTTAGGTGTAAACTTACAATATTACAATATCAAAACCTCAATCAATTTATTTGATAAAGAAAAAGCTGGTGCTGTTATGTATGAAATATTGGAGGAATTGGTGAGTTATTTTTATGTAATTTAATAAAAGAATATAGTTTTGGAACTTGAGGGTTCATCGAGACGAGTCTAAATTTTTCTTTCTCTCTGAAAATGCTTATGTCTTTTAGCACATCTTTAATTAATTTTTGGAAAGTTGCTGAATTGTTTAGAATAGGTAGAAATTAACCAGAAAAAATCCTCAGCTTTATTACTCAACGATCAATTAGATGGGGGAGGATGTCCTTTATTGAACTTGTTCTAGGTATTGAGGTAAATACTGTTAATGAATTTAGTACCTGTAATTAGGTAAACTATATATTCTGTAACATACTTTGTTAATCTACATCGTGCTCCAGAAGAATACACAGTGTGTCGAAACAATTGTCAGCAATAATATAATAAACGTAAGTGGTGATCTTAAACAGTTGTTTAAATTTTTATTCCTAGTTCTTTCATGTTAGTCGAAACGCATTTTTTCAAAGAAATCAAGAATTTTTATTTTTCGTATCTAAGATTTTCTAGCATGGAGTCACTGGAATTTTAACATTATAATCTTGACTTTTCCCGTTACTTACTTAACATTTCATAATGCGACATTCTGATATGTAGGACTAAAAATCAATACGCATGCATATAAAAAAAATCAATAGCTTAATCAATTACTGTCATATCTTAAGCAACTTAAACTGCGAAATAGACAAGGCGAAATCGGCGCCATCGTTGGAAAAAATTTTCTAATTGAATTTTTTTTCATAACCTTCTCCAGGAGATGCCCCTGAAAGAGGATCAACATGTTGCCGGGCGGTAACCTGGTCCGAATTTGTTTAAACAAATTTTTTTTAAACAAAGTCCAAAAATTGAAATTTTCGCCCCGGAACAAGTTTTTTTTAGGTAAATTGGACCATTTTGAACAAAAAATGTCTCTTGTGAATTTTCTCTAAAATGCGCCGTTTTCCAGATATCGGCGATTTTTAGGTGCGAGAAAACGCGAAAATGGCCACTTTCACCTCCCAATATCGGGGTCAAAAATTAAAATTTTCAATGTTGCCAAGTGTCCAAATTAAAGTTTGAGATCTCCTCTACAAATTACCGTAGGAAATATTGCAATATCTTCATTTTTAAATATTGTTTTTTAACAGTTAACAAATTGCGTTCGAGCGCCCGCGGCTGCATCGAAACTGTATACATAGATATATACGCAACGCCCGTACGTAGGCGCACGGAACTGTATACACACTGCGATGCTCTATAAAGCTTTGTTTCTTGATTTCTTATTAAAATTAATATATTTGAAAAGTATGTAAAAAATATTTATTTATTAAAGAGTAATTGTTATATCAAATTTAATTATTATAACAAATGAATATAAATAAAAATTCAATATTCGATTAGGATGGTAGAAGAATTAAAACAATTTTATGAAATATAACTTATATATATTTAATAGAATTTTCGCAAATATTTAAATTACACCCACACATGAGTATACAACTTACGTTGTTGCTTTTGCAATTACATGCATTAGTTTTACAATTTTTTGTACATTTACATTGCCTAATTAACGAATCTGGTATCGAATTTTTTAACATGAATTTGGGTAACAATTCACCTGTTTCTATAGTGTAACCAAATTCTGTTGCATCTAAATGTCGATACCGAGAATACAATGACATTTTCCATATGTACGTTTGTAGTGAAGCTCGTGAAATGTGCAATTTTAAAGCATCGGATGTACATGGAATTTTTTCCAAAATTAATACCATCCCACAAGAACGTTCTAAAATTATTTGTCTAGCATTATCTGCTGTTTCTCCAGCTTTATTCAAAATTTTCAAATACAATTTTTCTAATGCATTGAATTCCATGGCATTTAATTGTAAGCCAGTACCAAGTGGGGTTAATGCATTTTGAGTATCTAAATCAAAGACTAAATCTAAAGCTTTATTTTTTAGTACCTACTTTACTAGTTGTAATCTTGTAAACATTTGGAATGATACTTTAGCTTTTGAACTAGTAATGACGTAGTTGAACTATATATGCAAATTTTCGTATAGACTTTGTCCATTTTAAGACGAGCTGTTGCCATTAGCTTTTCCGCTGCATTATAATCAGAAAGTGTATAAGTTGTACTGTCTTTATTTTTATAAATTTTTTCACAGATCATGCACTCTGCTTTTGACACACTTTTTGATAGCAATGTTGGTTTTTCTTTCTCTTCGGGTTCAATTGATAATAACTGTTTTTCATTATTAACAGCTTCATTATTTTTGTTATGTATGTTTGTTCACTGCTACTTGGATTATATAAATCGTTAAATTTTGTACTTATGTCATCTTTCCGACGATTAGCTGCTTGTTGAATTTTTTGAAATGATTCAAAATTTGGTTGTTGTACAACATCATCACACTTACCACAGAAAATGCACTTATGATCACATTTAATTCGTTTAATAGAAAAAGACATAATTACACATGTACATACTTGTAAGGGCGGAAAAGAAATGAATAAACTATTAAAGTGTCCGACTCTTATTTAAACAATAGCATGTTTGAACTTTTGCATGATACTTCACGTTACAGCGAGTTGCAGCGCGTATACAGTTCCGCGCGCCTACGTACGGGTGTTGCGTATATATCTATGTATACAGTTTTCGATGCGGCCGCGGGCGCTCGAACGCAATTTGTTAACTGTTAAAAAACAATGTTTAAAAATAAAGATATTGCAATATTTCCTACGGTAATTTGTAGAAGAGATCTCAAACTTTAATTTGGACACTTGGCAATATTGAAAATTTTTAATTTTTGACCCCAATATTGGGAGGTGAAAGTGGCCATTTTCGCGTTTTTCTCGCACCTAAAATCGCCGATATCTCGAAAACGGCGCATTTTAGAGAAAATTCACAAGAGACATTTTTTGTTCAAAATAGTCCAATTTACCTAAAAAAACTTGTTCCGGGGCGAAAATTTCAATTTTTGGACTTTGTTTAAAAAAAAAATTTGTTTAAACAAATTCGGACCAGGTTACCGCCCGGCAACATGTTGATCCTCTTTCAGGGGCATCTCCTGGAGAAGGTTATGAAAAAAAATTCAATTAGAAAATTTTTTCCAACGATGGCGCCGATTTCGCCTTGTCTAAAAAAGGTAATGAAAAACCTCTTGATATCTTTCGATGGACCACAAAAATACTATATTATTATAAAACACTAGATATCTACCCACATAAATAACGCAGGTATTCTATAAATATCAGGAATGTGAGATAGGTTGTACAAACCTAGGTTCAAGAAGCACATCTTCCTCTTCAACAAAAGATCTTCCTGCTGATTTCGATCGCCTTGGGATGGACTGCGTCTTGGGGTGGTTACAGGAATTCCAGAAGTTAGGGCTGGGGATGCTTTTTCGAATTCTTCCGCATTTCTTGACACATTTAGTTCATCTTCTAGTTCTGGAAGAAAATAAGAATATTGTTGAACTGGAGCAAATCTAACAAATGCATCAAAAGCCTTTATGTCCTCTAAAATTAACCCATCGGATCGCAATGTAGAGACGTGGAATGAGGATGAGAGATATCACACAATCCAAAGAAAATATTCCGCAAAAAAGGGCAGCGTTCACTAAAACGAAGAGCCTAACATCGACCAGTAATTTCATCGCTCGATTACGAGTGACGGGAACGTAACGGTTTAGATTTAGAGGACAATATTCCTAAGAAATACATTTTCAAGAACTGTACTTTAATATAAAATAAAGGGTTTTTTCATTTATCAATTTCTTTCTTTATTATGAACATTTTTTGCACTTAGCTTATCCATGTATTTCCATAATCTTATTCAAATTTCTTTACAAAACATAATATTGTTGTCAAAATACTTTTATCAGGCACCATCAAGTTTGAAATTTATATAAAATAATTTAAATAAAGAAATATAGCCACAAGGATGATCATGAAGTAAAATTAAATTTGGTATAATGATTTATTTAAAGCAGGCACATATTTCAAATGGATAAACAGAAATAATTGAAAATACTCAGATAGGTGACACACATTGACAATCCTATATACTATTAAATTTACTAATTCGTCACCGGAATGTCAACATCAAAATGCTGCAATTACCGTAAAATATTAAATAGAAAAGAACTATAAGTTCGAGAGTATTTTTTTAAAATTATCTACCTAGCTGAGTATAAAATCTCGCATAACAAACCGTCCTTCTTTAGTCCACTATTTCTCGAAATATTTTATTTCATCCAAAAAACATACGTTTACGTACGCCTAAAAAAACGTTACTACAGTCGCTGTCAAACCACCATCTGAGGATAATTTTCAACCTCGGAAGTCTTTCTTCACATGTTTGACTAAAAAGTCGCAGAGCACTAAATCAGGGTTATAGAGTAAATATTGTAACTGCTCCAACTGCGTGAATCTTGTAGATACTGCAGTTATGGCAGAACAGCAAGATCATCAACGGTTTTAGTTTGCCAAAAATTCGCACAGTTTCCTCTAATGGCTCACTTAAGGTTTTGGATTATCCTTCTGGCAATTTCTCCATTTATTTTGAACTCTTACATATATTCAACTAGAGAAATCTCTTCTTAGTTCGAAAACGATCACCGTCAACTTTCCAGAAAACAAATAAGTTTTCTTTGGCGGTGAAGAGCATATTGCGAACCCACTATATCGACTTTTGCTTTGCAGAATGTCATTGCCTATGATAACTGGCAAAAAATGACCCTCGTCTTTCTCTAAAGTGGCCAAATATTCCTGACAAATTTCTTTGCTGACGGGTTTCTGCTCTTGTCTAAGGAATTTGAGGATCCATCAAGCAGAAACATTCCTCATATTTAAATTTTTATATGTGGTCTTAGAAACTGCAGTTTGGGATATTCCAGCTTCTTTAGTAAGGACCGACGTCTTCATTTATCGAGCTGAGTATAGCAAATACTTACTAAACCTTATGGTTTCCTAAGTTCTTGCTTTAACCAGTCTACAGTAACAGAAACATATATATAAATCCTGACCTGCCTAAGTTCACTCGCTCTCTCTTTCTTAAGGCAAAGGAACTGAAATCTTGTGGTTTCAAATACGTTTGGTGCAAGGACGAAAAAGTTTTGGTCAGAAGAAACGATGGCGAGCCTGTGCTCAGAATTATTACTTCCGCACAAGTCGAGAGTATAAAAAGAGATCTGTAAATAGTTCTATTCATATACATATACTTTTAAGATTTAATATTTACAAACATTGTAGCTCAATGGCCTTTCAGGTAAACAAAAATAACAATTTAAAAATAGGACATATAAATATTAGGTCTATTGTTGCCAAAATAAATAGGATTAGGGATTGTATATTGTCCAACAGATTTGATATTTTAGCTGTGTCTGAGACTTGGTTAACACGTGATATTGATGACGTAGTGGTGTCTGTTGATGGCTATGAATTGGTAAGAATGGATCGTGTGCGGGGACGTGGGGGAGGAGTTCTTTTATATGTACGTATTTCTATTGAATTTAATATTTTGAGTAACTTAAAATCTGATACCTCTGAGCAAGTCTGGATAGAATTTAAAATTAATGCTATAAAAAGTGTTTTAGGCGTTGTGTATAGACCTCCTGGCTTTTAAGGGAATTAACGATTTCTTTGATGAATTCGAACAAAATATGTCTAAATTTTTGTTGCAGTGCGAGAATTTGATTTGCCTTGGCGATTTCAATATCAATTTGCTTAATCTTGACTGTGTGTACACTCGGCAGTTTCTTGCATTACTGCATGCATACGGTTTGAAGCAGGTTATCGATGAACCTACCAGGCGTGGACTTACTAACGCATCACTTATTGACCTTATAATATGTTCTAATAGTGACGTTGTGTTGAACAGTAATGTTGACACATGCTTTGACGTGTCTGATCATTTCCTTGTTAGGTGCGAGCTGAGACTGCGGGTGACAAAGTCTGAACCATTTTTGGTAGCATATAGAGACTTTAAAAATTTCGATGAAGGAAAATTCTACAGCGATCTTTTGGAGATACCTTTTGATAATATACTCTATATACAAAATATAAACGAAAAACTATGCACATTTAATGCATATATACTTAACTTATTCAATGTTCATGCTCCTTTGAGAAGTGCACGTATCACTAAGAAGAAAGCCCCGTGGCTAAATCAGGGCTTAAGGCATGCCATGCGTCTTCGTAACAAAGCCTTAACAAAATATAAGAAAAATAAATCACTGGAGAATTGGGAAAGTTATAGACGACTTAGGAATTATGTTACACTAGCAACGGAAAATGAAAAGAAGTTGTATTTAGAAAGTAATTTTCGGTCTAGTAATCCAAAAAATAATTGGAAATTGTTGAGGGATTTGGATATTTCTTCTAAAGTATCTAGTTCTGTTCCTGAACATTTGGGGAATGTAGAAGATATTAACACATTTTTTGTTACTGCTGCTGGCTCTTCGGCTCCAGATCCAGAAACCTTAAACTTTTATTTACAAAATAAAAAACAGGCCACAAGTACATTTCATTTTAGAGTGGCAACAACTGGTGAGATTGAGCAGGCACTTTTTTCTATTGGCTCTAGGGCAGTGGGTACTGATGGAATTGGTATAACTATGTTGTTGAACTGTTGTCCACGCATAACTCCTTTTATTGTGCATTTGGTTAACTCATGTATAGAAACTAACTGTTTCCCCGACATTTGAAAAAGTTCCTTTATAATTCCGTTTCCGAAGGTGACCTCCCCCAAGGATCTGAAGGATCTTAGGCCCATAAGCATATTGCCAACGCTGTCGAAGGTCATTGAGAGAGTGATGGAGCGGCAAATGCGGGAGCATATTGAGCGGTACGGGCTCCTAACAGATTTCCAATCTGGTTTTCGCAAGGATCACAGTTGTGCTACTGCACTTCTCAAAGTTACAGATGATATTCTATCGGCAGCGGACCGTGGTGAGCTCACTGCCTTGGTGCTCTTGGACTACTCGAAAGCTTTTGATCGAATAAATCATACTTTGCTTTTGGCCATTCTCGGTTTTCTTGACTTTGGGGGAGATGCTTGTGGGCTTATTAAGAGCTATCTCGAGAACAGAACACAGCGTGTAAAACTTAATCGTAAACAATCCAGTCAAGTAGTCGCTAAGTGTGGTGTGCCTCAGGGGTCAATCCTTGGGCCTCTACTTTTCACATTGTACACTTCTCAACTTACTGTCAACTTGAAGAACGTCTCAACGCACCTATATGCAGATGACACGCAGATTTATATGTCATTTCGACCCGAACAAATTCTGGAGGCGAATGATAAACTTTCGAATGAGCTTGAGCATCTTCGGAAGGTTTCGCAAAACCATTGTCTTGAATCGAATCCTAAAAAAGTCAGTTACTTTTATTTGGACGAGAGCAATGTAGGGATCAATATCGGGATCTGATACATGTCAGTATAAATAATGACACAGTACAGGTTTCCAGTGTTGCCAGGAACTTGGGATTATTGCTGGACGTTAAATTGAGATTCTCAGAACATATTAGCCGCTGTATCAGGAAAGCATTTGCAAATTTAAAACTTATTTTTAACCAACGACACCTTTTGAATGCCGCTCTGAAAAAATCCTTGTGCGAATCATTGGTGCTGTCGCACTTTGCATTCTGCGACACTGTGTATGGACCCTGTCTTGTAGAGCGAGATGTCAGACGTATACAGCGTATGCAGAACTGTTGTGTGCGTCTAATTGGTGGCATAAGAAAGTATGAGAGGGGACTAAGTGCTGGAATGAAAGAGATTGGGTGGCTAATTATGAGCGAAAGAAGGCATTTACATAGTTTGGTTCTATTTAATAAGATAATTTTCAAAAAAATTCCCAATTATTTGTATCAGAAAATTAAATTTAGATATGATGCTCATGCTTTAGATTTGAGGCATAAATTTACCATCACTCCTCCTTATCATAGAACAACTTTATTTGAACGATCATTTAGCTATCAGATATCAATATCTTACAATAAGTTGCCTGCAGACTTAAGACAATTAAAACCCACCGCGTTTAAACATAGGGCACGCAACATGTTGATAACATTGCCGTCCCGTGCATGATTTGCTTTCTGTTTTGATCCGGTCTCTTATGTCACCGTTGCGTCGAAATGTATTATTGTGTTTTTACCATGTCTCAAACAACATTTGTGTCACAGTTTATTTATGTATTAGTTTTTAGTTGATATATGTAAATTTAGTTATTATTATATATATGTAAGGTTAAATGAGGAAGCCTGGCTTCAATTTCGCCTTTTGTGATTTTTACTCTGTAAATTACAATAAAGACATTATTATTATTATTATTATTATTATACTTTGTCATCTTAAATTGAGTGTGAGATCCCATAGAAACTGTTAAAACTAAAATGTTACTTGTAATAAATAATAAATATATAATGGTTTATTCCCTCTTTAGTAAGAAACTTTATCACTACGTTAAGCTTCAAACTACTCTTAGTTATTTTTTGAAACAAAGCTAAATCGAAATAACCGACCAAGTTCAAGTCGAACTTGCACAATTAGTGTTCCGTACGTTGATTGCTTTTATAATTAAAATTTTTGTTACGGAGGTATAAAATGTTTAATGACTTCACAAAACACATTCCAAATGAGTTTTCAACAAAGTTTGTATTCGATCTTTGTTGAAATTTTTGTTTTTTTTATGTACCAGATAAATTATTAAAGGTAATGCACTTGTGATAATTTTCGTTCAATCTGTATCCTGTGGAGAATACTCCAGAATTATTAAAAAATTTTTGATCAACACTTTCCAAGATAAGGGGGAGAGGGAATAAAATAATAAAAGGAAAAATGTGCGCAAGTATTACATTTTATATATTTTTAAACTGTGTGTTTTCACAAGCTTTCATTTGACACTCTACTCGATAACCTGGTAATTTTTTCACTTCCGATTTCACTCCCAAAACTAACCCTTTTGGGTCAAAATTTAACTTTCAAAACTACACGGCTCTGATCGGGCCATCAGTTCCTATATTAGTGCCAAATTTCAACTTTCTATGCCAAATAGTTTCGGAGAAAATCGGGTGTGACAGACGGACAGACAGACAGACAGACAAATGAGCAGACGGACAGACAGACGCCTCGGGGGACTTTGTTTTATAATATATATATATATATATATATATATATATATATATATATATATATATATATATATATATGAGAGTAAATCTCAAAAAAAAGGGTATTTAGAGGAGCCACAAACCGACAAAAAATTGTGTATGATCTTATTCTGTACGGAACGTTAAAACTGAATCATTCAAAATTTTGTCAAAAAATGTAAAACAGCAGAATAGTAATCCGTAATATTAGTATTACGTCATTTTCATAACTTGGTAGATGATTAAAAAAAACACATTCATATTTCAAATATGGAAAGTGGAAGGAAGCAAACAGACAAAAACTAATGAAATTGAGGACCAAATGTATCAAATTTATAAGTGATGAATGTAAAAATAAGATTCAGTCGCCGTCAATTTTGATTCTAATAAACCTTCCTAAGATTTTTCCTAAATTTTGCTTTTAACATTTTCAAGTCAACAGTCTCTGAAATAAAAAGCTTTCATTTAATATTTCGAAGAAAAATTTCAGAAAAAAAGACAAATAAGTCAAATTATCGAGAAGTAAATGTAATAAAATGTTATAAAAATAATTGTTACCTTCAATTTCATCATCGAAAAGTTCAACGACCGGTTCATCTTCTTCCATTCCGGCATCATACATTGATTTATCTCTTTCTAGCTCTGCTTCCGCTTCCGCTATCAATTTATCGTAATCCGTTAAATCATCATATTCCTATATAAAAGATAAGTCTCATATATACGAGTATATATATATATATATATATATATATATATATATATATATATATATATATATATATATTGGTTGATTTTTCTTGGGTAAATAGGTTCTTTTGAAAAAATGCAATACCAATTGTTTACTGACGTTTCGCCTTATTTTTAAAGGTATTTTCAAAAATCTTTGTTTTTATTCATTTCTGAAAGTCAATGTAAGTGAATTTTAAACTTCATATTTCTTGAAATATGGAATTTAAAATTCACAATATACATATAGTTGACTTTCAGAAATGAATGATAAAAAAATAAGGCGAAAGGTTAATAAACAACTAGCATTGTATTCTTTCAAAAGAACCTAATTATCCAAGAAAACCTAACTAAGTTTATGTAAATGGTCAATAGAAAAATATTATATATATATATATATATATATATATATATATATATATATATATAAAATTATAAATTCTTAAAATATAGGAAATTCATCTTTGGGCTTAAAAATGCATTTTGTATTGACAATCAACTTTGGAACTGACAGTTTCACTAAAAGCTGCACATAAGTTAAAACTTCTAGTTGTTCAACTGAGTTTTTTTGTCTTTGATGTTGATATTTCATATATAAATATCGCCAAAAAAAAAAGGGATTTCGTCAGAATATTTAAGATATCAATCAAGAAATAAGCTCTTGGAACATAGGAAAGTTAATTTTTAGAATTTTAAAATAATATTTCATGTTTATCGGTCAGAAATAAAAACGAATCTTCTTGTCTCGTACTGCAAAGTCTTATAGCTCTAGTTAATCTACTGGTGCTATTGTCAAATTAAACTCCTATTGTTATATCTAACAAGTTTTAAAGTTAGTCCTTTTAGTGAATTTCACCCTATAGGCTTAAATCTTGCCAACATCCTGTCTGATAAAAATAAACTTTAAGTTTTACTTAAAATGTATTTTTTGTAAAATCAAAGTATTACTATTTCAGAAAATGTATTTTTCTAAAATATCTTCCAAAATATCAGCACTGGTATGGTTTCCTGAGCACAGTTTTTAGTTATACTATTCCCTAAAACGTTAATTTGGAAACTACAGGTATACGAGCTCTAATACAAAAATTCGATTAAATTATGTCTTATAAGAATAACTCAGAATATAGATTAATGGTTCTCAAATATGGCACACTTTCAAAATTTTACCAAGTAAAGTTGGAAATTTGAAAAATAATTTTCTGAAATGAAGCTGTACATAAACTTATATCATTTTCCGACGTTCATTTTAAATTTAAGTTTTAAATATGGAAAGATGACTGAGATGAGATAGTTTACTTAAGAGTCGAAAAATTCCATTGCAGTTATTATAATATGAAGAAAAAAACTGTAACTAAATTACACGAACTTGGTACAAATGTTATAGAAACATATGAAATAATGATGAAAACGTACGATAATTGATTTGAATTTTCTGCATGGCTTCGACATTTTCTGGAAGAACGGGAACAGTCTGTAGAACACAAATAGACGGAAATGTTAATAATAATTCTAACAACAGAGTTCTTGATTTCGTGGTGATGAAGAAATAAAGTGGTCGTAACTTTCACACAGTGTCTACAGATGTCACTTAAGTGATAAACAACAATTGACTGTTTTGTAGAAGACTTAAAGAGGTTAAAATGTCGTCGAGAAAGTGTAAATATGATGCTGACGCATTTTGTTATATATGTGGTATATTTATTAAAGTACGAGATATAAAATTTTATATTTAAACGCATGTGAAAAGCCTATTTCAACTGCCCTGTTCCGAATCTAGACAAGCCCTGGGCTTCACATGTTGCTTGTAGTAATTGCAAAAGATGTTTAGAAGGTAAACAATTTTTAGTAAAAAAAATATAAATATGTTTATTTTTATATTTGTTTATTTCAGGTTGGTATCGAGTTGAAAAACGGAGTATGAATTTTGCAGTACCGAGAATTTGGCGAGAGCCAAGTGTCCACGTTATTGACTTATTTTTTCGTAGTAAATCCAGCTAAAAGACGTAGAGGCAAAAATGCGAAACCCATCGAATATCCTGACCTTGCTTCATCTTCTGCTCCAATCTCACATAACCCACAACTTCCAGTACCTGAACCTCCTAAAAAATTGTCTCAGTCAAGCTCATCCAGAGTTCAAATAAAAATATTGAAGATGAAGAATTGTACTGTCACAGGAACCACCGAAACCCCATTTTCTTACCTCAGAAGACTTTAATGACTTAGTAAGAGATTTAAATTTGCCGAAGAGTAAGGAGAACTTTTGGGTTCTCGTTTGAAGCAATGGAATTTGCTTATTGATGTCAAAATAACAGATCAACGAAGTCGGCATGAGACATTTGCTACGTTTTTCACCAAAGAAGATGGACTTTGTTATTGTAACGATGTAAGAGATTTGTTTGAAACAATTGGGATGCCCTGTGTTCCCAGTGAATGGCGTTTATTTATTGACAGCTCAACGAAAAGCTTGAAAGCCATTTTATTACATAACGGAAATAAATTTTCATCTCTTTCGGTCGCTCATTCTGTACATCTAAAAGAAAACTATGAAAGTGTTAAAATTTTACTCGAAGCTTTAAAATATCAAGAATATTAGTGGCAGTTCATTGGAGATTTTAAGATGGCAGGATTTTTAATGGGACTACAGGGTGGATATACAAAATATCCGTGTTATCTCTGTTTGTGGGATAGAAGAGCGGATGCTCAACACTATGTTCAACGATCATGGCCACTAAGAACGGAATTTTGTGTTGGAAAACAAAACGTTAAATGTGAACCTATTGCTGAACCTGAAAATGTATTAGTGCCGCCTTTACACATCAAGTTAGGGCTTATGAAACAATTCGTAAAAAAGCTAGATGAAAAATCTGAAGCTTTTACATTTTTAAAAAACTTTTTCCAAAGTTGTCAGAAGCAAAGGTTAAAGCTGAAATTTTTGTCGGTCCACAAATTAAAAAAAATTTTGCCAGTGAAGAAGTTCCATAATTACTTACTAGTGCTCAAAAAAAAAGTTATAATAGTTTTGAAGCAGTAGTCTCTGGATTTTTAGAGAATAACAAAGTTGAAAATTACCAAGAGCTAGTTAAAAACATGTTAGAAAACTTTAAAAGCATGTGTTGCAGAATGTCTCTAAAAGTACATATGCTGCATGCTCATTTAGATAAATTTGAAAACAACATGAGGGCGTACTCAGAAGAACAAGCAGAATGTTTTCATCAAGATATTATGAACTTCGAACAACCTTATCAGGGCCAATACAACGAAAATATGATGGGGGACTGACTACATTTGGGGTTTAGTGAGAGAAAGTACTTATGAACATGAAAGAAAAAGTAATAGGGTTCATTTTTAAACTTTTTTCCACTATTTTGTAATTTGATATGATAGTAAAAGTTGATAGAAATCATATATAAATATATTTGTTTCAATTTATCAATAAATAAAAGTGTAAACTATGGATTTTCTAAAATACTGTTCAACCGTTCTGCTGGATACAAAAACAAACTTTTTCAGGCCATATACGAGGTATATCCACAAAGTAAGTTCCGTTTGGTTATATAAAAAAAACGTGTACAGATACAGAAAAGATATTTATTGTACAAAAATCTACAACTATTAAACTAATTTTCTACATAGCTTCCGAAATTTTGTAGGCACTTGTCATAGCGTGGCACAAGTTTTTGTATGCCTTCTTCATAGAAGGTTGCCGCCTGTGTTTTCAACCATGTGGTAACATGTTCTTTCAGCTCGTCATCATCGTTGAAGTGTCGACCACCAAGGAAAGATTTTAGGTGTAAGAAGAGATGAAAGTCGCTAGGAACGAGGTCCGGGCTGTACGGAGGATGATCAAACACGTCCCAGTCAAATTCCTGTAGGAGTTCTTTTGTCACGTTCGCAGTGTGAGGTCGGGCATTATCGTGAAAAAAAAACAACACCTTTCGACAGTAATCCTCGGCGCTTGTTCTGTATTGCGCGGCGCAATTTCTTAATGGTCTCGCAGTAAACATGTGCATTGATTGTTTGGCCTCGTGGTAAGAAATCAATCAGCAAAATGCCTTTTCTGTCCCAAAAAACGGTGCACATGAGTTTTCGAGGTGTCACGATTTGCTTAGGCTTAACTTTCGTTGGGGACGAAGTGTGCCTCCATTCCATTGATTGCCGTTTAGTTTCTGGGGTGTCGTAAGATACCCAAGTTTCATCCCCCGTGACTATCCGAGAAAGAAAATCATCACCGTCTTCATTGTAGCGTGTCAAAAACTGAAGCGCACTGCCCATCCGTTGGTTTTTGTGTTGTTCAGTAAGAATTTTGGGTACCCAACGTGAGCAAAGTTTTCGAAATTTCAGTTTTTCATTAACAATTTCATGAATTAGTGATCGTGAGATTTGCGGAAATTCCATAGCAAGAGCACTAATTGTAAACTTACGGTTTTGCTTAAGCTTCTCTTCAATTGCGTGAACCAGTTCATCAGTAATCAAAGACGGGCGTCCACATCGTTCTTCATCGTGCACTTGATCACGTCCTTCATTGAACTGTCTGACCCATCTTCTAACTATTGAATCACTCATAGCAGTTTGTCCGTAAACCTCGCAGATTTGCCGATAAATTTCACTTGGTTTAACTTTCTTTGCATTTAGAAAACGAATCACAGATCTGATTTCACAAGCGGCGGCATTTTCAATTAAGGCTGACATCATAAAGAAGCACTACAAAGAACACGTCGGCAGCAGCGATCTGAAAATGGCGTACATTTCTTCTGCTTGAGTCAGAGTAACTGCCACGCATGCTCGGAACTGCGATCGCAGCGCTGCCGCGGATAGAAATAGAAACGGAACTTACTTTGTAGATATACCTCGTATATTTTTTTCGTCTAACTGTCGACCAATCTATCGAAATTTCATACCCTCTTATCAAAGTCAAAATTCGTGTTGACCTGTGTTATCATTCCTCATACCGTCCTCGTCAAAAACTCTTTTATATGAAAGATATCAACTCCCTGGAATAAATTACTCAAGCAAGACCGTATTTCCGACCACCGTAGCGATTAGACATCAATGTGAATCGGTACTGGCGATTTAGAGATGTCTAGAGCATATGTATTACACTCATGAAAAAAAAACAAAAAAAAAAATTTAAAGATAGTAATTTACCACATTTGAGAATCGGCCTATTTAGTTATCTATAATAATTAATTAATTTTAAAATTGTAAGTGATTATTGCTTTTATTTTTTTACCCCTTTATCTGACTTATTTAAAGAAATAGGGGTAAGCATTAAATATAGTAGCTGAATACTATTTTTCTAATCAGGTATCAGATTTAAAAGGTAACCTCCCGTTCAATACAGTATTTCAATCCTACTGTCGACTCTAAGAACTTTTTTTTACCTTGTCTTCGGCCAAAATTTTAATAGTTTATGAAATATTAGTATCTCACATTTAGCAGGTTATAACCCTTAAGCGATGCCCTTTGGAGCTAAATTACTTTGACGTTTCTATCTCAGTTTTTTATATACTGCACTGACTTAGCCGTTACTTGATGGTGATCCATAATAACTAGGAATAAAAATTTAAACAAATGTTTACAATCACCACTTATGTTTATTGTTGCTTACAATTGTTTCGACACACTGTGTCTTCTTCTGGAGCACGATGTAAATTAACTAACAAAGTATGTTACAGAATATATAGTTTACCTAATTACAAGTACTAAATTCATTAACAATATTTACCTTAATACCTAGAAAAAGTTCAATGAAGGAGACCCTCCCCCATCTAATTGATCGTTGAGTAATAGACCTGAGGATTTTTTCTGATTAATTTCTACCTATTCTGAACAATTCAGTAATGTTCCTTTCTTTCCGTTATGCAAAATTTTGAAATCTTCATTGAATATATGATTTTCCTCTGTTAAATGCTTAGCGTAATGAGATTTGTTATTTTTCATTCTAAAGCTTTGTTTATGTTCGTTCATTCTTTTATAAAAGATCTGCTTGTTTGTCCTATATACGTTTTATTGCAAGTGCCACAACATAATTCGTAAACCCCCCGATTTATTTTCTTTTTTTTGTTTTACTTTTGTCGAGCTAATGTGTTATTTGTACGGAAAGCGATATTTACATGATTTTTATGAAAATAATTTTGAATTTTATTAGTGTACCAGGACAGAAAACTTCAATACTACAAAAGGGATACATACAACATATACCTTAAGGTGCTGAATTAACATGCTGAATTAACATGGAGGCTATCTAATATAGAATTCGATATTTTTGACAAAACTACGGGACTTAAAATAGATGAAATAGTACACAATAAATATATTAAGCAACTTTCCAAACTGAATAGGTTACTTAATAAATATAATGTCAATAACAGATTACACACAAAAAATAACACAAAGTACCATGTTTTCTACAACCAATTTGTCAACCTAACGGATGTTAACTTTAATAATCAAGAAAGTCAGTTATTACGAAAAGGTTTCTAGTATAATTTACCAGTCAAAGATTGTACTAAAACTAGAAAATATTTAGCTGTAGAATGTCAAATAGCCTGTAGTAGTAATTCCCTAGATGTTACGAACAAACATAATTACTAAAATGTTACGCACAGAAAACTTTGAATTTTTTTCAGGTAAATTCCATAATAAACATAAGATCGCTAACCAAATAAAAAACAAAAGTAATGAACATAACATAATTTTTACGAGAGCAGATAAAAGAAAAACTCTAATAGCTATAGAGAAACAAACCTACACTGAAAAAACAATAGATTTCCTAAAGCCAGATGTATTCAAATCCATCAACTTCGATCCAACAATAACTTTCCAAAAATTAGTTAAAGATGTGTTAAAAAACATAAGCATTTTCACAGAGAATGAAAAATTCAGACTTGTCTCGATGCACCCTCAAGTTCCAAAACTATATTCTTTTATTAAATTACATAAAAATAACTCACCAGTTCATCCGGTAGTTTCATACATAACAGCGCCAGCTTTTTCTTTATCAAATAAATTGATTGAAATCTTGACAAAATATTGTAAATTCACACCGTAATATAGTATTAAAAATAGTAATGAATTGATAGCAAAAATTAATCCGTTAATTATACTAAGTAACTCCAGATTTATATGGTTTGATGTACAAAATCTTTTTCCTAGTATACCACCATCAGACGCTATAATTTTGGTTCAAAGATTACTCAATAAAAATAATGCTAACCCAATAATTAAACAAGAAATATTAGACATCTTAACATTGTGCTTAGACCAGAATTATTTCGAATTTAACGATAAGATTTATATAAGTAAGAAAGGTTTAATAATGGGAAACCCTCTTAGTCCAATTTTATCTGAAATTTTCATGGACCATTTAGAAGAAAAAATCAGTAATTCTCATCTTTTTAAAAATTTCTTTTATTGGTATCGGTATGTAGATGATATATTGACTTGCTTTGCAGGCACAGATCGACAATTAAAACTATTTCTAGATTATATTAACCAACTTCATAATAATATTACTTTTACAACAGAAATAGAAACAAATAAATCGATTAATTTCCGAGATTTAAAAATATCAAACACAATGAATAAACACGATTTTGAAATCTTCCATAAACCAACATTCTCAGATATAACTATACACGCTAATTCTAACCACCCGTTCAAACATAAAATCTCGGCTTACTCGTATAATAGTTTCATTCATAGACTAATAAATACACCATTAACGAAGGAAAATTTTCAGAAAGAATTAAATATTATAAAACAAATTAGTATAAGCAATGGGTACAGGAGCGATTTCGTAGATATTTTAGTGAAAAAACAATTTTAAAAAGCAATAGGACTGGTGTACCCGTACAAACAACTAAACAAAGAAAAATTTCATACACTCAGTTATACCGGAAAATTAACTAATAAAATTCAAAATTATTTCCATAAAAATATCGCTTTCCGTATAAATAACACATTAGCTCGACGTATTAAAAATAATTAAAGTAAAACAAAAAAAGAAAATAAATCGAGGGTTTACGAATTATGCTGTGGCACTTACAATAAAACGTATATAGGACAAACAGGCAGATCTTTTTACAAAAGAATAAACGAACATAAACAAAGCTTTAGAATGAAAAATAACAAATCTCATTACGTTAAGCATTTAACAGAGTAAAATCATATATTCAATGAAGATTTCAAAATTTTGCATAACGGAAAGAAAGGAAAATTACTGAATTGTTTAGAACAGGTGGAAATTAATCAGAAAAAGTCCTCAGGTCTATTACTCAACGATCAATTAGATGGGGGAGGGTCTCCTTCATTGAACTTGTTCTAGGTATTAAGGTAAATATTGTTAATGAATTTAGTATTTGTAATTAGGTAAACTATATATTCTGTAACACAATTTGTTAGTTAATTTACATCATGCTCCAGAAGAAGACACAGTGTGTCGAAACAATTGTCAGCAATAATAAACATAAGTGGTGATCTTAAACATTTGTTTAAGTTTTTATTTCTTGTCAATTTTTTATTCTCGACTCAAGTATATTCATTTCTGTTTCAATCGGACGTAACAATTTTCTGACTAAAAGTAATCAAAGTTCATAGGATAATTTGCCCCATTAAACAAAAAATTGTTTATTTCCAGGTAAAAAAAACTATGATAGAAATGTGCAAACTGTTTTGCTTCAAAATATCATAATCCCTTAGAGACTATAGTTTGTCCAAGGATAATTTTACTACAATTATAATCATTAACAATATTATTAGAAGTGTGAGCATAAATAATAAAAAAAAAATAAAGCATGTTACTTAAAATGTTTTGAGACTCAACAGCAGAATCCGAATCTCCAAAGCTTGTATCGTAAAAAAAAATGCATTATTTCACTGAATATGATACACTGTATATATAAAAACTGTTTTGAAAAGGTTATAAAACCTCCAGTTTTTGTATTTAGCATTTATTTCCACTTCTTCAAATATAAGCAAGCAAAAGCAGAGAACAAAATTAAATTAACAACTCTGTACAGTAAAGATATGTTAAAATTACGGGAAGTTTAAAAGCATAATCATCAACTGGAATATCTGCTTCAGGTACTTCCTCATCTTCGATTCCTTGAAGTTCAGCGTCCACATCCTCATCAATAGGCATCAAGTCAGCCCAAGTCAATCCTGCCTCTTCTAAATCTTTTTCAGTCCAGTCGTCGAACTCTGGCGGTAAATTTGCTGGTCTTGGTCCATATCCACCTTTAGACTTACCTTTTCCTTTCTTCATACCTAAATGAACAGTCAATGTCAATTATGTAATACCCTACGGCATGTATGTTACTAAGAATAAATCTAATGAATAATCACTTCACAATGGATATGAGATAAGTAGAAAGACTTAATTTTATTGCTTCAAATATTTCAATGATATACAAGGTGTGTCTAGAAATTAACCGGGGTGGGGCTGTAAACGTTTTTATTTGCAATATTTTCAAAAATGGAGCTTTGTCACCGTCAGTGTATTCCCTTCTTTGGTCCCAACATCGCACCAGTAAAGATCCCCTGCTTGACTAAAAGCATTTTAACAGACATTAAAGTCCATGAAGTTTCGTCCATGACGAGTATTCGGCTACTTCTTATTTATACTTTTGGTATACAATATGAGTTGCAGGTACCCAACCAACATCTCTGAGTTGAAGGCGATGATCATCATTGCTTTAAATTTCGATTTGCCCATCTATGTTTCGTGTTGTTGCAGTGAACTGGAACTCTTCTAGTGAATTTGTAAAAATCATCACTTTCTTTACAAAGTTGGGGCCATTTGACTCAGCACATCAATGCAATTGTTCAGCAGCGCCTCAGTTTATTCAGGTAAGAAGGTACCATCTTCGAACACACTTTGTTCCATGATAAAAGTTTTTTCTAAAATCTTTTACACTGCTCAAAAACCTATATCCTTGAAGATTCAGCATAATATACTTCTTAAAAGAATGAGCGCTGGTGTGAATTTTCCAAGTTTAACAAGGATTTTTACATTACCACTTATTATTATTTTTTCCGGCGTTATTAAGATGCACGGCCCACTTGGAACAAAGACTATGGCCGAACCGAATGGCAGACGATCTTAAGAATCGAGCAGTAGATTAGGGAAATACTACCTTGCATTTGCTTGACTTTAGCGCGTTTACCATTTCGCAGCAAATAAATTAATCTAATTATTTTCTGGTCACACTTCGTATGTGTAAATTCATCTCGATAAGATGCTTAGAGGAAAATTCAAATTAGTTTTAATGATGAAGCTTCAACCCTGATTATCTTTCAGTAAAGCAGATTCAAGTCCAGATAGTAATATCACCATATTCACTCACAATATGTGTATATGAATAATATATAGCATGATATGGTACGGGAGTCAGTGATTAATTTCATATATGATAGTACTGAGTCTCCAAATGAATTGAACTGAGTTGAATAGAACACATAATGAAACTCCGGTAAGTTTTTCTAAGTACTTACATTTCATCCTTATTGATTGTTGAAAGGAATCGAATTTCCGGTGTATTTACGTTATAATATTGATTAAAAATTTAACCCTGATTGAACAGTAGGCGTTAACATAAGGGCAGATATATCACGTACGTCGTTATTCACGTCAGGAGAAGATTAAAACATTAAAATATTGTGAACGGCATATTACTTAGTAAGAATTAAAATTGCGTCTAAAAGTTTACCATCTGTAGATTCTAAAAATGACTGCTGCTGTAAAATCAGTTGATGTTGTTGTCTGACAGTTAAGTAAAAATCACGTGACACAACTTTGCCTTGTGTATATGTACATATATATATATATATATATATATATATATATATATATATATATATATATATATATATATATATATATATATATATATATATATATATATATATATATATATATATATATATATATATATATATATCTATATATATATATATATATACATATATATATATATATATATATATATATATATATATATATATATATATATATATATATACATATATATATATATATATATATATATATATATATATATATATATATATATATATATATATATATATATATATATATATATATATATATATATATATATATATATATATATGTATATCTATATATAATGTATATAATGGTTAAGAAAATAGCTGGTAGGAAGGATGTCCCCTCTACGAATCACCATAAACTTTGCGCCAGTCACACCATAAAAAAGATGTACCCCCATAAACGTTGTGCATTTGATTACGGTAATGATTAAAAAACGCCCCTACTCCAGAGGACGTGAGGGGTGGAGGGAGGTTCTAAGGGAGGATATTCTCTCTCCCCCATAAAAAAGATGTAGGTATCCCATAAATATTGTGATTTTAGAGTAAAAATATGTATGTTTTACAATAAATATAGGACATGTTAGCGGGACCGCCCTCGACAACCCCCACTAACTCGGCACCCTTACAGAAGGAGACATCTTCTCCTACTACCTCCATTGATCTCCCACCCCCCTTGGGGGTGAGATTTATATAGGACAGGTTAGCGTATTATTTGTTGCAATATTTGAGACGACAGCGACTTCTATTCGCTAGCACGTGGTATGAGAAAGAAATGTTATATTTAAAGTGTCTGGGCAACACAGTCAAAGTGATCAATAAAAAGAAAACGACGGAGAATTAGGTGCAAGTACAAGGTATCTGCAACTGGTACTTGGTTCAGGTTAGTTCAAGTTAGTTCAGGTTAATTTAGGTTAGTTCAGGTTAGTTCAGATTCCTCCTCCGTGTAGAGAGGATCGACTTTTACCGCCTCCACCCATCCCCCACCTCTGGTGGAGGTATTCTTTAACCATTACCGTAAGGGTCATCTTAACATTCCCTAAAACTATCGTATTTAACATTTTTTCGTCATTCCCGAAACAAATGAGATAATGAACTTTACTCTATCGTTGACTCACCTTGTACAGGGTATTCAAGGAATCGAACTGAATTTTAAATTTTAAGTGGTTGACTCAATTTACTTGTCCTATTTGGGATATCAACAAAAATCCTTTTACGGGTAAATTTAGTTTTTTATGAGGAAGCTAAATTTAACAGTTTACAAAGTAAACTAGGCTTTAGTTAAATTGCTCTCTCTGCATATAAGCACATCATTAAATAACATTTGTCAGTCCGTTTACAAAGACATATAATGCTTGATATTTCTTTTCAGTCGTTACTGATACACAGGGTATTCAAGTTATGGAACGGAATTTTAATCATTAAGAGGCTTACTTGATTTACGCTCTCTTCCGATTTGGCACAACCAAAAATTCGTTCGCAAACTTAGTTTTTGTGAGAAAGCCAAATAACACGTAAGTTGAAAAGCTTTTGGTCTAGCTACTTAAAACACATTTTTTTTGGAAAAAATTCGACTTTATTCATCAATATACTCTCTTTCAAGAGCGATATAATCAGTCCAACGCTTTTTTAACATTTCTATACATTTCTTGTAGAAGGATTTGTCTTCTCCTTCAAAGTAGGCCTCAGTTTCGGCGATAACTTTTTCACTGGAGCCAAATCTCTTTCCCGCGAGCATTTTTTCGAGGTCTGCGAGTAGATAATAGTCGCTAGGGGGCAGATCTGGAGAATACGGTGAATGAGGAAGTAATTCGAACTTCAATTCATGCAATTTTGCCATCGTCACCATTGATTTGTGACATGATGAATTGTCTTGATGAAAGAGCACGTTTTTTCTTATTCATTTGGGGCCATTTCTTTGCGATTTCTACCTTCCAACGCACCAATAACTTCATATAATATTCGCTATTGATGGTTTTTTCCCTCTCAGCATACTCGACGGAAATTATTCCATGCGCATCCCAAAACCTTCCTAGCTGACTATTGTGTCTTTGGTCGCTTCGGGCGGCTTTCACCCCCTGCTGTCCACTCAGCTGACTGCCGATTTGAGTCTGATGTGTAATGGTGGATTCATGTTTCATCCATTGCAATATATCGCATGAAAAATCCTTTTTATTGGGCTTAAACAAGTCCAAACAGCGCTCAGAACCATCAACACGTTGATGTTTTTGATTCATTGTGAGCAAACGTGGCACTGATTTCTAACAGAGCTTTCTTATGCCCAAATGTTCTTGCAAAATATGACCAATATGTTTTTTTTAAATCTTTAAGGTGTCAGCTATCTCACGCAATGTCACTTTACGATCATCCAAAATAATTTTGTGGATTGTTTTAATGTTTTCCAGTGTAACCACCGTTCAACATCATTTGTGTCTATACGACCGCATTTAAATTCGGCATACCAGTAAATGATGAGTGATTTTCCAGGAGCAGAGTCCCCGTAACACTTATCAAGCAATTACTTTGCTTGAACGGTAAAACAGTGTTTAATCAACACACGAAATTCAATTTTTTCCATTGCTGTGAAAATATCAAAAGTAGGGGCACTAGAACCACTGTAACTTGTAAACTAATCGTCGAAATGTCATGAAATTTTGACACATATCGTTTGAAGGTTGGTGCTTCCTAAAAATTATATGGATTTTTTAAAAAGGGCGACATCTATGTGTTAGACCAAAAACTTTTCAGCCTTCGTGTTATGATAACAAAAAATTTGTCACTTTTCCAATCATATGTGGAGGACGCCATTTTCAAAAGACTAGTGGACTTTATACTCTGTAAAATTTGACAATTTTTTGTTATCGTATTTGGCTTGCTCAGAACCTCTCAGAGCCTTATTCACCTCCTTTCCTCCATGGAAAACACCACACCTATCCATCAGCTTCTCTTTATCGCCATTAACCACGGCAGATCACAATAAAAACATTATTACAACAAAATTTTGGCCTATCAAAAATGAAAAATATCAAAATCATACACTACTATTCACTGATGGCTCCAAATCCAACATGGGTGTTGGTGCGGCTTATTATTCCAAAAATTCACAAAAAATCTTCAGATTACCATCCCACTGTTCTATCTTTGCTGCCGAATTGTGGGCAATTAAAGAAAGCATAAGAAATGTGGTCAAACTCAATAAAAATCGGCGATATCTTATAGTATCAGATTCCCAGAGTGCATTGAGAGCAATTGACTCAGGAAAACTTACCTAAACGTACACTAGATATATCTATGATCTATTATACGTAGCAAAAATTAAAAACATCACAATTGATTTCATATGGATTCCTGGGCATACAGGAATCAGAGGCAACGAATTAGCTGATTCACTGGCAAAAAGAGCCACAATAACGAGCAGAACATAAAAGAAGAAAATCATCCCAATGAATACTATAACCTATTAAATTAAACATATAGAAATCTCTATCAATTGTAGTGGGATTTATTAGACATTTCAAATAAACTCTGGGAGGTAAAGCCCCTTGTTTATCCACCATTTCACAAAGAAACACTCATCAGAAGGGAAAACAATTATGGCGCAGATTGTCTGTGGGTCACATCTATGCAACCCACATCCATTTACTAAAAAACGAAGCTCTACCAAAATGTCAACTTCGTGATGGACCACTATCCGTAAAACACTTATTCGAGGATCCCATACATGAAGACATTACAAACAAAAGTCTTATTCCACATTCACTGAAATCAACACTTTATCCTGAAACCATTTCAACCAATATAAAAAAAATATTTTATACCTCAAAAATATCAAATACTACAAGTTGAAAAGCAAATCGGGTGAGACTCTTGAAAGTTAAGAGTTGGCTCAACAATCTGGATACCCTCTATATTGGTAACAGCTGAAAATAAATTTAAGGTGTTATATATTTTTGTGAAAGGAGGTGTGCTTGTATGTAGAGGGTGACAATTAAAAAATTCTCTTTGGCTTTGGAAACTGTCAAATTTGACAAGAAAATTTTTGATATGGCAAATGAAAATAGTAAATCGGAAAACTTAAAATTTAAAATTCTAGTTAGCTTTGCAAAGTGTCAAATTTATCAACTGACAAATTTCTGTTATCATATTTGGCTTCCTCATAAAAAAAACTAAGTTTAGTACTGAAATAATTTCTTTGTATGTAAAATAGAAAAATAATGAATTAGATGAGGCACTTCAAGAAATGTCCCTATACATATGATTTTTCCTAAAAAATCTGCCAATCTTCGAACACATTGTTTACAAGCCGTGTAATTTTATTGTAACCTAAACACTTTGTATACACATGAGATCCAACCATAACATTTGTGGTAGCTCTTAGCTCTTAAAAATAGTTACCAGGTCGTTTGGGTACAATAAACATGGATTGGGCTGCTACCATCAGCAATTTGAAACAAGAATTGAATTGAACGTCCTGTGTTTTTACAGGCTGTCAAAATTACCATCCTACAATTTCTGAAAGCTGAGACTTACGATAAGTTTTTTTTTTCCCTTAAAATTGGTTTGTTTTGAGGAATATATGTATGGGATACCTTTAAAATATCTGAGTACCAAATCATCTTCACCATAACTTTTTCAGTTACTAAGATCTTCTTGGAGCTTCTTTAGCTTCTGCATGAATGTCATATCTTGATCTCATTTGGGTATTCTCAAGTTCTTTTATAATTTTTAAACATTTAAGTGCAATAATTTCATTAATGAAATACACCTTTATAGGTCATAATTGACCCCATGTTTTATCAGTTCGTCTGACTTTCAACGAGTATTTGGTTTCACGCCCAGTTTTTCTAGTTTGACCTGAGCCCTATCGGAGCCAAACACAGATATATGTATTTATTTGTTATGTTATTATTCACGTATTGTCGGTCTAATTGCTTGATTCAGTAAATCATACTTTAAATTTAAGATTTAAGTTATTTGTATTTTAAATCTTACTTTCATCAATATTTTCTTTTCCTGAGTGGTTAATATTTGGTAAAGGGCAATTTATACTCGATTTTTTTGTTCAAGATCCAACTAAAGTACTTAGCCCGGCATACGTAGAATGTTCTTGTTGGCAGTATTGTCCTTAGACTGTATTACCGACATACGAACCTCTATTCGATCGAAATCTTATTGATTCAACAGTGATCACCTGCAATGTACCAGTCATTATATTTCTTTTGCTTTTAATCAACTTTGACTAACCCTCGGATTTTCTCGGTTCTAGTCATTCATCCCTGGCGATCTACTACCTAATGAGAATCTTTAAATTTGATATCGGTGACACGACTCTTTTCTTTAAATAATTTAGTGAAAACTTTTTGGTGCATGGAAGGAATACAACTCACTCTAAACATCCCGTCCGTATAAAGTTTAAGACCTAGTACAGACTGAAGCAATTTATGACAAACGAGAATCGCTACTTCCACCACTGCTATCATGAATCATCTCCATCTAGTGCGTATGTTGTACTAGAGTGGATCTCTTTAACCCTATTAATGAGATAAGTAAAGAATATTAACGAGACTGTCTAGTACAATATCAGATGTTATCAAAGTCTACAAGTAAAATTATAAACTTAAAACGTATACAACAGGACACACTTAATATTTTAATTCCATTTCTCAGTGGTGTGAATATGATGAAATACTAAAGAACTAGTACTATCATGGCTAACAACAATTAATTAATATTTATTATTCTAGAATTATGGATTATTTGTGGTCGCCATTAACTGTAAGTACTTGGGAAAAAGAAGTGTCGGAAGAAGAACGACTTCATGGCTCAAAAACCTGAGGCAATGTTTTGGAAAAACAAGCCAAGAACTGTTCCGAGTAGCAGTAAATAAAACCATAGTATTAGCCAACATGACAGTCAACGATCGGTAGCGGTTACGGCACTAAAAGAAGAAGTACTTTGATGAAGACTTAGTAAATGATTGGCTAAGTTCTTAATTATTTCAATACGTAAAATCAGCTGTACCTGCTTGCTGACGAATAATAATATCCTAAAACGCATCCAATGATGGATCTTCAGAGAAAAACCATATTTTTCTTTAAATAATAATCCCTATCTAGTTATGGGAGTTATATGTGAAAATTATCCATTGATGAAGCCTGCGTTATAAATACCATTAAACTTACAGTGTAATCTCATATATGTTTTTTCTTTAATTACAAACATGTATAGTTGTATGTTTTCAAAATTAAGCCCCGTTTGTTGGTCAACAAAAAGACAAATCTTATTATTCTTGAATTATTGTAAAGGGTTATGTGAAATAAGTTATTTATTTATTTTATTTATTTAATTAATACAACTATCCTCCAGAACAATCCAATTATAGGATAGGAACATTCAAATATAACAAGTACAAATAGATAAGTATTATCAAATCAGCATTTTAATAATTCTAATAACTACACTACAAGCTAAAGAAAAACAAAAATAAAAAGAGACAGACCTAATCCACAGTTAACCTACGTAGAGATGTCATACTGCAACAGAAAATATCAACCATATGTTTGACCCTTTCATAATTCATGCACATAACGTATATCGGCGAGTACATCCAACAACAAATAGTTTGTTCTTGGAACAGGCATGTAGAAAAAGGAATGGTTTAGGCGAGCGTGTGGAGATGGCACACGGAACCTAATACTTGAGAGGGTGCAAGGGCATTCAATTCTGTTGTTCAAGATTTTATATAAAAACAAGATTGTAGCATATTCTCTACGCCGAGAAAGGCTAACAATATTGAATCTTCTTAATAGAACATCATTAGGGAAACCCAATGTTATGTATAATTATGAGGTGAAAAACGTCAAAAATAGAGTAGGTCGTTTATGGTGAAAGTATCAACAGAGGCAATTATAGTGTTTAGAAAATTCTTACCTTTCACGGCTATTTTAGATGGACCTTTGGTGCTTTTTGGTACCTTTATACCAGTGCGATCACCCAATTTCGATAATCGTTCCGGGACTTGTTTACCTTTCGATTTCTCCAATTTCCCGTGTTTCCACTCCTCTATAATACTTAGCATGTCTCCGGCTTTCGTAGCTATTTCATCTTGATCTTCTTCGCTTTCATCGCCTTAAAAGAAAATAAAATATACTTAAATTTAGTAGCAAACTTCCAAAGATTACAGAGTTTATTGATATATTACTGCTGGCTTTCTTCTGTGTCGATTGGATAAGTGATACTGATATCCAGCCGATCATCCTGCCGGCTTTTTTAGACCCTGTTCCAAGAACTGACTTCTTCTAGCACGAAATCGAGTTCTAAGAAATAGTTTCGTGCTTAATTTGGTAGAGCTCAGTTTTGGAACAAGCTCTAAAGAAGTCAGCAGTATGATCGGCGAAACATCAGCATCACATATTTAATCGACAAAGGAGAAATACAGAAGAATTATATCTATAATATATTTAAAGTTAATGAAGGCCATCAACCTCTGGAGTTACCATTTTAGTTTAACTCTTTAACAAAACGAGTTAGAGGTAGTCCATTTATAATCAATGTTCATGTACAACGTTGTCCAAAAAAATGGACTATGTTGGGAATGTGGAATCTTTGGCACAATGACACTACTCAGTATACGAGGCTGGTTTGACAAGTCCGTGCAAAGTCCGAGAGATGGCACCACCGGCGCGTATCGAGGTCATGTTTAGTTAGTAGCATCTCTTGAATGAACGCACATATTGGTCTATTTCTTTGTGTTTGGCATTCGTGTGAATCAAGGAAGTCGAGTGATTTTCAAGAAATGGACGAAAAAGAATTTCGTGTGGTGATTAAACATTACTTTATGAAAGGCAAAACGCCTCAGGAGACTAAAGAGAAGCTTGATAAACATTATGGTGACTCTGCACCTTCGATTAGAACAGTTTATAAGTGGTTTCAAAATTTCCGGACTGGCCATATGGGCACAAGTGACGCTGAACGTTCTGGACGGCCTGTGGAGGTTACGACTCCAGATATCATTGATCAAATCCATGATATGGTGATAAATGACAGAAGAGTTAAGGTGCGTGAGATTGCTAGTGCTGTGGGCATCTCGACTGAACGGGTACATAATATTTTGCATAAATATTTGGACATGAGAAAGCTATCCGCAAGATGGGTGCCGCGATTGCTCACGCTTGACCAAAAACGGAATCGTGTGAAGTGTTGCAAGGATGGTTTGCAGCTGTTCCAGAAGAATCCGGAGGACTTTAAGCGTCGTTTCGTCACTGTGATGATGAAACATGGATACATTACTATACTCCTGAGACCAAACAACAATTTAAACAATGGGTTACCAAGGGGGAATCTGCACCAAAAAAGGCGAAGACCTTCGGCTGGAAAGGTTATGGCGATTGTCTTTTGGGATTCGCAAGGGATAATCCTTATCGACTATCTGGAAAAGGGTAAAAACTATTACAGGTGAATATTCTTCATCGTTATTGGACCGTTTGAAAACCGAGCTGCAAGAAAAACGCCCGCGATTGGCCCACAAGAAAGTCCTTTTCCATCACGACAACGCACCAGCACACACCTCAGCAGCTGTGGTCGCAAAATTAATGGAAATGGGATTCCAACTCGTTTCACATCCCCCCTATTCTCCAGACTTGGCTCCATCGGACTACTATTTGTTCCCCAATTTGAAGAAATGGCTGGCGGGACAAAGATTTTATTCAAACGAAGAGGTGATTGCAGACACTAATGGATAGTTTGCAGACTTGGACAAATCCTATTATTGGGAAGGGATCAACAAACTAGAACATCGTTGGACGAAGTGTATAAGCCTAAAAGGAGACTATGTCGAAAAATAAAAAAGGTTTACCCCAAACACATAAGTAGTTTTTATTTTTGCACGGACTTTTCAAACCAGCCTCGTATATCACCACTATACCAAAGACCTTATTTTTGCACGCGACGCGCGTTTCGCTAACCATGTTAGCTTCATCGTCGAGTGCAAAAATAAAGTGTTTGGTGTAGTAGTGATATATACTGAGGAGCAAAAAAATGGAGAAAAATTATGAAGGTTGGCAAAACCTACCTCTTGAATTATTCAACTCAATAATGGTGGATGAATATTAGGAGAAAGCGTGAGGTAATAAATTTTACATACGTAAAACCTTACAATAACTTACAGTGTAAGTTACATTTCGAAAATAGAAAAAAAAATTAAACAATTCACTGGTCAACATGATTTTTTTACAAGGAAACTGAATAGAATCCCCAGTTCAGGTTTTATGCTGAATTCAAATATGTTATCAGCTTTGTTCTATCAGACATAGTTTTCTTATGATAGTCATTTTTGTGTAATATACTTCTCTATATTAGGATTTCATTGTTATAAGTCTTGTAGGTATAGAAGTGGGAATTTGTATTCAGAATAATCTGGCATCAGGCAGATTTATACATGTTGAAACATGTTTTAATTTTGTCCAGGCTTAATGATGTTCAAACCTGTCCTATTTTGTAGAAATATTGCACTTTTTTAGCAAGTAGAGGGCCAGTAGCCAGTATTGTAATTGTAGTGAGTCTGGTAACACGTGTACCTACTTATTTTTTGTACTGTTTATTGTTTTTATTTGTAAGTTTGTTTTTATAAACGTTTTAAAATGCCAAGAAAGTGTGTAAATCAACCAAACAATTTCTGCTTGCTGCGTGTGTGTTGAACTGACCTTCAAGTTTCAGAGGCGAAATTTTACACCGCTTGTGAAAAAATGTTATGAGCTTTATTTTGGATGTAAAGCTGGTGATTTTGATAAAGACTGAGCCCCAAATTAATGCTGTGTATCATGTGTTAGGCTTCTCACTGGTTGGAAAAATGGTACTCAGCATATGCCGTTTTCAGTACCTATGATTTGGAGGGAACAGAAGGACTATTTAACTGATTATTATTTCTGCTTAACTAACATTAAAGAAATTACGCCCAAAACAAAATATACAGTTAAGTACCCCAATTTAACATCTGCAATTAGACCTGTGCCACATAGTGAAGAGTATCCTGTACAAAAGTTTCCAGATTTCATGACCTTAAGTGATAGCTCCGACTATGACCCAGTTCATACTGAAGATGGAAAAAGCGAGAGAAGTGACCCTACATTTGAAGCAAGTAGTTCATCAGAACCTCACTTTTTATCTCAAGAAGATCTTAATGATCTTATACGGGATTTAAATTTGTCTAAACAGTCAGCTAATCTTTTAAGTTCCAGGCACAAAGGTTGGAATCGACTCCAAAAAGATACAAGGATATGCATTTATCGTAGACGCCATAATGATTTCAGTGAATACTTCTCTAAAGATGATGATGATGATGATATTATTTGGGCCTGAGCGCATCGACAGCTAAGGTCATTTAGCGCCCCATATTAAGTTTATTGTGTATTAGACTTGGAAGTTAATTTCCTTCAAATATTTTTTTATGTTGTCTTTATGTGTTTCAAAAGATTCTAAGGCTAATTTCAGATTTGAAGGAATGTTATATTTGTCTCTTATGCTTTTGTGGTGTTCCGACTCAAAAATGTGTATGACAGATAAAGATGACCCACAGGTAGGACATAGAGGTGGTGATTCGTTTTTTATAAGATGACCGTGAGAAGAAAACGTGTGTCCCACCGCCAGCCTTCTCAATATTACATTGTCCTTTCTTCCCATGGTGGGGGAGTTCAAAGGCGGGAAGGTACTTGATTTTATGGACCACAGTTTATTATTGGGGTCTTCCAGATCCCACTGTAATTGGAAGATGGATTTATGGATGGTCTTGAGGAATATGTTGAAATCTGAGAAGTGATTTTCCCCTGTATTCGTGGAGTCTCTTTCAATAGCGAGTTTTGCATAAGTATCCGCTTTGTCATTGCCACTGTTGCCGATGTGGCTGGGCAACCAAAGAAAAGAGATGGACCGATGTTTAAGTTTTGCTGTGTACATTAGATCAGTGATGTGTCTGTGTCTGCCATTAAATCTAGATTTCTTGATTTAATGGCAGAGAGAGCGCTCAGGGAGTCAGAAATAATTAAGAAAGGCTTGTTGGAAGTACTTGAGAGAGAATATCTGATAGCCTCTTTAATTGCAAGGAGTTCAGCAGAGAAGATGGTAGCATGGATAGGAAGTTTATACATTTTAATGATGTTTTGTGAAATAAAGGCTGCACCCACCTCTTTATCCGTTTTAGAACCGTCTGTGTAAAAAAGACAGTGGTTTGGATAGTTTCTGGAGATTCTTTCTAGGAACAGTTTATTAAGAAATGCATTGGGGTAGTCTGATTTGTTGTAAGAATGTAGGTGAAGGTCTATGGAGGGGCGTGGTGAGAGCCATGTTGGAAAAGATGTTTGAAGAGGATAATTGTATTTTGGAGGGGAAATGTTATGGAGAGAGACCAAGTTGAAGATTCTTTTAGGGATAGATTCCGGTGGAAAAATTTGGTTGCGTTTGTGAACATTGGCTAGATTGAGAGAGAGAAGGCCATGTAGTTTTTTATAATGATGTTTGTGCAGTAATGGAGGCTCTTGGACATCAACATCAGCCAGATGTTCATAGACTCATCGAAAGTTAGTTTGAAGGCTGTACTACTCCATAATGGAAATTAATTACCTTCAATACCTGTCGCGCATGCCAGTGATATGAAGGAGACATATGAAAATATGAAATTGCTGTTAGAAAAAATTCAGTATACTAAATATAACCGGAATATCTCTAGTGATTTGAAGGTTATAGCTTTATTGTTAGGTTTGAAACTTGGATACACGAGATACTGCTGTTTCCTTTGTGAATGGAATAGCAGGGATAAGGAGTCTCACTAAATAAGGAAACAATCACATAAACGTGAATCTCTTATTCCTGGGCACAAAAATCTATGAAATACCCCACTAATGGATCCCGAAAAGGTGTATTTACCTCCCCTGCACATAAAACTGGGACTGGGAAAAAATTTTGTAAAAAAAATGGATAGAGGTTCTGCTGCATTTATGTATTTGAAATCTGAATTTCCTAAAATAAGTGATGCAAAATTGAAGGAAGGAATTTTTATGGGGCCCCAAATAAGATCATCAATATCGGACGATGAACATTTTGAGGAACTGTTACATCCACCGGAAAAAGCAGCGTGGAAATCATTCAAAAATATCTGTTGTAGATTTCTTGGCAATAATAAAGAAGAAAACTATAGTGAAATAGTGAGTGATCTTCTGATTTCATACAACGAAATGGGCTGCAACGTGTCCTTAAAAATTCGCTTCTTGAACCTAGACTTTTTCCCTGAAAATCTTGGGGCTGTCTCTGATGAGGATGGTGAGCGTTTTCATCAGCAGATTTCTACTGTGGAAAAGAGGTACCAAGGCAAATGGAATCCCAGTATGCTGGCCGACTACTGCTGGACCATTAAAAGAAACATCCCGAAGGCAAAATATGACCGAAAATCATCATATAAAACTTTTTAGGTTAGACAAAATTATCCGTGTATTTTGTAAGTACTAATTATTTTAAAACTTTAAATATGTGCCACAAAAAAACCCTGCCTGATGGATAAAATTTGAGAACATATTTAAACTCAGCATGGAAAAAATAAATATATTCCATTAATTTAGTCCTTGTGAAAGGGAAAAAAAATTTTGTAGACCAGTGAATTATTAAATATAAACTAGAACACAATTAAAGCTCATTACTACTATACATAATTACATACACCATACTAGCCACAATTTCCGGAAACAAAGTCAACCCGAGATATGGAAATTGATATAAATCTCCTGAGAATTTTAAACTGTTAGGCCGTTATTTTAAACTTTTTGTAATTACTACTACAGTATATATCACCACTACACCAAACACTTTATTTTTGCACTCGACGCGCGTTTCGCTAACTATGTTAGCTTCATCAGGAGCGATGATTGACTAAAGCTAAACTACAAATCTACCCTATTTATACTTAGCCTAACCCTTGAATTACTCAAGCGGAACTAATGACATAGGCAAGGCCATCAGTTCCGGTCAAGTAACCAGTAGAGGGGACTATAAGGAATAGGCCCTCTGTCTTTATTTAAACTACTTTTACATTTTATGATTTCCATACTTTCGTATGCGTACAACAATCTCCTATCAGATACATTTTTTATTAATCTTAGATTATCTAATGTTACAGTATGATCAGCTTCAAGGGCATGTTCAGCAATGCTAGACTTTTCTGTTCTATTGTATTTTAAGTGTGCTAAGTGTTCTTCAAATCTCGTTTTAATTGACCTTTTAGTTTGCCCAACATACTTTTTGTCACAATCATTACAACTAATTTCATAAATTCCACTTTTCTCACAATTAGGAATCTTATCTTTGGGATTTCCTAAGATATTCCTCAGATTGTCTGATGACTTATAGACTAAGGTGAGGCCTACCTTATTAAATACCTTATCGAGTCCCTTGCTATATTTCGGATTATATGGTATGGAGACATACTTGATGTTATTTTCTTCGCGTGTAAAAAAGGTGGAGTTCTGAATATTAAACCTAAACTTATGTCTATTTATTAGCTTATTTACTAAGTCATCGTCATAACCATTAACTCTAGTTATATTTCTAATACGATTCCTTTCTTTATTAAAGTTTACCCTATTCAGAGGGAAAGTGACCAAACGATGAACTAAAAAATGTAATCAGGCTAATTTATGTTGTTTGCAATGAAATGAATCATTAGGAATATATCTATCTGTTACTGCGTCCTTCCTATAGATATCAAATTCTAACCTATTATTATTTTTAATAATTAAAATATCTAGAAAAGGCAATTGTCCTTTGTTCTCAACTTCGTAAGTGAATTTAATGGAATCATACCGGCTATTTAATTTAGAAACAAAATCATCAATGTTTGCTTTCTTTGTATCAAAAATCGCGAAAATATCATCCACATACCTATACCATATTGTAGAAAATCATTCATCTCAATCCTTTACACAAAATGAAATTCACATCTTAAACAAAGGTCTTAACTTTGCAGTACCCCCTCCTAGAGATAATTTATCAGATATAGTTGCTCACATTGAAAGTTCCATTAGTACACTTCCAGAAAATAGTAAATAATTTGTTAGGGAAGCATGTCGCAATCAAATATCGAAAAACATGGTTAACAACACAAATTCTAATTCACGAAAAGACATAAAAGTAGTTAAAGGATTGAAAAAGAAAGATGTTTTCTACTTAAAAGCGGATAAAGGAAATAAGGTTGTTATATTGGATAAGAAAGATTACTTTGAACGCGTAGATAATCTTATCGAATCTGGCCCTTATGAAAAGGTAATAAGAATTCCATTACCAAAAGTGATATCAGAGGTTAAAAATTCTTTAAAAAAATGTAAGAACCTTGTCTGCGATTCGCTAAAATTTAAATTAAATGTGAGTAATCCGACCATACCAAAATTGTATTGCTTACCCAAAATTCACAAACCTGGAAAAGCAATGCGACCCATTGTTTCATCGGTCGGATCACCCACATATTTAATATCCAAATGGTTATCAAAAGAACTTGAGAAGTTACCGTTAAATACTTTCTCAGTGAAGAATTCGTTAGAATTCATTAATAAAACAAAAAATCTAGTTCTTAATGAAGGTGAAGTCTTAATTTCTTTTGATGTTAGTTCTTTGTTCCCAAGTGTGCCAATTAACGAATGACTTTGAAAACGAAATTATTCGTGAATACTTAACATTATCTAAACTTTGTATGGAACAAAATTATTTCCAATATAACAATCAATTTTATGTTCAAAAGAAGGAACAGCTATGGGTAATTGCTTATCACCTTTCATAGCCAATTTATTCATGAGTAAGTTTGAAATCGAAGCCAGTCAAGAATTCGAATATTTCCTAAGGGTATGGTATAGGTATGTGGATGATATTTTCGCGATTTTTGATACAAAGAAAGCAAACATTGATGATTTTTGTTTCTAAATTAAATAGCCGGTATGATTCCATTAAATTCACTTACGAAGTTGAGAACAAAGGATAATTGCCTTTTCTATATATTTTAATTATTAAAAATAATAATAGATTAGAATTTGATATCTATAGGAAGGACACAGTAACAGATAGATATATTCCTAATGATTCATTTCATTGCAAGCAACATAAATTAGCCTCATTACATTTTTTAGTTCATCGTTTGGTCACTTTCCCTCTGAATAGAGTAAACTTTAATAAAGAAAGGAATCGTATTAGAAATATAACTAGAGTTAATGGTTATGACGATGACTTAGTAAATAAGCTAATAAATAGACATAAGTTTAGGTTTAATATTCAGAATTTCACCTTTTTTACACGCGAAGAAAATAACATCAAGTATATACCATATAATCCGAAATATAGCAAGGGACTCGATAAGGTATTTAATAAGGTAGGCCTCACCTTAGTCTATAAGCATCAGACAATCTGAGGAATATCTTAGGAAATCCCAAAGATAAGATTCCTAATTGTGAGAAAGTGGAATTTATGAAATTAGTTGTAATGATTGTGACAAAAAGTATGTTGGGCAAACTAAAAGGTCAATTAAAACAAGATTGAAAGAACACTTAGCACACTTAAAATACAATAGAACAGAAAAGTCTAGCATTGCCGAACATGCCTTTGAAGCTGATCATACTGTAACATTAGATAATCTAAGATTAATAAAAAATGTATCTGATAGGAGATTGTTGAACGCATACGAAAGTATGGAAATCATAAAATGTAAAAGTAGTTTACATAAAGACAGAGGGCCTATTCCTTATAGTCCCCTCTACTGGTTACTTGACCGGAACTGATGGCCTAGCCTATGTCATTAGTTCCGTTTGAGTAATTCAAGGGTTAGGCTAAGTATAAATAGGGTAGATTTGTAGTTTAGCTTTAGTCAATCATCGCTCCTGATGAAGCTAACATGGTTAGCGAAACGCGCGTCGAGTGCAAAAATAAAGTGTTTGGTGTAGTGGTGATATGTATTGAGTAGTATCATTGTGCCAAAGATTCCACATTCCCAACTTAGTTTTTGTAATTAAATTAGTTATTGACTGCATGAAGTTACATTTTTAGTACATAGTATAACAGCTTCTTACGAAACACAGGCGGCCGGTAATGTACTATATTTATTTTTATTAGGTATATTTACATCATACAAATTCATAATTCTAGTCTTTCTATAGTTTGAAAGTTATTTACAGGGACAATTTGATGTCAGTCCTTTATCAGCTGGAACAAAATGCACAAAGTTATCATATTCGGAACTGTTCCATTCTTATGATTAAGAATGCTTGCAACTGAAAGCTATTTTTTGAGGTTAGAGTATCATATTTTTTTTTAATTATCTTCGAATTGAGAAGATTACTATATCTAAGTATATACGTTAAAATACCAAATTTAGTCCAATTTTGCACTATTCCTAATATGGGGTAAGTATGTATTTTTCATGTAACATCAGATATAATCATAATAAGTTAACTTATTTAAAATTCTACTGTTGAAGAGTAAAGTAGAAGTGTTCACGAGTGTTTCAAGCAATATTTTTTTATCGCTTTAGAGTAAAGTGTGCAGATTGTTGCTTTGTACATTGATTTTTCATCGGTCTTCGACTGAATCAACCATTAACTTCTTTTGTATAACCTTTATGCCTTACGAGTTAACACTTCCTGAGATTCCTGACTTGAGTGTACTATTGGACAGCCAATTTACTTTCCACCGTTACACATTGGGAAATATGAGGCATTTTTTGGGCACAAATCGAGACGTGGCTTAGGTTTTGATCAATTTGAATATATATTTTTTTAAATACTCGTGAACACTTCTGGTTTACTCTCCAACTGCAGAATTTTAAACAAATTGACTTATTATGATTATAACTGATCATATATCGGTTATATGAAAAATACTTATTTACTCCATATTAGGAATAGTACAAAATTCGACTAAATTTGGTATTTTAACGTATATACTTAGATGTTTTCTATTCGGATTAGAAGATATTTAAAAAAAATGTGATACTCTAACTTCAAAAAATAGCTTCCATTTGCAACCATTCTTAATCGTAAGAATGGAGCAGTTTTTTACTGCACAAATCTATCTGAAGATGAAAACTTTGTGCATTTTGATCCAGCTGATAAATGACTGACATCAAAACTGTCCCTGTTAAGCTTGTGGTATATATTTTTGTGTCCTCTTATATCTCTAACCATTAAGTTATGTTAGGTTTGAAGCTTGTGGTGTATAACTTTCTACACCCTTATGTCTCTAATCATTAGGTTACGTTAGGTTTAAATCTCGTTACATATGCCTATCTGATTGCCTATGACTTGATGCATTAGGTTATGTTAGGTTCAAAGTTTGTAGTGTATGCCTCGCTACTCACTTATGACTTAATGTATTAGGTTATTTGTTTTTGTTTTTGTTTGTTTTTGTTGGGCAGGGCGCATCGGTTTAAACCTTGTAGTATATACTTTTTTGCTCGCTCATGACTCGACCTATTAGGTTATGTTGGGTTTTAAACTTACCATATGTAGCTTGTGTTCGCCTATCAGTCAATCTACATAAAAAAGCTATTGTATTTTAGATACTTTTATGAACTACTAGCCGGGCCCGCGGCTCCGCTCGCGTGGACTTGATTCACTACTATCGTCACTGCTTATTCCTTATGTTACCCATTACATAATTTCCATTATCTAGGCTTATCTCTGCTCATCTCCCATTATTTCTCCTTATCTCCCATTATTTCTCCTTATCTCCCATTATCTCACCTTATTTCCCATTATCTAGGCTTATCTCGACTTATCTCCCATTATTTCTCCTTATCTCCCATTATCTCAGCATAACTCCCATTATCTAGACTTATCTCTGCTTATCTCCCATTATCTCTCCTTATCTCCCATTATTTATACTTAGCCCCATTATCTCACCTTATCTCCCATTATCGAGGCTTATCTCGACTTATCTCCCATTATTTCTCCTTATCTCCCATTATCTCACCTTATCTCCCATTATCTAGGTTTATATCGAATTATATAGAACATATGTATAAATTTATAAAAACACGTAAATCGGATAAGTGGTTCTCGAGTGATAAGCGCACTAACGGATAGACAGACAGACAGAGAGACGTTGCATTTTATATATATTGTATTCTTTGCTTCATGATATTGTTCCATTTTTAATGCTTTAGGGAGTGTATTGCAAGAGAACGCGCTAGCGGCAAAATTTCTCCGACTTGATTCACTATTATCGTCACTGCTTATTCCTTATGTCACCTAATAAAATATATCCTATAACCTGGCCAGAGAACATACGTATGTTTAAAAAAAAGCACGTAAATCGGATAAGTGGTTCTCCAGTGATAAGCACAGCGCACTAACGCACGGACAGACAGACAGATGGACAGAGAGACATTGCATTTTATATATATTATAGATATTCTCTGCTACATAATATTGTTCCATATTTAATGGTTTGGACTGTGTATTGCAATAGCTAGCGGCAAACTTTGTCCGACTTCATTTGCTATTATTGTCACTGCTCATTCCTTATGCTATCTATCGTAATAAAATATAGCCTATAACCTGGCCGGAGAACATATGTATCTTTAAAAAAAAAAGTACGACAATCGGATAAGTGGTTCTCCGGTGATAAGCGCACTAACGGACAGACAGACAGACAGAGATACGTTGCATTTTATATATATTATAAATGTAATAAAATATATACCTATAACCTGGTCAGAGAACATATGCATGAATTTAAAAAATCACGTAAATCGGATAAGTGGTTCTCGAGGGATAAGCGCATTAACGGACAGACAGACAGACAAACATTGCATTTTATATATTATAGATATAGATTATTATTATTATTATTATTATTATGTAACCTGGCCAAAGAATATATGTATGAATTTAAAAAAAGACAGGTAAATCGGATAAGTGGTTCCCGCGTGATAAACGCACTAATGGACAGACAAACAGACAGAGAGACATTGCATTTTATATATATTATAGATTATATCTTACAGATATTCTTTGCTACATAATATTGTTCCATATTTAATGGTTTAGGCTGTGTATTGCAAAGGCACGCGCTAGCGGCAAAGTTATTTCCGACATTATTCATTATTTTACGTCACTGGTCATTCCTTATGCTACCTATCGTAATAAAATATAGCCTATAACCTGGCCAGAGAACATATGTATGTTTTAAAAAAAAAAGTACGTAAATCGGATAAGTGGTTCTTCAGTGATAGGCGCACTAACGAGCAGACAGACAGAGAGACAGACAGACAGACAGAGAGACGCTGCATTTTATATATATTATAGATATAAAAGAAATGTCCTTTTAATAACCAAGAATATTGTTGTTTTTAAGCAGGACAATTTTGATGTCAGTCCTTTATCAGCTGGATCAAAATTCACAAAGTTATCATATTCAGAACTATTCTATTCTTACGATTAAGAATGTTGGCAACTGAAAACTATTTTTTGAGGTTAGAGTATCGTATTTTTTAAAAAATTATTTTCGAATTCGAATTGAGAGGGTCATTATATTTAAGTATATACATTACAATACCAAATTTAGTCGAATTTTGTACTATTCCAAATATGGGGAATATATGTATTTTTCGTATAATCGATATATGATCAGATATAATCATATTAAGTTAATTTATTTAAAATTTTGCATTTGGAGAATAAACCAGAAGTGTTCACAAGTATTTAAAAAAAAAATTATGCCTTATTTTTCCTAATGTGCGTCATATTAATACTTAAAGGTAAGCAATTTTTAGCTGGTATGTATCTACAGTTTAATCTGTATTCGTTGGATTCCATCAATTAGAGCCCTAATAAAATAAATTTAAAATTTAATGTAAGGATGATAAAAAATACATATTTTTTGTAGCTAATTTATTCAACACATCTCTAAAGCACAGCTTGTAGCTTTGAAACAAATATACAAAAATCATAGATATAACCGTAGACGTTAACTTTTGATAAAACTACCAATTTCCAAAACTTTGACTTCTTAGTTTATGTTTAAAAAAATATATAAACAAACTTTTAGCGTTAAAAACCTTTTTAAAAATTAAATTAGAATTATTTTTTTCTACTTGTTACAAATCTTTTTGACAGCTTTATGGTTAGACCATTACAATTTCTCTTTCAGGATAAGTGTTAATCGAAGGGAAGAATGATTTTTTTTAATCTATGAAGTACTTGCACAAGTAAGAGCAAAACTCTTTTCAACACGTTATTGTATAAAAGCGGACATTTTGGTAGTAGTTTTCGGATACTGTTTAATAATCCAATACCAAACCGATATACCTACCTCTTTCTTCTTCTTCTTCTTCTAACATTTTAGATACTTGTTCTTCCAATTGTATCTGTTCTGGTGTAGGCTCATCTATCTTACCAATATCTGTTCTTTCCTTCACTTCTACCAAGTTTGTACCCCAAGTTGGTGTGATCCTCTCCTCTTCCTCATCTTTTTTCTTACGCACTTCTCCGATTGGATGGGTAGGCGGTGACTGGCCCATTTTTTTCGGTCGTCTCTTTTTAGGTTTCTTTTTAAATAATAATAGTATTATTAATAATATTCACAACCATAACAATAGCTGCCAAATCAATACCATTACTAGCAGACTTGGACAGCAATGTAACCACCAAAATGACCAACAAAAGGGATTTATATTCAAATGAGGTCGCTCAAACACGAAAAAACTGTCCCGAATTACTGTCTGATATAATATGCTGCGACAATAAGGCAGGCTATAAAAACTCTTGGCAAATATACTACTGACAGCTTGCTGATCAGAGAATGCGTGCAAGAACTAAACACGTTAGAAGGTAACAACGAGGTTGTCCTAATGTGGGTACCAGGCCACCAAGGCATATCTGGAAATGAAATAGCGGACGAACTCGCCAAAAGAGGCACCTTAGAGAACATGCCTGAACAGGTTCTAGGAGTTCCATTCGCTTTCGGTAAAAACAAGATCAGGGAATGGTTTGACAAGGAATACCAACGTTCTTGGACAGCAGGAGCGGGGTGTCGTCAAGCCAACCTCCTTATGAAACAAACTACGACAGGCAGAACAAAGGAACTCCTGTCGATGTCAAAACAAAGGCTACGCCTGAGTATAGGACTCCTTACGGGACATGTGGCATTACAAGCCCATTTATATAACCTCAAACTGGTCGAACGGAGAACATGTCGGCTGTGTGAAGCAGAAAGCGAGGACCTCATTCACATTTTGTGCGAATGTCCTGCACTAATGGTTAAAAAGATACAGATATTGGGGTCGACTCTTCTGTGAACCCAAAGATCTACAAGAGGTCAGGGTGAGTAGCCTATGTCTTTTGGCAGAAAATGCCGAACTAGGACGGCGACCCTGATTCGACAGTGGAAAGTCACAGAAGAACTTTTAGATCTAGGTGACATTAGGGACTTAAGGTACCATCCACTCTTCTTACTACTACTACTACTACTGTCTGATGTAGAGATAGATGTATACAGAGACAGGCAGCTTCTTGTCAGCTATACCGTATCAGGTTATTTCAACTAAAAATTATCTGAAACACACCGTTCGCGATCACTCTATACAGAATAAGCAGTGTGGTTATAGATCTTAAATATCGGAGATAAAAGAGAATATGATAGGGATTGCAAGGCATAGTTATTTAGGTAGTCCAGAAAGAATTACCAGAAATACTGAAACTGTAATTACTCTCTTGAGTCAATTCTTATAAACAAAAACTACGAAATATCATGTAATAAGAAGAAGATATAATTTATGTAATAAGGGACGAATAACTTGTTACGGTGGAGAAATATCACGGAAATAACCGAATGTCTTATTACGGCCGGCACCTTCTCTTTAATGGCGCAAGGAATTCCTTTCAACAACACCCGGTTCTCGTGTATAATTTGTCTTGAACATATGGCCCCTGCAGCGCCACCTGACGGTGGTAGGCGGCATACTCGCGAGTAACCGTAAACAGAAACGCGACTTATGACAATCGGACAGTAGGCAACGGTACTAAAGGTTGTGTTGTTTCGCACTCCTAGTGAATTTATAGAAAGTTCTTCTGAACTGGTAGCAAGTCGGTTTCAGTTCAAGTCCAATCAAATGCTGGTGAACGTTCGCGGCTATTTAAATAATCATGTACCTTTAGTAAATGGATATAAAAGAGGATATAGAGTCTTGTCCGTTGGATTAGATCACCTGTGATTCTGTTTCTCTGGCTAGGTTTCAGCTGTGGTATCCTGATCTAATCTGGTCTTCTGGTAGGCGGCACTAGGCACATCAACTTATTTACCTTACAGTATAGTCATTTTATAGACACGTGCGGTAGTGTGGACGTGCTGGCTACTCGCGCAGATAATGACGGAGCACCGCCAGCAACATATCGTTGTGCGGCCACTGTGACTCGAGACTCTGTTCGGAAATTGGAAAGCCGATTTTCTCGAGATAAGTTGACTGGCTGGATTAAAACTCGTGGGTTCGTAATTACTTATTAATACAAGAATGAACCTTTTCTAAGGCATACATAAAAATAAACTCGACACTCATACTGCCTTAGAAAAAAATGTTACATATTCCTTTCAGACTCATACAATACATCTAACGTTTATACCTTAATAAACATTTGTGCAAGACTATACAAGAGGCATGAACATACATTACGAGCCAAGTTTCTGTATTTTTTTTTTTTGTTTAAATATATTCAGAACTACATTTGATCTTTTATCAACACATAAAAGGACAAATACCAAAGTAAATACACAAAGTATCATCATCATGCATCCGTCCGCCTCCACTGCTGGATATAGGCCTCCCTCAATCTTTTTCATCCATCACGGTCCTGAGCAGCTTAAATCCAGTTAGCTGAAATTCGCTTAATATCATCAGTCCACCTAGCTTATGGTCTTCCACGGATTCTGAAAGCCTCCCGTCTCGGTTTCCATTCCACCAGACGCTTCATCCATCTATTGTTTACATTGCGTCCATTACCCCTGTTCTTTGCCTTATAATCACATTGGGAATTTTATCTCGTAGAGTCAAGCCCAACATGGAACGTTCCATTGCTCTTTGTGCCACTTGAATTTTGTTTACTGTCTTTTTAATTAGAGTTAAAGTCTCGGAACCATACGTCAGTACAGGCAACACGCACTGATTAAACTCTTTTCCTTGAGACAAATCGGAATGTTGGATTTGAAAACATGTCTGAGTTTCCCGAATGCCGCCCATGCTAGACCCACTCTTCTTTGACGTTCGTGAGTTTGGTTGTCTTTTCCCAGTTGTATTTCATGTCCCAAGTACTTATATGTGGAAACCTCATAAATATGTTTATCGCCCACAGAAATGGGGCGACTAACGACCAAATTTGTAAAATTATATAAAAACAACACTATGTTTTAATTTCCAATATATTTAAAGTCACTTGACAATTGTTTCACCATACAATGGCTTCTTCAGAAGTAAATAAGAAAGAAAAATATTTATTATATATATTATTATATATTTTTCTTTCTTATTTACTTCTGAAGAAGCCATTGTATGGTGAAACAATTGTCAAGTGACTTTAAATATATTGGAAATTAAAACATAGTGTTGTTTTTATATAATTTTATTATGAATTTCCAACAAATATCGGCTAACACAATCAAAGACCAAATTTGTTATGAACTGAGTTTTTGAAAAATTATTCTTAGGCCTACTTCAATGGAAACGGCCTGCAGTGGGTTCAGCATCTTGCTGGCTTCTTCCATATTATCGGCTATGAGGACGCTGCATCAGCAAAGCGTAGATGGTTAAAATGTTCATCATTAATATTTACGCTCATGTTTCTCCAATCAAGTTTCTTAAAAGCATATTCCAAAAGAGTTATAAAGAGTTTTGGGGAAATAGTGTCTCCTGTCTTACGCCTTTTTGGGTTTTAAATCTATTGATATTTTGGTGAAGACCTACTGAAGCTGTTGCATTGTCATATATGTAATTTATCAATGCGGTGTATCTGAAGTCTATTCTGTTCGTCAACAAGTGATTCCAGAAGTTTGTGTTGGTCAATAGAATCGAACGCCTTTTCGTAATCTACGAACACCAGTACCAGCGGTTTGTTATACTCAGATTTTTTCTATGAGCAACAGATGGTCATTAGTTCCAAAGCCCGATCTAAAGCCAGCCTGTTCACTAGGCTGGTACATTTCAAACTTTAATGAGAGACATTTTGTTAGTATTTCTTGTAAACAGCTTGAACATGTGACAGAGAAGGCTGATACGTCTGTAGTTTGTTAGATTGGTGGTGTGATCCTTTTTTATGAAATAATACTATTGTACCGTTATTTCATGCTGATGGTATGGCTCCTTCTATCAGACATTTATTAAAAAGGCATTGAAGAGCATTGATGATCGGCTCACTTCCCTCTTTTATTGCTTCCAATGTGATATGATCTTCTCCAGGAGATTTGTTATTTTTTTTCATGTCTGACAAAGCTGCCATCATCTCATCTCTGGTGATGTCGGGGATTTCCTCTGATTCCACATTTAGTACCTTGGAGACTTAAGATCTCCCCACAGAATCTGTGGCGCGTTTATACAGCTGTTTAAAAAAAGTTTCTGTGATTTGTAAAAGGTGTTCTTTGTTTGTAACTTCGCCTCCATTTTCATTTTTAGTTTGTAAATACCTATTTGTTCTGTTCTTAATTGTTGTCTCATGATTTTAAGACTTTTATTTTTCTCTATCACTTGTTCTATTAAGTTTATGTTGTACTGTATGACGTCTTTTTACTAATTTTGAAATTTCTCTGCAAAGACTTCTATATTCATCCGTATTTTTGTTTGTCATATCTCTGCGTCGCTTCATGAGATTTTTGGTGACGTAGCTTAATTTATCTAGTTTGGTTTTTTGTTTTGGTAGACATTTATCCATTCCTTCACCAGTGCGTATCAGTTTGTTGCTGAGGTCTTCTAACGTTAAATTTTCTATCTCCTTCAAGCCCTCTTCTATTATTCTGGAGTAGGTTTCTGGTTTTCGCAGTCATATCCATTTCTTTGTATTACTTTTCTTTCTGACAAGTCTAGTTCTTTCTTGTTTCGGAACGATCACCACTTTGGTTCTCAGGATTTTAAGGTCACTTCCTACTGAGACTCTATTTAGTGTCACCACGTCTTGAATTATTCTTATTTTGTTTGTTATTATGTAGTCAATTTTATTTATTGTATTTCCATCAGGGCTTTTCCAAGTCCACTTTTTATTTTGCTTCTTCTTAAAATAGGTGTTCATTGCATATAAACCGTTTTTTAGTAGAAACTCTAGCAATTTACGTCCTCTTTTGTTTCTGTGACCGTAACCGAACACAAAACATCACGACTTTATATATATATATATATATATATATATATATATATATATATATATATATATATATGTATATATATATATATATATATATATATATATATATATATATATATATATATATATATATAACAAGAATTTTCTACAGCTGACGCTGTCTTCCTTCTCTCAGTCTTTGATTCCATCCGTTTCTATCTTCCCAGTCTCCATCTGTTAGACCCTGTCCTCCATAGCCTCGTCCACATCGTCTCTCCACGATCATCTGGGTCTTCCTCTTTTTCTTCTCTCTATAGGACTCCACTCTGTTATTTTCTTTATCCACCTATTATCTTCGCTTCGTCTTATGTGTCCATACCATTTTAATCGTTTTTGTTCAATGGTGTTTACTGCGTTCTCTTTGATGTCCATTCTGCTTCTTATTTCTTCATTTGTTATTGTCTCCATACGTGCCACTTTACAACACCTTCTCCAATACTCCATCTCTACCGCGTTATTTTAGATTTATTTCTTTTGTTGATCGTCCATGTTTCTGACCCGTATGTCATTATGCTTTGTATTATTGATTTGTATATGCTTGTTTTGCATCTCTTTGTAATGTGCTTGTCCCACAGGATCGAATTTAATTGTCTTATGCATGTTCGCGTTTGTCCTAATCTAGCTTTAATCTCTTCTTCTGATGTTGCGTTTTTTTGAAATGATGGTTCCTAGATATTTAAATCTATCGGTTCCTTTGATTATTGTTTCGTTATCTACTTCTAGATTCTCCACGTTTCCCTCCTTTGCTGTTAGATATTCCGTTTTATCAAAGTTTATTGCTAATCCTGCTTTAGTGTATTCTTCTTTCAGTTTTCTTACCATATAACTGAGGTCTTCCTCATCTTGCGCTATGATTACTTGGTCGTCTGCAAAACTTAGAGTATATAAGTAATCTTCTCGTATTGGGACTCCCATTCCACTACATTTTTGCTTCCATTTTTGAATGTTCGTTCGAGGTATATTTTGAATAGTGTTGGGGATGTAGAGCATCCTTGTAATAGGCCTTTTGATGTTTGGAGTCTCTTCCCTATTTTATGTCCTATTTTTATGTTCACTGTGTTGTTTTCGTAGAGAGCTTTTACTGCGTATATTAGTTCTTTGTCAATGCCTATTTCTTTCATTGCGTTCCATAATCTTTGTCTTGGTACTGAGTCATAGGCCTTTCTTATGTCTATGAAGGCTAGATGAACTTCTCTATTCTTTGCCAGTTTTTTTTCCATTGTTTTTTTATAGTGCATATGTGGTCTATACATGATTTTCCGGCCGTAAAGGCTGCTTGGTCTTCTCCAATTTTTCCTTTTATATTTTCCTCCATAATATTTTTAATAATTTTTCCATACAAACGTCCCATACTCGATATTATGCTTAGGCCTCTATAGTTTGTGCATTTTCTGCGGTCTCCCTTTTTAAATATAGATACTATATAGGCTTTTGACCATTTCTATGGTATTTTTTCGCCATTTATCGCTCTGTGGAACATGTTTCTCAGCATTCGATGTAATTTATTAGACCCGTACTTAATCATTTCATTTACCACACCCCCAGGCCCTGCAGATTTATTATTTTTGAGTGTTTTTATTGTCTTCTTTACTTCTTCATAGCTTAGCTCTATCTCTTTTATTTCCTTATTCTGTTCTTCTTCAGGGTTCTCTTCTTGGAATTCTTGTCTATCTTCTGTTAGCAGCTTCTTATAATATTCTTCCCATTCGTTTTCTGGGATGTACTCTATATACGTCTTCCCTCTATTGTTAGTCCTTAATGCTTTAATTATTCTCCATGACTCTGTACTTCTAGTTCCTCCTATATACTGTTCTACACGATTTTTCCCATCTCTCGTTCTTTTCTTTGTTTATCATCCTCCTCGTTTCTGCATTTTTCTCTTTATATTTCTGTAGATCTTCTTCTGATTTTGTATTCAGCCATTTTTCGTATAGTCTTTTTTTCCCCTTTATAGATTCTTTGGTTTTTTTCACAGATTCTAATTTTATGTTTCTCATTCTCGTTGTCTTCTTTACCTAATGCTTCTAGGGACGCCTGTTTGATGCATTCTTTTATGTGGTCATACATCTGTTGGAGGTTGTCGTAGTTAAATTCATTTAATTTTTGATCTAATCGTCGTCTATATAGGTCTCTTATCGTTTCGTCTTGCAGTAAGTGTATTTTGTATTTTATTTCCTTTTCTGCTTTTTCTGTTATCTCATTAGTATTTCTGTTTTCTGTATCTATTGTTTCTTTTTGCTTTATTGTCTTGTACCACGGTACTTTTATATTTGTTATTAATAGTCTATGGTCTGTTCCACACTCTGCCCCTCTCTTTACTCTTACGTCTTTTATTTTGATAGTGGTATCGTTTTTAATTATAATGTAGTCTATTATTGATTTTAAGTTTCGTGTTTCTTGCATCCAAGTATATTTGTGGATGTTCTTGTGTTTGTAGAATCCGTTTGTTATTTTGAGGCCGTTTAGTTCACACAGCTCTATTAGTCTCTCTCCGTTGTCGTTAGTAATGTCTTCTCCGAATGATCCTACGGTATTGTCCTTTGTTTTCCTTCCTGTTCTCCCATTCAGATCTCCCATTATTATGAATTCTTGGTTTGTCTTTACTTTTTGTGTTTCTATTTCTAGTGTTTCCATGAAGTTATCTTTTTCTCTTATAGTGCTGTCTTCTGTTGGGCCGTATACTCCTAATATTACCATGTCTTTTCCTAGCATTGTTATATTTAGTTTTATGATTCTTTTTATATATGTCTTTTAATTACACTTAAATATGTACTATATTAGCATAAAGTACTTTACAAAAATATTTAATTATTTTCATATGGAGGGAAGGTAATTAAATAAATAAATATTGGTGAAAATACGCAACGTCATGGCCGCAAATAAAAGGTTTGTATAAGAATATTTGATAACTAGTATTGCAGAAGCTACTTGGAATAGATGCAGATATCAAACAAGAGAAGTATATGAAGCTCATAAACTTTATGGCACTTTTCGATTTGCAAGTACAATCGAATTCTTACAAATGAATCGACTATGAGCTTAAACTCTCATGCTAGCTGGATTAAGCATATGAATGCCATTGACGTAAAATCTAATCTTTTACAGTTATTTGCGATCTTGCTCAGTTTATTGATGCACCAACACGGGTTCTTACTAGTGATGATAAGTTCGTTAGCCTTTTAAACTACTTCTGATAACCAGTTTGAAGATTCATACTATTGCAGTAAATCCTCCATTGGGTTTTTCTAACCACAAACTCATTTCAGCAACAAGTATGTAACCAGTTGGTGATGAAGAAATGCTTATATCACTACAAATTTGGCAGAACAAGTTTTGCTAAGGATATTTCTGATGTCATTTTGACTTCCATGAGATATAATCTCTGTTTTGGAGAAATACCTTTCTAATGATAAATCACGATACTACGGAAAATGCAAAAAAAATTCTGGTTCCAAAACAACTTCCCTACTAACACTGGTGTAAAAATTCTAACGCCATAAACGATATCATTATTATTAGTGCAAAATAGTAGTCGGCAAAAAGTCAGAGAAAGATGTAGTCAGAGTGCTAAAAACTAACTTCTTGCCTTTCCTTACAGTTCTAGATCTTTTTGGTCAGTTGCTAAGACAGTCAGTCAAAGTTTCAATAAGTTAACTATGTCATTATTTGCTATAGAATATTTTAACCTTGTTGGAAATGTACCAAAGGGCAGCACATACCTAAGAAAGGGCTAAAAGTGGCCCCACGTGGCCTCACAGTCATCTTCTCATTAAAAATCAATATTTTGAGGTAAATAGTATTAGATTAGCGGACGACTATCACATGAAGTAAAACATCTCCGTTTCAAGTCTTAACGACTTTGGGACATATTTCTAAAAGGATCATTTTCGATTTTGATGATTAATTTATTGAATCGAATTGTACTGGCTGGTTATGAAGTAATAGTTTTTAATTTCATATGGTTTAGATTAAAAATCAAAAATCGACTAGCTGTTTTTCATTTAACCTCCTCGGGCCCCGGGTATCATATATGATACCCCGAGTTCTAAATTATTTAACAAATCTGCAGCTCGATTTGGACAACGCTCCCGCTGTTATCATATATGATATGCGCATATTAATGCGCAGAAAATTTTCGGCTCACGTTGGGGCCAATGTAGTCGAGATATTCAGTTGTTTACATGCATGTTTCGAGTCGCCATGGCCGCTGCTAATAAAATTACGCAAAATAAACGTAAGTACCTAGTATTTGTGTCATTTTTTTTAATAAGCTTTCTAATTATTAGTTAAAGAAAGGTGGGGAATATTTGTTATAGTAGGCATAGTAGGATAAATAATCTTTTTGATTCCTGGAACCCAGGGTATCACCGTTGATACCGTGGGACACAAACGATACATTTATCATTTTTATTTTCAGCGCTTTCTCTACTACACTACAGGATATTGCAGATAATTTGAATTTAAATGATTCCGATTTGAACGAAAATCTTCCTGATGACGACGACGAGTGGGGCGCGTGGGATGAGCCTTCAGAAATCCAAACTTTTGGCGCCAGCCAAGACCAAATGATCCTTGAAAATGACCAAGAAGAGGACGATAATTTAGGCTGTGAGCTTGAAAACAGTAGCAGTTGGGACGACGACTTGCCGTTAATAAATTTGATTCCAGTTGGTAAAAAAAGGAAATGGAAGAGAACCAATTTTCAACCACAACGTGAGAAGTATGTGCCTTGTGATCGAGATCCGTTGAGCCTTGAAAATATTCCAAAGCCTATTGACTTTTTCAATAAATACCTTGACGATAATTTTTTCAATCCATGGCTATGTACACAAATATGAAGGAAGTGAAAGTATCAGGAAAGTCGTTGGGGACCAGTCCAGAAGAATTAAAAACGTTTTTTGCGTGTTGCATGCTCATTGGTATTTACAGTTTACCAAGAATCCGAATGTTTTGGAGGTCGGATACCAGGGTACCAATCGTTTCAGATAATCTGTCAAGAAATCGCTTTTTCGCTCTGAGAACACGGCTAAAAATTGTGGACGATGATTTTGTATCCAACGAGGCTAAAGCACTTGACAGATTTTGGAAAGTCAGACCGATGTTGGATTCAATCCAAAAAGGTTATCGACAAAATAAAAGATCTCAAAACGTATCAATTGATGAACAGATGATCCTATTTCATGGAAAGGTACTGATGAGACAGTTTGTGCGGGGAAAACCTAATCCTGTTGGGCTGAAAAATTTTGTTATGACGACGACTACCGGGATACCACTTGATTTTCATTTATATGAAGGGAAGGGCAAATCCACAGAATCCCGTCTAATCCATACACCAGAAAAATTAGATGTTGGTGGAAAGGTGGTGTTGAAACAGATACTTTACCAGTAGGAGTATCAGTATTTGTCGACAGATACTTCACATCAGAAACATTGATTGATACTCTGTTTTTTCGGAAAATATACTTAACTGGCACGCTAATGAAAATGAGAATACCAAAAACAGATCTGCAGTTGTTATCTGACAAAAATTTAAAAAAAATCTGGAAGGGGCAGTCATGATATGTTGGTTACTGAAGATAACAAAATAGCTCTTACAAAATGGTTTGATTCTAAACCAATTCATTTGGCTTCGGGAGAATTTGGAACAGAGCCCTTAGGTTCATGCAAGCGCTGGTCAGTGCAGGAAAAAAAATACATAGAAATCAGTCGTCCATCAGTGGTTCAACAATACAATGAAAAAATGGGAGGTGTGGACTTGTTGGACAGAGTTATGTCAAAGTACCCTATGAGCAGTAGAACAAATAAATGGACCATCCGATGCATTTACGCTTTTGTTGATTTTAGCGCTGCAGCTAGTTGGCTCCAGTATCGAGAAGTTTGCCCTGCTGAAAAAATTCCCAAAAAAGACATCGAAGACTATTTGTCATTCAAATTTTCGCTTGCTAAGTCTCTTTTGTACAGTGAAAAACGACATGAATCAACTTCGACAACTACTGAAGAAGAGAACAATGAACCTCCAAGGAAAACAAGAAAAATTATGCCAGTTCCTGACAAACGTTTACGAAAACAAGAACATCTCCCGGAATTCGTTAGCGAGAAACAAAAATGTAGGTCAAAATGCAGATATCCTGGGTGCACACACTTAACCTTTTGCAAATGTGTTGAATGCAATGTATTTTTATGCTGCAGTATTAAAAGAAACTGTTTTGCTAAATTTCACAAATAAATACTGAAAAAAACCTTAATTGTTTTAATAGCATCGTACAGACCCAAAGTATCATTTGTGATACCACAATTTTTGAAAAAACTGCGCTTTTAAAAAAATTTATCTATAATGATTAATGTTTTGGGACCACTGAAGAGTATTTATTTCACTTGGCAGCAAAAAATTTACGTCAATTCTCTCTTGGGCCCGAAGAGGTTAAGATCTAGCGAGAATAGCAGCAAAATTTTATAATAAATAATTATGTTATATGGGCTATATAATAATATGTTCAAGCATCTCGAGGTTACTCAATAGGAAATTAAAGGGGCCCTAGAAGATGTAAGATTTTTAAATATGCCCATTTAATTAGCATATGTTTATCATGGGATAATTCAGCTGCTCTTAGTTGACTATTTTTTTTTTATTGTATTCATGGTTACCTTGTCTGATTCTTTATCTTTCTTCTTCTTTCTACATTCGGGCTTGTCCTTGTCTTCGTCCTCATCAGCATCTTCTACTTCCGGTGCAGAGGTAGCAGCTTTTGGACCACAGACACAGGGATCTAACTGATCAGCAGCAGCTGCTATGCTTGTATCAATAGCACTTCTTGTTCCTGAAAAATGAAATAAAAAAGTTTGTAGTTTTTTTTTTTACATTAGGTATCGCTCTAGCAAATTTGTTTGCTACAAGTTAGTAATTAAACAGATTACCTACATATCACGAGAACTTGGTCAGAGGCACTCTAGCCATAAAAAAATTATTTAACGGAAGTCCACAAAATAAAAAAAAATTACCTGGGAGTATTTCATAACTTAAAGAAACCCCAGTATAAATACAAATATTTATAAATAAATACCTGTGGGAAATATTGCCTTCTCAGACCTTTGCCATTTGTTGATAGGTTGTTTAGAAATCGCATAATACGCGTGGACTCCAAAATTTGGAATATCCTGAGCTGCAACGTATTCAGTCAAGTCTGGCGAACAATCTGTTGTATATGCTGGAAAAACAGCCATATCTCCCATCATTTCGAGGCGGACTCTCTCTTTTTCGTTCTTCTTTTTCTTGTTCGAGCAGGTTTCTTGCCAACTCATTGAGCTATAAGATATAAATATTTTTTGACCAATTAAGGAGAGCACTATATTTGGTCACCACTGAATCTTTAGTCTATTTAGAGGTAGAGATTTGATTAGGGAATTGCAATAATGCAAATTAGTCACTTAGGGTATGATAGCTCAAAACTACGTTACTTTTTTATTTCCTTTAAAACAAGTAAATTAACATAATTCTGCATTTTTCAAACCTAAATACAGGTGTACAAGTATGAAAGACGGATTTCAGACAACAGATGGTGAACCAATGCAGTTTGTGCTATAAAGATTTGATGCGCCATTTTGTTGTGTCATCAACAAGTGTCAGACGCGCACGAGTGATAAATTGGAATAGTGTTGTGTTGTTGTGTTCAATGTGTCGAAATTTATATCGAACAAAGAGCATTCGCGGATAGCATTAATTTTTTGTTTTCATTTGAAGAAAACTGCCGTTGAATCATATCGATTACTTCGAGAAGTTTATAGTGAACATGCTCCATTGCAAGATACGTGTGAATGATGGTTTCGGCGTTTCAAAAGTGGTGAATTCGATGTTGCAGACAAGGAACGTGGAAAACCGCCAAAAAAATACGAAGATATGGAATTGCAAGCATTGTTGAACGAAGATGATTCGCAAACACAAAAACAACTCGCTGAGCAATTGGGCGTTAGTCAACAAGCTGAGATGGGAAAGATTCAGAAGACCAGTAGATGGGTACCACATAAGTTGAACGACAGGCAAATGGAAAAGCGCAAAAACCCGTATGACATTTTCTTCGCTCGGTACAAAAGAAAGTCGTTTTTGCATCGTATAGTTACAGGAGATGAAAAGTGGATTTATTTTGAGAATCCCAAGCGCAACAAATCATGGGTAGACCCAGGCGCACCATCCACATCGACCGCAAGACCGAATCGCTTTGGTAGAAAGACGATGCCCTGTGTTTAGTGGGACCGGAGGGGGGTGGTCTATTATGAGCTGTTAAAACCTGGGGAAACGTTACCAACAACAATTGACCGATTTGAACCGTTCGCAGCTTGCAAAAAGGCAAGAATACCGAAAGAGGCAACATAAAGTCATTTTTCTTCATGACAATGCTCCATCACATACGGCAAAACTAGTACGCGACACGTTGGAAGCACTCAGCTGGGAAGTTCTACCTCCTGCGGCTTACTCACCAGATTTGGCTCCTTCCGATTACCACTTGTTTGCATCGATAGGTCACGCACTTGCTGAGCAGCGCCTTGGTTCGTACGAAGATGTGAAAAAATGGCTCGATGAATGGTTCGCAGCAAAAGGGGAAGACTTTTACTGGCGTAGTATTCATAAATTGCCCGAAAGATGGGAAAAATGTACAACAAGTGATGGAGCATACTTTGAATAAAGCACTTTTAATCATTCTTCTGAATTTAACATGTTTTTTTTTAGGAAAAATTCCGCATTTCATACTTGTACACCTGGTAACATTTTCGATCAAAAAAGGAAGTTGACGTTGACGAGTTAGCAGAGGCAACAATCAAATTATGTAGAAAGCTAAAGATTCACTGATTCAAAATATCGGTGGAGGTTTTTATTGAGGACAGGAGAATAAGTGTTCAACCGTGTAAAGGCGAACAAGATTTTATACTTCATGTTGGGACAGTTCTGTCTCAATACAACTGTAATTCTAATGCAAGTCTTTCTGCATTGCAATCTCAACCCATCATGCAAGCGTCAGTTAGAACGAGTGACGTAGTTAAACTATTTTAGATACGAAGGTGTTCTTTTAAGTAATCTACCTACAACTACAAAGCAAAACTCACAGAGTTAAAAAAAATATATATATTTTGTTTGTGTCTCGAACAACGATGATACACTGGCTTTCAACTAATCACGCGAGAAAAACTTTCGGCTCCTAAGGTCCTTTATCAGACGATTGACCAAAAAAAGATGCAGGTCATTAAAAGAGGCCTCTAGGCTGGATGTGTAACTGTGTTCGATAGTGGCTTGACACGTGCGAGGCTTGTCATCTTGAAGGTGTCATGCTACAGCAAAGTTTTTCTCTAATTGCAGGCTTCAGGTTTTCTATACTTCTACTGTAAATTGTTGTCATTATTTCCAGACCCTTTTTTCATATATTCAATAAACAAAATTCCTTCGCAGTCCCAAAAAAATGGTCATTATCAACTTTCTAAAAGAGAACTTAATTCTCGTATTCTCTGTAGGTGGAAAGCTTTTATGAACCTACTGCCCTGATTCGTGATACGCATGAGGATTTTAATAGAACACCGAAGTTTCTCAAAAATAACCCTTATCGTTCTCTTAAATGGCTATATATTCTAGAGAAATTTCATTCTAGCCAGTTTCTGCTCAGGTCTAAAGAATTTGGAGATCCATGGTATAGAAACTTATTTAATTTCTAAATCTCATGTACAATTTTTAAAATCATAATTTCGGACATCCAAACTTCTTTAGCAAACTCTTGGATATTCATTCGTCAATCTGACATCAGCAAATCCTCAAGAAGCGTGATTGTTTTTACAGTTCTTGCCTCAACTAGTCTTCTGCTCTGAATCCTGGATCGAGTATGTCGGACTCATCGAAATTATTTATACCAAAATTTTACTTAATAATAAGATAAGCCGTCATTGCCGTATACCTGATATATCCTTTTAGAAATACTTTTTGACCCACTTTCCCTTTTGGTGAGAATTCTTAAGACATACTCTAAATATAATCTTAGCAACTGCAAAATGCAACAAACGAGTACGAAATTTCGTCGTAAAAACACGTATTTGGATTTCATAACAAGCACAATTTTTCTTCGTCTTACTCCGAGTCAGCATGACTAAACAAGACCAGATAATATGACTATGAAATTTTGTATGAATCTTTTGTTGTAAATTAGGCACAATTTAACATACATAGCATTAATTAGCTGTACAAATTATATATTGGTCCATACTGATGATCAACTACAGAATCTATTCAAAACGAAATTTTTCCCCGCCCTATTTACATTTTGAAGTACCAAATTTAATGGATACAATATTTGATCTATGGACATAACCGGGAAAATTATGATTACACACGATGTCGTTCCAGTTGCAATATTTGAGGAATTTTTCTTTTTGCATTTCAATTAAAACAACGCGACTTAAGCGAAAGAAACAGTCGGCCCGGCTTTGGATTTTGGATCTGAATCATACAACAGGAGAGTGGTTCCAGCAACTTCGAAAAGATCTAAAACAGGGAGATGAAATTTCAGGACAGACATCTTGCCAAACTCAACCGAAAGGGTCGGGAATACAACTCAGACGACTTGGGTTGGCAAATTGTCCCTTACGCAACGTAATTTTCAAATTTGCCATTTTCGATTACCACCTGTTTTAATCTTTGCAAGACCTCCTGTCTGATTCTCAGTTTAAGTCAGCTGAATAGATCTACGAATGCATCGAGGCATTCATCGTATGACAATCTGATAACTGCCAAAAATTTGTAGAAAGTGAAAATGACTCTGAGGATTGAATTTCTATTATTTTATTTTTTTAACTAAGTGCCAGAATCGGACTATAAAGGCCGAGAATTAATTAACACCCAATAGTTGTACCTTCCGGTTCCATGAGAATTACAATTCAGTCTGGTTTTTTAAGGATTTGTTTCAGGCCAATATCGAAGCTACCTAAGGAAACCACCATCGGGCACGGGCATGTGAAGCTTTAGCGCGACGTGTATTTCTAACATGCACCACTCTGGGAGAAATTAAGCGGGCTATATCCTTCGAAAACTTTCCATGAAAATACTTGTAGAACAGACTCAAGTCGCCAACCGTTCTTCGATGTTCCAGCGAATCAAGGCCAGTTACGGGTCTCCAATCAGACGAACAGCTCTTCTCTGAACAGAATCCAACAAATGCACTGTGTGTTTGGGAGAGCAGCCACGAACATGGTAGCAGTATTCCATAGTTGGTCGAAATTGCGCTTTGTAAAGAATTAACAGTTGTTGTGGAGTGTAAAGCTTTCTGGTTCGAAATAATATTCCCAACTTTTGAGAAGGCCAGAACAAATTTGCTCCCAAATTAACGCCCAACAAATTGAGTGACGATGCTAGGGGAATGCAGTGCCCTAACATGACTATGTCAGGTTCAGCAACGTTAACTTTTTTAGAGAAAAAACTGCTTCCTGGGTTTTTGCAGCGTTAAATTCCACTTGGTTACTGTCACCCCAAGATAGAATTTCTTCCAGGTCTTTCTTAAGTTGAATGACCTCCTGCTGTCTGCGGATATTCACCTGAGTAGTCGATGTCCGAGCGTTCCAAGTGAATGAAGAGATAAGCGTACTGTCATCTGCAAAGCTGTAGATTGGATTCCCGGTCTTTTCCAGCAGATTGTTAATGTAAATGAGAAAGAGAGTAGGAGACAATATGGAGCCTTGGGGCACACCGGCGTTGATAGTGAAGGTAATAGAAAGAAATCCGTCGACCGCCACTCGTAAAGAACGCTCTCTGAGGAAACATGAGAGCCACAAACAGAACTTCTCAGAGATACCATAAGACCGTAGCTTAGCCAACAGTCCATCGTGCCAAAGACGGTCGAATGCCTTGGATATGTCAAGAGCAACCGCTCGAGATTCTCCAAAGTGTCCAATTGCGTTGTTCCAGACATGTGTTACATAAGTCAGAAGATCTCCTGTTGATCTATGTTTACGAAATCCCTACTGGTGATCGCTAATAATGTCGAATTCTTCCAGATATTTTAGAAGATGCTGATTGATAACCTTTTCATGATTTTCGATATTATTAAAAGCAGTGCGACTGTTCGGTAGTTATTTGGCAAGGTCTTCTTGCCTTTTTTAGTGTGTTGCTAATAATTTGAGACACTGACATTATTGTTAATATGGTACTCAGTCTCAGATCTGTAAGTGTTTCTAATAAATACATGACATGTCTCGCTCAGATATTTCTTCAAGTACATGCAAAATATTGGTAATGGTAATAATTCCTCACGATTTTTTTTGTAGACTAGCACATGTACGGCAGGAAAATCCCTAAAGCGCTACAGGAACGATGCATGTGAAGAAAATGACTCACGTTGGTCTTAAATCGATGTAAATTGTACTCGGTGGGAAACACAGTCCTGAACAAATCATTCCAAAGTGATATGGTTCTCCATATATAAGAGTGCTTGAAAAAGGTTATACGAGGAGTGACAAATTGAACTTCATACGGATGTGGTGTGTGGATTAGCTCGACGTCTGCACCGGTTTGGAAGGAATTAAGCGGGTTACTTCCGTCGAACACTTTCCATGAAAACAGTTGCAGTATAGACTCAAGTCGTCAACAGTTCTGGATCTCCGATTAGACGAGTAGCGAAGTTGTAGAGTGTAAAGTTGTCTAGTTCGAAATAATATCCCCAGATTCTGGGAAGCTTTTTTTGCTAAATTTGCAACACGTTCATACCAAGACACATTTCCTCCCAAATTAACGCCCAGTAAATCGAATGGCTATGCGAGAGGATTGGAGTGCCCGGACATAACTATTTCGTGTTCAGCAACGTTTACTTTTTTAGAAAAAAATGCCACCTGGGTTATACAACTTTAAATTCAACTTAGCCACTGTTACCCGAAAACAGAATTTCTTCCAAGACTTTGTTAAGTTGAACGACTTCCTGCTGTCTTCAGATATTTGCACAAATATCCGTTGTTCGAGCATTCAAAGTGAAGGAAGAGATAAGTGTACTGTCATCTGCATAGTTGTATATTGCCGTTCCTTTACAAAATATCGTTAATATTATAAATGAAAATAACCCGCCAAGGGCAAGTCGGACTTGCTTAATTAGTGTTCCGTACGTGAATTGCTTTTAAAATAAAAAATTTTGTTACAGTGGTATAAAATGATCAATTACTTCAAAAAAAACACACCCCAAAAGTTTTTTTCCGACCTTTATTGACCTTGAATTTTTTTTTATATACGAAATAAATTATTAAAGGTGATATTTATATATATATATATATATATATATATATATATATATATATATATATATATATTATATTATTATCATATTATCGCTATTAAAGACTCTTTTGCATTTAGTGCAATGGTCAATAATTTCCAATTACCAGAAAACCACGTTATCATATCACTTGATGTAGTCAGTCTTTTCACGAATATTTCATGGCAGTTAACCCGCCAAATAATTGACTCCGAATGGGCATTAATCTCACCCAACACCAAAATCAGCAAATCCTTCTTCTTATCTATAATAGAATTTCTTTTCCAGTCAACCTTCTTTAAATTTAAAGACTCTTTCTACTCTCAAATTTTTGGATGCCCTATGGGCAGTAACCTCAGTCCTGTTCTTGCTTCAATCGTCATGTCATATGCTTTAAAAAGCTGCACTCAAAGATTATCCTTCCGACTTCCATTCCTATATCAATACGTAGACGATTTAATTCTATCCATACCAGCTGATGGCAAAAAAGAAGTTCTTCATGTTTTCAACTCATTCGACCCACACCTGCAATTCACTATGGAAGAAGAAACCAACAATGCTGTTCCATTTCTGGACACAAGAGTCGTTAGAGACTCCCATAACATCATCAAACTTGATTGGTATAGAAAACCTACTTCTTCTGGGAGATATATCCATGCAAACTCTGGCCATGATTGGAAGGTGAAGGTCAATGTCATCAAAGGCCTATATAGAAGACTGAAGATAATAGTCCATCCTGATTTCTTACTCCAGTCACAAGAAACACTTACAAAACTTTTCATAGATAATGGATACAATCGAAAACCCTTACTAAGAACCAAAGATGAAGTCAACAAGCTTACTCATATCCATCAAATTCCCCCAGAACCCCCTCCCCTCCACCTACCGCATATCTCCCCTCCCCCTTTAACTCCCCCCAGTCGAAATAAATTGGTCGTTGCTTTCTTTACCATTCATTCCTGGCCTTACAAACAAATTGGTCCACATATTGTGTGTCATTCCCAACATTAAAATCGCCAAATATTACTTCTTCAAAAACAGACGTGTCTTCAGTAAGCTGAAGGCCCCGCTGCCAGTTCTTTCCATGTCAGACTTGATTTACTCAATTTCCTGCCTCAATTGTCCATCAATCTACATTGGCCAAACTTCTCATTCCTTGAATCGTCGTATTGCACTCCATAAAAGTGACACTAGATGCCATCCACACCGATGTGCCTTGGCGACCCATTCTGTTGACAATGGTCATTCCTTTAATTTCAGGGAACCCAAAATTCTTCATTTCTCCAATAATCTTTCCAAGAGAGAATTTCTTGAGATGTGTTACATCCAGGAGAATCACCTTAATATCAATAAAAGAACCGACCTGGATGGTCTTAGTAACATATATAGTTTCCTCCTCTCCTGTGATAAATCAACTTCTCACAATCTTTCCCTGTCTTCAAGTGTTTTATGATCCATCTGAACCGCGTTGGTCGTCTCTTTTCTTAGCTCCGTAATTTCCAGGGTTTCTCTCCTCCTTCCTCTCTCTATTTACGGTTCTCTTTGATTCTGAGCTTCACAGATTCCTTCCATTTTATCTGGGCCATCTTTTGCACCTAGCGATTACTGTCTTCCTTCCATTGACAGTACCTTGCGTCACCTCTCTTACACTTCCTGGTGCCTCGAGTCTTCATTGGTTTTTTGCCAACAATCTCTTCCTCCAATCAGATTCCAACAAGAAATTAATAAATTAATAATTAATTCACTAGATAATTTTCTTCTTCGTTGCTCCCATTATTGTCACTCTCTCTCTCGCTCCCTCGCTCACCATTTACTTATAATTAGGGTGTGTTTTATCCTTCCGCTATTACATACCGGGTGGTTTTGGTCGCTCAACTGGCTACCTCTCTCTCACTTAGGGTCCAATATTTGTACTTCCTTTTCTATCGGTTCCTTCCAGGTGTCGACCCCGCATTCTGGTTAATTGAGTTTTCTTGACTAAACCCCTTATCTCTGTCGGGTAGCTGTCTCCTGTCGTTCTTGTCATTTGTTCCTAAATGGCGGTGGCCATATGTGGTGGTCACAAGTGAAATAATTAACGACGTTTTCAACATCCAAGGTTCCCAATTACATCCATGTGTTAAATTTGTTTTTTAGAATTTTGTCTACAGTGTTTTAATGTGTATTTTGTATATTTTATGGATTAACCAACTTTTATATGTAACAACTTTTTTATGTATAACCTACGGCCATTCAGGCTAACGAAATCTTTGCACTTCTCATGTGAGTTTTTTAACTTATTATGACTAATATCTTATTCTTGTTCCACACTAATTTTATTTATTATAACAACCTAATGATAACATCATTAATTTAAAGTTGTCCCAGACACTATCAGTGAATGCGCTCTGTTCTTCTTTTCAGTTCTGCCCTGAAGAAGGTCCCAATCCAGGACCGAAATATTGGCGGCTTAATGAAAATTGTGTGATCTCCTATCACGCCCAAATTTGCCGAGTTCCCCAATTAAGATTGTATTTTTAATAATTTTGGTAGATACGGCAACATTTTGCTTTCTTTCTTTATTCTATATATATATATATATATATATATATATATATATATATATATATATATATATATTATATATTCCAGAATTTTTTCAAAATTTCAGTACTTTTCGAGATAACGGGTGGAGAGCGATTTTTTAAAAATAACGCCAAGAAAAATATGTGTATTACATTATATATGTATATATTTTAACTCGTGTCTTTACAAACTTTCATTTGACACCCCACTCGATTCACACTGGTAATTTTTTTTTCACTTCCGATTTCACCTCCTAAAACTAACCCATTAAGTCAAAATTTAATGTTCAAAACAACACGACTCTGATAAGGCCATCAATTCCTATATTATTGCCAAATTTTAACTTTCTATATGAAATAGTTTCGAAGAAAATTGGGTGTGACAGACAGGCAGACAGACGAACGGACAGACGGACAGTCACCGAAGTGATCTTATAATTGTTCCGTACGAGACATTAAAAAAAGTAGTAGACAGTATGGACCTTTGGTGCATACCGGCGTTGATAGTGAAAGTCTTGCAATATATCGACTACCACTTGTGAACAACACTATTTGAGGAAACACCAGAACCATACACTGAAGTTTTTAGACATATAAGAGAGAAGCATCCATCGTGCAAAAATTATTATAAGTAATATTGGATAACACCTAAAATTTGAAGTTAACCTGTATGTGTATATACGTATACGAGGCTGGTTTGAAAAGTCCATGCAAAAATAAAAACTACTTATGTGTTTGGGGGGTAAACCTTTTTTATTTTTCGACATAGTCTCCTTTTAGGCGTATACACTTCGTCCAACGATGTTCTAGTTTGTTGATCCCTTCCGAATAATAGGATTTGTTCAAGTCTGCAAAATATCCATTAGTGTCTGCAATCACCTCCTCGTTTGAATAAAATCTTTGTCCCGCCAGCCATTTCTTCAAATTGGGAACAAATAGTAGTCCGAGGGAGCCAAGTCTGGAGAATAGGGGGGATGTGAAACGAGTTGGAATCCTATTTCAATTAATTTTGCGACCACAACTGCTAAGGTGTGTGCTGGTGCGTTGTCGTGATGGAAAAGGACTTTCTTGTGGGTCAATCGCGGACGTTTTTTCTTGCAGCTCGGTTTTCAAACGGTCCAATAACGATGAATAATATTCACCTGTAATAGTTTTACCCCTTTTCCAGATAGTCAATGAGGATTATCCCTTGCGAATCCCAAAAGACAGTCGCCATAACCTTTCCGGCCGAAGGAACGGTCTTCGCCTTTTTTGGTGTAGATTCCCCCTTGGTAACCCATTGTTTAGATTGTTGTTTGGTCTCAGGAGTATAGTAATGTATCCATGTTTCATCCACAGTGACGAAACGACGCTTAAAGTCCTCCGGATTCTTCTGGAACAGCTGCAAACCATCCTTGCAACACTTCACACGATTCCGTTTTTGGTCAAGCGTGAGCAATCGCGGCACCCATCTTGCGGATAGCTTTCTCATGTCCAAATGTTCATGCAAAATATTATGTACCCGTTCAGTCGAGATGCCCACAGCACTAGCAATCTCACGCACCTTAACTCTTCTGTCATCCATCACCATATCATGGATTTGATCAATGATTTCTGGAGTCGTAACCTCCACAGGCCGTCCAGAACGTTCAGCGTCACTTGTGCCCATATGGCCATTCCGAAAATTTTGAAACACCATAATGTTTATCAAGCTTCTCTTTAGTCTCCTGAGGCGTTTTGCCTTTTATAAAGTAATGTTTAATCACCACACGAAATACTTTTTCGTCCATTTCTTGAAAATCACTCGACTTCCTTGATTCACACGAATGCCAAACACAAAGAAATAGACCAATATGGCTGAAACTTGGTGTGCGTTTATTCAAGAGATGCTACTAACTAAACATGACCTCGATACGCGCCGGTGGTGCCATCTTTCGGACTTTGCTCGGACTTTTCAAACCAGCCTCGTATATGTATATCAGGCTGTAACTCGAGAATTGATAACCACTTTGTAAGTGTGTGCATTTTTCACGCGCACATAATTTTTCAAGCTTTCGAATTAAAAGATCTACAAACAAGGATGAGGATTCTTTTAGTAAAACTCTTACATCAACGTCTTCAGGTAATTCTTCAAGTTCATCATAATCTCGAGGATCGTCAGAAAAAATTCCTGTTAATTTTCGTCTTTGGAGGCAGAAAAGAAGTAACTTCAGATACGTTGTACGAAGCTTCTCATCTCCACATTTTTCGTCCATAAACTTTTTGATCCATGATGCTGACAAAATACGATCTACAAGAAAATAAATAGGTAATAACACAGGGGAACAGCTGTTTTGGTGTCGAGGTTTTTTGAGCTGATTCTATATCAATTTGATGTCCTGAATTCAAATAACGTATTCATTTGTACCTAGGAGCTCAAATTTTTAAGATATACAATTTTAGAGAAATATAAGTTACATTATTGTAACTCAAATCCGTAAGTGTAGTAAACAAAAGTAGATACGAAATTTTTATTTTAGTTATACAAAATACAATATTATGTCGTACTTACAAACAAAAAAAAAACATTGAAGAAATGAAATAGTCACTCAACACTTGGAAAGCTTCTTTTCCGCGACATTCTTGAATGTTTTTTTAAACAGTCCCTTTTTAAACTCCAGCAGTAATCTGCCATCATGTGCATGTCCCATCTTCCTTGGTAGCGGTCCTCCATAACTTTAATATCTTGGTGAAATCTTTCACCTTGTTCCTCACTCATGTCTCCTAAATTTTCTGGAAAACGGTCTAAGTGGCTGTGTAAATAGTGTATTTTAATACTCATATTGCACCCTAAGGATTTGAAACTATTAAGCATCTTGTTAACCATATCAACATAGTTTTGAGCTTTATGTTTGCCTAGAAAATTTTCTACAACTGCAACAAATGATGTCCAAGCTTCTCGTTCAACTTGATTCATTGAATTTAGGCAGGATCCTTAATTAATTATCTTATTTGTGGGCCGTCAAATATCCCTGCTTTGAGTTTTTCTGTGCTCAACTGATGCATTTTTACCCCTATATATGCAAAACAAGACCCATTCTTATCAAGAGCCTTTACAAATTGCTTCATTAAGCCCAACTTTATATGTAACGGAGGAAGTATGATTTTTTCTCTTTCAACCAAAGCGTCGTTAATGACATTCTTTTCCTCAACGTCCATGTTTTCTCCCTGAGGCCAATCTTTTCTAACCCAGTGTTGTGTTTTGTCCCTACTATCCCAGAGGCACAAGAAACACGGATATTTCGTGTAACCACTTTGCTGCCCAAGAAGAAAGTTTACCATTTTTAAGTCTACACAAATCATCCATTGATGTTCGTAATACTTTATCTTCTGCAAGACCAAAGCTATGGTATTATATTCTTCTTTCAGTTTCGTTGAGTGAGCTAGTGGTATTGAACCATATTTATTCCCATTATGTAGAAGGACACATTTTAAACTTCGCTTTGAACTGTTCGTGACAAAATACAAGATTGTCTTCTTGAGAAAAGAATGGTAGCAGATCTTTTTCTCTTGTACGGTAAAAGGTAATTTTGGTTCCTTGTTCCAGTAAATTTTTGTCGTTCAACCTAGAAGCCAGTACTTCAGAAGCTTTTTTCGATAAATTGAGATCCCTGGTGAGATCATTTAATTCATTTTGATTGAAGCGTTGAGGAACTGATGACGTCCCCTCATAGTCACTGTTAGTTTCATTAGCATCAGAACTTTTATTAGTATCAGAAGAGCGATCAGAGGGAAAATATTCGTCATCAGAGATATGTGGTAGCTGATGAAATGTTGGAATCGGTATTTCATCTGAGTGCGGGATAGGGCGTATTGCCGAGTCTAAATTGGGATAAGTCCACTTACTGCGGTTATTTCGATTGATTCCATTAGTATTTACTAAACAGAAATAACAATCATTGAAGTGGTTTTTTGGTTCTCTCCAAACCATTGGTACGCCGAATTTTAGACATTTTCTTTTTTCCGGTAGTCCACTGCCGTAAATGCTCTGTACAAGTTTTATATACGAGATGCGGGGCCCACGTTTTGTCCTGATCACCAAGCTTAACTCCAAAGTATCCAAGATACGCTCGCTTTACAAAGTCAGTAATAGTTTGTCTGTTTTGTTGAAACATGTATTCTCCGCATATACAGCTAAGCACATCAGGTTGATTTACACAACTTCTTCTTGAACTGGAACCTGAACTCATTTTAATTCTGTTCAATAACACAAAAACACTCTTTTCTTAACATTAAATAACACGCCGAATTCGATCTACTCTCATTAGTAAGAACGCACAAACTGACGAGACTTACCCGAGTTAGGTGATTAAAAGGGTCAGTTCAGGTATCTGATAGGCAATGGTTCCACTATTTATAGATTTACCTGGAATTTACTCAATTACAGACTGACAATAAAACCATTGTACCTACATTAATGAATATATAATAATTTTAGAACTATCATAAATGAATATACTGAATAAAAACCACATTGGTAGATAAGTTGATGTATCTAAAAAAGTCGAGCTGATAGAGAAAAACGGATTGCATGTATAGATTTAGCGTCCCAAATATAGTTAAAATCAGCTCTAAAATCCCAGGCACCAAAACAAAAATATTTTTTTGTTGCCCTGTGTAATCTAAAAATTTTAAAATCACAAGTAAATTTAACCCAGTCGGAATGTAATTTAAATAGTACAGTCGCATAATATCTATCCGTTCTTTACGAAGAGAAGTGAATCTTGAATCCGGAACAAAGGAAGCTGAAAATTCGTGAAACGGAACACCTCCGACCCGACTTTTGGGAAATCCAAAAACAATGATTTATTTTAATACTACATATAGGTAGTGAACAAGCTCTGAAACATTTTCAGTTGATGATTATTATAATTGTTATAAACAATACAAGTTTTAAGTATTTTTTTTTTAATTCATAACTCAAAGACTGATTTTTTTATGAAAATTCCAGTTAAGGCACAAATGGCCAGAAACACTATGAATTTCAAAAAAAAAATATTGTGTAATGAAAAAATTTTTTTAATGAAAAAAATTTTTTTTTTATTTATGAACAGATTAGAATTTAATAAGGTTCTTAACCACTTATCGACAATAGGTTTGATTCCATAGACGCGCCAATATTTTCTGCAGAAAATGAAAAAAAATCTCGGCTCTCATTTAACCTGCAAATGGCATAACGCAGTGCAAAGCGGCTTGGTGCAACATAATGTTATTAGACGTACATATAATTCAAGATAATCGCATGTTTATATAAATATTAAGGGTTAACAAACACACTAATTCTTTAATCAGAAATCGTTTAATTTTCATGAGAAAATATATTTTTTAGGAAACCTTCAACAAAAAAAATCTATAGTAACTGAGAAATCTTGTCGTAATATTAAATTAATGAATTACATCATAATTTATCAAATTTAAATTTCCTTGGGGTGCCGTCAATTCTCTCGCATGTTTTTGGCCAGATGTTGCGAGGCATCGATCTAGATGTTACTGATATGACTGTAGTGTGAGTAGTTATCATTTTGACCACCTATTTCGGTATACCAAACGCAGGGTCGGGACCCCTGTATGGTTTTGTAGGTCCCAGTTATGCTAATTCGTCCACTTTTTCATTAATTTTAATCCCCGAATATCCTTGACTCCAATAGGTCAACTATATTGTTCCTGGAGGATAGTTAGGTCACATTTACACGTCATGGTGATCTTAAAGTTGGCCTGATACGCATCTATAGCCTTTAGACTAGCTTGACTCTCTGAGAGAATATATGTTTCTTTGTTGTGGTAGGCCCGTCTAATATTCTCGTAAACACATAATTGTAATACGTGAATTTCAACCTGGAATATTGTTGCTCTTATCCCCCGTAGAATAGTAACCTCCACTTAGGCTTTTCTGTCTATATACCAGCGTCTACTCTGCTCGAAGTTTTTGATCCATCTGTGAATTATCAGACCCATTGCCTTTGTTGAAGCATCTACCTTCATCCATAGACTTGTGTCATACCCAAATTTATATGATTTTTTGAACTTACACGACGTTATCACAGAGTCAGATTGCAAATCCAAGGGTTTGTCGTTCATTAAATCGTCAATTCTTGTGTGCCCAAATTGTACAGTTTTGTTTTGTTTGTTTGTTTCTGTTGGGCAGGGCGCATCGACAGCTAAGATCATTTAGCGCCCACTAGAGTTAGTTTGGTATAAATAGATTAGACTATGAAGTTGAATTCTTTTAAGTAATTGGTTATGTTTTCTTTAAGTGGGACAAAAGATTTTATGAGGATGGTGATGTTGGATGGGATGCCGTGGGTGTCTCTCAAGTTTTGATGTTGAATGGATTCGATTAGATGTAACACTGATAAGGGGGAGTCACATTTAGGACAGAGTGAAGGGGGATCTCTCTTTAATAGATGTACATGCGTGGAGTAGGTGTATCCCAATGCCAGTCTTCTCATTATTACATTATGTCTTCGGTTCAATTCTGTGGAGTTAAGGGGAGGAAATACATTGGTTTTGATGGACCATAATTTGTTGTTGGGATCTTCCAAGTCCCATTTGAGTTGGAAGAGAGAGCTGTGTAGGTGTTTTATGAAGATGTTAAAATCAGAGTAGTGATTCTCTCCCATGTTCATACTGCCCCTTTCTATGGCAAGTTTAGCAAGATAATCCGCTCTGTCGTTATGAGGGTTGCCTATGTGACTGGGCAACCAAAGCAAGGATATGGTACGTTTTTTCAAGGTGGCCGTGTACGTCAGATCCAGAATTTGCCTGATATAGTTGAAATTGAGATTTCTAGAATTGATGGCTTTGAGAGCGCTTAGGGAATCAGAAATTATGAGGGTTGGTTGTTGGATGTTTGCTTGGAGGGAATATCTGATAGCCTCCTTTATTGCCAACAATTCTGCGGAGAAAATAGAGATATGTTTAGGTAATTTAAACATTTGGACGATATTATCAAAAAAAGAAGGCAGCCCCAACTCCCTTTTCCGTCTTTGATCCATCTGTGAAGAAAAGTAAATGATTGGGATAGATATTGGATAGTCTGTCAAGAAAGAGCTTTTTAAAGAATATGTTTGAATGTTCTGATTTTTTATAGGAGTGCAAAGTTAGGTCAATGTTGGGGAGAGGGGAGAGCCAGGGAGGAAAGGTGGTTTGGAGGGGGTAGTTGTAATAAGGGGGGGGGAGATATTGTGCTGGATGAGTAATTTGTACAGGTTGTTATATCCATTTCCAGTTTCTCCTCATTCAATAGGCGCTATTGATAGCCTCACTTTTTAAGTATAGTAGGGTTATTAGTTCCAGAATTATTTTCATAGCTGTGTTGGGTTGCTACTTATAGCTACAGTGGAACATAAAGCTCAGTATGTAGCCATCGGTCTAATGACCGTGACGTATAACCAAGGCACCATCTTTGGTGTAGAGCGCCAGGTTTCCCTAAACAATCCCCTGAGGTGCAGGACACATTTTTGCTTTATTGAACTTTCCTTTAATTGTGTTAAGATATCGATTAGTTAGAGGAATACGAACTTCCCTGCGACGCGATATGATACTTCCCCTTTTGAGAAAATCAGGCGAATTTTCAGAGTCATAACAATCACGTAGCAAAGTGAAAAAATCGAAAATATTCGTTAATTTTGTTTTGTGTTGCTTATGTGTTTCTTCGATGACTACTGCTAAATCACGTGATGATGATAATAATTTTTGGTTAAATGAATATCGATTAAAATTTATTATTTCGAATATTTTACTAAGTAATTCTGGTTTTATTTTAATAATACATGTGGACCTGAAGGCGTTCACCTACAAGCAATGGTTTTAAATTGGACGACGACTGCCAGCGATGACACACTACCACTTAGCAACGCCACAATGTAAACCATATAAATGCTTTAAATTCTAGTTTACTTTATTTAAATTAGCTAGTTTACTGAAACTTTTAACAGCAGTAAGTTTGACCAAAATTGTCTTGTTACCAAGTTTTACTTCGGATTCTTAGATATGAACTATAGCACAATTTTTAAAAAATGGTATGGCCAGAAATTATATTTTAATTATTTGAATCAGCAAAGTACTAAATTTGGGAAAGTTAATTGTGAAATAGCAAAAATTCTTTCTAATAGTTCAGGGTATGTATGAGTGATATCTAGTCGAGCCCAAAACGACAGCACATCGTGCTAGGCTAATGTTAGTTGAGGATTTGTGTATGTTAACTTTTGGCTATATGCATGCCAGTGTAAAACAATGGTTTTGTCTACCAGACTTCTCGGGTATGAGCGGTCGGACTATTCAACAGACAGAGTAGGACTAGCCGACGCCAAGCACAGCGTTCCAGTCCATTCACTGCAAAGATATCGTTACCACAGTCACAACGCACTGTGTATTAAAATTTTAAGATTTATTTCATGCAAATGACAAAAATCGTTTTATGTTATTTTATTTATTTTTAATTAAAATTAATAATTTTACCTAAAATATTTAAATAACTTTAATTTATTTAATTCTAAACATTTTGTTTTCCTGTTACTAGTAACATTTCTTAACTTTGGCAACGACGCAATGTATTGCCGAATTTATTCTATACGAGGCTGGTTTGAAAAGTCCGTGCAAAAATAAAAACTACTTATGTGTTTGGGGTAAACCTTTTTTATTTTTCGACATAGTCTCCTTTTAGGCTTATACACTTCGTCCAACGATGTTCTAGTTTGTTGATCCCTTCCGAATAATAGGATTTGTCCAAGTCTGCAAAATATCCATTAATGTCTGCAATCACCTCCTCGTTTGAATAAAATCTTTGTCCCGCCAGCCATTTCTTCAAATTGGGGAACATAGTAGTCCGAGGGAGCCAAGTCTGGAGAATAGGAGGGATATGAAACGAGTTGGAATCCTATTTCCATTAATTTTGCGACCATAACTGCTGAGGTGTGTGCTGGTGCGTTGTCGTGATGGAAAAGAACTTTCTTGTGGGCCAATCGCGGGCGTTTTTCTTGCAGCTCGGTTTTCAAACGGTCTAATAACGATGAATAATATTCACCTGTAATAGTTTTACCCGTTTCCAGATAGTCGATGAGGATTATCCCTTGCGAATCCCAAAAGACAGTCGCCATATCCTTTCCGGCCGAAGGAACGGTCTTCGCCTTTTTTGGTGCAGATTCCTCCTTGGTAACCCATTGTTTAGATTGTTGGTTGGTCTCAGGAGTATAGTAATGTATCCATATTTCATCCACAGTGACGAAACGACGCTTAAAGTCCTCCGGATTCTTCTGGAACAGCTGCAAACCATCCTTGCAACACTTCACACGATTCCGTTTTTGGTCAAGCGTGAGCAATCGCGGCACCCATCTTGCGGATAGCTTTCTCATGTCCAAATGTTCATGCAAAATATTATGTACCCGTTCAGTCGAGATGCCCACAGCACTAGCAATCTCACGCACCTTAAACTCTTCTGTCATCCATCACCATATCATGGATTTGATCAATGATTTCTGGAGTCGTAACCTCCACAGGCGGTCCAGAACGTTCAGCGTCACTTGTGCCCATATGGCCAGTCCGAAAATTTTGAACCACTTATAAAACTGTTCTAATCGAAGGTGCAGAGTCACCATAATGTTTATCAAGCTTCTCTTTAGTCTCCTGAGGCATTTTGCCTTTCATAAAGTAATGTTTAATCACCACGCGAAATTCTTTTTTCGTCCATTTCTTGAAAATCACTTGACTTCCTTGATTCACACGAATGCCAAACACAAAGAAATAGACCAACATGGCTGAAACTTGGTGTGCGTTCATTCAAGAGATGCTACTAACTAAACATGACCTCGATATGCGCCGGTGGTGCCATCTCTCGGACTTTGCACGGACTTTTCAAACCAGCCTCGTATTTATCTTCTGCATAATTAAATTGTATCAATTTTAAACTTGAATATTTTAAAAACTTCCACATTTTTAAGTTTTACAGTATGGTTCAGGAAGTTAAAATCAATATTTCATAAAGAAAAACAAATTTATTCATGCTATTTCGAGTGTACTCTAAAATATCACCTGAGGTGCAAATCATCACAACGATTAATTTTGTGGGATAGAAAAGTTGTTGCTTGAAAAGTTGTACTAAGGTCTTTAAATATTAACGATACATATTAGTGCTTCATATGTGCAACTACATATCTCTTTCCTTTTTCTGATACTTTTTTGTGTGAGAGGTGAAAAAAAGTAGAAGCCAATAAATGGCAATATAAAATAAAACACGTATGGTATAATCCATTTTTAAAAAATATATATAAGAGATGATGTTCCTACCTTTAGATTTGGGAAGATTCAATACCAAGGGCTTTGCAAGTTTGGAATAAAATTTAAATTCATCTTTGACTATGTCTTCCATATTACACAAAAAATTTTGAATGTTTTGGCATTATCTTCTAAATTTAGGTGTTTTCAAGATAAAAATATCATAAATTTAAAGAAAAAATAAAATAGTATTTACTAGAATTTTGACGCTTTTAGACAAATTTCTATTTAATTGACCGACACATACTTGACAATTTTTAAAAATAAAGGTGTCTTGTAACATATGCAGGTGACAACTAAGGAGGTGCTCAGGAGCCAGATGAACTTTAAAAAAAATATAAAGAGGGGTTCCAAAATTAAATAAATATAAATGACTGTCATCTATTAAATATGCACTACATGGTTTTTTTTTGGTTACCTACCGAGCAATAAAGGAAATCTCATAGAGCTTAAGAAAGGAAAATTTTTCTACATAACTATCTTCTACACGAATAAACTTAGTCCAGGGTTTCTTGAATTGTCTCATTTCATCAAAAAAATCTTGTTTGCGCCTCACGATTTTCACGATTTTCAATTTATAATTTCCGAAAAAAAATTTGCTCGGGAGATTCGGGTCGCAAGGGTCTAAATCAGGACTACAGGATGAAAGTTGTAGAACTATGGCTTTTAGTAATGACTTGGACTGTGCAAGCTATGAGAACTTTGGAGTTGTCGTGGAACATCAAAGTTATAGTTCCCAGTGAATTTTGACTTAAGGGGTTGTTTTGGGGGTGAAATCGGAAGCGAAAAAAAATTTTTTTACTAGGTCATCGCGTGTGGTGTCAAATGAAAGCTTGTTAAAACACGAGTAAAATATATATATATATATATATATATATATATATATATATATATATATATATATATATATATATATGTATATATATATATATATATATATATATATATATATATATATATATATTTATATATTTATATATATATATATATATATATATATATATATATATATATATATATATATATATATATATATATATATAATGCAATACTTGCGCGCACTTTTCTTTGTATTATTTTTAAAAAATCGCGAAAAATCACTGTCCACCCGCCTTATCTCGAAAAGTACTTATCGAAAAATTTTTAAAAAACCTGGAATATTCTCCACGAGGTGTAGATTGAATGAAAATTATCACGAGTGCAATACCTATAATAATTTATTTGGTATATAAAAAAACAAAATTTCAAGGTCACCAGTTTCAGTAAGAACTTTGTTGAAAACTCATTTAGGGTGTGTTTTGTGACACGTAACAAAATGTTTTATTTTAAAAGCAATCAACGTACGGAACACTAATTGCGCAAGTTCAACTTGCACTTGACCGGTTATTTTTTTCTAGTAACCGACCTCAGGTTTTAGATTGTCCTTTCTCAAACCTGTCCACTAATTGTGAGCCCTTTTTAGTGTTCCGTACGGAACACTTATAAGATCACTTCAGTGTCTGTCCGTCTATCTGTCCGTCTGTCCGACCCGATTTTCTCCGAAACTATTTGTCATAGAAAGTTGAAATTTGGTAATAATATAGGAATTGATGGCCTCATCAGAGCCATGCAGTTTTGAAATTTAAATTTTGACTTAAAGGGTTAGTTTTGGGGGGTGAAATCGGAAGTGAAAAAAAAAATTTTTTACTAGGTCATCGAGTGTGGTGTCAAATGAAAGCTTGTGAAAACACGAGTAAAAAATATATATAATGTAATGCTTGCGAGAACTTTTCTTTGTATTATTTTTAAAAAATCGCGAAAAATCGGTATCCACCCGCCTTATCTCGAAAAGTACTTATCAAAAAATTTTGAAAAAATTCTGGAATATTCTCCACGGGATGTAGATTGAACGAAAATTATCACGAGTGCAATACCTTTAATAATTTATCTGGTATATAAAAAAACAAAAATTTCAAGGTCATCAGTTTCCAGTAAAGATTGGAAACAAACTTTTGGGGTGTTTTTTTGTGAAGTCACTGATCATTTTATACCTCCGTAACAAAATTTTTTATTTTAAAAGCAATCAACGTACGGAACACCAATTGCGCAAGTTCAACTGACCGGTTATTTTTTTCTAATAACCGACCTCAGGTTTTAGATTGTCCTTTCTCAAACCTATCCACTAATTGTGAGCCCTTTTTTATTATATTAACTATACAAAACTCTTTTACACTTTTAAAGAACTGAGTTTTTCTCCTTCATTGGAGGAGAGATGTGATAGAGTTCGTTCCTAGCCCTTTCTAGTCTGGTGTAAAAAATTTGCGGATCTATTACAGAATATTTTAGCATCCCTACATAGCACAATGTGGAAAACTGTTGCTTCGGATTCTCCAGCTTTATCAATAAGCACTGAAATTTTCTTGCATCTATTTGAGACAAGCAAATCCTTAAGCCGGGTTTCCACCAAACGGACAGTTTAAAAAAACAGTTCTGTTTTTTATAAACAAAACAAAACATGTTTTGTTTTTTTCCAAACAGTTTCTGTAGACTGTTCCAAAAGTTTTGTTGCTAGTGTTTGTTCTTTTTTTCCCATTTTGTTTAGTCCCGCAAGAATGTCCTCCGACGACGATTTTTTTAAAATTAGCTGTGGTTTGTTTTTAATTAATGGCCAAAACAGAAAAACCAAGATATTAGGTCAGTTCTCTATTAAAAAGGAGAGTTAATTACGGCACAGCAGAATTATTGGCTGATTTAAGCACTGGCGATATTGGGGTAAATGGGGAATTGAGATCTTCCTTCCACAATTTTACCAGAACGTTAAGTAGCGATTTTGAATTATTAATTAATTTGTTAGGACCTAAAATTGCCAGTCAACTTTTTTAATCATCATTGTAACTAAATACATATGTTTTAATAAAAAGTTTAACTAAATAAATATAAAAAATAATACTTACTTTTTAAATGTTGACAAACTCTTCATAAAAATTGCATACATTTAATAAAAAGTTGATAACTAGTTGAAAGAGTAGAGTACAAATGTCGCAGAGAACAAAACTACAATATTCAGGTGTTTTAACCAAACCGACTAAAAAACACGAACAAATTTGTTTTCCTTTGATGTACCGACTCGAGATGGGAAAGTGTTTTGTTTACTAAAAACACTGTTCCCCGACAAACATGTTTTCGGAACTGTTTATTTTTTACAAAACATGGCTCTTTTTGTTGAGAAAAATCGTTTTGTTTATGTTTCGTGCTATGTCCGTTTGGCGGAAACCCGGCTTTATAAGAAATACGGTTGGAACAAAATAACAAGTATCGAGAAATAGGTCTAAAAATAAATTTCACCAAAACTAATTATTTGAACAATGAAACTGAAGATAACAACCAGGAACTATTAGAAGGTGAAAGAATAGGAAACATACAAGTATTTATATATTTAGGACAAAAAGTCGAAATATCAAAAAATAATTTAAAGGCTGACTTGAATAGAAGGGTCTCGTTAGCTTGGTCTGCGTTCGAAAGGTTATAATCCACATTTAAATTGGACATCCCAAATACAATAAGAGCCAGAGTGTTCGACCAATATGTACGGTCATCGCGTGTGGTGTCAAATGAAAGCTTGTTAAAACACGAGTAAAATATATATATATATATATATATATATATATATATATATATATAATGCAATACTTGCGCGCACTTTTCTTCGTATTATTTTTAAAAAATCGCGAAAAATCGCTGTCCACCCGCCTTATCTCGAAAAGTACTTATCGAAAAATTTTGAAAAAAACCTGAAATATTCTCCACGAGGTGTAGATTGAATGAAAATTATCACGAGTGCAATACCTATAATAATTTATTTGGTATATAAAAAAACAAAAATTTCAAGGTCATCAGTTTCAGTAAGAAGTTTGTTGAAAACTCATTTAGGGTGTGTGTTTGTGAAGTCACTGATCATTTTATACCTCCGTAACAAAAATTTTTATTTTAAAAGCAATCAACGTAGGGAACACTAATTGCGCAAGTTCAACTTGCACTTGACCGGTTATTTTTTTCCAGTAACCGACCTCAGGTTTTAGATTGTCCTTTCTCAAACCTGTCTACTAATTGTGAGCCCTTTTTAGTGTTCCGTACGGAACACTTATAAGATCACTTCGGTGTCTGTCCGTCTATCTGCCCGTCTGTCACACCCGATTTTCTCCGAAACTATTTGTCATAGAAAGTTGAAATTTGGTAATAATATAGGAATTGATGGCCTCATCAGAGCCATGTAGTTTTGAAAGTTAAATTTTGACTTAAGGGGTTAGTTTTGGGGGGTGAAATCGGAAGTGAAAAAAAATTTTTTTACTAGGTCATCGAGTGTGGTGTCAAATGAAAGCTTGTGAAAACACGAGTAAAAAATATATATAATGTAATGCTTGCGCGAACTTTTCTTTGTATTATTTTTAAAAAATCGCGAAAAATCGCTGTCCACCCGCCTTATCTCGAAAAGTACTTATCAAAAAATTTTGAAAAAATTCTGGAATATTCTTCACGGGATGTAGATTGAACGAAAAATTATCACGAGTGCAACACCTTTAATAATTTATCTGGTATATAAAAAAACAAAAATTTCAAGGTCATCAGTTTTCAGTAAAGATTGGAAACAAACTTTTGGGGTGCTTTTTGTGAAGTCACTGATCATTTTATACCTGCGTAACAAAATTTTTTATTTTAAAAGCAATCAACGTACGGAACACCAATTGCGCAAGTTCAACTTGCACTTGACCGGTTATTTTTTTCTAATAACCGACCTCAGGTTTTAGATTGTCCTTTCTCAAACCTGTCCACTAATTGTGAGCCCTTTTTTTATTATATTAACTATACAAAACTCTTTTACACTTTCAAAGAACTGAGTTTTTCTCCTTCATTGGAGGAGAGATGTGATAGAGTTTGTTCCTAGCCCTTTCTAGTCTGGTGTAAAAAATTTGGAGATCTTTTACAGAATATTTTAGCATCCCTACATAGCACAATGTGGAAAACTGTTGCTTCAGATTCTCCAGCTTTATCAATAAGCACTGAAATTTTCTTGCATCTATTTGAGACAAACAAATCCTTAAGCCGGGTTTCCACCAAACGGACAGTTTAAAAAAACAGTTCTGTTTTTTATAAACAAAACAAAACATGTTTTGTTTTTTCCAAACAGTTTCTGTAGACTGTTCCAAAAGTTTTGTTGCTAGTGTTTGTTCTTTTTTTCCCATTTTGTTTAGTCCCGCAAGAATGTCCTCCGACGACGATTTTTTTAAAATTAGCTGTGGTTTGTTTTTAATTAATGGCCAAAACAGAAAAACCAAGATATTAGGTCAGTTCTCTATTAGAAAGGAGAGTTAATTACGGCACAGCAGAATTACTGGCTGATTTAAGCACTGGCGATATTGGGTTAAATGGGGAATTGAGATCTTCCTTCCACAATTTTACCAGGACGTTAAGTAGCGATTTTGAATTATTAATTAATTTGTTAGGACCTAAAATTGCCAGTCAACTTTTTTAATCATCATTGTAACTAAATACATATATTTTAATAAAAAGTTTAACTAAATAAATATAAAAAATGATACTTACTTTTTAAATGTCGACAAACTCTTCGTAAAAATTGCATACATTTACGAGGCTGGTTTGAAAAGTCCGTGCAAAAATAAAAACTACTTATGTGTTTGGGGTAAACCTTTTTTATTTTTTCGACATAGTCTCCTTTTAGGCTTATACACTTCGTCCAACGATGTTCTAGTTTGTTGATCCCTTCCGAATAATAGGATTTGTCTGCAAAATATCCATTAGTGTCTGCAATTACCTCCTCGTTTGAATAAAATCTTTGTCCCGCCAGCCATTTCTTCAAATTGGGGAACAAATAGTAGTCCGAGGGAGCCAAGTCTGGAGAATAGGGGGGATGTGAAACGAGTTGGAATCCTATTTCCATTAATTTTGCGACCACAACTGCTGAGGTGTGTGCTGGTGCGTTGTCGTGATGGAAAAGGACTTTCTTGTGGGCCAATCGCGGGCGTTTTTCTTGCAGCTTGGTTTTCAAACGGTCCAATAACGATGAATAATATTCACCTGTAATAGTTTTACCCTTTTCCAGATAGTCGATGAGGATTATCCCTTGCGAATCCCAAAAGACAGTCGCCATAACCTTTCCGGCCGAAGGAACGGTCTTCGCCTTTTTTGGTGCAGATTCCCCCTTGGTAACCCATTGTTTAGATTGTTGTTTGGTCTCAGGAGTATAGTAATGTATCCATGTTTCATCCACAGTGGCAAAACGACGCTTAAAGTCCTCCGGATTCTTCTGGAACAGCTGCAAACCATCCTTGCAACACTTCACACGATTCCGTTTTTGGTCAAGCGTGAGCAATCGCGGCACCCATCTTGCGGATAGCTTTCTCATGTCCAAATGTTTATGCAAAATATTATGTACCCGTTCAATCGAGATGCCCACAGCACTAGCAATCACACGCACCTTAACTCTTCTGTCATCCATCACCATATCATGGATTTGATCAATGATTTCTGGATTCGTAACCTCCACAGGCCGTCCAGAACGTTTAGCGTCACTTGTGCCCATATGGCCAGTCCGAAAATTTTGAAACCACTTATAAACTGTTCTAATCGAAGGTGCAGAGTCACCATAATGTTTATCAAGCTTCTCTTTAGTCTCCTGAGGCGTTTTGCCTTTCATAAAGTAATGTTTAATCACCACACGAAATTCTTTTTCGTTCATTTCTTGAAAATCACTCGACTTCCTTGATTCACACGAATGCCAAACACAAAGAAATAGACCAATATGGCTGAAACTTGGTGTGCGTTCATTCAAGAGATGCTACTAACTAAACGTGACCTCGATACGCGCCGGTGGTGCCATCTCTCGGACTTTGCACGGACTTTTCAAACCAGCCTCGTAATAAAAAGTTGATAACTAGTTGAAAGAGTAGAGTACAAATGACGCAGAGAACAAAACTGCAACACTCAGGTGTTTCAACCAAACCGACTAAAAAACACGAACAAATTTGTTTTCCTTTGATGTACCGACTCGAGATGGAAAAGTGTTTTGTTTACTAAAAACACTGTTCCCCGACAAACATGTTTTCGGAACTGTTTATTTTTTACAAATCATGGCTCTTTTTGTTGAGAAAAATCGTTTTGTTTATGTTTCGTGCTATGTCCGTTTGGTGGAAACCCGGCTTTATAAGAAATACGGTTGGAACTAAATAACAAGTATCGAGAAATAGGTCCAAAAATAAATTTCACCAAAACTAATTATTTGAACAATGAAACTGAAGATAACAACCAGGAACTATTAGAAGGTGAAAGAATAGGAAACATACAAGTATTTATATATTTAGGACAAAAAGTCGAAATATCAAAAAATAATTTAAAGGCTGACTTGGATAGAAGGGTCTCGTTAGCTTGGTCTGCGTTCGAAAGGTTACAATCCACCTTTAAATTGGACATACCAAATACAATAAGAGCCACAGTGTTCGACCAATATGTACTGCCGTTATTAACATACGACACTGAAACATTGGCTCTAATAAAAGTACAATAAATAAATTCCAGGTAACCCAAAGAGTAATGGAGACGAGAATGCTAAATATTAGACTCCAAGATCGTATTTATAACATCGAGATACGAAGATGAAGAGTATCAAATGTAATACAACGAATATGTATATTAAGGTGAAATTGGGTGGTGCACATCACAAGGATGAATGTTAACAGATGGACAAGCGGTATGGTAGAATGGAGACCTAGAAAACATAAAGATGCAGAGGTAGACCACAGACAAGATGGACACGATTGGATGTAAAAAGCAAACAACAGAGCTCATTGGAGACAACTTGGGGAGGCTTATATCGGACTATGGAGGAGTAAGCTAATGATGATGATGATGAAATCCTTACAAGCTTGCCTTGTCTCAATCTATCTTCCTGACCTAGGAGCATCATTTTACTTGAAACTAAGAGAGTCATTGCTGTACGCTCGAAACATTAGTTGATAAATAAATTCATTTCTTTCCTTAGTGACAAACTTAATCATTGCTCTATGCTTGCTTTCGCTTTTTTCTCGGAAGAAAGAAAATTCTAAGAACTACAAAATGCGACGAACTCGTATAAAATTTCTCTAGAGTATTTGAGAAAGTAATAGTAATTTGAGGACCAAGCATTTTTTTTATGTGACATCATTATTATGACTTCGAACACTCTCGCATTTCCACACCTATAGAATAATCAGAAAAATTTGCAGCCGGTGAAAGTTCTTTAATTTAAAATTTTTCACTTAATCAAATTCAAAATCTCTTTATTGTTAACGATAAATTATTACAGGTTCGACATACACGTTCCAGTTCTGTGGATACAGAGAGCTTTACAGCATTGTCATCTGCAGAGAAGCCTTGTGGCTGCTGATGTCCTGCCTTGATATTTGAACCTTAGGTACGAGATTATATAATAGTGCCATTTCCGGTAGATCCTTAAGTGGCAGTTTATTCGTTGCTTGTCTTGTGAGATATTTTTATTTTTTTATGCTTTGTTTATTTAGGTGGGGGTTTAGTTTATTGTCTGCTGCTGAAAAAATAATTTGCTAAAAACCCAACTCATTATAGTATTATAGATACATGTGGTTCATAGTTTATATTACAAATTTCTATTCTAGTCTCACTCTTCTGTCTTGCTCTGTCATACTCTTTTTTGCAGTTCTGGTCTAATGTGAATTTGGAGCTAATAATACAAAAAGATTTTGCATCACGATGAATGCTCTTTGAAGCACGTGCGACATTCGTAAGTGGAATTTGAGGCGTGCGTTTATAATGACACCCAGACACTTCAGCTTATTTCTGATTGGTAGCTGTTTGTCAGTATAAAAAATTTACAGAAAGTCTCCCATAAAAAAGTTAAATTTTAAAGTATTTATTGTAAAAAGCAAATTAATAAATAAAAAAGAAGCTTTACTGTGGATCAAAGTACGAGTCTTGGAATATTATTTCTCAAAAATAATGTAATCTTAATTAAAATTATTATTTTCCCGACACTCTTCTAAGCAAGCGATAAAATTATAAGTATTTGGTAGACTCATCGTTTTTATGATTGCTGCTATTTCTGGCCGTATATTTTCTTTTTAATTCTTCTAAGAATGTTCTAAGGTATCCTCACAAGAAAAAAAATCAAATGGGTCAAATCCGGAGGTCTATATATGCAGGATGATGACTAGAAATCGAATAAATCGTATTTTTTAATCACATTTGATCTTATTAGAAACTGTATTTCCATTGATGGTAGTTTTACCATCAATATCAAATATGCATTTTTGTTAAAAATAAAAATAGTGCCTATGACATATGTACGAATTAAGAGGTTAAGTTTGTTTCTTGAACTTGGATAGTTTCAGATACTGATACTGGCTATTGCAGTGACGATTCTTCTGGTACTGTAGAAAAAGTCGATAAAGTGCACTTTTCTTGCAAACATGCAGTTTTAATATAGTGAAAAGAAAATAAATTTCCCTAATACAATTAAAACTTTCACGTCCTTCCTCTAAAACAATATCACTCAAAAACTATAGATTTCATTTCTAATTCAACTATTATGATATCATTGTGTCAGAATTATGGTGCTAACAGATGGGCACTCGGATAGACACACCGACAAAAATAGAGAAAATATGTTTTTCGTGATCTAAAAACCCTAAAACATAAAATAAAGTAAAACTCGCGAAGGTTATTTGTTCACGAATACAATACATTCCTTTAGCAAGGGAAGTAAAAGCAATATTTTACCTACTGTGCCATAGGTAAGTAAGCTTCAGCCAAGTTGACTGTTTGTATTTCCAAAACTTGTTTTTCTGTTAAAATTGGAAATAAGGAAAAAGCACACTGAAATAGATCTATATAATGATATATATGAAACGAATCTTCTAACCCCCCACCCCATTCCTTTTACCTCATATATCTTTCACTATAAATTAGTTAAAATTTTATAAAATATTCGAACCTGAACTAAAACCCAGGAAAAATTCTCATAATACTATTGAAACTATACAATAGTCTCTTCCTGTGTTAATATTAAAAATACCGAAAAATAATGTAATTTTTCAACCTCTTGACTCAAAGAGCCTTGAAAAGGACCCATAACCCAATAAATACAAAATCACTAGTTCCAACTCCCTTCCTCATCACTATATATATATATATATATATATATATATATATATGTACATATATATATATATATATATATATATATATATATATATATATATATATATATATATATATTTATATTTATATATATATATATATATATATATATATATATATATATATATATATATATATATATATATATATGTACATATATATATATATATATATATATATATATATATATATATATATATATATATATGTACATATATATATACATACATATATATATATATATATATATATATATATATATATATATATATATATATATATATATATATATACATATATATATATATATATATATATATATATATATATATAGTATATATATATATATATATATATATATATATATATATATATATATATATAAATATATATATACTTATATATACATATATATATATATATATATATATATATATATATATATAATTATACATATATATATATATATATATATATATATATATATATATATATATATATATATATATATATATATATATATGTACATATATATATATATATATATATATATATATATATATATATATACATATATATATATATATATATATATATATATATATATATATATATATATATATATATATATATAAATACATATATACTTATATATACATATATATATATATATATATATATATATATATATATATATATATATATATATATAATATATACATATATATATATATATATATATACATATATATATATATATATATATATATATATATATATATATATATACATATATATACATATATATATATATATATATATATATATATATATATATATATATATATATATATATGTATATATATATATATATATATATATATGTACATATATATATATATATATATATATATATATATATATATATATATATATATATACATATATATATATATATATATATATATATATATATATATATATATATATATATATATATATATATATATATATATATATATATATATATATATATATATATATATATATATATATATACATATATATATATATATATATATATATATATATATATATATATATATAGATATATATATATATATATAGATAGATATATATATATATATATATATATATATATATATATATATATATATATATATATATATATCGAGTGCCACAACTACAAATTTCCGTGTTCTAAGATTTTAATCATTGTTACGTAATCTTGAATAACCCTGCTGTTGATAACAGTTCAGAATAAAACTAATTGTACTAAGCCTGTGGAAAAAGAAGACATTTTGCAAGTATCATGAGAAAAAAATTTAGTTAGCTAACTTCGACTCTCGAAATCTAACAGTCAGGTGAAGGTTTCAGCTGGATCCGACCTCGGTTCCGTATCTTGGCCTCTCGCTGTACTGTTTTGCTGTGAGGCCCGAAAGGTTTCACGACTTTTCGGTGTCCTCTTCGGCCGCTATTTAATGGGCCTGAACTAACACGTTACGTATGCCAAAAACCACATAAATTTAAACCTATCTGTGAGGCATCTTGTACAAACGAGCAAAAAAAAGGAATCAAGAAAACGGAAAATATCTGAAATCGACCTTCCAGGAATAGTGGAACTAGTTTACAAATATGTAAGCAATAACAATTTTAGCAATTGTATTGCCGATATTTAAACCTAAAAACTGAAAACTTTTTTTTTTTAATTTTGAAGCTAATTTACTACAGATCTATATTTCTCATGTAGCAGTATTATAAGAACCCTTTACCTATATTATTTTGCTTCCTGAAAAATGTTATTTACGATGTTTTTGATTTTTTCAACTCAAATTTTCTTATATTTTGTACATTCTTTATATCTACATTACATATTTACTAAAGAATAAGTTAATCTAAGCATTACGACTGGGTATTTTAAGCACTAGATAAAATATAGTACCTAGTGCGTCATAATAATATATATAACTAGCCGTTGACTTGATTCACTACTATCGTCAATGCTTATTCCTTACGTTAACTAACGTAATAAAAAAAAATCTGTCATTATTTCCCCTTATCTCCCATTATTTCTCCTTATCTCCCATTTTCTCTACATAATTTCCATTATCTAGGTTTATCTCTGCTCATCTCCCATTATTTCTCCTTATCTCCCATTATCTCACCTTATCTCTCATTATCTCACCCTATCTCCCATTATCTAGGCTTATCTCGACTTATCTCGCAATATTTCTCCTTATCTCCCATTATTTCTCCTTACCTCCTATTATCTCACCATAACTCCCATTATCTAGACTTATCTCTGCTTATCTCCCATTATTTCTTCTTGCCTCTCATTATTTATACTTATCTCCCACTATCTCACCTTATCGCCCATTATCTAGGCTTATATCGAATTATAAAGAACGTATGTATAAATTTATAAAAACACGTAAATCGCATAAGTGGTTCTCAAGTGATAAGCGCACTAACGGACAGACAGACAGAGAGACGTTGCATTTTATATATATTATATTCTTTGCAACATGATATTGTTCCATATTTAATGGTTTAGGCAGTGTATTGCAAGAGAACGCGCTAACGGTAACCTTTTTTCCGACTTGATTCACTATTATCGTCACTGCTTATTCTTTATGTTACCTAACGCAATAAAATATATCCTATAACCTGGCCAGAAAACATATGTACGTTTTAAAAAAAAACACGTAACGTACTAACGGACAGACAGACAGACAGAGAGACTCTGCACTTTATATATTTTAGATATAGATTATTATTATTATATAACCTGGCCAAAGAATATATATATATATATATATATATATATATATATATATATATATATATATATATATATATACATATATATATATATATATATATATATATATATATATATATATATACATATATATATATATATATATATATATATATATATATATATATATATAAATTTAAAAAAAGACACGTAAATCGGATAAGTGGTTTTCGCGTGATAAACGCACTAATGGACAGACAGACAGACCGAGAAACATTGCATTTTATATATATTATAGATTATAGATATTCTCTGCTACATAATATTGTTCCATATTTAATGATTTAGGCTGTGTATTGCAAGAGAACGCGCTAGCGGCAAACTTTTTTCCGACTTCATCCCCTATTATCGTCACTGCTCGTTCCTTACGCTACCTATCGTCTATAACCTGGCCAGAGAACATATGTATGTTTAAAAAAAAAAGTACGTAAATCGGATAAGTGATTATCCAGTGATAAGCGCACTAACGGACAGACAGACAGACAGACAGAGAGACGTTGCATTTTATATATATTATAGATTAAGCATAAAGAGCTTGAAGTTGGAAGTACTGAAAAATAATATAATTTTCAGGTAATGGGTCCAAAAATAATGAAATGGGCATATATTAACATTTATACACAACTATTCCTCTAACTCTCAATCCCACCTTTTTAACCACATACATCTAAAATTCGGTCCAACATTCCAACCAAGACTAGACAAATTTCTTACGATATGAGTGAAACTATATAATATTTAACGACCCTCTCCCCTTAACTCCAAAAGTATTGTAAAGACCAATACTACGATAAATAGGATCCAAGACCATGTTAATTTCCTTCCCTACACTTTTAGCCCCTTATATAATTCACTTTAACAAATTATGCTTAATTGGCTATGGCAACCAAAACCTGGAAAAAGTCTTATAATATTATTAAAACTGTACAGTATTTAACGACCTCCATATCTTTTAGAACCTTCCGTGTTAAATATGAATGTTTTGAAAAAATAACCTAATTTTCATATTCCTCGACTCCAAGAACTCTGAAAAGACTATAACACGACATAGGGAGTTACCCTTTTAAGCTACTCTTCCACTCCCCTTATATATTTCACTATAAAAAATAAGCTTAAAATTTATCCGTCACATTAACCAAAAACCATGAAATATTCTCATATTGCTATTGAAACTAAACAATATTTAACAATCACCACTTCTTCATTCTGTTAAAATTAAATGTAATAAAAAATAATAAAATTTTCGGCGTTCCCGACTTTAAGAACCCTGAAAGGGACATATTATGCAATGCATAGGAAATAATCTTTCTAACCTCCTCTTACGCTCCATCAATCTTTTCAAATTTTACCATAAATAATTACGCATAAGATTTGTTTATTATCTCTTAGCGATCACCAATATGGCTTTCGTAAACATAGATCAACAGGAGATCTTGTGACTTATGTAACACATGTTTGGAAAAACACAATTGAACACTTTGGAGAATCTCGAGCGGTTGCTCTTGAGCTATCCAAGGCATTCGACCGTATTTGTGACTCTCATGTTTCCTTAGAGAGCTTACGAGTGGCGGTCGACGGATTTCTTTCTAACACCTTCACTATTAACGCCCGTGTGCCCCAAGGCTCCATAGTGTCTCCTACTCTCTTTCTCATTTACATTAACGATCTGCTGGAAAAGACCAGGAATCCAATCTACTGCTTTGCAGATAACAGTACGCTTATCTCTTCATTCACTTTGAACGCTCGGACATCCGCTACTCAGGCGAATATCCGCAGACAGCAGGAGGTCGTTCAACTTAACAAAGACCTGAAAGAAATTCTATCTTGGGGTGACAGTAACCAAGAGGAATTTAACGCTACAAAAATTCAGGCGGCAGTTTTTTCTAAAAAAGTTAACGTTGCTGAACTCGACATACTCATATCGGGGCACTCCATTCCCCTAGCATCGTCTCTCAATTTCTTGGGCGTTAATTTGGGAGCAAATATGTCCTGTCATGAACATGTTGCAGGCATAGCAAGGAGAGCTTCTCAAAAGTTGGAAATATTATCTCGAACCAAAAAGCTTCAGACTCCACAACAACTGTTAATTCTTTACAAAGCTTAAATTCGACCAACTATGGAATTTTGCTCCCATGTTTGGGGCTCCGCTCCCAAACACACACTGCATTTGTTGGATTCTGTTCAGAAGAGAGCTGTTCGTCTGATTGGAGACCCGAACCTGACCGGCGGTCTTGATTCGCTGGAACATCGAAGAACGGTTGGCGACTTGAGTCTGTTCTACAAGTATTTTCATGGAAAGTGTTCGAAGGATGTAGCCCGCTTAATTCCTTCCAGAGTGGTGCATATTAGAAATACACGTCCCGCTGATACTTCACATCCGTATGAGGTTCAGCTTGTTACTCCGCGTACAACGCTTTTCAAGCAGTCTTTTATATGGAGAACATCATCCCTTTGGAATAATTTGCCCAGGGCTATGTTTCCCACCGAGTACAATTTACAGCGATTGAAGAACAATGTGAATCGCTTTTCCCGCACACATGCCGCTGCTGGAGCGCTTTAGGGACTTCCCTGTAGCAAGTATACTAGACCCATAAAAAAAAAAAAAAAAAAAATAAAAAAGCCAAAAAAAACTTTATTACTACTTTAATCGTACAATTTTTTTTTACACACATCCGTTTCATCCTCTTTTACTAAAGCGATATCGCTAATAACTATAGGTCTTCTGCCCTCTTTCGGTATGTACGAGGGTTGTGTAAGAAATAAGGTTCCCAACGCCGTAAACTCGCCGCGCGAGATGCTAGGCGAAATCCGGCAACACCGCCGTGTGCGCTGATTCCCCCACTCTAGATCCCGCCTTGGTAGAACTCGCTGCGACGTTCAGTTCCGGCCTGACAGCCATCCGCGATGGAACCCCCGATCGCCGTCACTGCCAGGTGCGAAGTTCGTGCGGTAATCCGATTTTTGCACGCTAAAAAGTTTCCACCGGTTGATATTCATAAGCAGTTGTGTGAAGTTTATGGGGAAGCTTGTATCAGCGTTCAACACGTCCGCAAATGTAGGGAGTTCTCCGAAGGACGCACAGACATCCACGATGAGCAAAGAAGCGGAAGGCCATCGATCTCCGACGAAGTTGTGTCGAAGATTGAGCGAATTCTGCTCGAGGATAGAAGGATAACGATTTGGGAACTGGCTGCCCGGGTTCCTGAGGTTTGTGAAGAAACAATCCACACGATTTTGACTGAAAGGTTACGTTATCACAAGGTGTGTGCGCGGTGAGTCCCGCACATGCTTTCAGAAACCCACAAAGCCGATCGCGTCAAGTGTGCCCAGGAGTTTCTTCGAGAATGTGCCGAGAATACCGAAGATTTCTTAGACTCCATTGTTACCGGGGATGAAACGTGGTGTCATTACGTCACCCCGGAAACAAAACAACAATCGCGACAATGGCGCAATACCGGATCGCCTAAACCGAAGAAGTTCAAGCAGACGCTGTCCGCAGGGAAAGTGATGGTTACGGTCTTTTGGGACCGTAAGGGTGTCCTGCTTGTTGAGTTTATGCCTCGAGGGATCACAATAAATTCGGAAAATTATTGTGAGACCTTGAAAAAACTCAGAAGAGCCATCCAAAATCGTCGGAGAGGAAGACTGACAAAAGGCGTTAGACTGCACCACGACAATGCGCGCCCGCACGTCTCTCGCCAAACCAAGGATTTAATCGACAATTTTGGCTGGGATCTCGTTGAACATGCTCCCTACAGCCCTGTTCTTGGACCGAGTGACTTCCACTTGTTTCCAAAATTAAAGCACACTTGGGTGGACAACGAGACTGATGAAGAAGTGCAGGAAGCGGTCACCAAATTCCTCCACGGACTGGCGGCGGACTTCTTTGAAGCGGGATTCCAAAAGTGGATTAGTCGCCAACAAAAATGCGTGGAAAAATCTGGAGATTATGTTGAAAAGTAGCTAAGAAATTAAGCTTTCCAATGGTGTATTTTTCAGTTCAAATAAAAAATTCCTTACACCTGAAAAAAAAATGTGGGAACCTTATTTTTTACACAACCCTTGTATATCAAATTTGAAATTGAAAGAGTTATCGTGCCAACAGACCAAGAAACAGACAGACTGACGGAAATGGTTAACTACGTTTTTTTGTGACTAGGAATTCTAGGGCGTGAAGAAAAGTAAAAATCTCAGAGAGTAATTTTTTTTAGCAAAGAAAGTAAAAAACTTCGCTTTGTTATATCAAATGTTATAGTTTCGGTACACATTTGACAAATTTCTTTCTTCCAGTTAACTGCTAAAAAACAATTTTCTGCTGACATTTTAATATTTATTGGATTAATAACCTAGGCAACGTTTCAGTGTTCATTCTGTAGATGAGCTTGTAAACGAAAATAGCATTATTATCCTAAATGACCAAGCATCCTTATAAACATCCTTCAATAATATGTCCTTGGAGTTCTCCGGAGATCGTTATTGCAGCACATGCGCTTGTTTCTCCAATATTTCCAGGATCCCGTGTAGTTGGGAAAGCTCAACAGTTTTCCAGTAAAATATTACCTGGTATTTGTCAATATGTGCTTAAAAAAATATGTGTGTTTGTAAATATACAAGTTTAAAAAATATTGCAACAAGGCAATATACAAATATTATTTGTTTCTATTAGGTTTCTCTTATTTTTATTTGTTATTAGTGGAGAAATATAATTAAATTCAACAGGTAAGAACATATAGTTAAGTTTAATAGACACCGGTTTTGTAATATATGATGAACGGAAAATGGGGAGAAATATTTTACCGTAAGAGTATGGACAATTTTTACCAGAAAAGTGTCGTATAGTAGAGTTTGAAATCTACACAGTTTAAAAAAAATGGAGGAACTAAAACGTTTCTTGAAATACCTTGGTAATCTTTATATGTAATTACTTTCCTTATTTGATGGTTTAGGATTATTTAATCATTTTCAGTTTAGCTACTGCATTTTTGTCTTTTAAAATCCTGATGAGCATTAGAATTATTTATTATTATTTCCGATAATTTTTGATCTAAAAATCTGATAATGTTACTTTTCTACGGTACCTACAAACTGGTCCCCGAAAAAAAAAAAAAAAAAAAAAAAAAAAAAAAAACGTTTAATGTGATCATGCGATATTACGGTGTTGTTTTACACTTTCTGCTTACCACAAAACTTGAATAGGGTCAGTTTACTACCCATGAACGTCTTCATGGCATTGCGGAGATCCATTCTCGACCCATCCAGTTTGATTTCGGATATTTATTCCATTCGCGCTGCGATCTTCCTAGCTTCAAGTAGTTCACCTCTAATAATATGCTGCCGGCAGTTTTCATTGGAGTCGATCATCAATCCTTATAAGTCCGACTTCAGATATGTATTTAATCTGAGAACTGAGCGCCAACCATCATTCGTTTTTTTCCGAGCGGTAGGACCAATGTTAGTTTTGAGACTGTATTACAGAAAAGCGACACTGGCAGTAAACTGCTTTTTACAGCTAATGTCCCGGATCTTGTTGAATATTACGTGTATATTTTCTATTATAAGATATACTAATCAAGTATGAATCACTTAACAGTTCAGTTATAAGATCAAATAATTAGCTAAATTCTCCACATTCATATCAGAAATGATTACTATTTAAAACTAAAGAAGTGTATCCAGTTTAGTTTAAAGCAAGTAAATTTTTTTCTTTTTGGAAATATTAACCTATACTTGCTGCTTCGCCTGCGATGCCGATTTATATTTTTTTATATTTCGATCTTATTTTGGATGGTTGTAGCTTCTACTTGATGGAAATTCATTATAAATATATAATAAAAGACTGTTTTAGTCAATTTCCACGGGTTTATTTAAATTGTGATGACGCGTTTCGCTGTCGATGCAGCTTCTTCAGATCTACATTTTACACTGTCAAGTTAGGTTTAATATTCACAGTTTTATATAATTTCTTAATTATAATATTACACCTAATTAAATTACATTGATAGTATTGGGAAATCCACACAAATTTGGAGTTAGGAGAATAAATTCAATAATGGTGAACTGCTTAAATCTACCTGGTCGTTGAGTAAAGTACCTGTAGTCCTTAATCGATTTATTTGCATTGTCTCTAAAAGGTTTAGTTTTAAACCTTTTTGGTGGGTGTGTAAAATTTTGAAATTCTTGTTAAATGTGTGATTTTCTGTTAAAAGATAATTAGCATATGTTGAATTAGATTTTCTATGGATGAAACTTTTTTCGTGTTCTGTAATTCTTTGTCTAAATGTACGTCCAGTTTGTCCGATGTATGTTTTAGGACATGACCCACATGTTAATTGATAAACCCCTGATTTATTGTCTTTATTGATTTGTGGTTTGTAGTTTTTAAGATATTTCCCTATAGTATTGTTAGTCTTGTAAGCTATGTTGATATTTTTTTGATTTAAAAATTTCCCCAGTTTTTCCGTTGGTTTGCCGAAATAGGTTAAGCATTTAAAAGTGGTATTTCTGTCCTTAAAACGTGGGTATATTTCTGAGATTGCCTTGTTTCTAAGTTTTTTCCTAACGATACTATTGATTAAAGTAACCGAATAACCGTTGTTAACGGCTACTTGTTTTATGTAGTTTAATTCTTTAGTAAAATTTTCTTCTGATAAGGGGATATTAGTTAGTCTATGTATAAAACTATGATAAGCTGCAAGTTTATGATGGTTAGGGTGGTGAGAACTATTGTGAATTGTGGTATTTGTATGACAAGGTTTGTGATAGATTGCAAATTCATGTTTTTTCATGGCTTTACTGATTGTTAAGTCTAGGAAATTGATTTTCCCTTCGACTTCTTCTTCCATTGTAAAACTGATATTTCTATGTAAAGAATTAATATACTGTAAAAAGTTAGTTAATTGTCTGTCCGTACCTGTAAAGCATACAATTATATCGTCTACGTATCGATACCAGTATAGACAATTATTACTATTGTTATTATGGTTGTTAAATATCATTGTTTCAATACTGTCCATGAAAATTTCGGCAAGTAATGGACTTAATGGGCTCCCCATAATTAACCCTTCCTTACTATACTATACACTATATATATATATATATATGTACTATAACTAACGAAAGGTTTCAAACACAATATTCAAACTAACTTCAATATTAAAGAATCGGAGACATTAGGTATTGATACTGAGATTGCCTTGAAAGATAGTCCTAACAACATATTATCAAAATTCCAAACAGCCGAAATTATTAAAAAAGAATTCATATCTAACACTAACAACATCAACCAAGACTTAAGGACAATAAAAACAATTCAGAGTAAAGCAAAACAAAATGATGTAATCTTTACCAAAGCAGACAAAGGTAACACAGTAATAGCAATAGACAAAATCGACTATGTTAATAAAACGTTAGATTTTTTCAAAACAGGAAAGTACGAAATTTTAAATAAAGATCCAACAAATATTTTTCAAAAAGAAATAAAACAACAAATTGAACAGGCTAAAAGTATCATTCACGATAAAGATAAAATTAAATTGATAAATATGAATCCCCAAATCCCACAACTTTATTCACTCATAAAACTACATTAACTTGACCACCCAATCAGACCAGTTTTTTCCTACATGTCTTCTCCAGCATATAAGACGTCATCCTTTTTAATATCATACCAAATTTGAACCTAAATATAGTATCAAAAACTCATACGAACTCGTGAATAAAGTTAAGAATATAACAATACCAGATAATTCTAAATTAGTCTCTTTCGATGTCAAAAACTTATTTCCAAGTGTTCCCCCAGACGAAACAATAACTTTAATAGAGAACCTATTAACAAAAAACAAAGTAAATGAAGTTATAAAAATGGACATAATTAATTTATTAAGAACTTGCCTAAGACAAAATTATTTTTCATTTAATAATACATTCTACAATAGTAAGGAAGGGTTAATTATGGGGAGTCCATTAAGTCCATTACTTGCCGAAATTTTCATGGACAGTATTGAAACAATGATATTTAACAACCATAATAACAATAGTAATAATTGTCTATACTGGTATCGATACGTAGACGATATAATTGTATGTTTTACAGGTACGGACAGACAATTAACTCACTTTTTACAGTATATTAATTCTTTAATCAGTTTTTACAATGGAAGAAGAAGTCGAAGGGAAAATCAATTTCCTAGACTTAACAATCAGTAAAGCCATGAAAAAACATGAATTTGCAATATATCACAAACCTTGTCATACAGATACCACAATTCACAATAGTTCTCACCACCCTAACCATCATAAACTTGCAGCTTACCATAGTTTTATACATAGACTAACTAATATCCCCTTATCAGAAGAAAATTTTACTAAAGAATTAAACTACATAAAACAAGTAGCCGTTATCAACGGTTATTCGGTTACTTTAATCAATAGTATCGTTAGGAAAAAACTTAGAAACAAGGCAATCTCAGAAATATACCCACGTTTTAAGGACAGAAATATCACTTTTAAATGCTTAACCTATTTCGGCAAACCAACGGAAAAACTGGGGAAATTTTTAAAATCAAAAAAATATCAACATAGCTTACAAGACGAACAATACTATAGGGAAATATCTTAAAAACTACAAACCACAAATCAATAAAGACAATAAATCAGGGGTTTATCAATTAACATGTGGGTCATGTCCTAAAACATACATCGGACAAACTGGACGTACATTTAGACAAAGAATTATAGAACACGAAAAAAGTTTCATCCATAGAAAATCTAATTCAACATATGCTAATCATCTTTTAACAGAAAATCACACATTTAACAAGAATTTCAAAATTTTACACACCCACCAAAAAGGTTTAAAACTAAACCTTTTAGAGACAATGCAAATAAATCGATTAAGGACTACAGGTACTTTACTCAACGACCTGGTAGATTTATGCAGTTCACCATTATTGAATTTATTCTCCTAACTCCAAATCTGTGTGGATTTCCCAATACTATCAATGTAATTTAATTAGGTGTAATATTATAATTAAGAAATTATATAAAACTGTGAATATTAAACCTAACTTGACAGTGTAAAATGTAGATCTGAAGAAGCTGCATCGACAGCGAAACGCGTCATCACAATTTAAATAAACCAGTGGAAATTGACTAAAAACAGTCTTTTATTATATATTTCGATCTTACATTAACGCAACTTTTTCATGCAATAAGAAGCAAACCTTCATCTAGAAACGCATTATTTTTGCAGTATTTTGATTCTGCCTAATGTGACTATATTCGATTAATTAGCTAAGTGTACCTACTGAATGATAAAGATATTATTTATTGCTACAATAAAATCGTACACAGGAAGGCGATTTTATTGTTTTGTTGGTATTTTATAGAGATACAAGATAAAAAAAAAGGTACAGCATCTTACACACTTTAATTATGACATTATGACGAATTGTCGCTTTGTAAATTTTTGATCAATACACAAAGGAAATAAAAACTTTTTGTAAATGTTCGCGTTACTGCGTCTGGCTTGGGTTTAAACTGCTTAAACCGTTACGCCATCAAGTTTTTTATTGCAAAGTCTTACACTCGTTTATTTTCTCAATCATTTAAGAATTCTTGGTTTTTGTTGATATAATGAATAAATTTTATAAACAATTATTTAGAATCAAAAATATAAGGGGGGCGACAAGGAAGAACGTCAGAGGCATTATTTTAATATAGTAGTTCACGTTTTTCTTTCAGATTTTTTGGAGTCGAGATTTCTAAAAATTTTGCAAATTTTTTACTGTTTTTATTTAGCTATTTTTTTTTATTATTGGTCTAGCACACGTGCTGCAGGGAAGTCCCTAAAGCGCTCCAGGAGCGGCACGAGTGCGGAAAAAAAGCGATTCACGTTGTTCTTGAATTGCTGTAAATTGTACTCGGTGGGAAACACAGCGCTGGGTAAATTATTCCAAAGGGATGACGTTCTCCATATAAAAGATTGCTTGAAAAGCGTTGTACGCGGAGTAACAAGCTGAACCTCATACGGATGCGAAGCACCAGCGCGACGTGTATTTCTAACATGCACCGCTTTGGGAGGAATTAAGCGGGCTACATCCTTCGAACGCTTTCCATAAAAATACTTGTAGAACAGACTCAAGTCGCCAACCGTTCTTCGATGTTCCAGCGAATCAAGGCCGCCGGTCAATTCCGGGTCCCCAATCAGACGGACCGCTCTTCTCTGAACAGAATTCAACAAATGCAATGTATGTTTGGGAGCGGAGCCCCAAACGTGGGAGCAGTATTCCATAGTTGGTCGAATTTGGGCTTTGTAAAGAATTAACAGTTGTTGTGGGGTGTAAAGCTTTCTGGTTCTAAATAATATTCCCAACTTTTGAGAAGCTCTCCTTGCTATGCCTGCAACATGTTCATGCCAAGACATATTTGCTCCCAAACTAACGCCCAACAAATTGAGCGACGATGCGGGGGGAATGGAGTGCCCCGACATAACTATGTCGGGTTCAGCAACGTTAACTTTTTTAGAAAAAAAACTGCCGCATGGGTTTTTGTAGCGTTAAATTCCACTTGGTTACTGTCACCCCAAGATAGAATTTCTTCCAGGTCTTTGTTAAGTTGAACGACCTCCTGCTGTCTGCGGATATTCGCCTGAGCAGCCGATGTCCGAGCGTTCAAGGTGAATAAAGAGACAAGCGTACTGTCATCTGCAAAGCTATAGATTGGATTCCCGGTCTTTTCCAGCAGATCGTTAATGTAAATGAGAAAGAGAGTAGGAGACAGTATGGAGCCCTGGGGCACACCAGCGTTGATAGTGAGGGTGTTAGAAAGAAATCCGTCGACCGCCACTCGTAAAGAACGCTCTCTGAGGAAACATGAGAGCCACAAACAGAACCTTTCAGACATACCATAAGAGCGCAACTTAGCCAACAGTCCATCGTGCCAAACACGGTCGAATGCCTTGGATATGTCAAGAGCAACCGCTCGAGATTCTCCAAAGTGTTCAGTTGCGTTGTTCCAAACATGTGTTACATAAATCAGAAGATCTCCTGTTGATCTATGTTTACGAATTTCTCGTCTAGTCTATAGTCAAATATATAAAGAATCGACGAAGTAGGAGAAATGCTTAGAGGGTTTGCTTTGTATATATCGTATTACATATCCTTAAAGTTTTTGCAGTCCTGAAAATTCTGTTATTTTTTTTTACTATTTTTATTTATTTAAGATTAAACAGAAAAGGGTTAATGAAGTGGGGGAGGGGTCAGAGAGGTTGCTTTGCATATATCATGTTACTCTTTCTTTTCAGGGATCTCAGAATAAAGGATTCTGAAAATTATATTATTTTTGTTCCCTATTTTTAATTATTTATGCTTATACATATAAGGAGTTAATGAGGTAGAGAAGAGTGATAGAAGAGTTGCTTCGTATGCAATATAGCAAAGAATCTGAAAATCGGGTGTTGTTTTTTCAATTGGCCAAACATGCAAAGGGTTAATAAGGTAGAGAAGAGGATCAGATACTTTATGTCGTATATATAGCATTCTATGCTTGGTGATCGAAGTCGAAAAATTTGAAAATTCTATTATTTTCTTATTACGTCCTATTGATTAAATCTGTAAGGAGTTAGCGTTCTTAATTCATATAATCGTATTATATACCCTTTTTTGGTTTCTTGAAGTGCCGGACTGAAAATTGTATTATTATTTTTATTTTCAATGGATCAAATAGCAAAGGTGTCATTAAGGGGGAGGGAGGTAGACGGGTTTTTTTCGTATATAGCGTTTATGATATCCTTTTTAGGGCTTTTTTATTCCAGGAATCAGAAAACTGTGTAATTTTTTAATATTTTCAATTTTAATGGAAATGACAGATTTCATTTGTAAATATTTCTGAAACTGTTCCTGTTCTCAACATTTTTTGATTAGTCACTTTCTGTAAAGTAACTATTATTTAAAATATTGACTTGTAGTGTTTGACTTATGCTATTTTTTAGTGCGAAAGTTAAATTTAGTAATCATAATAGAACTACGTGTTGCAAGAAAAGTACAGAGCAAATTACTTTACCTATTATTACTCTTGTAAATTTTATTTTACATGTATTTCATTCGGATTTATGGATAAACTTTATTTATTTGTACTCGCACGGCTGAAGTCATTACTTTGCCAGTTTTATTTAGTTAATTCAAGAACTTTCCTATAAAGACAGTATTATTCTGAATGATCCAAATGAACACTGATAAAGTCTTAAACGTGGTGTAACGCCCGGAAATTATTAAATCCTGCCATGGAAGTAAAATTTACCTTTCAATAGAAAAGAATATTTTAATTACTTATTAGTTTCTAGAATAAGGTCCATCAACCGACGTCAGTTAACATTCCATTTCGCTTAAAAGTTTTTTAGCAACGCCAGCGTTTAAAGGCCACATGATCCCTCTTACAGCATCTTAAAGTTCAACGTCATGACTTATATGGTCAAAGTGAACGTTTTAAGATCTTTCTTATGTTTTATCTAGAAAAATATACCCTTCTTCTCACTTATATCTGCCGTTTTTTACTTATTTTGAAGTATGTAAATAACAAGTGACCTCTGATTGCAAGTAGTATTTTTCAATTCATTGTGACATAGACAGGGGCAGCCATATCTTTGGATTGAAAATTTGAGACCTCTTTTTAACGTCTTATTATCTAGGAGAGCTATTTAGGAGCTTCAATTGCTTTTGCTACAGAGACATACCAGTTTTAACATATTAAGCGATTTTCGTAACACCTATATATATATATATATATATATATATATATATATATATATATATATATATATATATTGAAATGGGTGACTCGTGAGGCCATGTAGAAGCACATTTAATGCTTTTTTCTTCAAATTCGAAAATTTTTGGAAAATTAAAAAGATGGGCAAAAAAATAAATTTTCGTCTATAAAAAATATTTAACGTTGATAAAAATGGATTTTCCACTGTTTCAGAAAAAAAAAAACGCAAAAGGGTTTAGGATTAAAAGTTTAAAGAATCAGGCAAAATCTTGAATTGGGGAATAGCACACCTTCTGACAGTATTGCTACTATTCCAGACACTGGCTATAGTAACTTCAACTTTGTAAAATGGACGAAACATTTTATAAGCATCGTAAAGCAAACCCTTAAAAATAAAGTGTTACTTCTACTTGATAGACATACAACGCATTCGAAGCGGAAGCGTTGAACATAGCAAAGGCTAATGTTACAACAGGCCCTACTACTCACCGACTTCAGCCACTTGACATGTCTTTTTTTTTTTACCTATGAGCTTTTATTACATTCAAGCAACAGAAAAATGATTGAGGACAAATCCAGGTCGTCAAGTACCACAATATCAAGTTGCAAGTTTATTTGCAGAAGCTTACCAAAGAGCTGCTATCACTGGCAACATTGTGAACGAATTTCAAGCGGGTGGAGTCTGGCCCATGGACAAAAACTTCTTCCCCGAACATTTGTTTAAAGCAGCTGAAAATATAAATGCTCTCTCTCAAATAAACTGAAGTAATGAAAGCACATCAATCTTACAAGACGCTTCTATTATTTATCAGTAATAAAACCAAGCAATTGCTCAGCCACATTTAAATAGTGAACCGTTTATTTCGGGATTTAATGCTGAAGCCTTAAAAAAAATTGTAAAATCTTTATGTTCATTACTACAAAAAATACTGTACAAAATCTGTGGAAATTACATCAAGTTCTTACAAAAATATGTTGGAAAAATCAATAAATAAAAAACGTATAATATAATATACACGAGCTTCCCCTACAGCAGAAGCCCAAAGTAAACTCTTCGGCGATTTTAAAGTAAATATTTTTTGTCGACGTCTGACAAAAAAATCTCTCTAGTCTATAATAAATCAAGGAGACCAATCCCATGAAAAAAAAGTGTATAAAAGTTTTTACTTATTAGATCTCGATATCAAAAGAATTTTTTAAACTAATTTTAGATTCAATTCAAACGTGATGAAAATTGGTCCAGAAATAAAGAAACAATGAGCGTTTTGATTTTGATAGCTTTTTTTTTTTAAAGTAATTTTGCATATATTATTTACAACTGGTCTATAAGCACAGATATGTAAGTTTCTGTATTTTGACAGTTGTCAATGTCAAAATTTTCTCTTTTTTACTATAATCATTTTTATCTCTAGCCTTTAAATTTAATCGAAATTAGTATACAAATAAAGAAAACTAATTTTGAGCACTATCAGTTTAAAAATTTACAGCATATGTCCTGTTTCATGTTATAACCTACATTTGATTCAGATTGGTTAATCCGTCAAACCCACAAACATGCACACGAACAAATATTCAGATTTATATAGTAGTATCGATGTTTAAGATGCCGGAAAGCGTGCTATTACCCGCGAGCTACATTACCATGGCGGAGGCTGAGCCGGACCTGAGTACATTCGAGAACAAGTCAGGGTTGGCTGAGGACATGAAGTTCTTAGCCTCTATGCCGGAGTTGTGTGACGTCACTTTTCTGGTCGGCGATACTAGAGAACCTGTTTGCGCTGTGAAAGCTGTCCTGTCAGCCCGTTCCAGAGTATTTCATAAGATGTTGTACCAGGTACGTTAATTTTACAAACATATACGTAATTGAGCGTGGAAATAACATTTGTTTCAGTAATGCTCGGAAATCCTTACGGCCAGATTTTAGGAGTGTAAATTGATAAAATAACCAGTAAGTCAACTAAAGTTCTGATAATGTGCAATACAAGATCAGAAAATTCGTTTTTATTTATAGTTTAACCGACAAAAATGAAAATCGATTATAGTTTCAGCCTGTTACAAATCCTTCTCTTTTGGGTATTATATTTAATTTTTTGGATCGGGTATAACTTATAGACCTGTTTAGTGAATCTGATTGGTAAACTTTTATTTTACATAACGGAAAGTTTCCAAGATAAGATTAATTAATGCGAGGGTCCGTCTTATATGCTGTACTCTCATGAAACGATATAAAATGAAAATGGATATTTTGTTTTTAGGCTCCAAGTCCTCAACGTAAAAAAGATCCTCCACCAAGAGAAAACAAATTAAGACTTTTCCTTAAACGTTCCTCAGAACCTCTGTTAAATCTGCAAAACTCTTCACAACAGGTAACAACAAAATAACTCTTTTTAAAATAAAAAGCTATCGGAATATTTGCAGCTGATAGTATTAACTCTGATAGTTTCCAAGGAAAATATTAAATTAAAGCAAAGATTAAAAGGAAAAATTACGGGATTTTGAATAAAGGGAACTTTTTATTAATTAATAAGTAGTCAAATTGAATAAAGTCCATTTCTTTGCAATCAATTATTGCTCTCTCATGTGCCGAATCATCTTGAGACTAGAGTTTCGTCGTAATGTGACTCGTCAGCTAAACCAAAAATGATTGCCAAAAGAGTTAAATCATTATTTTACAGTAGTATTCGTTGAATATATTAACCAGATACAATAAGTGGCACCGCTGACTGATTTTAACTTTATATTAAAAGCATACTTGCCTTCTATCAAAAGATGCTTGAGTAAAAGGTATAATGGAGAAATTTTTTGTTAACAAAATCGTAAATATCAAAGTCGTCAAATTACCAAAAACAAACCGCTAGGGAGCTCCAGACATCATGGGATGGAAAACATTCTCGAAATGATTTTCTCAGGTTTATACGCAATGTCATCTATTAAACTGCAGCGGAAGCTTGAAATAACAAAAGTAAATACAGTGTGGGCATTTGGTTTGTCATTTGTAATTAGTCCATGCTTAGACTAGACTTACCAATTTGTTATATCGCAGGTGAAAAGGGGAATCACGTTTCATATTTCATCATGTTATCACACTCGAAATACATTCGAGCCTATGGTGATAATTGCTTATCTCGTTCATAAGTATTTTAGTGATTCAGATGTCTCAAAGAAGGGCGGGAATTTCTCGCAAATGATGAAAGGGTGGGGTATCCCAACACATGTGTGGTCGACGCAAACCTTGCAAAGACTCATGCTCTCCGACCAACCGATTGTTATCTTCCACGCAGATTATATACAGAAAAGCTTAGTATCTATAAATTCAGAATTTACAATATTATCCCGAATATTTTAATGAGGGGAATTTTATTCCCAATAGTTTGAATCTATAAAAAATATTCATAGACGTGGTGTTACGAATACGAGCCTACCACAAAAGAGCAAAGTGTGCAATGGGTTGGTAGTGGTTTGCCGATACGCAGAGAAACTCATAAGCAAAGACTATGCTTATAAAATTTTTTGATGCTTTATCCACAAAGAATTTGTTCCCCCGGGTACCACAGTGAATTGCCCGTACTACGCAGATATCACAGAGCGTCTTCATAAGCGAATTCAGCGAGTTTGCTCAGATCGATGGGACGGGAAAGATTTTTTCTTGCATCACGAAAATGCGTCTGTGCACACAGCTGGCATTGTAGAGTAGTTTTTTTTGGCACTAAATGACCCCGCATGAAGTGTCAGCACTGAGACGCTTTAGAAAACATTCAATACACTATGTCGTGAGAGTTTAAGGGGACCTTAACCTTTCAGTGGTCGCGCTAAAATTCTTAACGCCAGTGGTCGCTGCGGACTCTCAGTCCATACTTAGAAAATATACGTGTTTTTAATATAAATTTATTAAAATTATAAGGTTGCTGTAATAAAACACGTTGTATGTTAGATAGAAATCAGTATATTATATAGTAATAATATTATAAAATATTCATAGTAACAGCTAAAGTTCCAACACATTCTACTAACTTAGGAACTACAGTAGGAACCATATTATAAAGCCTAACTACAAACAAATATAATGAAAAAAAATCAAGATTATTAAATCTTATAATATTAGTTGCCCCAATTCGCCATTTCTAAACATTCTGGGCAAATTAGTAGAGCATGTTCCAAACATAGATATGTGTGACACTTCCTACATAAATATCGGGTGGGACGATTTTTTTTTTCTGTCACACATAGCACATCGCCCTCTTTGATTTGCCGGCGGTTCTGCTTGCTGAGCTACCGGTTCTAATCCAAGAATCTCGCCAATCCTTATCTTCATCGATCTTGGTATATTTGTTAAAGAAGAGCGAATTCTTAACTGGTCACTTATTAACTCAAAAGATAGTTTTCGCAAAAATTCTCTCCTTAAAATGTTTTTGTCTATATCATTGGCCTTGTAAATAACTAGAGAATTTATTCCTGCAACGTTTAACATTGAATAAAAAATTACCATTGGCCACCTTCGGGTACCACGGCACAATTATAAGCAGCGCAAAGTTTGTCCACCGTATCCACTCCTCCCTTTGTTTGATTGTAGGTAGTTATTATGTCTGGTTTACCTGTTTCAGTGTCAATAATGTCACCATGGTGTAAACTTGACGCGAGCAAAACATTTTTCTTCTTTTTTGGAATGTAGGATAAGATAGTGCAGTTATCATGTAATGCAAACATTGACGACTTTTCAGGACGATTTACTGGGCTGCAAAATTCAATGGGAAGTTCCCTTTTATTCTTTCTAATCGTTCCTACAAGAGTCATTCTAAAATTATTTTTTAGGTTTTCTATCAACTTAAAACTAGTGAAAAAATTATCAGTAGTTACATTCCGTCCAGTTCCCCTTACAGATTCACACATTCTTTCCACAACAGCATCTGGAAAATTATTTATTTCCCAAGGACCAGGTTGTTTACCAACATATACTTCCATGTTGCAAGTATAAAAAACCTTTGAATCGCAGAGGGCATAAATCTTAATGCCATATTTGCTCGGTTTATTGGGAATATATTGACGAAATATACATCTACCTCTAAAAGCCTCCAGTTTCTCGTCAACTGTTACGTAATGGAAAGGTGTGAATGCAGTTTTACATTTCTCTACGAAAATGTCAAAAATATCTCGAATCGCCGCTAACCTGTTTAGAGACTTCCTAGCTTCACGGGTTTCAAGATCATCAAATCTTATATGTCGCATTAGAAAACGAAATCTTTGTAACGACATCGTAAGTCTAAATATCTCAACCCCAGTGCCATCAACTCTCCAAAGATCTTCAGCATTGAGGTGATTACTCTTCATAACTCCCGCCAAATATAAGAGACCTATCAGTGCTTGTAGTTCAAGAATATTTGTTGTTTTTGCATCACGTTCACGGGAATATTTGTCTTGAACAGCCTGAATATGCTTGTTTGTATTATCTACAATAACCTGAAGAACATTCTCAGGAAAAAAGTACTGCCATATCGCCAATGGTGTTCTTAGATTTTTTACAGTTTCTTTTGGACCAGGTAGGTGGGTAATCAAATTTTCCGATCGGATTCTTACATTTCTTGGGTTGCAATGTTTTCTCCATTTCGTCGATTGATCCTTTCCGATAAAAAATGGACCGTCAATTTGCAGAATTTCCTCTTCATTGTCTGAAATATCCTGCTCACTATCTGTTTCGTGTTCTTCGCACTCCACAGCATCCACTTCACCTTCATCGGAGTCATCTAAGGGTGCTTCTTCTTCGTCAGATGATTCTAAACATGATTTCATTAGTTCATGCAGCCGTTCTTGCTCTTTTTCATAGGATGCCATACTAAAACATATTTTTAATATTAAACAATTACAAAAAAGTATCAAATGAAACATACCTTGGCAAAAGTAGAGCAGCTAATTTGTAAATATATTTGTCACCTCACTGGTCGCTGCGGATTCTCAGTCCGCAAGCACGAATTATTGGAGAAAATACAAAACTATATGCCTGCTCACTCGACCGTCGACTGAAATACGCTGTTAAGGAAAGGTACTGAGAAGCGCGACACTTAGAGGGGGGTATCCTTGAAATTATCGTCGATCACAAACCGGTGCGGAGCGACAGTCCGCGCGCGACCACTGAAAGGTTAAAACAAATCTTTTTTAATAACTTGCCATGGTTATAGAAACGTACTAAACGTTGTGTTGCGGTTGGAGGAGATTATGGAGAACATCTGAAATATTAAAACTTTATTTTTTAATTTTCTCTAGTTTTTATTCAGCGAGTTTAGGAATTTTTTGGGCAGACACTGTGTAAATAATTGATCCCCGACCATAAATTAAAATAAAAACAAGTTAGACCGTGACAATCGATAACTGTTCTCTAATTTGTTAACCAAGCTTGACGCAATTCAAGTGAGTGCTAAAACCAGTACTTCCTCTACGTACTCGCCTGCAACAAGTTGTATCTCTTGCTGATTTTATCCAACAATAAAAGCACATTTGCTTCTACCGCCGGTATATGAACTTTCCCAAATTTGGGTTGTGATTAATTATTTTCCTTCCTGGTCGGAGATTTAATTAAACACCCATATACCAGATGTCCCATTATTCCGTTGACATAGAACTACCACGTATTTTTGGAATAAAAATAAGTCGATTGGACACAATTTATCTCTATACAAAAGTGCTTCGTTTGTCCGTTAGAGGGCATCAAAATAAAAAAAATAAACACATTTTTTAAGATATTTTAAGAACCGATATTCCGATTTGAAGGAAATTTAGGGTGCCCATGTTTTACTAGGCGCTCTAATATTTGACTTTCACAAAAAAACCGAAAGGGTTCGAGAAGGGTGAAAACTACCCTCACCCCTACAGAAATTCTAGTAGAAATGTTTTGCAACTTTAACGACGACGAATTTTTTTTCATAAAAAGGTCCTTTATTTACTTCATTTTTTGTCTCATGTAAGAAAACGCCACCTCGCATAGTTCTTGAGAAAAAGAATGTTTTTCCGATGCTGACAAAACAATTTTCTTGTCACATCAACCGTTAAAATCTAGTAGGCGATAATAATCTAGTTGGCGAAAACGTGGAATGTTATGTCAGTGTCACAAATGATTTTTGACAATAAGCTTCATAAATTTCAAATTAATTAACGTTTGGGTTTATTTTTGATTGATAACACAGCCCCACAAAAAAAAAAGTGGGGTATACTTTTGATGCGATATATCAGATCCGTAGTATTTTTGCCCGCTGATCACGAATCTGACGTCAGAATATCGCCATCACATCTCAATTTTTTTCTAACCTCAAAAAATTGGTAAAAATTAGTAAAAATTAAGAAAAAAATACTCCTAAAAAATTGATTCAAGCTTTTTCATGAATCCAAAGATGTATTAATATGTATTCGGACACGCTAAGCTAATATTCATCGGTTGGATTAAGCCATACAGTTCTGTTTTCTTTCTAACCTCAATAAATCAGATAGATATAGTGCTTCTCGAATGCAAAAACGAATTCAAATTAAAATTCAACCGATTCTTACCAAATTTGGTACACGGGGGTTTTTTGGGTTGCTGATCATGAATCTGAGGTCGGATTTGCAAAATTCAAAATGGCGGATCCAAGATGGCGGACAAAATTTTTGAAAACCAACCGATTCTTACCAAATTTGGTATACAGTTGGGGAATCCTCAAACCTGATACTCTTAAACCCTAAACCCTGAAACCTTAGACTCCCACACCCTGTAACCTCAAAAAATAGACCTCAATAACCCTGTAACTTTAAAAATGAGACACAATAAACTCAAAACCAGGACTTTTAAACCATATACTCTCAAATAGTAGACCCTTAAGCCCTAGAATTGCGAAGGTTAGACCCGCGCCTGACTTTCCTTTTTTTGGCTGTATCTTGTTCTTTTTTCCGCGAATGACCTATTCAAAGGCTTTCTGCCCAAACGCTTTTGAGGACTTGTTTCTCTTTTTAGCGACCAGCAATAGTCCGCTAGCATATGGTCATCCCATCGTCCTTGATACCGATTTTCTATGATTTTCAGATCTTGTGAAAACGTTCCCCTTGCTCCTCACTGTAGTCACCAAGATTATCTGGGAAATCATCGATGTGGGAGTCCAGGAAATGTAATTTTAGATTCATTAAGCAACCTAATGTTTGAAAATTTTTTTACCATTTTCTCGATTATTTCTTTGTACTTAGGACTTTTATTATTTCCCAAAAAGTTTGTTGCGACTTTTAACATTAAGCGACTTTTTCTTTAAAAACAATAATGAATCTTGAAACAATTTTCTTTTTGTGGCCTGTCAAATGCAAATTTTAGCTTTTTCGAAACAAATATTTGGCATGGTTTGTATCTAATGCTCTCGTGAATTGCTTCATAAGTCCAAGCTTAACGTGAAGCGGGGGAATAAGAACTTTTCCTGGATCTACCAATGGTGGAAACAATACATTATTTTCACCAGGAGTGAACGATTCTCTTATTGGCCAAATTTTTTTCTTATAATGACGTTCCCTGTCTCTGCTATTCCACAGACATTTATAACAGGGATAAAGTGTAAACCCTGACTGTCGGCCAAGCAATATTGTTACAATTTTCAGATCTCCACAAATTTTCCAGTTATGATCAGCATATTTTATTTTTATCCAAAGCTGCTTCATTTTTTCATATTGCTCTTCCATAACTGTGGAATGAGCAATCGGAATGGGAGCGTAAACGTTGGTATTATGCAGCAAAACTGCCTTAATGCTCCGTTTAGAAGAATCAATGAACAGTCTCCATTCTTCAGGATCGTATGTGTTATTTTGAAATTCATCCATTAGACCTTTTACATCGGTACAATATGAAAGTGACAATTCCTCGTCCATTGTGAAATATTTTCGAAATTCTTCATCTCTGTTTCTATAATAAGAAATCGTAGCTTCTGGCTTAAGTAAATGTCTTTTGTATGGTAGAAATTCTTTATCTGTGTCACTATTATATGATAGGTTGTCACTAGAACATTCATTAGTAACAGTGTTTGAATCTTTTTCGACAGTCTCAATGTTTTCGGCATGAACTGATAAGGTGAAATCATTTGTTTCCATAACATCAGCATCAAGTGGTTCAGGAGGCGGAATTAGTTTAGTTGGTCTTGTTACTGTCGAAACATCGTTATAAGTAATAGTGCTTTTATTTTTTCGGTTATGCCTAGATACAACATTCATACAAAAGTAGCAATCATTTTCACTGTATGGTCTATTCCATATTGCTGGTCTGGAATATTTAATCGCCTTCTTATTGATGTACAACGTTATTTTGCAAGAACTGCAAATGATGTGGGGAACCCAATCTATATCCTGGTGCTGTATTTCGATGTTAAAATAAATCCTTATATAAGGTTTTAATCTTATCCGTTATCGGTGACCCCATTTTACTCAATACGTGTTGACAGCAAATATAACAAAATGAATCACTGTTTTTATCGCACTCATGAAAAGTCCTTGTACCGTGAGACCGTTTTCTTGTAGCATTATACTCTACATGAGCCAAGTCACCCACACATGAAGAGCTACGGTCGCTGGATGACGACGGCTGCGGGCCCGCTTTCCCACCCTGACCAACCGCCGATACTGGATTTCCGAGTCCCTGCATCGTAATTCTCTTTCTTCTACCTGCCATGACGGCATCTAAGCCGTTATCCAGGGACTCTGCCGGCTAGTGGAGTAACACCGTTGCCCACCGACACCACGTGGAGGTGCCCTGGATGCAGGTAGAAGAATAAAAATCGACCGACGAATTTTCTCGGCGTTCAAAATGGCGCGAAAACATCTGCCATCTTGAATTTTGCAAATCCAACCTCAGATTCGTGATCAGCGACCCAAAAAATCCCCGTGTACCAAATTTGGTAAGGATCGGTTGAATTTTAATTTGAATTCGTTTTTGCATTCGAGAAGCACTATATCTGTCTGATTTATTGAGGTTAGAAAGAAAACAGAACTGTATGGCTCAATCCAACCGATGAATATTAGCTTAGCGTGTCCGAATACATATTAATACATCTTTGGATTCATGAAAAAGCTTGAATCAATTTTTTAGGAGTATATTTTTTTTCTTAATTTTTACTAATTTTTTACCTATTTTTTGAGGTTAGAAAAAAATTGAGATGTGATGGCGATATTCTGACGCCAGATTCGTGATCAGCGGGCAAAAATACTACGAATCTGATATATCGCATCAAAAGTATACCCCACTTTTTTTTTGTGGGGCTGTGTAATTTGTTGTTGTTGTTGCTTGTTTTCCCTGTGAATATGGAATATTCTTTTGATGAACAGACTGATATGTTGCTAGTACTTGGTTTTTACGAAGGTAATTGTAGGAAAAGTGTTCGAGTGTATCAAGAGAGATATCCGAATCGACAAATTCCAAATCGCCAGATTTTTGCCAGCATAGAACGTCGACTTCGTGAAATTAGACGATTCCAACCCTTGAGAGTCAATGCTGGAAAACCGTGGCAAGCCCGAACACCTCTAGTGGAAGAAGCTGTTCTTGAAGTAGTCGAAGCAAGTTCAGGTATCAACACTCGCAGGTTAGAACTTGAACAAAGAGTTAAAAAAAGCACTGTTAACCGGATTTTAAATGAACAACTCATTCGTTCATTTCACACGTCAGTCCGTCCAAGAATTGTTGCCCATTGTTCACTCGTCTGAATTTTTGTTTTAGAATGCAGAGTAATTAATAGGCTATTTCACAAAAAAAATTTTGTTTACGGATGAGTCATGTTTTACCCGTCGTGGTATGATAAATTTGCATAATACACATGTTTACGCCGAAGAAAATCCGCATGCAGTTACAGAAAGACATTTTCAACGAGAATTTAAAATTAACGTTTGGATGGGGATTGTTGATATTGGCCCATATAGGTTGCCTGATAACCTAAACAGAGATAGCTATATACATTTTCTACAGTATTCTTTACCTGAATTATTAGAAGAACTGCCTCTGAATGTAAGAAGAGACATGTTTTTTATGCACGATGGAGCTCCACAGAGGTCAAGAAGAAGCGCCAATTCAATGGCCACCTCGTTCCCGTATACGAGGTCCAGATAAACAACGCCGATCAACTATGGGTAGGATTCAAAATCCTGCGAATACATTAAATAATAATGATATTTGGGAGAGAGTTAGTTTCAATTTTTTGCGCCGTATTGTTATATGCAGGAACGAAGGTGGTGGTCATATTGAACAACTTTTGGAAAAAATACTATTACCTGTGTTAAATAAAACTTTTTTTTTTGCATAAATCATTAGCCAGAATAATTTTGTACAAGAGGCAAAAAATGAAGTAAATAGAAGGACCTTTCTATGAAAAAAAATTCAGAGTCGTCGTTAAAGATGCAAAACATTTCTGCTAGAATTTATGTAGGGGTCAGGGTAGTTTTCACCCTTCTCGAACCCTTTCGGGTTTTTTGTGAAAGTCAACTATTAGAGCGCCTAGCAAAACATGGGCACCCTAAATCTCATTCAAATCAGAATATCGGTTCTTAAAATATTTAAAAAAATGTGTTTATTTTTTTTTACTTTGATACCCTCTAACGGACAAACGAAGCACTTTTGTATAGAAGTAAATTGTGTCCAATCGACTTATTTTCATTCCAAAAATACGTGGTAGTTTTATGTCCACGGAATAATGGGACAATATGGTGCTACCTGGCGCATATTCCAGTAACAGTAACTGCGAGTCTGTTAAAGATTTCCCTTTGATTGAGGGTTGGTAGATTTCTTACAGTAAACTAAAGTTGGCCAAAGATAAAATTTGTTGTATCTTCTTACTGAATTTTTTAATTTGTGTAAATAAAGTTGAAGTCCATTGCGAAAAAGTGCTTGTTCAATAGAGAATAAGGCTAAACGAGAGAAAAATAAAAAATCAAAAACGGAAAGAGAAAAACAAAAATTACACAGCCCCACAAAAAAAAAAGTGGGGTATACTTTTGATGCGATATATCAGATCCGTAGTATTTTTGCCCGCTGATCACGAATCTGACGTCAGAATATCGCCATCACATCTCAATTTTTTTCTAACCTCAAAAAATAGATAAAAATTAGTAAAAATTAAGAAAAATATACTCCTAAAAAATTGATTCAAGCTTTTTCGGGAATCCAAAGATGTATTAATATGTATTCGGACACGCTAAGCTAATATTCATCGGGTGGATTAAGCCATACAGTTCTGTTTTCTTTCTAACCTCAATAAATCAGACAGATATAGTGCTTCTCGAATGCAAAAAACGAATTCAAATTAAAATTCAACCGCTTCTTACCAAATTTGGTACACGGGGGTTTTTTGGGTTGCTGATCATGAATCTGAGGTCGGATTTGCAAAATTCAAAATGGCGGATCCAAGATGGCGGACAACATTTTTGAAAACCAACCGATTCCTACCAAATTTGGTATACAGTTGGGGAATCCTCAAACCTGATACTCTTAAACCCTAAACCCTGAAACCTTAGACTCCCACACCCTGTAACCTCAAAAAATAGACCTCAATAACCTTGTAACTTTAAAAATGAGACCCAATAAACTCAAAACCAGGACTTTTAAACCATATACTCTCAAATAGTAGACCCTTAAGCCCTAGAATTGCGAAGGTTAGACCCGCGCCTAACTTTCCTTTTTTTGGCTGTATCTTGTTCTTTTTTCCGCGAATGACCTATTCAAAGGCTTTCTGCCCAAACGCTTTTGAGGACTTGTTTCTCTTTTTAGCGACCAGCAATAGTCCGCTAGCATATGGTCATCCCATCGTCCTTGATACCGATTTTCTATGATTTTCAGATCTTGGTGAAAACGTTCCCCTTGCTCCTCACTGTAGTCACCAAGATTATCTGGGAAATCTTCGATGTGGGAGTCCAGGAAATGTAATTTTAGATTCATTAAGCAACCTAATGTTTGAAAATTTTTTACCATTTTCTCGACTATTTCTTTGTACTTAGGACTTTTATTATTTCCCAAAAAGTTTGTTGCGACTTCTTTAAAACTAAGCCAAGCAGCTTTTTCAACTTTATTCATTTTAGTAATAAATAATGAATCTTGAAACAATTTTCTTATTTGTGGCCCGTCAAATACGCCTGCCTTAATTTTAGCTTCAGAAAATTTCGGAAATTTTTTATGCAAATATTTGAAACATGGGCCGTTTGTATTTAATGCTCTCGTGAATTGCTTCATAAGTCCAAGCTTAATGTGAAGCGGGGGAATAAGAACTTTTCCTGGATCTACCAATGGTGGAAACAATACATTATTTTCACCAGGAGTGAAAATCTGTTGGCCAAATTTTTTTCTTATAATGACGTTCTCTGTCTCTGCTATTCCACAGACATTTATAACAGGGATAAAGTGTAAACCCTGACTGTTGGCCAAGCAATATTGTTACAATTTTCAGATCTCCACAAATTTTCCAGTTATGATCAGCATATTTTATTTTTATCAAAAGCTGCTTCATTTTTTCATATTGCTCTTCCATAACTGTGGAATGAGCAATCGGAATGGGAACGTAAACGTTGGTATTATGCAGCAAAACTGCCTTAATGCTCCGTTTAGAAGAATCAATGAACAGTCTCCATTCTTCAGGATCGTATGAGTTATTTTGAAATTCATCCATTAGACCTTTTACATCGGTACAATATGAAAGTGACAATTCCTCGTCCATTGTGAAATATTTTCGAAATTCTTCATCTCTGTTTCTATAATAAGAAATCGTAGCTTCTGGCTTAAGTAAATGTCTTTTCTTTAAAAAGGAAGCAAGATGCTCTGAACCATCTTTGGATAAGCCTAAATCTCTGACTAGATCACTAAGTTCTGACTGTGATACGAGTATTGGTTCTGGTTTACGGTTGTATGGTAGAAATTCTTTATCTGTGTCACTAGTATATGATAGGTTATCACTAGAACTTCATTAGTAACAGTATTTAAATCTTTTTCGACAGTCTCAATGTTTTCGGCATGAACTGATAAGGTGAAATCATTTGTTTCCATAACATCAGCATCAAGTGGTTCAGGAGGCGGAATTAGATTAGTTGGTCTTGTTACTGTCGAAACATCGTTATAAGTAATACTGCTTTTATTTTTTCGGTTATGCCTAGATACAACATTCATACAAAAGTAGCAATCATTTTCACTGTATGGTCTATTCCATATTGCTGGTCTGGAATATTTAATCGCCTTCTTATTGATGTACAACATTATTTTGCAAGAACTGCAAATGATATGGGGAACCCAATCTGTATCCTGATGCTGTATTTCAATGTTAAAATAATCCTTATATAAGGTTTTAATCTTATCCGTTATCGGTGACCCCATTTTACTCAATACGTGTTGACAGCAAATATAACAAATGAATCACTGTTTTTATCGCACTTATGAAAAGTCCTTGTACCGTGAGACCGTTTTCTTGTAGCATTATACTCTACATGAGCCAAGTCACCCCCACATGAAGAGCTACGGTCGCTGGATGACGACGGATGCGGGCCCGCTTTCCCACCCTGACCAACCGCCGATACTGGGTTTCCGCGTCCCGGCATCGTAATTCTCTTTCTTCTACCTGTTATGACGGCATCTAAGCCGTTATCCAGGGACTCTGCCGGCTAGTGGAGTAACACCGTTGCCCACCGTCACCACTTGGAGGTGCCCTGGATGCAGGTAGAAGAATAAAAAATCGACCGATGAATTTTCTCGGCGTTCAAAATGGCGCGAAAACATCTGCCATCTTGAATTTTGCAAATCCAACCTCAGATTCGTGATCAGCGACCCAAAAAATCCCCGTGTACCAAATTTGGTAAGGATCGGTTGAATTTTAATTTGAATTCGTTTTTGCATTCGAGAAGCACTATATCTGTCTGATTTATTGAGGTTAGAAAGAAAACAGAATTGTATGGCTCAATCCAACCGATGAATATTAGCTTAGCGTGTCCGAATACATATTAATACATCTTTGGATTCATGAAAAAGCTTGAATCAATTTTTTAGGAGTAAATTTTTCTTAATTTTTACTAATTTTTACCTATTTTTTGAGGTTAGAAAAAAATTGAGATGTGATGGCGATATTCTGACGTCAGATTCGTGATCAGCGGGCAAAAATACTACGGATCTGATATATCGCATCAAAAGTATACCCCACTTTTTTTTTTGTGGGGCTGTGTTATTATTATGGGTGAAAATGAAATAATAATATAAAATTTAAAAAGAGGCGATAGTTTTAAACCTTATACTATATGTACCATAATATTTTTAAAATCTAACTTGGGATAATATTTTTTTTAAGGTAAACTTTTTTTCTTATTTGTAAACATGTTAAGGATGGCATGAAATTTTGCAAAATAATGACTAGCTTAGAGCATATATCCGCTAAAAGTATTATGGCGCCTACAAAATTTGGCATTTGCGCTTGTTTCGTTTAGGTTATTAATCAGATTCTAACAGACGTATTGTCAGATTTATTTAGAGACTATTATGTTATATTTTTTATATACTTTATGCATTTTCTTCTTCATTAAGGACATTTTTAAACATTTTCTGCAAGTCCTATTTGTTAAAGGGTTGATTGATTAGTCCGTTACTTTGCGACAGTATATTTTAACAATAAAATTACTTAATTACTTTGTTAACTAACTGACACTATATACACCTTGCCAAACAACTACCGACTGCTTTAAATAATATCGAAAGTCTTGGAAAAGGCTGACAATCAGCATCTTCTAAAATACCTCGAAGGATTCAACATTATTAGCGATCACCAATATGGCTTTTGTAAACACAGATCAACAGGAGATCTTCTGACTTATGTAACACATGTTTAGAACAACGCAATTGAACACTTCGGAGAATCTGGAGTGATTGCTCTTGACATATCCAAGGCATTCGACCGTGTTTGGCATGATGGACTGTTGGCTTAGGTACGCTCTTATGGTATGTCTGAAAAGTTCTGTTTGTGGTTCTCATGTTTCCTCAGAGAGCGTTCTTTACGAGACGCAGTCGACGGATTTCTTTCTAACACCTTTACTGTTAACGCCCGTTTACCCCAAGGCTCCATACTGTCTCCTACTCTCTTTCTCATTTACATTAACGATCTGCTGGAAAAGACCGGGAATCCAATCTACAGCTTTGCAGATGACAGTACGCTTATCTCTTCATTCACTTTGAACGCTCGGACATCGGCTGCTCAGGCGAATATCCGCAGACAGCAGGAAGTCATTCAACTTAATAAAGACCTGGAAGAAATTCTATCTTGGGGTGATAGTAACCAAGTGGAATTTAACGCTACAAAAACCCAGGCGGCAGTTTTTTCTAAAAAGGTTAACGTTGTTGAACCCGACATAGTTATGTCGGCGCACTCCATTCCCCTAGCATCGTCACTCAATTTGTTGGGCGTTAATTTGAGAGCAAATATGTCCTGGCATGAACATGTTGCAGTCATAGCAAGGAGAGCTTCTCAAAAGTTGGGAATATTATTTCGAATTAGAAAGATTTACACTCGACAACAACTGTTAATTGTTCACAAAGCTCAAATACGACCAACTATGGAATACTGCTCCCATGTTTGGGGCTCCGCTCCCAAACATACACTGCATTTGTTGGATTCTGTTCA
>CM032455.1:16230822-16244543 GCA_019049505.1 Pachyrhynchus sulphureomaculatus | reverse complement strand
ATTCTTTGTTATTGTTAGGTTGTAAATTCCTCATAACATGTAATTGGCTTGAATTATATTCTTACAGATTATTGATGCGTTTTTTTTTAAAGATTGGCCACAGTATTGGCTCTGTTACTTTATTGGCTAACTAGGTAGCTTTACACTATTACTATTATACACTCTTATGGTTACAAAAACATTTTATAAGTATTGCATTTCAAGTTATATTCATATTAGCCTAGGTGAGAAGTTTATCTAAATGTTTGTGAGAATTTAAAATACACTCCTGGACAAAATTAACGCAACAATATATTAAATCATACAAATCTCTATAATGAATTAATTTTAATAATTTAAAAAAAAAAACACTTATTCGGATACTTTAAAAGTGAATTAGCTACCAAATTTCTCTATAAGATTCGAATTAAAATTATTCTTAAGACCTAATAAAAAAATCGTTGAAATTATGTAATAATGAAAAAAATAAAACTCCGCTATGCCAGTCCCAAGCCTGGAGTCTTGTCACGCAAGAGATAAGAAAGGAGGAGGGGGAGGAGTAACAACCTCGTACGAAAAAAACCAGGGTTCATCTGGCCCGGATGATAGCACCCTGTAAGCGCTCCTGTCTAGGATACAGACGAAGATGCTGCCTTGTATTTTGGTGTTGGTTCATCAAAGGCTAGAGGAAGAAAACCTCGACTACAAATAACCCGGCCCTCCAGGATTGGGGGTTGAGACGTCAGACCAACCCTCTGACACTCGAAAAACTTCTGAATCGTTAAAAATCCTAGTAACCAGCCTCGGAATGGATGGATTCAACGAAGACGACTCAAGCTACGAAAACGGACAAAAAATCTAGCTACTTGGAATGTACAGGGACTCTCTAGAGAGCTAAACGAAGTAGTGGAAGAAATGAAAAATGCTAACATAGATATAGCTATTCTGACGGAAACTAAAAAGAAAGGAATAAGATCAGAAAACATAGGGCCTTACGATCACTTCTATAGTGGAGTACCAAAAGATAAAAGGGCACAACAGGGGGTGTCTATTATGGTACGTAAGAACTTGAGAAGATATATATCCAACTGGAAAGCCATAAGCGAACGGATAATTAAACTGAATATATGTATTTGCGGATACAGAGTCACTATCTTGGGAATATACGCAATTTAATGACGATGCCCTAGTAGAGAAAAAAGATGAATTTTTTGAACAATTACACGACAAAATTTTAAAAAGTAGGAACATCAAGAGAACTGATAATAATGGGGACATGAATAGTAGAGTGGGCATAAAAGACAACAATTCAGTAATTGGAAAACACGGAGAAGGAATAGTTAATAATAATGGACAGAGATTAATAGAGGTGTGCGAACAAAATCATCTGCGGATATTAAATGGGTTTTACCCACATAAAGAGATACACAAATACACCTGGACACAAAACACGAGAGAGTTAAAGTCAATAATAGACTACAGTATAATAAAACAAACAACACAGATTAAAGTTCACGATGTAAGAGCGTATCGAGAAATAACATGCGGCTCAGATCATCACCTATTGAAAATGAAAACAGTATTCCCTGGAAGAGCGGAAAATACGAAACAACACTCCACGACAAATGAACCAGAACAAAATCAAAGCGAAAAAAAATTCAATCTAAACAGCTTGGAATACGATAGCGTGAAAGAGTTATAAAGGAAAAGGTTAGACGATATGTTAGGAAACAAAGAATTTGAAGATATACAAGACCACTATAACTATATTAAAAACTCGATACACCAAGCAGCTAAAGAATCATTAGGATACCACGAACCAGGACATAAAAGAAAACCTTATTGGTGGACAAGGAAACGGAGAAGCTCGTCTTAGAAAAGAAACAAAAATACCTCAAGTTCCTGAATACAAAAGTAACCACCGATAAAATAGCATATAAAGAAGTACAGGCCTTGGTTCGTAGGCATATCACTCAAAGGAAAAACGACACGTGGGAAAAGAATTGTAATAGACTGAATACATACCTGGGAGGAAGACAAAGTTCAGAGAGCTGGAAATTCCTAAAGACAATTAGACAGGAAACAAAAAAAGATATAATATCACCCATAACCCCAGAAGTATGGAATGAATATTTCGCAAAATTATTAAACGAGGACAGGGAAAAATTTTTAGGGAACCGTGACGATGAGTTTGATAATATACACACGATTTTCTTCACCCATAAGACTAACTGTTACTGAAATAAGAAAAGTATGCAAACGACTCAAGAATGGGAAGTCCCCCGGTCCAGGCAATATTCCCGAAGAACTTGTAAAGTATGGAACAGATAATTTATTTAAACACCTCACCTCACTTTGAAATGTATAAACCAAAGAAATATCCCGGAAGAATGGAGTAATTCAATAATATCAACCATACATAAGAAGGGAAGTAGAACCGAATGTAACAATTACCGAGGGATAGCCGTTACAAGCTCCATTAGTAGAATATATGGCAAAGTGTTAAAGATCAGAATAGAAATGGAATATAGCGATATGGAAGTAGAGGAGCAAGCAGGATTCCGAGCAGGAAGATCAACTCTAGATCACCTATTCTGCCTAACACAACTCATAGAAAAAAAAGTGTCGGTAAACCAAGAAGTACACTGTCTATACGTGGACCTTAAAAAAGCCTATGATAGCGTCCCCCATAGAAAACTCTGGGCTGCATTGGAGCAAACCAACATAGAAACGACATTAGTAGAGGCGGCCAGAACCATATATAATAATTTAACAGCAAAAGTAAAAGTAAAAAATAAAACTTCTAACGGCTTCAAAGTCACCAAAGGTCTTAAACAGGGATGCCCCCTTTCCCCAACATTATGTAAAATCTATTTAGAACAAGCATTAAAGAACTGGAAACGGAAATGTGAGAGAATGGGTATACCATTGAACGAGAAAACGCTATATACTCTCTGCTTTGCAGACGACCAAATAGTAATACCACAATATTGTGACGACCTAGAATACATGAGCAGAAAACTAATAGAAGAATATGACATCTGGGGCCTCGAGGTAAACTTAGCCAAAACGGGAGTACATGTGTATTGGAGGACAAAACAGAGACCTTATCTTAGAAAATGGCAAACACATTAAACACTGCACAGCTTACAAGTATTTGGGAGTAATAATTACGAATTATGGACTCTTAGACACAGCAATTAAAGAACGGAACACCTTAGGAAGAAGAGCAATATCGCTAATGAATAGCATCATATGGGACCAGCAGATATCAAAAACAAATAAACATAGGATATATAAAACCATCATTAAGAGCATAATCTCATATGGAAGTGAAGTATTGCCACTCAAACAAACAACGGAGAAGAGTCTCGAAACAACAGAAATGGACTACTGGCGAAGAGCTGCAGGCCGATCGAAAACGAGAAAAGATCAGAAACACAAGAATCCGGGAAATTATGAACGGGAAACACACCATCGTAGATGACATAAGAACTAAACAACTCCGATGGCTTGGGCATGTCCAAAGGATGGAAGAACATCGAATCCCCAAGCAAATTATTGGATGGAAACCATACGGCCGCAGAAAGAGAGGTAGACCAAGGCTTAGTTGGAGAGAAGGAGTTGACAGGGAAATGAGAGAGAGAGACCTGGAGGACGATATGTGGAATGATAGGGAACAATGGAGACTAGGAATCGGAAGAAGTCGGAGAACGTTTTAGACCGATCTATATATATATATATATATATATATATATATATATATATATATATATATATATATATATATATACATTATATATATATATATATATATATATATATATATATATATATATATATATATATATATACATATATATATATATATATATATATATATATACGAGGCATGTTTTTTTAAGTAAGTACCGTTTTTGCGATTCCGCCGCCGCAGCGATACGGTCGGCGTTCCGCGCATGCGCGCTGGTAACCTACATCTCATGTCTACGCACTGACGCCATTACAGTCTGATTCTTCATTGTATACGTTGTTTACTGAGTGTTTAAGATGCCTCCGACAATCGTGAGTCCCGCCGATTGTGAACTACGGGCTGTTATACGATTTCTTAGTGCTAAAGGCGTAAAACCGATCGATATTCATCTTGAGATCTGTGAAGTTTACGGACAAAACATTATGAGTGATGGAATGGTAAGGAAAATGGGTGAGAGCATTTAAAGATGGCCGCACAAATGTGCATGATGAAGAACGGAGTGGGCGTCCTTCGGTCGTTAATGAAGATTTGGTGCAGAAAGTGGACGAAAAGGTGAGAGAAAACAGACGCTTTACAATTTCATCATTGTGCGACTGCTTTCCTCAATATTCTCGTAGTGTTTTGTATCGCATTGTGACCGAGAACTTTTTTCTCAGGCGGCAGAATTTTATGAGGAGGGTATTCAAAAACTGGTGCCACGTTATGACAAGTGCCTCAATATTCACGGAAATTATGTAGAAAAGTAGATTAAGGCTTTCATGTAAAAATAAAATTATAGCGATATCTTTGCACGTCTTTTTTTAATTCCAAAACGGTACTTACTTAAAAAACATGCCTCGTATATATATATATATATATATATATATATATATATATATACATATATATGAAAAAAATAAACTGGGACACTAGTAGCGTGTGTTGACAGCGTTTATGCGCCTAGGCATGCTTCTAATTAAATTTTGGATAAAATCTTGAGGAATTTGCTCCCATTGTGTAATAACTGCATTTTCAAGTTCCCTCAGGTTTCTAGGTGCAGGTATACGACGTTTCACGTTTTTCTTAAGGTGATCCCATACATGTTCAATCGGATTCAGATCCGGGCTTTTTGGTGGCCATTGCATAATCGGTATAACAACTTGATTAAGATAATCGAGTACCTCCCTAGCCACGTTAGGTCGAGCGTTGTCTTGCATAAACAGGAAATTGGGCCCCACAAATGACCGAAAGGCATCACATGTTCTATTACAATATTCTCAAGATAGTAGTCAGCATTCATGGATCTCGTACGGACAGGAACTAACTCAGTGCGAGCATCAAAGCAGATGCCACCCCAGAACATAACAGAGCCACCGCCGAATGGAATCCTTGCAGAGATATTGCAAGGAGCAAACCTCTCTCCTGGTCTTCGCCATACTCGCTCACGACCATCTGGATGTTTTTAGACTAACCCTAGTTTTCATCTGTGAAGAAAACTTGTTTCCAATCATCCACAAACCAGTTGTCGTGATTTCGAGCAAAACATAACCTGGCAACGCTGTTCTCTCTAGTAAGCAAGGGCGCAGTGGCTGGTCTCCTACTGTTTAATCCAGCTTCATTTAACCGTCTTCTAACTGTTTTAGAAGAAATTGTGACATTGCGAACAGCTTCGAGTTCGTTTCTTATTATAGAACTAGTGACAGTCCTGTTTCTTAAAGCATATTGTCTTATAAAACGTTCATCTAGGTCGCTAGTGCATCGTTTTCGCCCTTGCCCTAGCCTTCTAGAATAAGTTCCTACTTCATTCAAGCGTCTTACCACACGACTTATTGTGGAACGATGTTTGCCTAACAAATTGGCAACATAACTCTGACAATATCCCTCGTCCAATAAAACTGAGGCTCGCACTACCCCGTGTTCAGTTAAATTCCTTGTTCGATTCATTTTTCTAATTCTTCGGGGTCAAAAAGAAAACAGTCTACCACAAAAACGTATTACTTTGAAAAAGGGAACAATTTATAAGCTTACTTTTAAAGAAAATCTACGGCATTATTACATAAAATTGTTTATCTTCTAAAAAATTCTTTAAAACTGTAAATCTAAACGAATTGTTTTGATTTCTGTTATGAACAACGAAACAAAATATGCATAGCCTACTATTCAAATACTCGATAAACTTTAAAACTGATATAAGAAAAAGATAAATTAATTTTCAGATTGTTGCGTTAATTTTGTCTGGGAGTTTATTTGAACTTAAGCTAATTCAAGAACATAGGCTTAAGGTTGAACTTGAAATTAATTAAGGCTAACTTAAATTAATCCGGCGGTAGGTGGTCCGAGGACCATGGGAGACGACAATGGACATTACGTGGAGGGGGGTACGGTAAGCGGTCCTGACTGTGGGGTTGGGATGATGTGTGGTTTTATTCAGGAATTTGAGCTGAGCCTTCCTGATAAATTCCTGAATTTTGAGTATCTGGAGGTCTCTATGGATCTGGGTTTTGCGGACGAACCATGGGGCTTTGCCAATGATGTGTGGGGCCTTGTTTTGGATGGTGGATCTGCGGGTGCGTGACATCGGGCACCATGCTGGTCTGGAGTAGGTTAGTGCGGTTCGGATGATCATCCTTCGGATTGTCAATTTGCTGGACTTGAGTTGAGGGTAGAGCTTGCCGAGGAGTTGGTTGGTTTTCTTGGCGGAGGCAGTAACCTGGTCCTTCCCTACTAGCTGCTTGTCTTAGTGGAGGCCCAGGTACTTGATGCTGTTTGACCATCGGAGTCTGGTTCCTTGGAGGGTGAGGCTTTACGGCGGTGAGATGCGGGCCTTTGAAAATATGATGGTATTCGAACCAGGGAACTGGCGTGTTAAGATGGCGTTGGAGGCGGCTGGTGTTGATCCTGGTCGACTTAGTGATGGCAAGTATTGGCTACGTTAGCACTAACCTTATGGAATAAAAGTACTGCTGTACACCTACTCAAAGAATTGTTTTTCGTAGAATGTTTTTTTTTTTTGTGTTTCATCTGTTTGCGATGTAAACAAGCAACAACATTTTAGAGTTAATTTGCTTCTGGCTGGGACTTCATATAGTTTCTCGAGGAATTTAGCTTCCATTTTCAACGTTTGTTTTTGTGTTTGCCGTATATTTTCTCGGAAAACATCTTTAGTGTTTGTTACGAAACAACAGCGCTTTATGTCAAAACTTTTAAAACCAACGAAGGAAGTTGGAGCTGTCAAGTAAGGTCACGGTAACTAGCTTAGCTGTAAAGCTCGGTGACGTCGTAATTCAGCGGAAAAGTGACAACGTTGTATTTTGAAGGTGTTCAGAAGCCAAGATCTTTGGATATAATTAAGAATTTTTGATGACGCATGGATGGGTAACACAAGACACTACTTTCTGAATTATCTAAAAGTAAACGGATTTGTTTTTTTTTTGTTTTAGGCTTATTTGTTATTTACGGAGGTTTAATCACATGTCGGAAAATTTTACGGTTCTCGGTTGACAAAACATGCATCACCAAGTTTTCCATGATTTCTCAGTACCTGGTCCTGGATGATCAGGTTTATGAAGACAGAGGAGTTTGCTAAAAATCCCTAAGTACATGACGCCCTTCTTAAGAAAGTGCTCTACTTATTAGGCTTCTCATCCGTATGCCAAAATTCCTAATACCTTAAAAATTCTAGACATGGTACAATTTAAAGGGTAATACAAGAATATCCTATTGAGACCATAGATTTCTTTTTCTGAGCATAGCATACGTGCTGCGAGGAAATCCCTAAAGCTCTAGAGGAGTGACGCGTATGGAAAAAAGCAATTCACGTGTGTCTTGAATCGCTGGAACTTGTATTAGGTGGAAAACACATTGCTGGGCAAATCATTCCAAAGGGAGGATTTCCTTTCGATATAAAAGTCCAGTTAAAAAGAGATGTATGAGGAATGACAAGCGGAACCTCGCACGGATGTGATATATTGATATATGTGTATTCCTAGCATGCACCGCTTTCGGAGGAATTAAGCGGGTGATATCCATCTTTCCATGAAAATACTTGTAGAATAAGCTCAAATCGCCAACCGTTTTTTAGATGTTCCTGGGTATCAAGACTTCTAGTCAGTTCTAGGTCTCTAACCTGGTGAACAGCTCTTTTCTGAATAGAATCCAACAAATACAATGTACGTTTCGAGCAGAATACTTAGCTTTTTAAACATTATCCTATACACTGTTTCTGGCATTATTTAACTGATTATATATCTTATATGTATAGTCTGTCCCAAAATATAAAATCCTGATTTTTGCCGTTTTAAGTGGGCAATATAAATATTCTAACCTTTTGTTTGTGATAGGTTGCAGAGATGGATTTAAGAATTTTATTCATTAAAGCAAATAAATAAAATTATAAGTGATTTTGGAGATGTTTATTTATAGATGCAAAAGAAGAACAAATATACAGTTTGAATGAATAGGGTTTACAAGAGGGGATATATTGTATAAATAAAAATATATTTTAACTTAAGCCTAATTCGGTTTCACTATCACTGTCATCAGCTGAGGTAATTATCAGTGGTTTTATATTATTTACATAAATATATGAATCTTCAACTTTAACAACGTGCTGAATGGAATTCTTCCAGCTTTCACAAGGTAACTTTTTTTACTAATTCAACTAATGACACGCTTTAGGTAGGAGAAATATTTTGTGCCCTTATTTTTGATTTAACTTGATGCCAAAATATGTTTAATTGGATTAAACACACAATAATACGGAGGCAGTATGTCCCATTTTCTCAACCATACTATCATAAACATATTTTCTTTCAGTTTATAGTTGTCAAAACTTCCAAAAGATCCCTTTTTTTATAACTAAAGTCAAAATAAATGTCATTTTTTAACATATATTCCTGTATTTCCGATTTGGTGTTGGCTGCATTAGGAACCTTATTTAATAGCCACTATGGTAACTTGCATTGTCCGCAACTATAACACTCTGTTTGGGAACATTTGGATATTGAAACTAATTTTCAAAAAGTTCTGCGGTTGTATCTTCGTGATAGTCCAAACTAGAATCTTTTATGTTTTTTGCAGATAATAGTAGACAGACAGTCCTTTTCAGATCCAGCATGCAAAATGGTTATTCGTTTACCTTTATTTGAAGGTGGGTTACTCTGACATTCTGTACTGTTTTCAACCCACCCTTTTTGCACAGTGTCATGGGTATCGAACCATGTTTCGTCAAGGTAAATTATTGGCCAATTCTCTGATCGATACTTCTTAATTTCTTGTAAATAAGTATGTCGCAAGATTCGTAATCTGTGAAGGGTTGATTGGCCATAATCTATATTGGTGCCGTCCTGCACCAGTCTTAATTTTATTTTGTCTAGTGTCGACACCAACATACATAAAATATATTTTTCTCACGGACGCCACATAATTAAAATAGAACCGTTACGTTGTATGTTGTAAGTAAAACTAAAAATAAAAATAATAAAAAGTATCTTTCGAATCCTAATGGGAATCTGTGGTCATGGGGCCTATATCATCAAATACTTAAAGGGCTCCAAACCGGGTTGCCAGGTAGTAAATATATAGGTAAAAATAGATCCAATAAGATTGCAGGTGCAAGTGTGGGCGGTATACAAAGCAGGTAAAATAAAAATACGTTTATCGTAATACCTGGCAACTATGCACAAAATTTTAATAGGGTCGTTTATTGCCCCATTGAAAAACCAAAAAGGCAGGATCTTATATCTTGGGATTTACTTCAATATGTTTATTTTTTTATTATTATTTAAATGTTATTATATTTGGAAGTAAGATGTTATTATATGTGTATCTATGTATGTGTATGTATATATAAAAGAGTTGATAGATTATACATTTTTAATTTTATAAAGTTATTTTCACCTGATAGTAGAAAATCGGCAACAAGTCTGATGGTTTCCTTAGTTCTTAGCTTAACCGTTGTTCTTTATCTGGAGAAATCCTGAATTAAGTTTCGGCTTTTACAAAATATTTAGACACAAAATTTACTGGAAAATAAAATTATCCGTTATTGCCCTGCACCTGAAATATTTGTTCATATGTTTGCTTCTTTAGTGCAAGTAAACAATTTTATTACTATGTCATGCGGGTACTTAATTTTTCTTATGCCAAAATAATTACCCAATCATTTTGGATTTATCTTAATTAACCCAAGTAATTTAAAAACAAAGGTATATTTTAATATGTAGTATTATCTTTATAAATAAACCGGAATTGGATGGATCGCTGACGCGATACTATTAAAGATAAATGAACTTCTCTCTGATTGTCGATCCTAGCTCGGCTGATGAGCCTTAATACATCGAAACGTGTCCTGAGATGGATTAGTAAATAATGGAACAGTGGATTAGTGCTCAAATATGGACTTTGTTCATTTTTAGTTGTTGATATTGGTGTTTATATACGTAGGGTGCAACCTTGACTATCGTGCTACTTGGCGGTAATTATTGTCAACTTAGCTGGGCAATCCTCTGCCGGACTGTAGCCTTAAAAGCCTCGGATGGAGGAAAGTTATGTTTTTAATAAACTTTCATCAACCAGAGATGCAATTTATGTGCATTATGCATCTTACTGCGGCGTTACGCCAATATTGCAATAAATACTGCAAGTTTTGTTCTTTTGGTTATCGATCCTAGCTTGGCTGATGAGCGATGATATGGCGAAACGCGTCCCGAGAATAAATAACAGAACAGTGGGTCACTGCTGAAATATGGACTGTATTTATTTTCAGTAGTTGATACTGACTTTCATATATGTAGGGTGGAACCCTGATGATCGTGCTCCTTGGCGATAATTGTTGCCAGCTTAATTAGACAATCCTCTGTCTGTGGCTTTAAATGCCTCCGACGGAGGGCCGGTATGCTTTTAAATTTTAGGTTTTCATTAACCAGAGATACAATTTGTTGTTTCTTACTGCGATGTTACGCTAGTACAGCAATAAGTACCAAAAGTTTTCTCGTACTTGTTGATTCTAGCTTGACTGACGAGCCGTAGTACGGTGAAATCCTAAGATGGATTGACAAATGAGAGAAGAGTAGGTCACTGCTAAATATAGATTTAGTCCATTTTTAGTAGTTGATACTGAATTCACTAATGCTAAAAACATTTTTTTGAACGAACAATTCCGATTTCACACACAAATCACGATACCGTAAATTAAACAACAAAACTAGTGTCCAAGATTCTAACGAATTTCACTGGTAAATATAATACTCGTGCTATTTTTTTTTTTTTTTTTTTTTTGGGTGTGAACAAAGCGTTTGACAAAGTATGGCATAATGTTCTTTTAACCAATTTTATAAAATTGGAATGCCAACTTTATCATCTGTCTTAAAATATTATTTTTAGAGAACAGACAAGTGATAGTTTCCATCGATAATTTAAATTCGAATAACGGAAAAAAATAAGAGTGAATATCTCCCAAGGATCCCATCTGTTACCAACACTTTTAATTTATTTACTTAGTGCATCTCAAAATTTAACCAAAATTACCTAAATAAAAATTGTCCCTACCTTGTTTGCGGATTATACAGTATAAAACAGCTCCAACGAAAGCAATCAAGCATCCACAACAAAATACAAATATACGAGATCTGAATGACCTACTGGAAAATTAAGTCGAAGTGACGTACGTCAGTCAACCAATTCACAGTCAACTTTTAGCAAAAATCAAAGCAGCTAATCATACAATTAATTGGCGCTTGAAAATCAAATTTTTAGGACATTATTTCGATAAACGCTTAAACTGGAAAAATAACGAAAATAAATGAATCATCAAATCAAATCCTGAAATTCATGAAATCTACACTTAATGAAATTCCAAAGGTAATTGAAAGCTAGATTAAAATTAATCTCTTCAAAATTTTCAAAAGATCTGTCCTATTATATAATGCGAAATCTTGGTGCACTGTAAGTAGAACGGACACGATTTTCGAATATATAAGCAAGAGTATTCGTAAATATTTCGAAAAGACTACTACATCATTAAACTCCCAGTAAGAGAAACTCATATAAACTTCAGCCCTAATAGTAGGTGCCAGTTACTAAATGACTGGATAAATCGGAATATCAAAGTTATCAGTTACCTCACTAGCATTTAAATAGTATACCAACAGTTATTTGCTTTCTTTCTTTCTCGTCCTTTAAACGCAAACGAAATAGCAAATTAGACTTGATGTTCAATTTTTTTCTTAAATCAGACTATTTTATAACTGACACACATGAAGTACCATCTTGTTTGTGTCACATATTTTAATCATAAGTGTTTACATTATTAATCTGTAGTATTGTTCGGTATTTATAGTTAGGATATAAATACGTTGTAGGTATTATTAGGTAATTAAGTGTATATATGTATATTTTTACTTAGCTTCAAGCTTCGTTAAAATAAATATCAAATTTATTTAACAGCTGTAAAAATATTTAAAGAAATATCCGTTATAATATTTTATATGTTATTGTTATTGTATTTTTATATTATTGTCTTTTGAAAATTTAAAACTTACTCAAGTAAGAATGTCCTTTGCTTAATAACGCACAACCGATTTTAATAGCTGAACGGCTATGGAAATATGAAATATATGTATATATATATACATATATATATATATATATATATATATATATATATATATATATATATATATATATATGGTATATATATATATATATATATATATATATATATATATATATATATATATATATATGGTATATATATATATATATATATATATATATATATATATATATATATATATATATATATTATATATATATGTAGTAATGGTTTTTTCGGGTATCCCGTGTTAGCTTGAAGTCCCTTGATGGACGGTTTCGCTGACGTTTCGATGGAATCTCATCCATCTTTTTCAAAGCGTTGGTCACTGGTCGGTTTGTCTTGGCGTTGAATGTCGAGACTGGCCCTGAGTGCGCCGGTTTTACGTACTCGGGGGTGTTTCTATTGGTCCTCAACTCTGACGATTACCACCAAAAGATGCTCAACCTTTTAAATGATCCTTCGTATAAAGCCATCACAAGTGATTCGACAACATACCTAGAGAAAACCACTAAATCCGCAATCAAGGCCTCCTCTCTTAGTGAAGAAACAAAAAAGAAAACTTATCCCTAGAGAGAAATCATCAAGATGCCCAAAAATGTATGGATTACCGAAAGTCCACAAACAAGGAGCACCCTTAAGACGAATAGTCAGCTCGTTTGGCTCCCCGACACAAGCTTTAGCCAAGCACCTAGCCATGACTCTGCAACCTCATGTGGAAAAAGCCGCATCATACGTGAAAAATTCACAACATTTTATTCAAATTATAAAAAACATGCAGCTAGAGAAAAATGATTTACTTGTCAGTTTTGATGTCGTATCCCTTTTCACGCAAGTACCAGTTACCGAAGCACTGTCCGTCATAGAGACAAAATACAACCTGCCCGAATACGTCATCAGTCTATCAAAACACTGCCTCGCTAATACATACTTCGTCTATTCAGGCCAAAAATATAAACAAATAGAAGGTGCACCCATGGGCTCTCCATTGTCACCAGCACTAGCTAATCTATACATGGAGCATTTCGAAACACTAGCTCTTGAAACTGCTCCACATAAACCGAAAACATGGCTTCGATACGTAGATGACACTTTTGTGGTATGGCAACACGGTGAAGACAACTTAAACAAGTTCCTGGAACACCTTAACAACATACATCCAAACATTAAATTTACAATGGAAAGGGAGGCAGCAGAACAACTACCATTCCTAGATGTCTTGCTTCAAAGAAAATTAGATGGTTCTTTGTCTCACTCAGTATATAGAAAACCGACACATACAAACAGATACTTAAATGCCAGCTCACATCATCACCCAGCCCAACTCTTCTTCGTTGCCAAATCCTTAGCTCACCGATCAGAAACCCTAACAGACAAGGAACATTTGCAACAAGAAACCAAGCTCCTTCGAAACGT
>CM032455.1:16168322-16223322 GCA_019049505.1 Pachyrhynchus sulphureomaculatus | reverse complement strand
AAAACGACTTCATTGCTTGCATGCCTTGAGGGTATTAAAATTACAGGCTTGAAAAAGATGAAATGAAAATGATTAAATGTAGTAGGACAGCATTATGGAAGTGTATTCAACACACAGGTTTCAAATTTAAAAAACTTAATGAAACACAAGTTTTAATGGAGTCCAAGAGAATTCAGGAATGGCGACTGAAATATTTAGAAAAAATAAGGTTTTACAGAGACGAGCAAATGCCAATTATTTACTTGGATGAAACGTGGTTGGACACACATGATACTCCAGATAGGGGTTGGGTCGACTCAAGTGAAAACTGTAAAATAAAAGCACCATCAAACATAGGTAAAAGAATTACGATTTTGCATGCTGGATCTAAAGGTGGAAGGATTCTGCTAGGTAATTCCGAATGATGAAAGGGATGCGCGAGGAGGTTGAGGAGGGGGGCTGATTCGTATATGCCCTATTCTATGTCTTTTTTTCGAGTTTTCGAGGAATACAAAAGTTAGGTTGCTTTTTCATTGCTGTTAATTTTAATCCAGGAAGGGGCGAAGATTTTTTAATATAGTATAATTTAAACATTTAAAAATATTTACAAATTCTTAAACAAATTTTAAGCAAATTATTTATAGCACAATAAGTAAAGGGTTGAAGGGGTGAGGCACATTATATATAATATTATAAGTCTTTTCAGGGTTTTAGAAGTCTGAAAATTTGAAAATTCATTTATTTTTAAATTGCTTTTTATTTTAATGGGAGAAGTGTGTGAAAGAAGTGGGGTGGTCGAATATAGTATAGTTTTAATAATATTATAGCAATTTTTCCAGATTTCTGGCTGCGATAATCAAAACATTTTTAGCATAATTATTTACTTATAAATAATTATGCAACGTATAAGTGGTGAGAAACGGAGTTAGAAGAGTAATTATATATATTTATTGTATTGTGGGTCCTTTTTAGGGTTGTTCGTATCAAGGAGTCGGTCAAAATTAGTTTATTTTTTTGTAATTATTAATGTTAACAGGGGAAAGAGGGTAAAAGGACGCGGAAATGAATAAATATGCTATATTTTTCATAACATTGTGAGAACTTTTCCTGGTTTTCAGGAGGATATTTTACAAAAGTTTAGCTAATTATTTGTAGTAAAATATATATGAAATGAAAGCAATAGGATAGAGGGTTAGAAGGGTGGTTGCATTTATATCATAATATACTTCTATTTCAGCGTAATTACTTCTATTTCATTCTTCATTATTTATAATTTTAACAGAAACAGTATGTAGAAGGGATTGAGATCTGGTTACACGGTGGCCTAAAAAATGTTAAATTTAGAAATACAAACAGTTAACTTGGCCGAAACTTACTTATTTCTAACAAAGTAGATAAATTATTGTTTTTAATTTCCTCTCTAAAGGGAAGTATTGTATTGGTGAAAAAATACCCTCCGCGAATTTTGGTTTTCTTTACCTTCTAGGGCTTGTAGATCACGAAAAACAGATTTTTGCCATTTCCGTCGGTGGTCAAACAACATATACAATACTTGAGATAGAAATAAAACCTATACTACTCAGTAGATATCACCATTGTACCAAACACTTTATTTTTGCACTCGACGCGCGTTTCGCTAACCACGTTAGCTTCATCAGGAGCGATGATTGACTAAAGCTAAACTACAAATCTACCCTATTTATACTTAGTCTAACCCTTGAATTACTAAGGCGGAATTAATGGCATAGGCAAGGCCATCAGTTCCGGTTAAGTAACCAGTAGAGGAGACTATAAGGAATAGGCCCTCTGTCTTCTTTTTAACTACTTTTATATTTTATAATTTCCATACTTTCGTATGCGTTGAACAATCTCCTATTAGATACATTTTTTATTAATCTTAGATTATCTAATGTTACAATATGATCAGCTTCAAGGGCATGTTCGGCAATGCTAGACTTTTCTGTTCTACTGTATTTTAAGTGTGCTAAATGTTCTTTAAATCGTGTTTTTAATTGACCTTTTAGTTTGCCCAACATACTTTTTGTTGAATTCCCCATTTTTTACACGCGAAGAAAATAACACCAAGTATGTCTCCATACCATATAATCCGAAATATAGCAAGGGACTCAATAAGGTATTTAATAAGGTAGGCCTCACCTTAGTCTATAAGTCATCAGACAATCTGAGGAATATCTTAGGAAATCCCAAAGATAAGATTCCTAATTGTGAGAAAAGTGAAATTTATGAAATTAGTTTTAATGATTGTGACAAAAAGTATGTTGGGCAAACTAAAAGGTCAATTAAAACACGATTTAAAGAGCATTTAGCACACTTAAAATACAGCAGAACAGAAAAGTCTAGCATTGCCGAACATGCCCTTGAAGCTGATTATATTGTAACATTAGATAATCTAAGATTAATAAAAAATGTATCTGATAGGAGATTGTTGAACGCATACGAAAGTACGGAAATTCTAAAATGTAAAAGTAGTTAAAATAAAGACAGAGGGCCTATTCCTTATAGTCCCCTCTACTGGTTACTTGACCGGAACTGATGGCCTTGCCTATGCCATTAATTCCGCCTGAGTAATTCCAGGGTTAGGCTAAGTATAAATAGGGTAGATTTGTAGTTTAGCTTTAGTCAATCATCGCTCCTGATGAAGCTAATATGGTTAGCGAAACGCGCGTCGAGTACAAAAATAAAGTGTTTGGTATAGTATCATTGTGCCAAAGATTCCACATGCCCAACTTAATAAAACTTATTGTTTTTTGAGCGATATCGTTTTAGGAGAAGGGCAAAAGGAGTGGGTGTCGATATATTTTAAAACCCCCCCCTTTTCAAGGAAAGTACTGAGTAAATCATTTTTTTATTGTTTGTTTTTTAAATTAATTTGGTTAACTTTTCTACTTCTTAAAAGTAATAAAACTACTTCATCGCTTGCATGCCTTGAGGGTATTAAAATTATATTTTTATATTTCGTAAGTAAAAGAAAAATATAAATCTGTCTCTCATCCATGTGTCAGGGTTATTATCTACCAAGTTTAAAACTACAAATATAAATTACAATTTCTTGCTAAACACTGAAACAGATTTCTGAAAATTTTCAAAATTTACTTTAAAACCCCTTTTAGCAAAAAAATATACTTTGATTTTTTCTTATATTGAGGAAATAGTCTGAAAAAATATAATTTTGGTAATAAAGTCGTCCTAAAGTTTTTACATTTTTATTCAATTCGATTTTAAATCTTGGTGATAACATATTACCGTTCTGTAATTTGAGAAATACTTGGAGTTATTCAATAAGAGATATGTCGCAAAAATAACTAAGACAGTAGTACTCTCTTTAACTATTAATTTATTCAACAAATAATGTGGTCTCTTTAGTCACACATTTGAAATAGTGAGCCCGCCTGAAATTCTACAAAAGCTTCAAAATTCAAAACTTTGTTAAATTACGTTTAAACTGTATTTTTACTGGAGGATAAATATTTACAAATTGTAAAAGACCAGATCTTTACCAAGGCTCCAATAACCTTGAATAAAATATATAAGAATTAATGCATGAAATATTAAGCTAGAAATTCTGTTACAAAAATTAGAACTTAGGAAAAGTAATGGAATAAAATAATCTATAATAACTTTGTGTGTTACATGATTAATCTGTCAACTTTTATCTTAAGTACATATCTTATTGTATATGAAGAGTTTACTGATAATTGCTATTGCTTAGATTACTGTGTCTAGGTACATATATGTATTGAAAAATTACCGTTTTCATAATTATCTACGTTTAGTATTCATTTGAAATAACAAAATGTTCAAAATAATATGTTTTTTAGTAGTAATTGGGACTGTTTTAGCGTTAGAAAATTCAAGACTTTTCCAGATCAGTGAAAATTATTATGTTTCATACATGCTGGTAAGAATTTTAGCTGTTTTTTTTTAAACAAATATAAAACACACAACAACATAAAATTTTCTATTTTTATTTAATCATAGTGATCCTGAGCACTTTTCTTTGCGCCACCTAATTGTAGACGATATCTTTATATTTCCACTTTCTTAGCTAAAGAAAAAAGGACGAAAATTACTATGCGAGATTTTGGTATCTCTGGGCAGTTCAAAGTCTTTACGTCACAAAAGAACGTAGATTCCAAATTCTCTTGATCTGTCAGTCTGCTAATCTGTTGCCATGATAGTGAAAATACCTGTATTATTGAGTAGTGAGAAGGAGTTTAGATAACAGTATAAGATTTTTTTGGTTTATAATGGGAGCAAATTGTGAGCATAATTATTTACAGCCAAATGTATGAGTAGGAGAAGGAATTATGTCATCGCCAAAATCTCATTTGGCATTTTCAAGTGCTCCCGCTGCTGCTGCTACTCGATACTGTGATCTTGCTGCTGCTGCCGCTCGAAGCTAACTGAGAACGTCTTTTGTCGGTCGGCGTCTATGCAGATTGTAGGTGGGGGGGTCGAAAGTGTTCGTCCGAGCATCGGTGTTTGCCGGCTGGGTGGTAATTACGGGTTCCGGCGCTATGCTGACTGTTGCCTTCTCGATGTTTTGGTTATTTTTTGGTTTAGCTAGTAGACCCTTCCATGTAGTGGAGCTATTCAGCGCATCATCTCGCTTATTTAGCTGTCCATTCTTTTCGATTTCCAAGGCTTCTCTGACTATACGTGTTTTATAATCCGCTTTATAACGCTTCTAAGTGACGAAAAAATCCTTGAAACAGTGATAAAAAATCAGTTACTGCAATATTTGAATGATAACAATATTATTATTCCAGAGCAATCGGGTTTTAGAACCAAACACTCATGTGAAACTGCAACTGATTATGTTATAAGTGAATGGTGTGAAGATTTGATGAATAAAAAATACATTGTATCAACTTTCATAGATTTAAAAAGAGCATTTGAAACTATAGACAGAAAATTATTGCTTATGAAACTACACAAAATTGGAGTGCGTGATATAGAATTAAAATGGTTTGAAGATTATCTATCGAATAGAAAGCAGCAAACAAAAATTGGAAATACGACATCATCAACGATACCAGTGAATATTGGTCTACCGCAAGGCTCTGTCCTTGCGCCGGTACTGTTTCTCATATTCATAAATGATATTAAAGACGGTTTAAAGTACGGGGATGTTAGACTATTTGCAGACGATGCACTGATTGCAATTAGTGATGTTAGTTTGGATGTGGCTATTAATAAAATGCAGTCTGATATGAATATTCTTTACAAGTCGATAAATATAATAATATCACACAATAACTATAATAATAATCATAAATTATACATAAATAATCGTGAAATAGAAAAAGTAAACGAAATTAAATACTTGGGTATAATGATAGATTGTAAACTTAAATTTGATGCACTTTATCTCATGTATAGAACTTGCCACATCATAAGTGAATACCATAAAATATTAATATATAGAAGCATAATTGAGCCACATGTTATTTATTGTCCTTCGGTATTATTTCTTGCTAAGGATACACAAATAGAACTACTGCAAAAAACAAGGCAATGAGATTTATATTGCGGAAGCCTAGAGACACGCACATAAAAGATATGTTAGATCGATTAAATTGGCTGAGTGTAAAGCAGAGCTTATTTTATTACGCAATGAAATTCATCTATAATATAAAGATAGAAAATTGTCCCACATATTTGACCGAGAAAATTAGATACGTCAATCAGATACAACTACAACACCAGAGGACGAAATGACTTCCGAGTAGTGGGAATTACAAATGAAGCTGATCGAGCAAATTTTTATTATAAAGGACTTAAACATTTTAATGACCTACCAAATAATATTAAAAATTGTGAAACCATAAATAAGTTTAAGCATCTATTATATCGACATTGTAAGAATATGCCTATCCGATAGTTAAATTAGGTTCTAATGAACCGTAAATAAATAAATAAATAAATAATGTCATATCGAGGCTATTTGTTTAGATCCCTCAAAATTGATGTTCTGACCAGTATCATGATGGTGCTGAAAAAGATTTGATGTTGTTTATTTGTTTTTGATACTTATTTTATGTTCTTGGATCCGGGTGGAGATTCTTCTGTTTGTTTTTCCTATGTACAATTTGTGACAGTCTTCGCATGAGATGCTGTAAATTCCATGGTTTTCTAGTTTTCTCTTGTCCATGGGGTTACCCACGATGTCTGTCAGAGGGTTTTGTGGTTTGTATGCTGTGCCCATGTTGTGTTGTCTTAGGACTTTTCCAATCCTATCAGTAATTCCTTTCACATACGGTAATAGGACTCTGCTTTGGTTGAGATCGCGTTCTTCTGTCCTGGTCTGTGGATGGCGCTGCCTTTCTAATGCTCTCCGTATGGACTGGTCTTTATATCCGTTTTGCTTGAGTACCCTAGTAATTTCTGTAATTTCTTGCTGTCTCATGTCTGGTTCGGTGAGTTGGTATGATCTCGATACGAAGGTGTTTGCTACCGACTGGATTTAGGATGGATGGTGGTGTGAGCCAGCGTTTAAATATCTGTTTGTGTGAGTGGGCTTCCACCGGATACAGTTCACTTTGAAAGTAGAAAAAGAAAAATGCTTCCCTTTCCTTGATGTGCTTATAACTCGGAAAAACAACGGCCAACTTCAATACTTAGTCTACTTCAACTACTTCAACAATAAGATGCTACATTTGTGGTGCTAGTTCAAAACAGTTTAATGACCTCAATATAAACAATAACGTGGACGCATATGCATTACAGTTTGGTCTGTCTGTATTGCACGCTTGGATCCAATTATTCGAAAGTATTCTGTATTTGTCATACAAGCTTCCTGTGCAAAAGTGGCAGCTAAGATCGGACAGTGTCAAAGAAATTGTCAAGCAAAAAAGGCAGAAATACAGGCAAAATTCAAAGACCAAACGAGCTTAATCATAGACGTGCCAAAAGCTGGATTTAGTAACACCAGAGATGGCAATACAAGTAAAAGGTTTTTTGCCAATCCAGAGGTGGTCGCTGAAATTCTCGGTATCGACTTCAACCTCATAAATCGCTTGAAAGCGATTTTGGATGTAAAATCGAGTGATTATAAAGTCGACTTGAAAAAATTTGCAGACTATGAATATGAGACCTCCAAAATTTATGTGGAGTTATATCCTTGGCATTCCATGACCCCTACGATGGACAAAATATTAATTCATTGTGCAACAGTAATGGAAAAGGCATTTTTGCTCATTGGATTACTGCCTGATAAAGCCGTAGAGGCGCGAAACAAGCACTTTCATTTGTGCCGCCAAAATTTTGCTAGATAGTTTTCAAGAGAAGAATGCAATTTAGATGTCTTCAACAGAATATTGCTCAGCTCAGATTCCTTAATATCTAGTATAAGGCCAAAACCTAAAAAAAGATCTTTCTCGCTTAGTAAAGAAGCAATGCAAATGCTTGTTTCTGCTGAGCTCAATATTAACGACGAAAGTTCCCAAGAAGAAGAGAAATCCGCGGAGGAATCTGCAGAAGAAACATGGAAATGGATCTGGGGCACGGACGAAGAGACGTGGGATTCTTTATCGTGAATAATTATTTTTGTAATTTTTGTTTAAGTTAGCATGTTTTTTCCTGAATAAACTTTTTTTTATGTATTAAAATGTATTTTTCACTGCTATATTTATAAATAAATCCGGTTTAAAATATCTAAAAACAGAAAAATAATTTTGGCCACAAAAAACGCTGAAATACTCCTAAGTGCACCGATTCTCGGGGTTGATCTAACTCATGAATCGTTAGAAAATCGTTTTTTTTTTTTAATTTGACGGCATACTGGCATTAAAAACAAAAAATATAATTGCTAGTTTCTTTGTATGAGGAAAGAATTTAAGAAAGGAATAGAAGGATAAAAAGAATGGGTACAAAGGGGCTAGAGTCCTCGAAATTTTTAACGGTATGAACTGTTGGGATCTTTTCATATCATGACTGAATTCAAAATCGATTTTTTTTTTAATTGACCAGCACACTAATAAAATCAAACATCGAACTTTAAGGTCGTCTGACACCGGACTTCTGGGTGGTATTCATTCCAAAACAACTAAGGACATAAGAAATGGGGACAATAATTAATAATTAAAATAAATACAAAGCATATCATGATTTCCTCAAATCAGTTGTATTTTTCTAGTTTCTTGTAAGTTTGGTGTAAAATAAAAAATAAAAATACTACACCATAACTTTTTTAAACGTACTGATTTCACTTGAGTACCAAAAACCTTAGATTTGTGACAAAAAAATCCCTAACCATTCCAGCGATAATTCTTCAAAGGTTATTAAATGCATCTTTTTCAAATTATAGTTTCATTTTCATATCATAAAAATTCAGAGGTATATATATATATATATATATATATATATATATATATATATATATTAGTTGATTCAGTAGCGCCATCTACGCCTTCGAGCGGGAAGCTCGAGAAGGTGAGCTTCTGCAATTAAGTGTCCGCTTTGTTTGGAAAGACTTTAAATAAGTCACCGACAGAGTGCAGAATAAGCATCTATTTTATCATTATTTTCCGTTAGTACCTGGATAAGGAATTAAAATGGTGTTCTTGTATTCACTGAACCTAGCTCAACTAATGGGCAGTGATACGGCGAAACACGTCTTGGAATGGGCCGGCAAATATAAGGAACACTTTGAGAATTTCTGAAGTGCGGATCTTTCGATTCGCCTTTAGTTGCTTCACCAACGCCACCTATGCCTTCGAGCGGGAAGCTCCAAAAGATGCGCTTCTGCAATTAAATGTCAGCCGTGTTGGCTGCTTTGTTTGGAAAGACTAATTAAGTCACCGACAAAGTGCAGTATAAGCATCTATTTTTTATATATATATTATATATATATATATATATATATATATATATATATATATATATAGCGTGTTGTGAAAACGGCCTAATACAATGAAACTGTGTGACACTTTTTAACCCTAAAATTTTATGGTTTTTCCATATATAAATATTTTATTTATGCGCTCTAGGAGCGACATGTGTGCGGAAAAAGCGATTCACGTTGTTCTTGAATCGCTGTCAATTGTACTCGGTGGGAAACATAGCCCTGGCCAAATTATTCCAAAGGAATGATGTTCTCCATATAAACGACTGCTTGAAAAGCGTTGTACGCGGAGTAACAAGCAAGTATATTTCTAACATGCACCGCTCTAGGAGGAATTAAGCGGGCCACATTCTTCGAACACTTTCCATGAAAATACTTGTAGAACAGACTCAAGTGGTCAACCGTTCTTTGATGTTTTTAGCGGGTCTCCAATCAGACGAACGCCAATATTTGTATTAAATAGAAACAATCTATATATTGGAGGCGGATTTTTGTAATAAACCAGACTGTCGCAATGTTGATACGCTTAAAATCAACATTATAACAAGTGAGAATTTTATCTTTTTCAGTTAAAAAACAAAAATGAAGCTACAGACAAACTATATTTGAAATACAATGCTTTAGAAAGAATTATTTATTAAAGAAAATAGCATACACTAACTATCTAGAACTGTATTTTTTTATATATACCCAGAATCAATAAATTTTTTAAATACGTACATAAACTGAACGTTCTGGTATCGCTTCTACGTGTTTTTCTTGTGATTATTTAATTGTTCAAATATATGGAAATTACGCGGGAATGCATCCTTAAAACAAGTTTTGGCCGGTAAATAATCTAAGTATGATTAGTACATATGAGAATTCAAACCATGAAAATGCAGTACCACGGTGTTCCGCTCTCATATTTCAAAAACTCTGATGTGAATATTAGTGCCGAATAATAGGCACATCTGAAAACGTGTATGTGTCAGTAACAAAAAAAAAACCGCTCAAGTGCAAGTTGAACTTGAGAAATTAGTGTTCCGTACGTTGATTGCTTTTAAAATAAAAAATGTTGTAACGGAAGTATAAAATGATCAGTGACTTCACAAAACACACCCCAAATTTTTCAACAAAGTTTGTTTCCAATCTTTACTGAAAATTGATGACCTTGAAATTTCTGTTTTTTTTTTATATACCAGATAGATTATTAAAGTGCACTCGTGATAATTTTCGTTCAATCTACACCCCGTGGGGAATATTCCAGAGTTTTTCAAAATTTTTTGATAAGTACTTTTCGAGATGAGGCGAGTGGACTGCAATTTTTCGCGATTTTTTAAAAATAATACAAAGAAAAGTGCGCGCAAGTATTACATATATATATATATATATATATATATATATATATATATATATATATATATATATATATATATATTTGTTTTCAATTCTTGGGCTTTGGGTTCGTTTTATGAATATTTGGTATTTAAATTAAACTTAAATTGACGTTTCGCCCTTTGGTTTAGAGCATTTTCATTTTTTTCTTTATTTCTACAAATTATACAAAATATAAAATATAAAAATATAAAAATAATTTACATTTAGGTACACTAGTACAATACAAATTATTTAACACACACAACCATAAACTATTTACATAAATTCTTAGTTCTATCTTTAAAAATTAAAAGACCGAAAGCACTGAATCAAATGAAATCAGTGTTAATACAAAATGGATTTAGAGAAAAAGACATCAACCAAACAATAAGAACAAGAACCTACAAATTCTATAATAAAAAAATCAAAAAAGAGGAAACCAAAGAACAAAATCAGAACAAATTTCTCCCACTACCTTATACACGCGATTTATCAGAAAAACTAGGGGGCACTCTAAAAAAATATGACATAACTGTTTGTCACAAAACGCAGAACAAACTAAGCTCACTATTTACAAGCTTGAAAAGCCAGGTACCAACCATGAACCAATCCAACGTAGTTTATTCGGTACCTTGTGCAGATTGCCCAATGCATTATATTGGTATGACGACCCAATTATTAAAAAACAGACTCAATGGACACAAGTATACAAAAAATGCAACAACGGCACTTCATAAACACACAACGGAACTTGGACATGACTTCAACTTTAATGAAACAAAGATTTTAAACAGGGACATTAATATTGGAAAACTTGCAATAAAAGAAATGATCGAAATTAAAAAAAATGAGAAATTTACAGTGAATGATAAAAGTGATATAAAAGGAATTAGCCATAAAGTGTATACTCATCCTTAATATATTGACAAAAAGACTACCTGCTTAATATTCAAAAAACAAACAAAAAAAAAAAAAAATTGCGGATCAATAATACAAAATAAAATCTACATTCGAGAAGAATGCCACTACGACTTGTCAGTAGTAAATAAAATATGTGAGATTCAAGGTAGGTCCCATGTGATTTTAATTTTTAAAGATAGAACTAAGAATTTATGTAAATAGTTTATGGTTGTGTGTGTTAAATAATTTGTATTGTACTAGTGTACCTAAATGTAAAATATTTTTATATTTTTATATTTTATATTTTGTATAATTTGTAGAAATAAAGAAAAAAATGAAAATGCTCTAAACTAAAGGGCGAAACGTCAATTTAAGTTTAATTTAAATACCAAATATTCATAAAACGAACCCAAAGCCCAAGAATTAAAAACAAATATAAATTGATGGTTCAAGAAAATTCTTAAGTATATATATATATATATATATATATATATATATATATATATATATATATATATATTACTCGTGTTTTCACAAGCTTTCATTTGACACCACACTCGATTACCTTGTAAAAAAGATTTTTTTTCACTACCGATTTCACCCCCCGAAACTAACCCCTTAAGTCAAAATTTAACTACATGGCTCTGATGAGGCCATCAATTCCTATATTATTACCAAACTTCAACTTTCTATGACAAATAGTTTCGGAGAAAATCGGGTGTGACAACAGACGGACAGACAGACGGACAGACAGACAGACACCGAAGTCATCTTATAAGTGTTCCGTACGGAACACTAAAAAAATCTCTGTTACAAACCATATAATGCTCACTCCATATAACACGCTGGAAAATATACCTATCTTATGCATTAGGATGTCTTAAAAGATTCACCTGAGAGCCCCAGCTTATAGCTGTGCGAACTTCATGTCTTTTCCCATTGAATAATCGCTAAAAGTGTCGTACCGCTTTCCCTCCTTCGGACGCTGATGTATAGTTTACTGTTAGAGAATGATTGCGAAAACAACCGAAGAAATTTTAACAGCAGGAAATCTATAGATTTGTGCACTAGTCTGATTCATATCTTAACACTAATAGAGTTTTCTTTTAAATTAATTTAATGAAAATTGCTTTAGAGCCTCTAAATATATTTATTGAACAATCCTTATATAAATATATTTTTTTATTTTTTTTTATGGGTCTAGCACATGTGCTACAGAGAAGTCCCTAAAGCGCTCCAGGAGCGGCATGTGTGCGGAAAAAAGCGATTCACGTTGCTCTTGAATCGCTGTAACTTGGTGGGAAACACAGCGCTGGGCAAATTATTCCAAAGGGATGATGTCCTCCATATAAAAGACTGCTTGAAAAGCGTTGTACGCGGAGTAATAAGCTGAAACTCATACGGATATGAAGTTTTAGCGTGACGTATATTTTTAACATGCGCCGCTCTGGGAGGAATTAAGCGGGCTATATCCGTCGAACACTTTCCATAAAAATACTTGTAGAACAGATTCAATTCGCCAACCGTTCTTCGATGTTCCAGCGAAGACGAACAGATTTTCTCTGAACAGAATCCAGCAAATACAGTGTGTGTTTGGGAGCGAAGCCCCATACATGGGAGCAGTATTCCATAGTTGGTCGAATTTGAGCTTTGTAAAGAATTAACAGTTGCTGTGGAGTGTAAAGCTTTCTGGTTTGAAATAATATTCCCAACTTTTGAGAAGCTCTCCTTGTTATGTCTGCAACATGTTCATGTCAGAACATATTTGCTCCCAAATCAATGCCCAACAAATTGAGTGACGATGCTGGGGGAATGGAGTACCCCGAGATGACTATGTCGGGTTCAGCAACCTTAACCTTTTTAGAAAAAACCACCGCCTGGGTTTTTGTAGCGTTAAATTTCACTTGGTTACTGTCACCCCAAGATAGTATTTCTTCCAGGTCTTTTTTTTTTTTTTTTATTGGTCTAGCACACGTGCTGCAGGGAAGTCCCTAAAGCGCTCCAGGAGCGGCACGAGTGCGGAAAAAGCGATTCACGATGTTCTTGAATCGCTGTAAATTGTACTCGGTGGGAAACACAGCGCTGGGCAAATTATTCCAAAGGGATGACGTTCTCCATATAAAAGATTGCTTGAAAAGCGTTGTACGCGGAGTAACAAGCTGAACCTCATACGGATGCGAAGCACCAGCGCGACGTGTATTTCTAACATGCACCGCTTTGGAAGGAATTAAGCGGGCTACATCCTTCGAACACTTTCCATGAAAATACTTGTAGAATAGACTCAAGTCGCCAACCGTTCTTCGATGTTCCAGCGAATCAAGGCCGCCGGTCAATTCCGGGTCCCCAATAGACGGACCGCTCTTCTCTGAACAGAATCCAACAAATGCAGTGTATATTTGGGAGCGGAGCCTCAAACGTGGAGCAGTATTCCATAGTTGGTCGAATTTGGGCTTTGTAAAGAATTAACAGTTGTTGTGGGGTGTAAAGCTTTCTGGTTCTAAATAATATTCCCAACTTTTGAGAAGCTCTCCTTGCTATGCCTGCAACATGTTCATGCCAAGACATATTTGCTCCCAAACTAACGCCCAACAAATTGAGCGATGATGCTAGGGGAATGGAGTGCCCGGACATAACTATGTCGGGTTTAGCAACGTTAACTTTTTTAGAAAAAACTGCCGCTTGGGTTTTTGTAGCGTTAAATTCCACTTGGTTACTGTCACCCCAAGATAGAATTTCTTCCAGGTCTTTGTTAAGTTGAACGATCTCCTGCTGTCTGCGGATATTCGCCTGAGCAGCCGATGTCCGAGCGTTCAAGGTGAATGAAGAGACAAGCGTACTGTCATCTGCAAAGCTATAGATTGGATTCCCGGTCTTTTCCAGCAGATCGTTAATATAAATGAGAAAGAGAGTAGGAGAGAGTATGGAGCCCTGGGGCACACCGGCGTTGATAGTGAGGATGTTAGAAAGAAATCCGTCGACCGCCACTCGTAAAGAACGCACTCTGAGGAAACATGAGAGCCACAAACAGAACCTTTCAGACATACCATAAGAGCGCAACTTAGCCAACAGTCCATCGTGCCAAACACGGTCGAATGGCTTGGATATGTCAAGAGCAACCGCTCGAGATTCTCCAAAGTGTTCAATTGCGTTGTTCCAAACATGTGTTACATAAGTCAGAAGATCTCCTGTTGATCTATGTTTACGAAAACCATATTAGTGATAGCTAATAATATTGAATCGTTCAAGATATTTTAGAAGATGCTCATTGATAACCTTTTCTATGACTTTCGATATTATTGAAAGCAGTGCAACTGGTCGGTAGTTATTTGGCAAGGTCTTCTTACCTTTTTTAGGTATCGGCTGAACCGTGGCACATTTCCAGCAGGACGGAAATATTCCCTTTCTGTAGGATAGGTTAAGAAGTCTACAGAAAACTGGTGTTAGTTCCCTTGCACAGTTTTTGAGAACTATGGCAGGTATTCCGTCAGCGCCAGAAGCCTTCTTGGTGTCTAGCTTCATTAAAATACGCTTTATGATGCGCTGTCTGAAGACAACATCGGGCATCCTTGACTGCAATATGGGAATAGTAGGTGGTGTTTTTCCTTGGAAATCGACAGTAGAATGTGAAGCAAAGAGTTCAGCCAACAAGTTCGCTCTCTCAACAGGTGTGGTTGCAATGGAATTATCTGGCCGTGTGAGTGGTGCTATGGTGGATTTGGTAAAATTTTGACTAACTGCCTTAGCGACTGCCCAAAAGGACCTGGAATTGTTGGGACAAGCTAGAAGTTTCTAATTCGTTGATTGTGTGCCTCCTTGGTTTCGTCGATAATTCCCTTGCATCTGTTCCGGTCATGAACAAAGATGTTTCGATTTACGGTGTTAGGATTTTCACGCCATTGTCGGTAGGCAATATGTTTAGAAGCAACAGCTTCTTTGCATTTTCGGTAGAACCAAGGCTTGCCGTTGGAGGAGCATTTCTTCGAAAAAGGGATGTAAGCTTCCATACCAGCCAAAATAACATCGGAGACCTCCCTGGCACAGTCAGATGGGTTATCGGATCGAAAACAAACGTCCATCCAAGGGAAAGCTCGAAAGTATTCCATGAGATCTTCCCATTTAGCAGATTTGTAGTGCCAAATCTTGCGCGGCCTAGGCGCCTCTCTGTCACTGAGTAGCCGATGTCTGAGCATTCAAAGTGAATGAAGAGATAAGCGTACTGTCATCTGCAAAGCTGTAGATTGTATTCCCGGTCTTTTCCAGCAGATCGTTAATGTAAATGAGAAGGAGAGTAGGAGACAGTATGGAGCCTTGGAGCACACCGGCATTGATAGTGAAGGTGTTAGAAAAAAATCTGTCGACCGCCACTCGTAAAGAACGCTCTCTAAGAAAACATGAGAGCCACAAACAGAACATTTCAGACATAACATAAGAGCGTAGCTTAGCCAACAGTCCATCGTGCCAAACATGGTCGAATGCCTTGGATATGTCAAGAGCAACCGCTCGAGATTCTCCAAAGTGTTCAACTGCGTTGTTCCAAACATGTGTTACATAAGTCAGAAGATCTCCTGTTGATCTATGTTTACGGAAGCCATATTGGTGATCGCTAATAATGTTGAATCCTTCAAAATATTTTAGAAGATGCTGATTGATAACCTTTTCCATGGCTTTCGATATTATTGAAAGCAGTGCGACTGATCGGTAGTTATTTGGCAAGGTCTTCTTACCTTTTTTAGGTATCGGCTGAACTGTGGCACATTTCCAGCAGGAAGGAAATGTTCCCTTTCTGTAGGATAGGTTGAAAAATCTTCAGAAAACTGGTGTTAGTTCCCTCGCACAGTTTTTGAGAACTATGGCAGGTATTCCGTCAGCGCCAGAAGCTTTTTTGGTGTCTAGCTTCATTAAAATACGCTAGTAGGTGGTATTTGTCCTTGAAAATCGACAGCAGAATGTGCAATAGAATTATCTGGCCGTGTAAGTAGTGCTATGGTGGATTTGGTTCCCAGCTTTTGAAGAACTGTCATTGCGATGCTTGCAATGTTGTGTGTTCGTGCCAAGACATATTTGCTCCAAAATTAGCGCACAACAAATTGAATGACGATGCCAGAGGAATGGAGTGCCCTGATATAACTATGTTGGATTCAGCAACATTAACTTCTTAAAGGAAATCTCCCGCCTAGATTTTTGTAGCGTTAAATTCTACTTGGTTATTGTGAACCCAAGGTAGAATTTCTTTCACGTCTTTGTTAAGTTGAACGTCTTCTGGCTGCTTGCGAATATTTACATGAGTAACCGAGGTTCGAGCGTTCAAAGTGAATGAAGAAATAAGCGTACTGTGATCTGCAAAGCTGTAGATTGGATGCCTAGTCATTTCCAGCAGATCGTTTTTGAAAAGAAGAAATATACTAGGAGACAGTATGAAGCCCTGAGGCACACCGGCAGTGATAGGTGAAGGTATGAGAAAGAGTTCCAAATATGTGTTACATAAGTTACAATATCTCCTGTTGATCTTTGTTTATGAAAGTCATACTGACACTAATTCATCTTATTCAATACTCTAAGATATTTTAGAAGATGCTGATTGCCTACGTTTTCTATGACCTTCGATATTATTAAAAGCAGTGCCACTGGTCGGTAGTTGTTTGGTAAGGTCTTCTTGCCTTTTTTGGGTATGGGCTGAAATCTAGCGCATTTCCAGTAGAACGGAAATATTCTCGTTCTGTAGGATAGGTTGAAAAGTCTGCAAAAAACTGGTGTTAATTCTCTAGCACCTTTTTTGTGTACTATGGCAGGTATATCTTCAGCGCCAGAAGCTTATTTGGTGTCTAGCTTCATTAAAATACGTTTTACGATACGCTCTCTCAAGACAATATCTGGCATACTTGATTGCACTATGGGAATAGTTGGTTTTATTTTTCTTTGGAAACTGATAGAGTAATTTGTGACGCAATAAGTTCAGTTGAAAAGTTGTCCTTCTCAATTGGTTTTGTTAAAATAGTATTATCTAGCCCTATGACTGATGGTATAGTGGATTTACGGAATGAAGTGATGGCCTTAACGACTGACCAAAAGGACCTGGGATCATTGGTACCTAATTTGATTAAGTTTTTCTTTATCATAGGTTAAATATCACGTGAAATAATTCATTACTACAAAATCTTAGTGAAAACATTGTTCAGATATGGTGTGCTGAAAAAAACTTTCTAATAATAAGATAAAAGCAAAAATATTTTTCATGATCTTGTTTTAGTTAGAATATGTTCAAGCTTTTGCTGTCTGTAAACGAAATGGGTTAACCCTTGCAACAGAAAGAACTGCTGAAGAAACGGCTCGCCTAAATGCTGCTGTGACGGCAAAAGGACAAACCAACTATTGTAAGTATAAGAACGTAATAATTTATGCATATAGCGTCATTTTATAAATTATTCTCTTTGAAATGTTCTTTACGTTGGAACTCTCAATAGTGTATATATATATATATATATATATATATATATATATATATATATATATATATATATATATATATATATATATATATAGATATATATATATTCCTGCTGGAAACGCGCTACAGTTCAGCCGATACCTAAAAAAGGCAAGAAGACCTTGCCAAATAACTACCGACCAATCGCACTGCTTTCAATAATATCGAAAGTCATGGAAAGGGCTATCAATCAGCATCTTCTAAAATATCTTGAAGGATTCAACATTATTAGCGATCACCAATATGGCTTTCGTAAAAATAGACCAACAGGAGATCTTCTAACTTATGTAACACATGTTTGGAATAATGCAATTGAACACTTTGGAGAATCTCGAGCGGTTGCTCTGGACATATCCAAGGCATTCGACCGTGTTTGGCACGATGGGCTGTTGGCTAAGCTACGTTCTTATGGTATGTCGGAAAAGTTCTGTTTGTGGCTCTCATGTTTCCTCAGAGAGCGTTTCTTTACGAGTGGCAGTCGACGGATTTCTTTCTAACACCTTCACTATCAACGCCGGTGTACCTCAAAGCTCCATACTGTCTCCCACTCTTTTTCTCATTTACATTAACGATCTGCTGGAAAAGACCGAGAATCCAATCTACAGCTTTGCAGATGACAGTACACTTATATATTCATTCACTTTGAACGCTCGGACATCGGCTACTCAGACGAACATCCGCAGACAGCAGGAAGTCGTTCAACTTAACAAAGACCTGGAAGAAATTCTATCTTGGGGTGATAGTAACCAAGTGGAATTTAACGCTACAAAAACCCAGGCGGCAGTTTTTTCTAAAAAGTTAACGTTGCTGAACCCGACCTAGTTATGTCGGAGCACTCCATTCCTCTAACATCGTCACTCAATTTGTTGGGCGTTAATTTGGGAGCAAATATGTCCTGGCATGAACATGTTGCAGGCATAGCAAGGAGAGCTTCTCAAAAGTTGGGAATATTATTTCGAACCAGAAAGCTTTACACTCCTCAACAACTGTTAATTCTTTACAAAGCTCAAATTCGACCAACTATGGAATACTACTCCCATGTTTGGAGCTCCGCTCCCAAACATACACTGCATTTGTTGGATTCTATTCAGAGAAGAGCTGTTCGTCTGATTGGAGACCCGGAACTGACCATCGGCCTTCATTCGCTGGAACATCGAAGAACGGTTGGCGACTTGAGCCTATTCTACAAGTACTTTCATAAAAAGTGTTCGAAGGATGTGGCCCGCTTAATTCCTCTCAGAGCGGTGCATGTTAGAAGTACACGTCGCGCTAATTCTTCACATCCGTATGAGGTTCAGCTTGTTACTCCCCGTACAACACTTTTCAAGCAGTCTATTATATGGAGAACATCATCCCTTTGGAATAATTTGCCCAGAACTGTGTTTCCCACCGAGTACAATCTACAGCGATTCAAGAACAACGTAAATCGCCTTCTCCGCACACGTGTCGCTCCTGTAGCGCTTTAGGGACTTCCCTGTAGCACGTGTGCTAGACCCATAAAAAAAAAAAAAAAAAATAAAAATATATATATATATATATATATATATATATATATATATATATATATATATATATATATATATATACATATATATATATGTATATATATATATATATATATATATATATATATATATATATATATATATATAACATATATTAAACTGACTGTAATTTAAAGTTCTTGTCAACTGTAATATTATTGGTGGAAAAGTTTTGAAATCTTTTATCGAGCTATTTTTGATAGAGTGCTAAATTTTCAAAAAAAAAAAATAACCGGTCAAGTGCAAGTTGAACTTGCACAATTAGTGTTCCGTACGTTGATTGCTTTTAAAACAAAACATTTTATTACGGTGGTATAAAAATAATCAGTGACTTCACAAAACACACCCCAAATGAGTTTTCAACAAAATTTGTTTCCAATCTTTACTGAAAACTGATGAGCTTGGAATTTTTGTTTTTTTTTATATACCAGATAAATTATTAAAGGTATAGCACTCGTGATAATTTTCGTTCAATCTACACCCCGTGGAGAATATTCCAGAATTTTTTAAAAATTTTTTGATCAGTACTTTTCGAGATAAGCTGAGGGTACAGCGATTTTTCGCAATTTTTCAAAAATAATACAAAGAAAAGTGCGCGCGAAAGTATTACATTATACATATATATATTTTTTACTCGTGTTTTCACAAGCTTTTATTTGATACTACACACTAATTTTTAATTAATCGACCCGTTATGGAGAATATTCCAGAATTTTTTCGAAATTGTTTGATTAGTACTCTTAAAGGTAGAGTGGAGGGACAACGATTTCTGGCAATTTTTCCAAAATAATCTAAAGAAAAAATTTGCGTATGTATGCGTGAGTTTTATCATATGTATTTTTGAACTGGTCGTTTAACAAGATTCTATCTGACAATCCACTCAATGACCTTGATTTTTTTTTTTTCACTTCCGATTTCACCCCCCAAAACTAACCCCTTAAGTCAAAATTTAACTTTCAAAACTGATGAGGCCATCAATTCCTCCTCCTTTAATAATTTATCTGGTATAAAAAAAAATTCAAGGTCATTAATTTTCAGTAAAGATTGGAAACAAACTTTGTTGAAAACTCATTTGGAGTGTGTGTTTTGTGAAGTCACTTATCATTTTATGCTTCCGGAAGAAAATTTTTTATTTTAAAAGCCATCAACATACGGAACACTAATTGCGCAAATTCAACTTGCTCTTGACCGGTTATTTCGAATTTAGTTGACTATATTAACTATTTGAAATAAAATAATGCGTGTGTACGTGCTTATGTGCGTGCGCTGTGTATTATTCTATGTAGTGTGTGTTTTTCTATCTTTATATGTACGTATGCGCGTACAGGTGTATTGGAGAATGCAAAGTACTATTTAAGTATTTAATAAAGCTTCTTCTTCTTCTTCAGTTCAAATGTTAGCAATCATTCTGGCTATTATTACTTTATCCACAGCAGCTCTAAAAAGACTGGTAGTATTTGTAGAGAACCAATTTCGCAAATTGTTTAACAGGAGATACGTCTGCGTCCTGGTCCCCTTTTGCCAAATACCTTTCCTTGGAGTATCTGCTGTACTAATTCATATCTGTGAGGATTTCTCATTATGTGTCCTAAATACTCCAATTTTCCTACTAAGTTTCCATAATTTCCAGATAAGACATCCTCGAATTTTCAAAATTCTGCGATATACCCATAATTCAAATACCTAAATTTTTTTAGAAGTGGCTTCAGTCAGCGTCCAAGATTCTACACCATGAAGAAGGACACCGAACACATAACATCTTAGGAGTCTCATTTTCGAGCTTAATTTTATTGCTGAGCTTTTGAAAAGTGATGTTATTTTGAGGAATACTGCTCTAGCTTTTTCGCTACGGTAACGAATTTTCTGCAAATGATCCCATTGTTCGTTTATCATGGTACCTAGATATGAATATTTTGGAGCTCTTTATATGTGTTGATTGTTAACCATCGACAAGGTAGTAGGAAACGGAGACTTGCTGATTACCATATACTTGGCTTTGCTGATATCAAGTTCGAGGCCGTATTGATTACCGACTTCGCTTGTTTGTATCATAAGATGTTGTAGTTATTAGCCATAACCGCCGTATCGTCAGCATGACGAATATTATTTATTCGCTCTCTATTAAGCAGTATTCCTTAATCAGCCTTTTCCAGTGCCTCTCTGAAGATTTGCTCAGAGTATATATTAAACAATAGTGGAAACAAAACACAACCCTGCCTTGCTCCACGCTTAATCGATATTACTTCTGAGCTGCCCCTTCTGCTTTAATAAATGCCATTTGGTTCCAGTAGAGGTTGCCAATAATCTGCAGAATCCTTCCATCTAGCCCAAGGTTTTTGCAAAATTCCGACCATGTTGTAATGTTGGACGCTATCAAAGGTATTTTGGTAGTCGATCAAGCACAAATATACATTACAAATTGACGTCTCTATATCGCTTCATAGAAAACGAAGCCTCTCTGGTTTCCATAGCATCACGAACACCGAATCGTGCAGCTGACATGTTTTTTTCACACAACTTGTATATTATTCCCTGAATGATTTTCAGAAATGTCTTTAAAGATAGCTTATGAGGTTAATTGTTCGATATTCTCCGCATTTTTTAGCGCCTGCATTTTTTGTGATCGTTATAAACTCAGACTTTAACCAGCTGTCTGGTGTTCTGCCTAAATCATAGATTTTGTTGTAGATCATTGTAAGACACTTAATCCCATCTTCAACTAGGCGCTTAAAAAACTCCCCATGGAATTCATTGGAATCGGTTGCTTTTCCATGTTTTAGTGGATTTATTGCAATGCGCACTTGATCGGTGGTAACACAGGGCCCAAACAAGTCTATTGGGCAGCATTGTGTCTGATAGAGTCTTGCTTCAGAAAATAACTCTGTAATATAGTCTTGCCATATGTTCAGTTTCTCTTCATTATCGGTAACAACGTTTCCTTGTTGATCTATTAAACGTCCATTTGATTTCGTTCTCCGTTCACCAGTTAAGTCTTTGATTTTTCAGTAGATATTAAAACTATCATACTTTCCCTGCAAGTTTAAAATAAGTAAAACCGAAAATTAATAATGTTTAAACGAACTTGTATATTTGTGTATGTTATATATATATATATATATATATATATATATATATATATATATATATATATATATATATATATATATATATATGTATATATATATATATATATATATATATATATATATATATATATATATATATATATATATATATATATATATATATACTCCATGACAAAATTAACGCAACAATATATGAAATCATACAAATCTCTATAATGAATTAATTTTAATAATTTTTTATGAACATTGGTTACACTTAAAGTTAGAAAAAACTTATTCGGATACTTTAAAAGTGAATTAGCTACCAAATTTCTCTATAAGATTCGAATTAAAATTATTTTTAAGACCTAATAATAAAATCGTTGAAATTATGTAATAATGAAAAAAATAAACTGGGACACTACTAGCAAAATTAATGGTGTAACTGAGACACTAGTAGCGTGTGTTGCCTCATCTACTTCGGATGACAGCGTTTATGCGCCTAGGCATGCTTCTAATTAAATTTTGGATAAAATCTTGAGAAATTTGCTCTCATTCTGTGATAACTGCATTTTCAAGTTCCCTCAGTTTCTAGGTGCAGGTATATGACGTTTCACATTTTTCTTAAGGTGATCCCATACATGTTCTATATGATTCAGATCCGGGGTTTTTGGTGGCCATTGCATAATCGGTATATCAACTTGATTAAGATAATCGAGTACCTCCCTAGCCACGTGAGGTCGAACGTTGTCTGGCATAAACAGGAAATTGGGCCCCACAAAATGACCGAAAGGCATCACATGTTCTGTTACAATATTCTCAAGAGAGTAGTCAGCATTCATGGATCTCGTACGGACAGGAACTAACTATGTGCGAGCATCAAAGCAGATGCCACCCCAGAACATAACAGAGCCACCGCCGAATGGAATCCTTGCAGAGATTTTGCAAGGAGTAAACCTCCCTCCTGGTCTTCGCCATAATCGCTCACGACCATCTGGATGTTTTAGACTAACCCTAGTTTCATCTGTGAAGAAAACTTGTTTCCAATCATCCACAGACCAGTTTTCGTGATTTCGAGCAAAACGTAACCTGGCAACTCTGTTCTCTCTAGTAAGCAAGGGCGCAGTGGCTGGTCTCCTACTGTTTAATCCAGCTTCATTTAACCGTCATCTAACTGTTTTAGAAGAAATTGTGACATTGTGAACAGCTTCGAGTTCGTTTCTTATTATAGAACTAGTGATAGTCCTGTTTTCTTAAAGCATATTGTCTTATAAAACGTTCATCTAGGTAGCTAGTGCATCGTTTTCGCCCTTGCCCTAGCCTTCTAGAATAAGTTCCTACTTCATTCAAGCGTTTTACCATACGACTTATTGTGGAAAGATGTTTGCCTAACAAATTGGCAACATAAGTCTGAGAATATCCCTCATCCAATAAAACTGAGGCCCACACTACCTTGTGTTCACTTAAATTCCTTATTCGATTCATTTTTCTAATTCTTAGGGGTCAAAAATAAAACAGTCTACCACAAAAACGTATTACTTTGAAAAAAGGAACAATTTATAAGCTTACTTTTAAAGAAAATCTATCGCATTATTACAGAAAATTGTTTATCTTCTAAAAAATTCCTTAAAACTGTAAATCTAAACGAATTGTTTTGATTTCTGTCATAAACAACGAAACAAAATATGCATAGCCTACTATTAAAATACTCGATAAACTTTAAAACTGATATAAAAAAAAAGATAAGTTAATTTTCAGATTGTTGCGTTAATTTTGTCCAGGAGTTTATATACATATGTATATATATATATATATATATATATATATATATATATATATATATATATATATATATATATTTATAAATGTATATATTTATATATATATATATATATATATATATATATATATTGTAACATATGAAAATTGTTGCTTCGGTTTGAGGCATCTTTTTTTGTACCCTGTGAGAAGTTGTTTGTCCCACGCTTGAGCGCAATTTGTAACTTTTGAAAATTTGGACGCCCCAAGCTTGAGCACAATTTTCTTGCAGCCCCGCTTTAATTTCTGATAATGAATTGAGTGAAACCTGATTTTAAAGGAACTAAAGAAATTAAAGAAACACTAGCTCAGTTTTCTTTGGTAGAGAGATATGGGTAAGAGATATTTGTCTTACGTCTTTTTGGAATTTTTTTCCATTTTTAAAAAGCTTCAGTTGTACGACTTTTTTTTTTTTTTTGGGCACCACTCATTTTAAAATAGAAAGGATTTAACTTCAGCTAAGAAAATGAGAAAAAACTGAAGTGTTTTATGGATATTACTAAAAGGAATTAGTCTAGTACAACTGATCCTGAAAAGGAAAATAAATATTCAGTGATACACTTAGCTTTAATCAAAAAGAAAATTTATTCAGGTTTTTTAAAAATAATAAAAGTTCTAACCTTTGCAGTTTACCATAAAATTCTAGCCTAAACAGTAGTTGTTACATTAAAATTTTATATTCTTAGAAATCCCCGAAGGCGAGGTATCGTGCCTTACACTTCACTTTTTTGTCTGTGTTACATTGTAGTTAATGCACTCTCCGGGATAAGTCTATATAAGGGATTTGGTTGACTTACAGTGTTTCATTCCTGTCTGTGATGGACTTTGACCGATTTCACTTTTTTTTTTTTTTTTTAGCACTTAGAAAGCTCACTACAGCTTTTATTGTCGAAACTTAGTGACTCTGGTGAAGATTAGCCTACTTCGGCTAGACGGTACTGCCTGGTTGCGCTAGATGGAAACGACCACCGACATGGTCGGCAGCTAGATCAAAACCCACCCACTGGTCTGCGGCTCGATGGAACTCCCCTGCCTGGCGACTTCGATGGAAAAAGTCTTGCCGGCTGGTTCTCGGACGTTTAAATAATCGTGCGACCTTTGCCGGTCATATCACGTCGCTCCAATCTGAACTCCGGGTCAAACATTTGACCAATCGTGGCCTGGCGAAAGATTCGGTCCGAAAGCCCGCACAATAAACTATATAGTATATACCGTATGTCCTAAAACTTCTGTTTAATATACCGGTCGATATTTTAAAATAAAAATAAATACAATTTGAAATGGAAAAATCAGTAACATTACATGGTCTTAAAATCTAGGAAAAAATGAATGTTACATTACCCCCTTCCAAAAAGAAATAGACTACACTAGTCTATTAAACTTAGGCTACTTATAAAAAGGTATAAAGTGGTACACTATCACTTAATACTAAGGTCAGAACTTAAAACAAAATTACAAACTTCGGTCCTTACTACTAGACTTAATTCAATTAAGCACTAATATTAAGTACAATGAAAACCAAATGAAAATCTATGCAAGTACACAAGAATCTTATAACTAGACCTAACTTAATTAAGCACTAAGGTTAAGTACATCAAAAAGTAAATAAAAATCCTTGCATGAACATAGGAAATACCTTTCCAAAATAACAATCGCGGTCTTCTTATATAAAAGAATCAGCTCTATTATTGTTACCTAAACAAAAAAATATAACTTTGTCTAGACTCTTGTCTAAATCAAAAAAAGTGAACTGAAATAAAATATGAACACCCCCCTTAAAATCTTTTAAGGATTGTCTGAAAATTTTTTATTTCAGCAAAAGAAATTTATAAAAATTCTTAAATAAAGAAAAAAAATAAAAAAATGATTCTAGTGCAAACACTTACACTAAAAAGAAAAAGTCTTGTCAGACCATTTAGCACAAGGCCAAAAAAAAAATAATATCTGGATAAATATCCAGACAAACGCTCAGGAAAAATCGCTATCCATGCTCTAGCTCATCGCTAAGAAAACATTCTAAATCTAGTATCACTACTAGTCGCACTCGGAAAATAATCGCATTCTATAACGCAATGTCGACGTCCTAAGACATCCAGACATGCTAAAATCGCTAGGGAAAACGCTCTGGTTGATCGCCAGATAATCGCACTCTATAAATAGTCCTCGACTACACAAAGTCTGCGTTCTAAAAGAACAAACTCGCCATGATCATAGTGAGCAGCTATAAAAGCTAACTAAATCACTATAAGCGCAGTGAATAGCTACAAAAGCTAAAATTCACTCTTAACACAGTGAATAGCTATAAAAGCTAAAATTCACTCTAAACACCGTGAATAGCTATAAAAGCTAAAATTCACTAAACTGAATGATCCTGCTTCAAAAAGCAATGTTCACTAAGAACAGAATGATTAGTCTGCGCGCAACTAACATTCAAGGAAACATTCCCAACATAACTATATGAGACAGCAAGTCTCGAAATAGGACCTCCCTAAAGTCATAATCCTATATAGGAGTCCATAAGCAAAACGACTCAAAATCTCGCATTTTGAGCACATGCCCTCAGGCAACCAACATACACCGAAATATATACAGAAATATGTACAGTAATATATACAGAAATATATACAGGAGTTCAAATCCCAAACTCTTGGTTATGATTACTCCATACTGAGCTTGGTGAAAGCTCTTAGCAAAGCTAATCCAATCTTCGGCACATCGCACCAAAGTGACAAATCTGCCTAGAAACATGAGCCAGAAAAAAAAACGCTCTCCGTCATTCTTCAGGGTGGCTACACAGAGAAATAAAACTTAACCAGCATTGCGCCTCTTCAAGTTGCATGAAGAACCCTCGTGTACTGGTCTCGCCCTAGAACAACAACGAAAAACATTCAATCCATCCCACATAACAGGAGACAAACACTTCACCACGATATACTGAATGGTGGAGACAAAAAAATACAGAATTGGTGACCCTGGAGTCCACCAACAAAAGGGAGTAGATTATAGCATCCACTAAACTAAAACGGTGTCTACCACAACACCATAAGTCAAAAAAATTAATCAATAGGGTGTTCCGAAATACACTACTGCCAACAGCCTGTCACCACTAATAGGCTAATTGGAGCTGAGGTCGACTACAGTAGTTAGGCTCTCCTTTGGTTCAAATAGAAATAACCATTGGGTAACAAAACCTTTAAAGGTCCCAAAGGTCAAACGTTCACCCCCCCCCGACTACCCTTCCAATCAGTCTGTTCCTCAGGAAGACTAACTCCCTGCCAAACGTCGTAACGGCATCTGTTAGCACCCGGTGCATCACAGCCTGTAAAAACAGATAACTCATGGGATACAACCTAAAAGGTTTACAAGGTTGACTTAACCAAGCTTCTAACGAAATTTTAAAAAACGAAAATGAGCTTAAAAAGGCTACATGAAACAAAAATTGCTCAATTTTTCGGTGGCAACGCAACAAAACTTTTGAAGACGACAAGAGCTTTCCCAGCTTAATCAGAAACAAGAAGAAAACATCGTTGACAGCTAAAATATTCGATCATGGTGTTAATCGTCTCCCTAAACAATAGCCTCTAGAAGAAACTGCTACAGGTATCAGGCATAACCGTTTTCTGTCAGCCCAAACTCCTAGATTACCTCTTGGAAATCTAAAAATTCGGTTAGGAATCTTCCTTCACTGCGCTTAGCCTCTCTTGACAAGGTTCTCATCTCGGTATCAGATTTTGATCATTTCTTTGTGAAACGACTGTCTTACTCTGCTCTCATCTCCTGTAAATGATCAGCCTTTAGTTCTCCTGCAGAACTTCAGTTTTCCATCAATCTGATAGTGAACCGAAAAAACTCATCAGACGCCTATGAGCCTATGCAAAAAAAATTTTTAAAAAAATTTGTGACTCAAAGGTAACGTTTAAAAAACGGCTCTGAAAAAAAAGAAAATACCCTTAGTTTGTCAATTCAGAAGAAGATCTAAATCAAAATAATCCAAGTCTTAGACTTACTGGATAAACCAAAATCAATTTACTCTTAATTGCACCCAAAATATACCTCTAAGGTAATAAAAATACACCCACTCGGGTAACAAGCTTTGAAATTGCTCATTAAATTTTTTTGACTCAACATCATACCACACGAGCTACATCTTGCGCCTGTCTAAACTCAAGATCACCTTGGATTGCCTCTAATCAAAATTTCGCTTCCAAGTGTCAAGAACTGGATATTATTTGGGGTCATAAGCAAATCAAATCCCGCGACCACCGACATACCAGCCTTATGATATCCTGAGCGTGACTCCCTCGCAAGCTCGCAACAGCTGAGTCGATGCTAAACATCAACTACAATCAACCTAAGTTTGGATGTGATCAGTACCCAAAACCTTAGCAAAAACTATAAAAGTAAGCTATCCTCAGCTCAACTTTTATAACAGTCAAAAAAGACGAGGTCGTTACCTCTACAGAGCAACATCAAAAAAAATAAACTAAAGCAATTAAGATAGTGTAAATATAAATTATTCTTCTTCTGACAAACTTTCATTAGGGTTAGGTTCATTGAATGGTTTTAAGTCTTTAATATGCCATCGTCCTACTTTAGTCCCATCTAAATTAACTAAACCATAAACTAAATCTGAAATTTTTTCTCTAATCACGCAATGCAATGCACATACTTAGGTACCAACTTAGATGTGAATTTATCTGCTGCACTGGAAAGAAATTTTATTTTTTCGCCAAACGTGATCACCTATATTAAAGGCAAAATCCCTTTTCCTAAGATTGTAAGACTTACGGTTCCGTTCATAAGCCTTATGTATCCTACTACGCACGTCGGTGAAAATATCTTTTAAACCCTTTAAATTTCGGCGTACGCACCCCTGTTACCCGGAATAATTTCGCTGTCAACCTTGACATCCAAATCTAAATTTTTATAATACGATCCAGATAGAGGTATATGTCTGCCGTAAACTAAGAAAGACGGTGTGAACCCTGTTACTTCGTGTCTCGCGGTATTTATCGCTTGTTGGATTTTGGAAATATTGCTATCCCAAGTGTCATGTGAATCCACGTAACTTCTTAAAGCGGTCCCGACTGTTCGGTTATTACGTTCCACAAAATTACATTGGGGAGAGTACACGGGATTAAAACGGATGTTAAAACCATATGTTTCACTTAAGCTCTTAAAACTCTTAGAGGTAAACTGAGTACCGTTATCGCATATCAAGAGCGATGGAACACCGTGGATTAGAAAGACATTATTTTTCCAAAATTCTCTCTATATATCCAGCCTTAGAGCTTTTCAAAGGAAATAGCATGGTATACTTTGTAAACCAGCAAGAAACCACGAGAAGCCATTTATTTCCCTTTTTTGAACGTGGGAATGGGCCTACTAGATCAGCTGCTATGACTTGAAAAGGGTAATTAACCGTTTTCTCTTTTCCCATCAGTCCCATAGGTAGTGCATTAGGAGATTTCTGCGCTCCACATACTTCACAAGTCCTCACAAACTTTACGATGTCAAAACGCATTTTTGGCCAATAATACTGTTCCTGAACCCTGTGAAGAGTTTTATAAAAGCCAAAATGACCAGAAGTAGGAGGAGTGTGACACATGTCTATAACTTCCTCTCTCTGTGGTTTAGGAACTAGTATTTTCCACTCGGGTACATTAACTTTTAAAGGCAACTGGTTTGGGATAAATTTGTACACGAAATCATTTTCCACCTTCCACTGCGGAAAATTTTGGGGAAATTCTTTAATTTGCTGCCGTAAATTGTCGTACCATGGATCAATGCGATCTACATCAACTGTATCAATTCTTACGCCAAACTGTGCATTAAGACTGTTTTCGTCCGCTGTATTATCTGGGATTCTTGACAAAGCGTCAGGAATAACATTGTGGACTCCTTTTCTATGAATTAAATTAAATGTATGTTGTCTCAGCCTAATCGCCCAACGCGCTAGTTTGCCACTAGGGTTTTTAATAGAATTAAGCCACAATAAGCTATAATGATCTGTTATGACCGTGAAAGGAACACCTTCTATGTAGGGTCGAAACTTTTCGATGTTGAAGAGTACTGCTAAACATTCTTTTTCAACAACCGAATAGTTACGTTCAGCCTTTGATAAAGTTCTACTGGCATACGCTATCACCCTTTCCTCACCATTGATTTTCTGTGTTAGGACGCCCCCTAAACCGGTACTAGAAGCATCACTAGAAATATAAAACTGTTGGGAAAAATCTGGTTGGGATAAAATTGGAGCTGAAACCAATAGCTCTTTAATCTTTATAAAAGATTCTTCGGCTGCCTTTGTCCAATCTATCGATTGTCCTTTTTTTTCGTCCTTTCAAAAGATCATTAATAGGCGACAACAGGGTAGAAAAATTCTCGATAAAACGTCTGTACCATGAACACATTCCTACGAAGCGCTTAACTTCTGTAGTATTAGTAGGTCTCGCATAATTAACCATGCTTGCTACTTTATCCGGATCGGTACGCAAGGAATTTGAGCCTACAATATAGCCTAAAAACTTTAGAGAAGTTTTGAAAAAATCACATTTGCTCAAATTTATCGTCAGTCCGGCCTCTTTCAATTTATCTTTTACTTCCTTAAGTAAGCGAATATGCGATTCGAAGTCTTCCGATGTTACTAAAATATCATCAAGATAGGTAAAAATATGTGGCTCATATCTCGGACCAAATATGGCGTCCACTAAACGTTGCTGAGTTTGAGCAGCGTTCTTAAGACCAAACGGCATAGTGACGAACTGAAATAGACCTCGGCCTACTACTGCAAAAGCGGTCTTTTCTTTAGAGGAATTGTCTAAAGGAATTTGCCAGAAAGCCTTTCTAAGGTCTATCGAAGATACATACTTAGCATTCCTGAGTGATGTCAAAATTCTGTCGATGTTCGGTAATGGGTAGTTATCAAATTTGCTGACCTCGTTGAGCTTTCTTCCGTCAAAGCACAGACGATACTGTCCATCGGCCTTTTTCACCAATAAGATTGGAGAACACCAAGGACTGTTTGATTCTTCAATCACTCCGAGTTTCAACATTTCGTCTAACTCTTTATTTAATACTTTTGACATATAAGGAGACATGGCGAAGGGCCTTGTCTTTACAGGACTGGCATCAGCCGTATCTATAGACATCTTGATTTTATTCGTTTCGGCCTAACCTATCTTTACTACTTATTTCATTGAAAGAGCTTATTACTTTTTCTGCTTTTAAGCGTTCCGTCCGCGAGAGATCATCTAGGGTGCATAGACGCGAGAAAAGGTGTTCAAAAGAACTTTCTGAATAACAATTTTTAAAGCTTGTTTGAGAATTGTCTTCTAGGGACTGGGGATACCACGAATTATCTTTAAAATTTACTAAAATTCCGAATTTTTGTGCAAAATCACATCCTAGAACCAAAGTATGTGATAGAGAAGGTACTACTAGAGCAGAGATTACTAAACAATGACCATTGCAGACTAGCGGCAACTCAACCGTACCTAAAACTTTTAGACGGCTGCCATCTGCAGTGGTAACACTTCTATTCTTGACATGGCATATTTTTATACTTAAACGACTTAAAATTTTAATACCATTCTGACCTATAACGGAGGCATTTGCACCAGAGTCAAATAAAGCCGAAAAATGGACACCTAATAGATTTATCTTGATATGCGGTCTGTTATCTAAATATTTATGCACGAATAGAGGAGACATGTGACCATTTGGAGAAGCAGGAGTTTTAACTTGAGAAGGAGAATTTTTATTAGACTTAAAAAAATCAGAAACTTTTTGTAACCATTTAGTCCAATCTGATCTACTGGAATATTTTTGTTCGTCCGTGTTTCTAGAACGTTTTGGATTAGGGGCTTTACTGCGAACATGAGCTTGTGACTTAGCCGAATGATTAGAGGCTTTTTTGTTGGACTTAGGATATCCGCCTCGGTAATATACCGTCCTTACTCGTTTTTTGTACATTTGGGGCATGATGTTAGTCTCACACCTGTTGTTCCACATTTGAAACAAAATACCCTCTTTGGTGCTGTACAATTTTGGTAAGTGTGATTCGGGCCTGTGCAATTCCAACACGTGAAAATTGCCTTAGGTGAAACCGGCTTGTCGTTCACTTTGGCTGCAGTGTCGCTAATTTTAGGGTCATTATATTTTCCTTTACCCGTTTTCTGGTTACTCCTAGGGTTCCGATTTACATTCCCAACTTTATTTGTCGAGACTCCACTTCGGCCATTTGGATTATACCTTACTTGATGTATATTAGTTTCGCTTTTTGGTCTGCTCTTTTCTAACAAATAATCGGACTCTTCAAGTTTTCTACATAACCCGGCGAGTTCGGCTACCGAATTTATATCTAGTAGAGCTAACCGATTGACGAAACTAGGCAGAATATTCCTACGTATAAATTTAACTTTGGTACATTCCAAAGGCTTGATGGACAACCTACAAAATAAAGATTCCATGTGGGCAATAAAAATCACAGTGGACTCATCCTTCTTTTGTCGCCTCTTCTTTATTTCTGACCACAATTCTTCATCATCATCACAGTGCAAGAAGTCCTTCTTTAGCCTATCTACCAAGGAATGCCAGTCGTTGACACTTGATTTTATGCTTCTATACCAAATGAAGGCATCGCCAGTGAAAAATTCAACAGCAGAGCTGAAAAGTTCATCTTCCGATACTTTCCTAGCTTGAGCTATTTCAGTTAGCCTCTCCAAAAAAGGATAGAGTCTCCTTGAGTCTCCATTAAATTTCAATTGCCATTCGCTGACAGGAATATTTCTGGCTGCGCAATTCACGATTGGAGCTGGTACGTTTATGACTGGGGTTGTAATAGGCAGCTGTGGTAACTCATGACCAGGAGCTATCTTTTCGGCAAGATTTGCTTCCATGAGTACACACGTAGCTATTGTTTCTTGAACATATTTGGAAAATTTCGACGCTTCCTCTTCGTCATCCGGCATGGGAATTCTTTGTACGCGACCCGCTACATGCGATAAGCGTGACCTAACCCGGTGTACAAGTGAATCATTTGGATCGCCGTCATAACTATCGATTAAGTTTTGGATAGAATTTAAACTCTTTTCGATACCAGCCGTTTCTTCTTTAAAAGACAGGGTGTCATCCCCTATTTTTATCGTTTTTCCGGGCTCATTAATTTCTTTACTTAAGATCCTCGTTAGAATCTTTCTTTTATCCGCGACCGGACGTTCTGAGAAAGTACGACGGATTTTCAGTTCATAGTCTAATTCATATTCTAGTAGGTGATTGACTTTAAAATTGAAGGCTTCCATGATAAATGAATACTATAAAATTTAAAAGAATTGTTAAAAAATCGTAAAAATATTTCTCCTGTGCTCCCAATAGTCTAAATAAAATCATATAAAGGCACTTAAAATATGTAAACCTCTTTACTAAACATTTAAAAAAATCTTCGACAATTTCAAAAAAAAATTTCTAAGTATCGCCTTGTATTAAAATTCCTTTACTAAGATAACTTAAGAATTTTCAACAAAAAATCTCCAAATATCGTTTCGTATATCCGCTAAGTATTTTTAATATTCATGCAAAACCTCGGTGAGAAAAAACAACAGTTTTTTTGTTCGGTTATCCGTAAAATAAATCTATCACTAAAAATTAAAGTAAACCAGCACATCTGCTAATCTGAAAGATAAAGTTAGCTTTTAAGAAAAAAACAGGGATCTCTTATCTTAGAGTCAACAACAAAATTCAAATATCTATATCAGATAAATTGAAATAAAAAAATTCTACAAATTTCCTGCTTTTGTCTTATTGCTATAGTGTAGCTTCGTTTAATAAATATTGTGTAATAAAAATATCTGCAAAGTTAGAGCTTTTATTTTGTTCGAAAGCTAGTACACTGAACCCTTTTAAAAAATAAAATTCCAAAAGCCCCGCGTTGACAGCGCTATTTGTAACATATGAAAATTGTTGCTTCGGTTTGAGGCATCTTTTTTTGTACCCTGTGAGAAGTTGTTTGTCCCACGCTTGAGCGCAATTTGTAACTTTTGAAAATTTGGACGCCCCAAGCTTGAGCACAATTTTCTTGCAGCCCCGCTTTAATTTCTGATAATGAATTGAGTGAAACCTGATTTTAAAGGAACTAAAGAAATTAAAGAAACACTAGCTCAGTTTTCTTTGGTAGAGAGATATGGGTAAGAGATATTTGTCTTACGTCTTTTTGGAATTTTTTTCCATTTTTAAAAAGCTTCAGTTGTACGACTTTTTTTTTTTTTTTTTGGGCACCACTCATTTTAAAATAGAAAGGATTTAACTTCAGCTAAGAAAATGAGAAAAAACTGAAGTGTTTTATGGATATTACTAAAAGGAATTAGTCTAGTACAACTGATCCTGAAAGGAAAATAAATATTCAGTGATACACTTAGCTTTAATCAAAAAGAAAATTTATTCAGGTTTTTTAAAAATAATAAAAGTTCTAACCTTTGCAGTTTACCATAAAATTCTAGCCTAAACAGTAGTTGTTACATTAAAATTTTATATTCTTAGAAATCCCCGAAGGCGAGGTATCGTGCCTTACACTTCACTTTTTTGTCTGTGTTACATTGTAGTTAATGCACTCTCCGGGATAAGTCTATATAAGGGATTTGGTTGACTTACAGTGTTTCATTCCTGTCTGTGATGGACTTTGACCGATTTCACTTTTTTTTTTTTTAGCACTTAGAAAGCTCACTACAGCTTTTATTGTCGAAACTTAGTGACTCTGGTGAAGATTAGCCTACTTCGGCTAGACGGTACTGCCTGGTTGCGCTAGATGGAAACGACCACCGACATGGTCGGCAGCTAGATCAAAACCCACCCACTGGTCTGCGGCTCGATGGAACTCCCCTGCCTGGCGACTTCGATGGAAAAAGTCTTGCCGGCTGGTTCTCGGACGTTTAAATAATCGTGCGACCTTTGCCGGTCATATCACGTCGCTCCAATCTGAACTCCGGGTCAAACATTTGACCAATCGTGGCCTGGCGAAAGATTCGGTCCGAAAGCCCGCACAATAAACTATATAGTATATACCGTATGTCCTAAAACTTCTGTTTAATATACCGGTCGATATTTTAAAATAAAAATAAATACAATTTGAAATGGAAAAATCAGTAACATTACATGGTCTTAAAATCTAGGAAAAAATGAATGTTACAATATATATATATATATATATATATATGTGTATATATATTTATATATATATATATATATATATATATATATATATATATATATATACATATATTTATATTATATATATATATATATATATATATATATATATATATATGTACATATATATATATATATATATATATATATATATATATATATATATATATACATATATATATATATATATATATATATATATATATATATATATATATATATAGATACATATACATATATATATATATATATATATATATATATATATATATATATATATATATATATATGTATATATATATATATATATATATATATATATATATATATATATATATATATATATACATATATACATATATACATATACATATATATATATATATATATATATATATATATATATATATATATATATATATATATATATATATATATACATATATATATATGTATATATATATATATATATATATATATATATATATATATATATATATATATATATATATATATACATATATATATATATATATATATATATATATATATATATATATATATATATATATATATATATATATATGTATATATATATATATATATATATATATATATATATATATATATATATATATATATATATATATATATATATATATATACTTCAGCTAAAGTGACCTATTTTTGCAGTTTCTCACAATAACTTACGCTACATAATTACTTGTATATGGGTCATTCCATGCCAAATCGACCACTTTTGACCCCGACCCCCTTTCGATTTGGCTGAAAGTTTTTTTTATCTTTTTCTACCCTATGAAAAACAGTCCTCAGAATTTTTTCAAATTTTTTTACCCCAAAAAAAGTTATGAATTTTTCAAAAAAATGTATCTTTTTTTTTTTCAAATTGCCATAACTTTGTCAAAAATTATTCTATCGAGACGTTTTTTTCTTCAAAATTTTCATAATTAAATGTACTTTTAAAAAAAATACAAAAAAATTTTTAGTTAATAAAATCTATGAAATTTTTGTCTTTTTTGAGAAAAACCGTCAATTTTTTGAAGTTCGCCATTTTTTATTTTATTCTTTTTCTTAAAAAAACTTCAATCAATTCTGCAGTTATCCCCGCCAATCCCAGAGTGGGCCGAATTTTTTTTCTATCTTTTCTTTAATTGAAAAAAAAAAATTTCAGTTTTTCACAATTTTTTAATTTATAGTCTATACTTACAACTAATGACTAGGATTCTACGTTTGATACGATTAACATTCACTGTTTTTAATACTAATTCAACAAATAATTTGTTTCATTTTTGTTTGGCGTTTGAATAATTTTGTGCACTATAATTGTGTTATAAAATAATTTCCTAAGCATATTATAATAAATTTTAAACTGACATAAATAGTATTCAAATTCAGCACATTAATTAGATCGATAAGCTAGGGCATGACAATCACAGACTTACCTACGGCCAATTCACTAGATCCACGCGAATCTATTCTATTTCATAAGCCTACCACCACTTCATATTGAGATCCAAAACAAAACCTGTGTGTCTGTCATATGTTTCAATGTTTATTGAAAGTGTTTTGTTATCACGTTTGTTGAAAAACAACAATTTATCTATAAATCGTAGAATCCTAGTCATTAGTTGTAAGTTTAGACTATAAATTAAGTATAATATACCGTGAAATAATTTACTTGCATTTATTTTATTTTATAAACAAAGTTTCTAAAAAAAAAAAATTATAAATTGTGAATTTTTTTCAATTAAAAAAAAAAATAGAAAAAAAAATTCGGCCTACTCTGGGATTGGCGGGGATAACTGCAGAATTGATTGAAGTTTTTTTTAAGAAAAATAAAATAATAATAAAAAATGGCGAACTTCAAAAAATTAACGGTTTTTCTCAAAAAAGGCAAAAATTTCTATTAGCTAAAAATTTGTTGTATTTTTTTTAAAAGTACATTGAATTGCGAAAACTTTGAAAAAAAAGCCTCGATCGGCCAATTTTTGACAAAGTTATGGCCATTTGAAAAAAAAGCAGCCATTTTTTTTGAAAAATTCATAACTTTTTTTGAGGTGGGAAAAAATTCTGAGAACCGTTTTTCATAGGGTAGAAAATGATAAAAAACTTTCAGCCAAATCGGAAGGGGTCGGGGTCAAAAGTGGTCGATTTGGCATGGAATGACCCATATAGAATTTATACATAGATGTTATTTTGGAAAATTCTTCGAATTTTATAACATTTCCATGTTATAAGCGATAGCGCTCATTACATATAATGTAATAAAAAAATTATAATAATTATAATGATAAAATTATAATAATAAAAAATTCTTATATAAAGAATCGCGTTTCTTGACCTCACAAAATCATAAACAAAAATCTGTTTGATAATCTAAATTTTTAATATTTTTAGCTGATAAGAGTAGGCAATTTGCGATCCGTCCGTTATCTCAATTAGAGTCTAATATGTGATCATTTCCTTGTTGTTTAATAGTCTGCCATTTGGCACTTGAATCACTTTTGGCTATCGGTAATTTTGTCTTTTCACTTGTTTGTGTGTCCCTTTCTCTGTCTCTGTCTGGTTAAAAGTCTGTAAGTAGGTATCCTTATCTAATTCGTTAAAGTAACACCCGAATATGTGAACCCACTCTGAATTTTTCCAAAACTGAGCTCAATTTCTCCGAACCAGTAGAATCATTATTTTTATTTTACCTCATAAGGATTAAGTACGGGCAAGCCGTGGCGTACAGACCTGCCACTGTCAAATAGTAAAGACCGAAGTGATTAGCAGCCTAACGGTATATGTTTGAACAAACTTTATTTCGTTTTTTAGATAAGGTCAATCTATCATTGAGTAATCCGTTAAGTTCCCAACTCAGAAATATATATATATATATATATATATATATATATATATATATATATATATATATATATATATATATATATATATATATATATATATAGATCGGTCTAAAACGTTCTCCGACGTCTTCCGATTCCTAGTCTCCATTGTTCCCTATCATTCCACAAATCGTCCTCCAGGTCTCTCTCTCTCATTTCCCTGTCAACTCCTTCTCTCCAACTAAGCCTTGGTCTACCTCTCTTTCTGCGGCCGTATGGTTTCCATCCAATAATTTGTTATATATGGTTTTGGCCGCCTCTACTAATGTCGTTTCTATGTTGGTTTGCTCCAATGCAGCACAGAGTTTTCTATGGGGGACGCTATCATAGGCATTTTTAAGGTCCACGTATAGACAGTGTACTTCTTGGTTTACCGACACTTTTTTTTTTTCTATGAGTTGTGTTAGGCAGAATAGGTGATCTAGAGTTGATCTTCCTGCTCGGAATCATGCTTGCTCCTCTACTTCCATATCGCTATATTCCATTTCTATTCTGATCTTTAACACTTTGCCATATATTCTACTGATGGAGCTTGTAACGGCTATCCCTCGGTAATTGTTACATTCGGTTCTACTTCCCTTCTTATGTATGGTTGATATTATTGAATTACTCCATTCTTCGGGGATATTTCTTTGGTTTATACATTTTTGGAAAAGTGAGGTGAGGTGTTTAAATAAATTATCTGTTCTATACTTTACAAGTTCTTCGGAATATTGCCTGGACCGGGGGACTTCCCATTCTTGAGTCGTTTGCATACTTTTCTTATTTCAGTAACAGTTAGTCTTATGGGTGAAGAAGTCGTGTGTATATTATCAAACTCATCGTCACGGTTCCCTAAAATTTTTCCCTGTCCTCGTTTAATAATTTTGCGAAATATTCATTCCATACTTCTGGGGTTATGGGTGATATTATATCTTTTTTTGTTTTCTGTCTAATTGTCTTTAAGAATTTCCAGCTCTCTGAACTTTGTCTTCCTCCCAGATATGTATTCAGTCTATTACAATTCTTTTCCCACGTGTCGTTTTTCCTTTGAATGATATGCCTACGAACCAAGGCCTGTGCTTCTTTATATGCTATTTTATCGGTGGTTGCTTTTGTATTCAGGAACTTGAGGTATTTTTGTTTCTTTTCTAAGACGAGCTTCAGGAGGAGAAATACATAGACCAAGTCCAAGGTTCAGTTATGAAATGGAAATTTTAGCTGGAAATTTTGATTGGAAGTTTTTAGTTATATTCTTGAGAAATACTACTTCATATGCACCTTAAATTAAAACTACTTGTTCATCAAAACGATTAAATACTATGTAGCTTTTAAGAACTTGAACATCTAACAAAACGCAAGTAAACTATACTGTATCACCTACATTTGGGTTAACAGTTAAATCCATAAAAAAAACGTTTGTTCTTTGGAACTACCTATGACTATGAAATAAATTAACATTGATAACGGGAATGGGGAGAGACTGGTAGTTATTATAATTCTACGATAAAGACATTTTTAAGGTTAAAAAATTCTAAAATTATGTCAGTATTTAAATTTCTACATCGCGACTGATATAGTTAACGAGTAATGTGGTACTATTAAAATTAAATTATTAATTAATTTAATAACTTTTAGGGAATTTTTTAGGTGAAATTTTTTTCTTTTTCAGATTATTGGCTGGGTGGTCTTAACCAAACTGAAGGAGAATTTTACCCAGCTTGGGCTTGGCTAGAAACAGGAGAGGAATTTAACTATACGAATTGGTTAGATGGCCAACCTGTATCTGGATATAATTGTCTTATGAGACATGACGTTACTTCGGGCGCTAAATGGCTTACTAGAGGCTGTTCTGTTCCATTATATTTTATTTGTCAAACACTATAGGCTTATTTATGATGATTAATAACATTATATAATACACTTATAAAATAGTTGTTAAATAAACTCCCAAATAAACTAGTTATTCTAGAGTTGTTAACTAAGATTTTAGGTGGAAACCCTTAGTTTTGGTCTCTGAAGGCCATCGTATGAAGCACTAAATGTAGCGGTTAGTTTATAGATCCACACCTGCAAAATTTATAGCATTAGTAAACAACAAACTTGGGCGCTCGAACAAAGAGGCGCGCAATACAACGAGTAAGCTTTGCAGCTATCAACAACAAATTTTACAGGAAACCTAAATCAACTACGAACTACAAGTCGTGACTACTTGACTAAATTGACTTAGTCAGAAGACCAGTTGCAGACCTAGACAACATTATGGTGTATTGTCAATGTCATTTTAAGGTCCCATTCGTCACCTAAATGACGTTTTTCTTGACTTCATAATGAAATGTGGAAGACCCTTACATATTAGCGTTAGCCGGATATTAATATTTAAAGCTATTGGAATGGTGTTTAAGACAGACTAGCAACCTCAGCAAAATATATGGTAATATATTTTTTTCCTATATTTCCATATTACAGATATGACTGCCTCTTTATTACCGTCTTACATTGTAAAGATTATTGTTCTAACATTTCTAGGGTCTCTTATTCGTCTTCCTTCTGGTCACCTATCTCTTGTAGTTCAAACCATGCTTCTTTTGTTGTTCTATCCCCATACGTAAGCAACTTCGCCTTGGTGTTCTTTTCTTATTTTCCGTAAAAAAACCGCTCTGATCTCTATGACCCCCTCATCCCTTGTACTTGTCTTCAAAGCTAACTTTACCCATCACCATTGGAAAAATCAACCAATAATTGATACTGAAGGACTACGTCTTAGTAAATACATAATAAAAAATGTATTATTTTTGAGTCATACCTTCAAGAAGTTGTTGCGTTTTTTTACTATTTGTCTATATTTGCATTGTTCAACAAGGTTTTTACCAGGAGAGTACAGAATTTTAGTAATAGCAGGCCTACCTCTCATTTGGTTAAATTTGCAAAGACATATTCCCATATAAAAAGGACTCGTTTTTTGCTACCGGGAATACTTTTTTCAGTTTCCTTGTGTTAAGTTATATTGCGTAATATTTCCTTTTGTAGTTTACTACAAAGTCGCTACATCGGTTTAATTATCAATATTATATTTTTTCTAGTTTTCTGTTTCTGCTCGATTTTCAATGGTTCCAAAGGTACATATACCCTAGTTAATGTATTTGGCCGAAGTCAGCAAGATGAGTTTTCATCAGGCCGGGGGCAGCGCGAATCAGTTTTCGATCAGGTATCGAGTGATAGGTGTTTTATCTAAACAATTTCACCTGTTTGACGTTGTATCCCCAAATCGAATTTTTTTCTGTCGTTTTGGGTTAGAAAATTCACCTATGGGTAAGTTTCTATATCCTTTTTTTGACTCTTTTTGGTTCGCTCTAGAATTCCCAGTAAAAGAGATTTTTTTTATGGGTCTAGCACACATGCTGCAGGGAAGTCCCTAAAGCGCTACAGGAGCGACACGTGTGCGGAAAAAGCGATTCACGTTGTTCTTGAATAGCTGTAAATTGTACTTGGTGGTAAACACAGTCCTGGGTAAGCCATTCCAAAGGGATGATGTTCTTCATATAAAAGACTGCTTGAAAAGCGTTGTACGAGGAGTAACAAGCCGAACCTCATACGGATGTAAAGTGTCAGAGCGACGTGTACTTCTAACATACACCGCTCTAGGAGGAATTAAGCGGACTACATCCTTTGAACACTCTCCATGAAAATACTTGTAGAATAGACTCAAGTCGCCAACCGTTCTTGGATGTTCCAGCGAGTCAAGGCCGCCGGTCAGTTCCGGGTCTCCAATCAGACGAACAGCCCTTCTCTAAACAGAATCCAACAAATGCAGTGTATGTTTGGGAGCGGAGCCTCAAACAGGGGAGCAGTATTCCATAGTTGGTCGAATTTGAGCTTTGTAAAGAATTAACAGTTGTTGTGGAGTGCAAAGCTTTCTGGCTCGAAATAATATTCCCGACTTTTGAGATGGTCTCCTTGCTATGCCTGCAACATGTTCATGCCAGGACATATTTGCTCCCAAAATAACGCCCAACAAATTGAGTGACGATGCTAGGTGAATGGAGTGCCCCGACATAACTATGTCGGGTTCAGCAACGTTAACTTTTTTAGAAAAGACTGCCGCCTGGGTCTTTGTAGCGTTAAATTCCACTTGGTTACTATCACCCCAAGATAGAATTTCTTCCAGGTCTTTGTTAAGTTGAATGACTTCCTGCTGACTGCGGATATTCGCCTGAGTAGCCGATGTCCGAGCGTTCAAAGTAAATGAAGAGATAAGCGTACAGGCATCTGCAAAGCTGTAGATTGGATTCCCGGTCTTTTCCAGCAGATCTTAACGATCTGAGAAAGAGAGTAGGAGACAGTATGGAGCCTTGGGACACACCGGTGTTAACAGTAAAGGTGTTAGAAAGAAATCCGTCGACTGCGACTCGTAAAGAACGCTCTCTGAGGAAACATGAGAGCCACAAGCAGAACTTTTCAGACATACTATAAGAGCTTAGCTTAGCCAAAAGCCCATCGTGCCAAACACGGTCGAATGCCTTGGATATGTCAAGAGCAACCGCTCGAGATTCTCCAAATTGTTCAATTGCGTTGTTCCAAACATGTGTTACATAAGTCAGAAGGTCTCCTGTTGATCTATGTTTACGAAAGCCATATTGGCGATCGCTAATAATGTTGAATCCTTCAAGGTATTTTAGAAGATGCTGATTGATAGCCTTTTCCATGACTTTCGATATTATTGAAAGCAGTGCGACTGGTCCGTAGTTGTTTGGCAAGGTCTTCTTGCCTTTTTTAGGTATTGGCTGAACTGTGGCACATTTCCAGTAGGAAGGAAATATTCCCTTTTTGTAGGATAGGTTGAAAAGTCTACAGAAAACTGGTGTTAGTTCCCTTGCACAGTTTTTGAGAACTATGGCAGGTATTCCGTCAGCGAGCGCCAGAAGCTGTCTGAAGACAACATCGGGCATCCTTGACTGCACTATGGGAATAGTAGGTGAGGTTTCTCCTTGGAAATAGGAAGTAGAATGTGAAGTAAACAGTTCGGCTAACAAGTTTGCTTTCTCAGGTGTCGTTGCAATAGAACTATCTGGCCGTGTGAGTGGTGGTATGCTCAATTTGTTGAAATTTTGACTAACTGCCTTAGCGACTGACCAAAAGGACCTGGAATTGTTGGGACAAGCGAGAGTATGTTTCTAATTCGCTGATTGTGTGCCTCCTTGGTTTCGTCGATAATTTCTTTACATCTGTTCCGGGCACGAACAAAGGTGATATTTAGAAGCAACAGCTTCTTTGCATTTTCGGTCAAACCAAGGCTTGCCGTTAGAAGGGCATTTTTTCGAAAATTGAATGTAAGCCTCCATACCAGCTAAGATAACATAGAAACCCTCCCTGGCGCAGTCAGATGGGTCGTCGGATCGAAAACAAACGTCTATCCAAGGGAAAGTTCGAAAATATTCCGTGAGATGTTCCCATTTAGCAGATTTGTAATGCCAAATCTTGCGCGGTTTGGGCGTCTCTCTGTAACTGACATCTAGGACACCCGATGTCAAAAGCAGTTTATGGTCGGAAGAACCCAACGGCGGATTTACGGTGACCTTGTAAATCTCCGGATTGGTAGTTAAAAACAGATCAAGAAGACTGGCGAACTCCCCGTCTCGATCAGGGATCCGTGTTGGTTCGTCAATAAGCTGAGTTAAGCCACAACTGATTGAGAATGATTCAGCTTCACGACCTTGTTCGTCGGTAGTATTTGAATATTTAAGCCAGTTGATGTTGTGGTCATTAAAGTCGCCCAGGATGGCAATTTCGGCATTTGGATAGTTAATTTGTAAATGATTGATGGTGTCTGCAAGAGAAGCGAAAAGTGTTCTAAAGTTAGTATCACTTGGTGGTCGATAGCGGATGCAGATGAACCTTGTGGTTTGTTGAGTCGTTATTTTTAAGTAAAAGAGGTGGATTTTCTTATTCCAAGCAAACTGCTTCACCGTTGTGCAATACTGCATTCTTTCCAGTTACCTTTGATCTTATTGTAGAGTCGGTAGGATAAAATTATTTGGAAAGCCTGAAATCTTTCCACAAGTACAGTGCTTTTTCTCTTCTTTTCAGGTTTTTTCTGAACAATTTTTACTACCACTTCCTTTTCTGCAACATTCTTATCACCAAAAGTTATTTCAAGCAAGAGTTTTTATAAACTTTTCTTGGCTTTCCAATTTTCTAATTTTTAACGTTTCTCTATTAGTCCTTTTTTGAAGCCTATTACCAATGCTTCATTCTACAGTCCTACGTTATAAAGCTGTACATAAGTAGATACTTGGAGAATGTTTTAGTGCATAGGAGACATCTGAGTTCCACGAGCTGTTTCATCAACACTGAAAGGAAAAAATATTTTATAAAGCAAGTAATTTTATAAATTCGACAAATTTTTCTTTTATCCATAAGAAACAAATAATATTTTTTTATATTTAAATAATTGTATTTTGGTTTCGGTAAAAACATTCCATAATTCCTTTATATTAAGTCCATGTAAGAATCAGTATAAAATATTAAAAACGTACAAAGTCCATTTCTCAGCAGTTTTAGACTATTATCTCATCCTTCGATCCATCTCAGGACGCGCTTTATCGTGTCATAGCTCTTCAGCTGAGCTAAGATCGACGAAAAACAGAGAGCAAAGCTTAAATTACAACTACAAAGCAACCTCCGATAGAGGGTAGATACGCCTTCAAAAATAGGCTTACATCACCCAAAGTTGCAAAATAGTTATATCTTACTTATTAGGTCCATTTGGTAGCCAATAGAAGGCAACATATTCTGTAAGGGAAGGTTCTAGAATATCTGCATGTGAAATTACATTTAATAAACACATTTGAGAGGTTTTCTTTTCATATATTTACCAAAAAGAGAGTTATCTTTTCTGATAGCAGGTTAATTGTATATATAGCATCTCTAAATATATATAATATTTGAACAATAACAGCCTTTATATTTTATGTTTTTAGCACTATATATTTATTTATTTATTAACGGCGTTGCGCCAATTTACACAATTATAAACATAATTAAAACAACTAAACGTAATAAAAATCATAAACACACATAGAATCTAACATCACAAGATCATTAAAACTAGTTTCACAGCAAGCAAATATCACAACTTTTTAACAATCAATTTAAAACTATCAATGGAGCCATGAATTCTGAGATCGAACTGATTGAAATGCCTCATTATTCTGGACATGGGGCCATAATAGCCATAATTGGTAGCATGAAAGGGAATACCAAACAGGTCTCTGCCTCTAGTGCGACGAGAAAGATTAAATGTTAACTTGTCCAAGAGATAGGGACAATCAACCAGCCCATTTATTAACTTAAAAGCCAGAAGCAAGTCACAATGGAGTCTTTTAGTCTCCAGGGTCGAAATACCCAAAATGCCTCTAAGGTTGTGGTGGTCTATATGGTAATCATCTGGGGGTATGGCCAATTTAAAAGCACAAGTCCGCAGAAACCGGCGCTGCACCCGCTTCTATATATACATTGTAATGAGGAGACCATACCACAGCGGCATACTCAAGCCCCGATCTCACAATTGAACAAAACAACAGTTTAAATGTAGAGCAGGAAAAGTCCCTACAGTATCTCGTGATGAATCCCAGATTTTTATAACCTTTCTGAACAATTGACAAAATGTGCCTATTGAGAGTAAGTTTGTGATCCAGAACAACTCTCATAAATTAATTTCACTAACATGCCTCAGCTTGCTGCCATTAATGTTATACTCAAAAGTAAAGTTCCGTCTAGCTCTACCAAAACTAATGCTAACACACTTCTTAATATTCAAGTTCAACTCATTCAGGGTACTCCATCTATAGACGCCATGAATATCCTCCTGAAGAGAGTGACAATCTTGCAACATGTTAACCGTTTTAAACATTTTTAGATCATCTGCAAACATGAGGAATTTAGAATGTTGTATAAACTTGCCGATGTCATTAACAAAAAGTAGAAACAGTAAAGGACCACAGTGAGACCCCTGAGGCACACCTGAAAGAACTTTTATTTCTTTAAAAATACAATTATTAATACGGACATACTGTGTACGACCCTCCAGAAAACTGCTAATCCACCCAAGGACTTCACTACTTAGTCCTATTTTCCGCAGCTTGCCTAACAAGAGCGTATGATTAACTCTGTCGAACGCCTTCGAGAAGTCAGTATATACACTATCAACACACTGGCGATTCCCAAGGGCGCTCAACAGACAATCATGATATGCAAGCAGGCTTGTGACAGTTGACCGACCAGGTCTGAAACCATGCTGCTCGTCAATTATTATGCTATTACAGCTCCATGACAAAAATCCCGCAACTAGACTGTCGAACAATTTGGGTATTGCGGATTGAATGCACACGCCCTGTAGTTAGACATATCACTTCTATCACCGGACTTATGAATAGGAGTAATAAATGAGTTTTTCCAGTACATAGGGAATGTACTTGAACACAGAGATAAATTAAAAATTAATTTTAGAGGAGTTACAATAGAGCATATGCAAGCCTTCAATACTCCCGCAGGTATTCCATCTGGGCTAACTGAGAATGTATTTTTAAGATTATCTATCCCTCATAGACCTCAGACAAACTGACTGATATTAAGTTAACATTTAAATTAGTGCATTCAACTAAGTCACTATAATAGCCAGGAATAGTAGCCTAACTGCCACAATAAACTTCCCCAAAAAAGTCAGCAAAAAGATTCACACATTTTGCACCAGAATTGCTTATTCTATCACGGTAGCACATATTGTTGGGATAACCCTGAGACCGTTTCATGTTATTCACATGTTTTTTCAAAACAATCTGGGATTGAATGAGATGCCGTCTTCAACCAACGTGAGATAATTTGAATAGCATGTGGCGGACAAAGTTTTGCACGAAGCCCGAAGGGCAGCGAAAATGTCATAGTCAGCCGTAGAACCAGTTTCCTTAAAACGTTTATGAGCAACCTTTTTTTGGATCGTTAAATGTTGTAACTCGCGAGTGAACCACACAGGAAAATTGGAACTTTTAAAACGCTTTATAAGCACATGCAGTTTAATACCATGGTACAGTATATCGTAGAATTGCTCAACGGCAAGGTCAACATTGACCTTGCTCAATAAAGAACCCCAATCAAATGATGCAAGATAAGAGTTTAACTGTGATATTAGAAGTTTAATCAATAATAAAAATAAAATTAGGTTTTATTTTATCTAGATTTTCTTTATTTTATTACCTAGTTTAATAACACACTAGTTTTGCTTAATTTAACCTATTTATACGCTAGGCAAACACAGTTGCCCTGCATAAATATGTGCTGCTCAAAATAAATAATAAAAAATATATATCGAGTGGCATCCTTACAGCTGGAGTCCAGTGTCTGCAAAAATTACACCTGCCGTTTAGCATAAGGAAGCTTCAGTGAAAAAGGAGCTGCACAAGGTATTTATCAATCTTTGTAATTAAATTATACTTCTTACCTTCCTAACCTACTTTAGTTGTTGCATCATAATTCGTTAATGATTATACAGATTTTAATGAAATAAAGTATTTCATAACTTGAAAGGGATATACATTTTTAATTAAAAATAATCAATTAGTTCTTACAAAAACAATTTTTTTAGTATTCCCCAATTATTAATAAATGTTACATCTTCAAGATTTATCAGCAGAATACAACCTGCTCTTCAGGTAAATCCAATTTTTTTCATTATATCATACGCAGACATAAATATATATATATATATATATATATATATATATATATATATATATATATATATATATATATATATATACATATATATATATATATATATATAATATATATATATATATATATATATATATATATATATACATATATATACATATATATATATATATATATATATATATATATATATATATATATGTATATATAAATATAAGAGAGAAGAAGAAGTGCGACTGACTGGTAAGAAGAAGGAGATAAATTGTTGGGAATGCAGTCGTAATGAGGCCAATTAAAAGTCAATTTGTTTCTTTATCAACACATCTAGAAAGAAATGTGAGATGTAAGTATACAGTTACCAAATTAGAGAGAAAATGATACTTACAAACTTAAGAGTAATTGTTGAAGGAACATGTACATCGGTGTTACAGGAAGAACCAGTTCACAAGACAATTAAAAACATTTAATTAAAAACATTAATCCAGATCAGTAACAGTCAACCATTTTACTTAACGATTTTTAAATATAAAAAAAAACTTCTCAAATATGTTTATTAAACGTTATTTCGCATGCAGATATTCTAGAACCTTCCCTTAGAGAATAAGTTGCCTTTTATTGGCTACCATATGGACTTAATTAGTAAGATATATATAATTTGCAACTTTTCGTGACGTAAGCCTATATTTAAAGGTATACCTACCCTCTGTCGGAAGCTGCTTTGTTCATCGCGATAAGTATTTTAAGATTTGCTCTCTTTTTCGTCGATCTTAACTTAGCTGAAGAACTGTGATACGGTAAAGCGCGTCCTGAGATAGATCGACAGATGAGAGACTAGTCAAAAACTGCTGAGAAATGGACTTCGTTCATTTTTAATAGTTTATATTGATTCTTACATGAATTCAATATAAAGAAATTATGGAATTTTTATACCAAAACCTAAATACAACTATTTAAATACAAAAAAATATAATTTGTTTCTTATGGATAAAAGAAAAAGTTTTTTTATAAAATATGTTTGCCTTTCAGTGTTGATGAAACAACTTTTGGAACTCAGATGTCTCTTTTGTACTAAAACATCCTCCAACACTCTATATGTCGCTTGCTGAGAGCAATAGTGACGTAACTCAAAAATCAACGTTTTGAGAAAAACGCCTTTGAAGTTTAAGTTTCATTTCAAATTTGTCTTCTACATCCGCTGGTAAACTTTTTCGGGGAATTTCTTTTTCTTTGCTCACTAATAGCTTAAAGTTATTGTAGTTTGATGTATAATCTTAACACATTTTTCATAATTTATTTTTGGAGTTACGTCACTAATGTTTGAGGAGAATCGGAAATTTCAAATAGAATCTGGGAAATAATAACGTAGTACAACATTAGTATTCTTGAAACAAACATTTTTATATATGAAACAGTTTATTATACTTACTGTTAAAATAATGTAATATTATTTTAACAGTAAGTATAATAAACAATTATAATAATTACTGTAAAAAAAAATCTTCGTGAGATCTGAAGAACATGACACAATATTTTTTTTAAAAATTTCGATAGGAAAGTTGCTAAAACCAATAAAAATAAAACCAGATAATCATTAAACAGTCTTTAAAATACATAAAGCCTTTGCAATCACAATATTGTAAAGGTAACATTCTACCACCCCTATTCCTATTTTTTTTTCTAGAGCGTAAATTGTAGAATTATAACAGTTCAATTTGGACGCCTTTAGGAAGAGGAAGAGCTGATTGCAAGTCAAAACAAGAAACATGGAGAAGTTCGCTAACATTATATTTTTCCTTGATTTTTTCTATTCTGGTTAACCCTTGTCTCTAATATGAATTTCATAATTACTTTTTAGAGCTTCGTTGTCTGTTCCATCTGCACTGTGATAACTAACGCAAGTAAGCTACTGATCTTCTTTTGGCGAATAAAAAGACATGCTGTACTCAAAATTAAAAATGTTCCTGTACATAGGCAATTTGCCCTGGACTGTGTTTCCCACCGAATACAATCTACAGCAATTCAAGAACAACGTGAATCGCTTTCTCCGCACACGTGTCGCTCCTGTAGCGCTTTAGGGACTTTCCTGTAGCACGTGTGCTAGGCCCATAAATAAAAAATAAAAAAAATACGTGAATTGTTAGTATACAGTTATAAAATTATAAAGAAAATGATACTTGCAAACTTAAAACTAATTGTTGGAGGAAACATGTTCATCGGTATTACAGGACAACCAGTTCACAGGATAATTAAAAACATTTAATTTAAAAACACTAATCCAGATCAGTAACAATCAACCACAGACACCATTTTAGTTAACGATTTCAAATATATGAAAAAAACTTCTCAAATGTGTTTATTAAACGTTATTTCGAATTTAGATATTCTAGAACCTTCACTTACAGAATAAGTTGCCTTTTATTGGCTACCATATAGACTTAATAAGTAAGATACAAATAATTTGCAACTCAAGGTGACGTAAGTCTATTTTTGAAGGCGTACCTACCCTCTGTCGGAGGCTGCTTTGTTCCTCGCGATAAATATTTTAAGTTTTGCTCTCTTTTTATCGACTTTATCTTAGCCGAAGAGCTGTGATACGGTAAAGAGCGTCCTGAGATGGATCGACGGATGAGATAATAGTCAAAAAATTGCTGAGAAATGGACTTCGTCCATTTTTAATAGTTTATATTGATTCTTACATGAATTTAATATAAAGAAATTATGGAATTTTTAGACCAAAACCTAACTACAACTATTTAAATACAAAAAAATATTATTTGTTTCTTACGGATAAAAGAAAAAGTTGTCGGCTCTATAAAATATTACTTGTCTTATAAAATATATTTTCCTTTTAGTGTTGATGAAACAACTTTTAGAACTCAAATGTCTCCTTTGTACTAAAACATTCTCCAACTATCTATATATTGCTTGCCGAGAGCAATAGTGACATAACTCAAAAATTAACGTTTTGAGAAAAACGCCTTTGAAGTTTAAGTTTCATTTCAAATTCGTCTTCTATATTCGCTGTTAAATTTTTTCAGCAAAATTCTTTTTCCTTGCTCACTAATAGCTTTAAGTTATTGTATGTGTGTATTTTTCGAGTTACGTCACTAATGTTTGAGGAGGATCGGAAATTTCAAATAGAGTTCCTGGGAAATAATGACGTAGTACTACATTAGTATTCTTGAAACAAACATTTTTATTTTCGAAACAGAAATTATTAGGTTATTACATTATTTTAACAGTAAGTAATAATAACAATTATAATTATTACTGTAAAAAAACATCTTCGTGAGATCTGAATAACATTACACAATATTTTTTTAGAATTTCGATGGGAAAATTTTTAAAACCAATAAAAATAAAACCAGATAATCATTAAACAGCCTTTAAAATTCGTAAAGTCTTTGCAATCACAATATTATAAAGGTAACATTCTACCCCCCTATTCCTTTTTTTTTCTTTCTAGAGCGTAAATTGTAGAATTATAACAATTCAATTTGGACGCCTTTGGAGAAGTTTGCTAACATTATATTTTTGCCTCATTTTTTCTATTCTGGTTAACCCTTGTTCTCTAATATGAATTTCATAATTACTTTTTAGGGCTTCATTGTCTGTACCATCTGCACTATGATAACTAACGTAAGTAAGCTACTGGTCTTCTTTTGGCGAATAAAAAGACATGCTGTATTCAAAATTAAAAATGTTCCTGTACATAGGCAACTTGCCAAATCCCCTATTGTTCTTGCACAACTGCACATAATCGCGATAAAGCTCGCTCAGTGTTTTTCTCCCATCAATGTACTTTTTTTGCCATCGGCTCTAGTGTAATGGCTTTTCTAACGCGGGTATAGATGAAAGGTGTTCTCTCATAACGTTCTTTATTTCCTCGAGTATTAAACAGTCCCTCGTTTTTACCCCTATTACGATTCCCTAAAAATCCGTCCTTATCTGAAAGAGTTGAATTAAAAAACTTCTGCAAAGTTGAAAATTAGCCCCATCTTTCGTATGAATTTCATAATTACTTTTTAGGGCTTCATTGTCTGTTCCATCTGCACTGTGATAACTAACGCAATCTTCTTTTGGCTAATAAAAAGACATGCTGTATTCAAAATTAAAAATGTTCCTGTACATAGGCAACTTGCCGAATTCACTACCATTGTTCTTGCACAACTGCACAAAGTCGCGATAAAAATCGGTCTGTGTTTATCCCCCATCAATATACTTTTTTTGGCTATCGGCCCTAATGTAATGGCTTTCTAACGAGGGTATAGATGACAGGTGTTCTCTCACATCATTTTTGATTTCTTCGAGTATTAAACACTTCCTCGTTTTACCCCTACTAGGATTCTCTTATCGGAAACTGTTGTTCGCTGAAGCCTCTTAGATATTCCAAGACTTGAATGAAAGTTGAAAATTAGCGCCATCTTTCGCCCGATTAAAACCACGTTATTATTTACCAGTGGCGCCCCTTCTGTACTTAGGTACTCATACTATTCATTACAAAAGATCTTAGTACATTTAAATTTTCGAACCCTCAAAAATTATTACATTATTATAACAGTGTTTTTTTCTTCTTCATCAAACTTCGATAGACACTTAAGGTTACAATTTTTACAAGGAGAAAAACATTTCCTAACTGACACCAACTTTCCCGTCGGCAAACTAAAATATTCTTTACCACTGTTTCTCACTCTCTTTAGGATTTGCGCATCTCTTTCTTGATGCATGTAGTTTGCTACTTACTTCGGCAGTTGTAATACCGCTTGACTCCTCAGTTGTTGACGGTAAAGTACATTCTTCCTTTTCTTCGTCAGTAGTTGACTCTTCCTCACTCGGAGAAAAACAGGGCTCAATATACTAATCATCAACTTGTGAAGAAGAAGAAAAACGGGCAGAAGATGATAAGAATGATATGATTGATGAAATTAAGAAATTACTTGTTTCCGCTCCACATTACTCAGGTCATCATAACTGTTAGTATTACAATCTGTAAAAAAAAAATTAATGAAACATTAAATTTCTAATAAACCTTTCTTTCCTCACAAAATAAGAATAATAATAATAGTCATAAAATATTATGTAAACAGGTGAGCAATTTAAAAGAAACAAGAATTGATTTATTGGGTTAACAAGAATAATGTCAATTTACTTATCTTCATTCCCATCAGCTTCATAAAAAACATTCTCTGTTAAATTAGACAATATTTGTATCGATACTAGAGAAAGGATGGTGCTTTCCGAAGACTGTCTTCTGTTCCCGCCATGAACATTTTTTTAGCCTGAAAATTATTATGATATTATATTAGAATGCAAAGTTTGGGTTCAATAATCATAAAAAAAGATATAAAATAGGATGTACCTATGATAGTGGTCTAGTAGTGAGGAGAGGTAGGTAGAGTAGATAGTAACTGAAACAATGTTCAAATATCGAACTAAAATAATGTACAAATAATTTTACTTACTCTATTTCTAAGACACCACAGAATCTTCTCTACTCTAGTTGCTACAAGACTCACCAAATACAAATCAAAAACATTTGTATCATAGTGACCAGATATAGACCACTATATCTGGTCATCATATCAATTGATTACAAACTGATGGCACTTAAAATAGAAAATCAAATTACAAAAAAAATAGAGTCAAATTCCTAAGCAATATTTCTGTACTCTAGGAACGATGCAGATAGACTACAGACCTACTTCAGTGCCGAAGGTGCAACATGTGGGGGCATCCTCAAGACCGATATCGTAAATTATAAAAATCCCAATAAATGCTCTAATTGCAATGCCGTACACAAAGCAAATGACAAGGCTTGTCCTGCTACCAATACAGGGCAAACCTAATCAAAATTAAGCAACAATCAAAGCAACAACCTTCCAAATATGTGGCGGCGCGACCACCGGCCACAAATGCATGAGAAAGAAGGAGGCAAGTCGTCCAGCAAGTGGAGAACCAAGAAACCATTGAAACAGAAGAACAACAGAAAACAGGACCAACGCTTGTTATAGAGGTATAAAATAATCAGTGATTTCAATAAAACACACTCCAAATGAGTTTTCAACAAAGTTTGTTTCCGATCTTTACTAGCAAACTGCTGACCTTGAAATTGTTGTTTTTTTTTTTATAAACCAAATAAATTATTAAAAGTAATGCACTCGTGATAATTTTTATTCAATCTACACCCTGTGGAGAATATTCCAGAATATTTTTAAAATTTTTTGATCAGTGTGCGCAACTATAACACACTCGATGACCTAGTAAAATTTTTTTTTTCAATTCCGATTTCACCAATTCCTATATTAGTACCAAATTAGGATTTTCTATGTCAGATAATTTCGGAGAAAATCGGGTGCGACAGATAGACAGACAGCCAGAGGGCGGACGGACAAACAGACACCGAAGAGCTCTTATAAGTGTTCCGTATGGAATACTAAAGATATCTGGCGTGTGTCTCCATTCCACTGTGTACCGGAAACTGCCGTGTTAAACCAGTAAATGCTCCAATTAGTACTGAACCTAGTTACACAAGCTAAGTTGTTCTTGCATCATTAAGCAACTTAGAGCACCAAATTCTCTTTTTGAAGTTACCCCCCAATATCTTCAAAAATGGAAATCTTTAAAAATTTTCTTACAAAAGTTGTACGTTTTTTGGGGTAGTAGAATAAGATATCAGAGAAAACTTTTGGTTATATTAGGAAATCTTTACTTCAGTTTTTCTCAAAGTTTTTTGAATTACATTTTCAGATTTGGATCGGTAATAAGCCCAAAACAGCACAATTTTCTTAATATGCTACTCAAAATTCAAAACTACATATCATAAGCTTTACTCTGGACCAGATTGTGTCCTCATAAATTGCATCAATTTATAAACTAACGGAGGGTATACATATATATATATATATATATATATATATATATATATATATATATAATATAATATAGATATATATATATATAATATAAATATATATATATATATATATATATATATATATATAATATATATATATATATATATATATACATATATATAATATATATATATATATATATATATATATATATATATATATATATATATATATATATATTATATATAATATATATATATATATATATATATATATATATATATATATGTAATATATAATATATAATATATA
>CM032455.1:16154922-16168222 GCA_019049505.1 Pachyrhynchus sulphureomaculatus | reverse complement strand
CCATACTTTTTATTTAGTTGGGATATTCCAAAATTTGGCTAAAAACTCTCTGCATCAAAAAATTATCTATACCTGTTTGCGGATGATACAGTATAACAGCTCTAATCAAACAATCAAATATAGTGGTAAGAAATCTACAGCAAAATACCAATATATTCCAGGTCTGGATGACCTACCAGAAAATTAAATTGAAGCATAATAAAAAAAAAAGCAACTGAAAAAATAGCGCAAGTAAATTATTTCCCAAATTAAATTATGAAACTCAGGTAGTATATTGCCTTGTCAAATTCCAATTGATATTGATATCAAGATTAAAATAAAACTATATAAAATTTTCATAACATCTCTACTACCATATAATGCTCCTTCCTAGCCCATACTCATATATATATATATATATATATATATATATATATATATATATATATATATATATATATATATATGTATATAAATATATATATATATATATATATATATATATATCTATATATATATATATAATTATATATATATATATATATATATATATATATATATATATATATATATATATATATATATAGTAAGTAACCAAGTAAATTATTTACCAAATTAAATTATGAAACTCAGGTAGAAAATTCCTTGTCAAATTCCAATTGATATTGATATCAAGATTAAAATAAAACTATATAAAATCTTCGTAAGATCTGTACTACCATATAATGCTCCTTCCTAGCCCATACTCATATATATATATATATATATATATATATATATATATATATATATATATACATACGTATATATATATAATAAATATAAACTGTATATATGTATACATATATATATATATATATATATATATATATATATATATATATATATATAATATATATATTACACACACATATAATCTGTATTATATATATATATATATATATATATATATATATATATATATATATATATATATATATATATATATATACATATATTTATACAGTAAAACCCCGATTAACCGAGTCGCGATTATCCGAGCTCCGGATTAACCGAGCCAATCTAATAACCTGATTATCCGAGGTACGCGCGTCTATGCTGCGTATTAACCGTGCTTCTAAAATATGTATGTACTTATTTTCATTTAAAATCGTCGGGGCCTTCGGGGAACCCCCCTAGCCCTGTGGGGGGTTCCCCTATTTATGTTTTTGAACTCTTTCAGCATGTAAATTTGCGTAAATGCAGTGCGTTATAGCGTTTACTACGGAGAAGTACGAGTATACTCACATAATTAATTTGGTTGGAGTTCTGGTAGTTAAGTGTAATTAATACGAACTGCTTTGTTTGAATTTTGTTTGTCGTATTATAATTGAGCAAAACAAGCATAAAAGAATCGTCTTTCCTACTGAAGAAAAATTAAAAGCCATCAGAAGAACTGAAGCAGGAGAGACAATTAAAGTTGTTGCACGAGATTATGGAGTAGGTGAGGTAACAGTTGGAGATTGGAAAAGAAACCGTACAAAAATAGAAGAGTGATGTATAAATCAGTGAAAACCGGTGACTATGGAAAGCTTTATTCATGTGGTTTAACCAACAGAGATCAATAGGTGTGCCTCTGTCAGGTTCAAGTTTACAACAGAAAGCAATAATGATTAGTAGGCAATTCCCAGAGATAGATCAGTTTACCGCCAGTTCTGGATGGCTTCACCGCTGGAAAAAACGGTACGGTGTACGACAACTGACTGTATGTGGTGAAAAACTTTCTGCTGATGTGTCATCAATTGAGAAATTTAAGCAGAACTTTAAAAAGCAAATCGAAGATTGTGGATACACATGTGACCAAATTTACAACTGTGACGAAACTGGTCTGAATTATAACATACTTCCATCAAAAACATTGGCATCTCGACAGGAAAAATCAGCTCCTGGGCACGAACGAATTAAGGAAAGATTAACTATGATGGTGTGTTCCAATGCATCTGGCAAGGATAAAATCCCACTGATGGCGATTGGCAAGTCTGCACGTCCAAGAGCTTTAAAAGCCCTACCAGTCTATTACAAAAGTCATAAGAGCGCATGGATGGATGCGACCTTATTTACTAATTGGTTTGAAGAAGTGTTCGTGCCATCTGTATTAAATTTTTGAACAGAAACCGTCTTTCTATTAAGGCAATTTTGTTGATGGATAATGCCGCCTTTCACCCTGGAGAAGGACTTCATGTGGGCGAAATTGTAAAATTTTTTCCTCTAAATGTAACCAGCATAATGCAACCAATGGATCAAGGCATCCTCGAAAACATTAAAAGAAATTATAGGCGTTTATATCTTGAACATCTGTTAGAATACACAGAAAAGGAGGATACTATCAATGGGATGAGAAAAGTTACACTCAAAAATGTTATTTACTGGGTAAGTCAAGCTTGGGATTCTGTGCGTACTACCACTATTCAAAAATGTTGGTCAGAAGTTATTCATTTTGAGGACTGTAATGACAGTGAAGATGATACTCCATTAAATGAATTAGCTTTGAAATTGAGAAGCCACTGAGAAATGTCCTGTCCAAATTTTGACAGCGAGATAGAAGAATCACAAAAAAATTTATTTGAATTAATGCAAAAATTAAAAGGTTGCGAAAATGTGACAAGAGAAGAAGTTGAATGGATTACAGTAGATGATTTAGGAGAAGAAATGAGTATTGAAGAAATAACTAACGCCTTTCAGAAAGCCGAAAAATCAGATGACGATGACGAAGCGGTGGTGGATGAACAGTCTCCCACTAAGATCTCTCATGAAAAAGGTTTTGCTTCTTTGGAAATTGCTTTGAGGTATATCGAACAACAATCAGAGGCAACTCCAGCGGATTTGTTTTTTCTTAATAGATGGAGAAATATTTCAGCGAGAAAAAGAAGATGCAATATGAAACAGAAGCGCATAGATACCTATTTCACTGTTTTATAATGTATGTACCTATTTATATGTTAAAAACGTTAATACATCGGTTTAAAGTATTGCTTTATTTTTTGAATGAATAAAAAAACAAATCCGGATTATCCGAGTTTTCAGTTATCCGAGGAGGATGCCCTCCCCACGTTACCTCGGATAACCGGGGTTCTACTGTATATATATATATATATATATATATATATATATATATATATATATATATATATATATATATATCCGTAAAAAGTTACGGAACGTAGAAATATTGCAGATAATCCAAAATTAAAATTATCTTAAGCATCTCAAGATTTATTTCAACAAGACATAGTGATTTAAATATAAAGATGATTTTCCAATATCTAAACAAAATTGTTCATAAACATTTCGAAAACACCAATACATCGATGAATCCCTTTATTAAAAGAAGCTCATATAAGATCCAATCCAATACTAGATGGAAGTCTCCGAATGACTGGATAAGTCGGAATATTGAAATTATCACTTTCCTTACTAAAAATTAAACAGTACACCAACAGTTACTTGCTTTTTTTCTTTCTTCGTCTTTCTTTATACCCAAACGAAATAGCAAGGTAGATTTCACGTCTATTTTTAGTGTTCCGTACGGAACACTTATAAGATCACTGCGGTGCGGTGTCTATCCGTCTGTCTGTCCGTCCGTCTATTTGACGAAGAAAGTTGAAATTTAGTACTTATATAGGAATTGATGGCCTCATCACAACCGTGTAGTTTTGAAAGTTAAATTTTGATTTAAGGGGTTAGTTTTGGGGGCTGAAATTGAAAGTAAAAAAAATTTTTTACTAGGTCATCGAGTGGGGTGTCAAATGAAAGCTTATGAAAACATAAGTTCAAAAATGTATATAATGTAATACTTGCGCACACTTCCCTTTGTATTATTTTTAAAAATGTGCGAGAAAACGCAGTCCCACCCTTGTCTCGAAAAGTACTGATCAAAAAATTTTGAAAAAATTCTGGAATATTCCTTACAGGGTCTAGATTGAACGAAAATTATCACGAGTGCATTACCTTTAATAATTTATTTGGTACATAAAAAAAAAAAAAAAAAATTCAAGGTCATCAGTTTTCAGTAAAGATCGAAAAAAATTTTTGTTGAAAACTCGTTTGGGACGTGTCACTGATCATTTTATACTTCCGTAACAAAAAATTTTATTTGAAAAGCAATCAACGTACGGAACACTAATTGCGCAAGTCCAACTTGCATTTGACCGGTTATTTTTTAATTGATTTAAATAATCAATTTAATTTACAAATAAAATACAAAATTGCCATAGAATTGTATTCTAAATAGCTTTTGTATTTTTCTAGCCCTTCATACAGCTAGAAAAAAATTAACTTGAATATTTCAAGTACCTTGAATACTTCAAGCAAAATATTAAAATCTCAATTTTCCTGTATTTTTGTATCTTTCTTCTTACAATATCATTTTCTTTCAAATATATTCCACAGAATTGTTCTAAATAGGTTTGATATCTTCTTAACCCTTCGTATATATGAAAAAAAAATAAATTGAAGGCTTCAAAGGAAATTTAGAACAAAGGTATCATCTAAAAATTGGTATTATCTTTATACATAAACCGGAATTGGATGAATCGCTGGCGTAATACTACAAAAGATTAATGAATGCATTCTCTTTTTTTCTTCTTGATTCTAGCTCAGCTAAGGGGCCATAATACACGCACAAACGCACCATGAGAGGTATCAATAAAAAGTAGAAGAGTAGGTCACAGCGCAAATATGGACTTTTTTTTTTTTTCATTTTTACTAGTCAATATTGGTTTTTGTGTTACGTAGGTTGAAACAATCCTCTGCCGGTCTGAGCATTAAAAGCCCCGAATGACGGACAACCGGGATACAGCGAAATGCGTCCCGAGACGGATTGATAAATAACACAAGAGTGGGTCACCGCTGAAATATGGACTTTGTCCATTTTCACTAGTTGATACTGATTTTTGGATAGCTAGGATGATCGCGCTACCTGGCGATGACTGTTGCTACCTTATTAGACAAACCTTTGTAGGTGTCTTCAACCAGAGATACAATTTGTTGTCGTTTACCACGATGTTACGCTAATACTGCAATAAGTACCACAAGTTTGGTTTTCTTATTTGTCAATACTATCTTGACTAATGAGCTGTGATACGGTAAAACGTGCCCTTAGATAGATTGACAAATAAGAGGAGAGTAGGTCACTGCTAAAATAAGGACTTTTTAATATTTGATACTGATTTCATTAATTACAAAAACATTTTACCAAACGAACAATTCTGATTTAGTTCAACTCACAGTACAATAAATCACAGAGCTAGCTTCCAACATTCTGACGAATTTCACTCGTAAATAAAGTACAGGTGCTATTTCCTTTGGTGTGAGCAACGCCTTCGCCAAAGTGTGGCATAAAGGACTTTTAACCAATTATATTATGATTTTATAAGAGGTCGTAGTTTCCATTGATAAATTACATTTAAATAACAGAATACTAAGAGCGGATATCCCTGAAGGATCCCATCTCTCACCAACAATTTTACACACAAATAACGCGTAGGCTGAAAAGTTCTTGGTCTGACACATAGATGTCGCCCTTTTCAAATAATCCATATGATTTTTAGGAAGTACCAACCTTCAAACGATACGTGTCAAAATTTGATGACTTTTCGACGATTACTTTATAATTTATATTGGTTTTAGTGACGCTACTACTGAATGGAAAAAAACGAATTTCGTGTGTTAATTAAACACTGTTTTCTGATGGAAAAAAATACCGTTCAAACAAAGCAATGACTTGATAAGTGGAAAATCACTCATTATTTACTGGTATGATGAATTTAAACGCGGTCGTACAGATACAAATGATGCTGAACGCTCTAGACGCCCAAATGAGGTGGTTACGCCGGAAAACATAAAAAAATCCACAAAATTGTTTTGGATGACCGTAAAGTGGAATTGTGTGAGATAGCTGACACCCTAATGATATCAAAAGAACGTGTTGATCATAATTTGCATAAACATTTGGGCGTGAGAAAGGTCTGTACCGTGTTTGCTCACAGTGAACCAAAAACAACAACGCGTTGATGATTCTGAGCGCAGTTTGGATCTGTTTAAGGGCAATAAAAAGGATTTTTGATGCGATATGTAACAATGGATAAAATATGGATCCACCGTATCAATCATCTCAATCAAATCAGCAGTCAGCTGAGTGATCAGCAGTCGGTGAAAGCCGCCCGAATCTTTCAAAAACACTAGAGTCTGCTGGGAAGGTTTGGCCTCTATATTTTGGGATGCGCATGGAATAATTCTCATCGACTATACTAAGAAGGGAAAAACCATCAATAGCAAAAGTTATTGGTGCGTTTGAAGACAGAAATCGCAAACAAACTACCACAAATGAACAAGACAATGCACCGTGCCACAACTCAATGGTGACAATGGCAAAATTGCATGAATTGAAGTTCAAATTGCTTCCTCATCGACCGTGTTCTTCAGATTTGGCCCCCAGCGACTATTATCTCTTCGCAGTCCTCAAAAAAATGCTCAAGGGAAAGACATTTGGCTCCACTGAAGAAGCTATCGCCAAAACTGAGGCCCATTTTGAAGGTAAAGACAAATCCTTCTACAAGAAAGGTATAAAAATGTTAGAAAAACGTTGTAATGATTGTATCGCCCTTGAAGGAGACTATATTAATAAGTAAAGTCGAATTTTGGAAAAAAATGTGCTTTAAGTAGCTAGACCAAAAACTCTAGTGTTGGATGAGCTACTAGAAAATTAAGTTAAAGTCTAACGTCGTACTTCAGTCAATCAAGTCAGAGTCTAGCGTTATCATAAAATCAAAGCAAGCAAACAAGAAATTCACTGGCGCTTGGATATCAAATTCTTAGGACTTTATTTAGATGATTCAAATTCTGAAATTCATGCATTCTTCTCTTTGTGAAATTCCAAAGGTAACTGAAATCAAGATTAAAATTAAATTATATAAAAATTTTCAAAAGATCTTTCCTACTATATAATTGCTTATATAGTAGGTATGATGAACGGTAAGTAGAACGGAACGTAAAAAGATTAAAAATAATCCAAAATTAAATGTTAAAAATCATCTTTGGTGCCTCAAGATTTACTTCAACAAGGATCGTAATCTGAATATAGACAAGATTATCGAATATCTGAAAAAAATTATTCATAAATATTCTGAAAAAACCAATACATCGTTAACCCCCCGTGTATCAGGTGATTAGAAATCCTGTCCCGTATTAGGTAGGGTGTGACATACCACCAATATATAAAATGTCATGAAACTAGTGTAACTAAATTATTTTTGATTTTTTAATGAAATATAATTTATACATTATAAGTAGGTTTAAGTAAGACTCTGGAGTAAGAAAATATTTTTATCACTTTTTATTAGTATCGTTTAATTCAAGATTTGTCATAAACTGGGTCTTAGATAGATTGATTTTTAGACCAACCTTTCCTGAAGCATGTACAGAATAATCTGTGCTTATTGCATTTTGTCTGTTATTAAGACAATGTCGTCAGTGAAACGGAGGCTATTTTTCAATTCAGTAGAGTTAAAACTAAATAAACAGTGTGTTAATAGCTTCTAGTTGACATGGTTTCCCACGCTGGAAAAGTAGATATGATTCTTATTTATGGAGAAGCAAGAAAAAATTTTCGGGAAGCGGTTAGACTCTATCGAGAACGTTACCCCGACAGGTCTATCCCTGTACATCCTAAAAAAATACTTACCACAATCTTTCCAGCTGATGTTTGTGTTTTGGGACGCTTTCATACAATTCCAACCCCTTTGCGGACTACCTGTTGGACTCGATTGTGTAGCAGTGGATTCATGTTTCGTAACTTTAAGTAGCTTAGGAACTTAAAACTTTATTTTCTTAAGTAACACTTTTAAATGGCACATGTAATTATCACAATTGTTTAACTTTAGAAAAATAGAATATATCTACTTACAGAACTAAACAAGAAATAGCTATAAAAACGATTTTTAATTGAGATCATCGACATCAAATTTTTCGCAGTCTTGACAGAAAAAATCAGCGTGCTCCATACCTACCGGCGTGTCACATTTTTTACACGTGTATTTAGTTTTTCTGTCTTTTTTCTTGGGACAACTTGTGCATCTCTGCATCCTATTAGGCCTTTTCGCAGGAGGTTCTGTAAAATTTTCAGGCGGATTATCAAAATATCTTCTTTTGTTCAAATGGTCTTTCCCTAAAGAAATGGCCAATTCACGAATAAATTTTCCTCTCAAATTTGTTTTATTTCTCTCAATACCATTATTGAACATATGCATTACCAAACCATTTATTCCTGCATGGTTTAGTAACGCAAGAAATATAGTTAGTGGCCAACATTTAGAATTTCGAGAGACATCGTAGGTTCTTGATAAATTGTCAACCACATTGACACCACTTTTGGTCTGATGGTAAAATGTTATCAAAGCAGGTTTTTGTTGACTTCCGACGAAGGATCAATTTCTTTGTCATGGTGCAATGAAAACATCATATATACCATTTTACGCGGTTTCGGTACGTAGGACAATATAGTAATATCCTTTTGAAACTCAAAGAGCCATGTATTTGCTTCACGATTTTTCTTGAAAGCTGGTGGAATACAAGTTTTATTGGTGCGTAAAGTTCCAACAAGCTTATGATTCTTTAGTAAATTTTCAGTACTTTCATACCTGGTAAAAAAATTATGCATAATATTCCGAGAAGATTGTGATACCCATTGCACCAGTCGATCGACTACATCGAAGGGTTTAGTACTTACAGTGAAAGGACTGTTTTCGGCCTGTTTTCCGCAATATATGTCCATATTTAGAGTAAAATAGGTCTTATTATCCACCAAAGCATATATTTTTATACCATATTTAGCGGGTTTTGATGGTATGTACTGGCGGAAGGCGCAACGTCCCCTAAAAGCAATCAGTTCCTCATCTAAAGTAAGATTTTCATATTGAATGTAAACATCTTGACATTTTTTTATGAACATTTCGAAAATGTTGCTAATTCTCCTCTCACTTCGTGTGGCTACGCGGTCAAATCTCAAGTTGTCCAGGCAGAAAGCAAATCTGTTTCTACTCATTGTATCTCAAAAAATGTCCATCCCTGTCCCATCAATGGCCCATAAATCGATTGTACTTTGACGACCAGAACGCGCTAAACCCAATAAAAAAAGTAAACCAAAAAGTGCTTTCATTTCCTCCTTCGTAGTTTGTGATTTTTGAGGATCACTGATTGGTTGCAATAGTATTTTCTCGTTAGTGCAATTGACAATCTCGTCAATCATAATATCAGAAATAAAAAGTTGAAAACACTGAAGAGGTGACGTCTTATCTCTCGCAACCATTTTCACACCGGGTAAATGAGAAATAATATTTTCAGCTCTGCAGCGAATGTTACTCCTATACGGTTCTGTTTGCCATTTTGTTACCCATCTTTGCCTGTATAGCGGGTTGTTCTAGATTGGCCGAAAGGGGTGTGTCGTCATCACTTCCGATCCAGAGGAATTAGACAACGATGAAGACTGTAACTCCGCATCCAATACGCTATATGTGTCACTCTGGGTGCTCAAATGATTGATGCTCTTAAAATATCTGTTTCATTTAATCGTGACATGGTTCCATAGAAATATACCTGTAAAGAATTTTTAAATATAAATATACAATGACAATACATAAACAAACATAACACAAAACAAAAATCTTCAATTATAAAACGTACCTTTTTACCTACGCGCCGTACAAGGTGGGGTGTGTGGTACCCAAACGTACCTAGCGTACGTGTAACTTGCTTAGCGGTACCCGCCCATAATAAGAGAAGCTCATATAATTTCTAACCCTAACAGTAGATGCAAGTTACCAAAAGACTGGATAAATAGGAGTATCGAAATTATGAGTTGCCTCACTGACATTTAAATAGGATACCAACAGCTATTGGCTCTCTTTTTTCTTCCTCTTTTTTTAAACTCAAACGGAATAGCAGGCTAAACTTAACGTTTAATTTTTTTCTTAAATCAAGCTATTTTGTAACTCTACTGAGAAGTTATTGACTTAAAATTTCAGGAATTTAGATAAGACATGAAGTACTTGCTCTCCTTTGTTTCACATAGTATAATCATAAGTGTTTACACTTTTAATCTGTGTTGTTCAGTATTTATTCTTAGAATATAAATACTCTGTAAGTATTATTACGGAATTAAGCGTATATATTTTACTTAGTTTCACGCTCTGTTAAATTAAGAATCAAATTTATTCGTAACAGATATATATACATATTAAACTGTAGTAAAAATGTTTAAAGAAATATTCGTTGTAATATTTTTTGGAGCATCATTGTCCTTTGGAAATTTAGAACTTATTCAAATAAACGAAAAATACTACATCTCCGACACTTTGGTAAGATTGCCTTTGCTTAATACTAGATAGGATATAAAATCAAACACACAAACGATTTAAATTGCTAAGCCACTGTGGTAATTTGACTGCTTGCATTTTATTTATTATAATTAATTAATATATATGTGTGTATATATATATATATATATATATATATATATATATATATATATATATATATATATATGTATATATATATATATATATATATATATATATATATATATATATATATATATAAATAATAATATACAGTTATTTTTATTTGACGTTTCTTCCTATAATTATGGGCATTTTCAAAAAATGTTTTCCTTTGGTATTGGTTTTCTTTTCTCGAAAATAAGTAAAGCAAACCAATATATCTCGGTCTAAGGCGAACAATGAAACTTACTGGTTTAAACCAGTAATACTTGTAAACAGTGACTGTCAAAACTAGCTGACTGAAATTGAACAGATGATAGTTTGCGTGTTAAAGGTAGCAACGAAATGGCTCGATGTGTCAACGATGATCCATTTAATACAAATTACATTTAATAAGTTCACAGATTGATGCTTAGTCACTGCTTTATTCAAATTTTATACGCTGAAGCGTTTCGATCTAAAAAATTTAGTTGTGGATTGTTGTTGGCCTTTCCTAAGGTGGTAAAATACTCAGGAAGAAGTTTAAATATCAAACAAAAATTAAAAAATGTATATAGAAAATTGTTCTCACCTTCAGCTTCATGCACTATATACCTCCTGAGGTACTTTAACTTGTACTTATACAACTTAGCGTCTTAAACCCTTGATAACTGCCCCTATTCTAAAATCATTAAAAAAAAACAAATTATTTACAGAGAAGTGGTTCCATCTTGAGTTGGATATAAGCTAAACTCTTTAGCTTATATCCAGTCCCAGAGACATTTTAAGTAATAGTTTTTCCGACATTTTCGCGTTTTGAACCCTTGGTAGGTGTGTAAGGGACCCTTTTTGAAAAATCATTAATAAGATTGAAAACATCCTTAGAGAATTTATTCCACCTTGAGTTTGACAAATGTGATACCTCTAGAGATTGTTCTTTGAGTACGTTTATTCATAATTTTTTTAACGTTTTTAAACGAGGGCAGTTAACAACATTATAAATTAGACGCGAAGCTGTATAACCACTAGTTATAGTCTACTTCAGACTTAATGTGGCACAAATTTCTATGGGAAATTTTAAATTTTTTTTAATGATTCCAGTCGATACGTTGTAGTACTACTAGCTAACGTAGGAGGTGTACAATGTGGCAAGTTCAAGGTCGGAGAAACTCCCTGTGTACACTTTTTAATATTTTATTTCATATCTAATCTTTAGTTTTTTAGTGCTTTACACCCTTATTCAGCCCCAACGACAATTCTTGACTCAATTTCCCAAACCAAAATTTTTCTGTATGTAAAATTTTAATCAAATAGTGATAAAGTATTAATAGTCATTTAGTATCAACCAGTGAACCCATTATGTGTAGTCTCTATAAAATGGAAACTATTTGAAATTTCGATGTAAGCTTCATATTTCTATGGACCAGAGATTCCTAAATTAATCTTTTCAATCCGCTAGGTGGAGAACAAACGAAGTTAATAGAATTTGCATTGAGTCACAATATATAAATAATGAAATGCTTATAAAAATAATTAAAACAAACAATTAAAATCAATTGTACGTGCAAGCTAACAAATAATAATTAGTTTTGTTTTTGTCAAATTGAGCTGATTTTCTGTTATTTTATACAAATTAATATTTTTAAAAAAACTGAAAAATAAACGGCGAATCGTTAATACCTGATCACTAAACTGTTAGTTTGAGAACACAACAAAGTAAGTAATTAGTAATAAAACTAAGAGGTCGAGCCTCGAACTAATGCTTTATTGAGTAGCTCTGGATTTGTCACAAAAATAATCGTTTACCATTTCAGTGCTACTCTTCGAATTTTTACTGAAACAACATTTCTCATATTGCCCAAACATATCAGGTGAGCTGTAATGTCAACATCAGCTGGGGCAATGACCTGGAAGTCGTAAAAAAGAACATCTTGTCGCGTCTTATCAAGGGATGTCTTTTAAAATAATAGATAAGAGATCTTATATAGTATCATTAAAAAACTGTCTTTTTTGAGGATGCGTATTTTTTTATTAATATTTTAATTTATTCATATATGAATTCTTTCTCAAATGCAAAAATTTACAATTATTGAATATAATCATGTATTTGATAATATTGAGAAACCTTGTTAAGCATTTGCCAAACCAACCAGCACATAATGCCATGTGCTGGTTGGTTTGGCAGTAAAATCCAGTGTTGCCTCTTTTAAAAATGTTCGAATTTGAGGAAAAAATAATGAATGTGTTTCTTAACGACTCCACGATTCACCCAATTCAATATATTAAACGATTGTCGTAACACCCTATATATATATATATATATATATAAATATGTATATATATATATATATATATATATATATATATATATATATATATATATCTATATATATATATATATATATATATATATATATATATATATATATATATATATATATATATAATATACCGGGTGACACAGCCAACATCTAACACCTTGTAATTTTTTTACATTGAAAGTTACATATTTGCATTTTTACATACCAGAATAGGACATTATTAGCCTTTTTTATCATTTATGAAATATTTCTAACGACTTCCGGTTTGACCGGAAGTGGCTGCAACTTTCTTATTTTTAATGGAACCCTGTATATTTTTTTATCAATCTCAATTTGCCATGAAATTTTGTTTCCAACGATCTGTCACAAATTGACATTTATTTGACAGGTGACCGGCAAAATCTGATTTAAACTCTTAGACTTAGGCGGCTATGGCGGATATACTAGGAATTGTTTCTGTTCGTTTTATCTCACTTTGGAAAGAATTTA
>CM032455.1:16139922-16149922 GCA_019049505.1 Pachyrhynchus sulphureomaculatus | reverse complement strand
TGCCAAATAACTACCGACCAATCGCACTACTCTCAATAATATCGAAAGTCATGGAAAAGGCTATCAATCAGCATCTTCTAAAATATCTTGAAGGATTCAACATTATTAGTGATCACCAATATGGCTTTCGTAAAAATAGATCAACAGGAGATCTTCTGACTTATGTAACACATGTTTGGAACAACGCAATTGAACACTTTGGAGAATCTCGAGCGGTTGCTCTTGACATATCCAAGGCATTTGACCGTGTTTGGCACGATGGGCTGTTGGCTAAGCTACGTTCTTATGGTATGTCTGAAAAGTTCTGTTTGTGGCTCTCATGTTTCCTCAGAGAGCGTTCTTTACGAGTGGTAGTTGACGGATTTCTTTCTAACTCCTTCACTATCAACGCCGGTGTGCCCAAGGTTCCATACTGTCTCCTACTCTCTTCCTCATTTATATTAACGATCTGCTGGAAAAGACCAAGAATCTAATCTACAGCTTTGCAGATGACAGTACACTTATCTCTTCATTCACTTTGAACGCTCGGGCATCGACTACTCAGATGAATATCCGCAGACAGCAGGAAGTCATTCAACTTAACAAAGACCTGGAAGAAATTCTATCTTGGGGTGACAGTAACCAAGTGGAATTTAACGCTACAAAAACCCAGGCGGCAGTTTTTTCTAAAAAAGTTAACGTTGCAGAACCCGACATAGTTATGTCGGGGCGCTCCATCTCTCTAACATCGTCACTCAATCTGTTAGGCGTTAATTTGGGAGCAAATATGTCCTGGCATGAACATGTTGCAGGCATAGCAAGAAGAGCTTCTCAAAAGTTGGGAATATTGTTTTCGAACCAGAAAGCTTTACACTCCACAACAACTGTTAATTCTTTACAAAGCTCAAATTCGACCAACTATGGAATACTGCTCCCATGTTTGGAGCTCCGCTCCCAAACATACACTGCATTTGTTGGATTCTATCCAGAGAAGAGCTGTTCGTCTGATTGGACACCCGGAACTGACCGACGGCCTTGATTCGCTGGAACATCGAAGAACGATTGGCGACTTGAGCCTATTCTACAAGTACTTTCATGGAAAGTGTTCGAAGGATGTGGCCCGTTTAATTCCTCCCAGAGCGGTGCATATTAGAGGTACGCGTCGCGCTAATGCTTCACATCCGTATGAGGTTCAGCTTGTTACTCCTCGTACAACGCTTTTCAAGCAGTCTTTTATATGGAGAACATCATACCTTTGGAATGGTTTACCCAGGACTGTGTTTCCCATCGAGTACAATCTACAGCGATTCAAGAACAACGTGAATCGCTTTCTCCGCACACGTGTCGCTCCTGTAGCGCTTTAGGGACTTCCCTGTAGCACGTGTGCTAGACCTATAAAAAAAAAAAAATGTTAGTTCTTCTTTTTCAATTCAAAATCCAAGTAATATTATATGTAAGTAGCAGAGAAGATATAATAACAATAAAGTAGAACTTAATAGCAAAATAAAATTAAAAAGTAAGAAAACAAGCAAAATAAAAAACAAGTAAAAAACGATTAAAGATAAAACTAGAGAATCCAGGGAACAAGATTAAAAAAAAAATATGATACGCATAATCTATTTTAGTTCAGGTTAGTTTAGTTAATTACAACATGAAGCTTCTGTGTCATTATTATTCAAACATGAACGATTGGTATTGTTAAATAATCGTAATTTATCTTCACCACAAATTTATGTTTTAGGTTTTTGGTTGGGTGGTGTCAAAGAAACTACAAGCCAATTTATTTCTAATTGGATTTGGTTCAACACCGGAGAACAAATGAATTATACAAAATGGAAAACTGGCCAACCAGTAGGAGAAGTCTGTAATTGCATTTATAGAGATCCTGACGGAAACTGGGTTGCTTTTCCTTGTTCTAGACCTGGTCGTTTTATTTGTCAGAAAAAAATATAATTTGTTTGGTATAATAAAACAAATTTAATTAATCGTCAATGACTTATTCATTATATTGCAATGATATCAACTAATTGTAATTATAGAATGTATCAATTCATGTAGGGAAATTCAGGCAAAGCAAGTTAGTTAAACTTTAATTTTATCATGTCTATTTAAGAAATAAATTTGTCCAAGTTAGTATTTCAAAAACACTATTCGTTATTATTGTTATGTTAGAAATTCCTTATAACATGCAATTAACTTGAATTATATTCTTACAGATTATTATTGTGTTTTTTTTAGAGATTACCAAAGTATTGGCAAGTTTAGCACTAACATTAGGTAATAAAGATACTGTTGTAAACCTACTCAAAGAACTGTTTCCCATAGAAGGTTCATTTTCTGTTTTGTCAGTTCGCAGTCTAAACAAGCAACAATATTTTACACATTAAATTGCTTCCGATTGGAACTTCACGTAGTCTCTTGGGGAATTTAGCTTCCATTTTCGCAGTTTATTTATGTGTTTGCATGAATTTTCTCAAAAACCTCTTGAGTACTTGATAGGCGCTATCTGTCAAATGTCAAAACTTTTAAAATCAGTGGAGGAAGTTGAAGAATATAAAACTACAAGAAATCGGAGTTACCAGCGACGAAACGGTCACGGTAACCAGAACGGCTGTCGAGGTAAAAGGATCGGTAACGTCGTAATTCTGCGGAAGAGTAACAACGTTACATTTTTCATGGGCCCAGAGGTCTTTAGATGTTATCGAGTATTTTGGATGGCGCATTGATGGCAACACAAGACATTACTTCCTAAATTAGCTAAAAGTAAACTGATTCGTACTTAAGACTGGATTGTAAGATTATAAAACGTAGATGCCAGGAGAAATTATTTCTTGTAACTCCATGCTTTAGCCTCTTTTTGACTATCAATTGTATTTAGAGCACCATTATGTAGTGAATTTCCGCTCTGTCCTAATTTTTGGGAAGTACTAAAATTTATTTATCCTGATTCCTACGGTCTCTATTTTATTTTCAATCGAAGTAGAAGTATTTTTGGAATCTAGTGTGGGGCAGATCAAACTTCGTCTCTAGCGAATTAAGGACGACGTGTGTTGGAATACTCCAGATATGGAAATGCTACGACTACGGCTATGTTTGAAATCCTAAGTATCTCATTTTGCCATTCAATATCTCTTTGGCAATTTAAAATTATATGTTCCAAATCTCCTGTTTCACTGCATTTACAATTTTCATTTTCTGTTAATCCTATTTTTTTATATATTTAGGGAATAAAGCATGGTTATTTCTTAATCGCGTTATTGTACTTATGAAGTGTCTATTTGTTTCATAGGAGAACCATGTTTTCTGTTGTATTTTTGGGAAATCAAACTTTAATTTAAGGCTCGTTTGAGAACTTCTATTCGTTGTTTGCCATTTCTCTTTTGCTTTTAGTTTTGGTTGGCCGATTACATCATTGCATGGAATTTTAGAGTGTTTTATGGGGTTGACAATCATTGTCTACTTTTTCGTTGTAGGGGATGCCTATATGAGCTTTTATCCAAACGAATTTAATAGATTTGTTTATATGTTCTAGTAGCTGAGCTAGATGATTCAACGTTTTGATAATGTGATTTAATGGGGATTTTATCGTAAAGTTCGATAATCTTTCTAGAGAGCTTTTGCTGTCATAAAATATGGCACAATGTTAGTTTCCTACGAATTCGAACAATATTTGAGAGACTCTACTATCGACCACAACTCTGCTGAAAGAAAAGATGTTCCGTCTGGTAATCTAATTGTTTTAGATACTTGATTGTTGTTATGGTAAAAGGCTCAAGCCGTTTTGCCATTCATAACTGAACCATCGGTAAGTATTTGTTCGAAATTGGACCGCTTTTTATTTAGATTTTCCAAAAATCGTATTTAATCTCATGGGAGTCTCTACTTGTGGCACTAGTTATGATTGCTTGCAATGCAACCTCTTGAAGTCTAACTGGAAATAGGGGATTATTTTGGAAGAATGTATCTTTTCTTTTATTTATGTTATTCACGAGTAGCTTTCTACCAGACGTGGAAGTATTTTGGTTGGCCAGTAAGGATGATTGTATGCTAAGATAGCTAATTGATTGATCGATATGAGGTCACTTTCGTTGGATATTAGTTTTAATAAGAATTTGTCGGATATGAACTTTCTTCTAATGTCTAATAGTGGTTCTACTGCTTCCGCTTCTAGGGTATCAATTGGAGTACGAGGCTGGTTTGAAAAGTCCGTGCAAAAATAAAAACTACTTATGTGTTTGGGGTAAACCTTTTTTATTTTTCGACATAGTCTCCTTTTAGGCTTATACACTTCGTCCAACGATGTTCTAGTTTGTTGATCCCTTCCGAATAATAGGATTTGTCCAAGTTTGCAAAATATCCATTAGTGTCTGCAATCACCTCCTCGTTTGAAAAAAATCTTTGTCCCGCCAGCCATTTCTTCAAATTGGGGAACAAATAGTAGTCCAAGGGAGCCAAGTCTGGAGAATAGGGGGGATGTGAAACGAGTTGGAATCCTGTTTCCATTAATTTTGCGACCACAACTGCTGAGGTGTGTGCTGGTGCGTTGTCGTGATGGAAAAGGACTTTCTTGTGGGCCAATCGCGGGCGTTTTTCTTGCAGCTCGGTTTTCAAACGGTCCAATAACGATGAATAATATTCACCTGTAATAGTTTTAGCCTTTTCCAGACAGTCGATGAGAATTATCCCTTGCAAATCCCAAAAGACGGTCGCTATAACCTTTCCGGCCGAAGGAACGGTCTTCGCCTTTTTTGGTGCAGATTCCCCCTTGGTAACCCATTGTTTAGATTGTTGTTTGGTCTCAGGAGTATAGTAATGTATCCATGTTTCATCCACAGTGACGAAACGACGCTTAAAGTCCTCCGGATTCTTCTGGAACAGCTGCAAACCATCCTTGCAACACTTCACACGATTCGGTTTTTGGTCAAGCGTGAGCAATCGCGGCACCCATCTTGCGGATAGCTTTCTCATGTCCAAATGTTTATGCAAAATATTATGTACCCGTTCAGTCGAGATGCCCACAGCACTAGCAATCTCACGCACCTTAACTCTTCTGTCATCCATCACCATATCATGGATTTGATCAATGATTTCTGGAGTCGTAACCTCCACAGGCCGTTCAGAACGTTCAGCGTCACTTGTGCCCATATGGCCAGTCCAAAAATTTTGGAACCACTTATAAACTGTTCTAATCGAAGGTGCAGAGTCACCATAATGTTTATCAAGCTTCTCTTTAGTCTCCTGAGGCGTTTTGCCTTTCATAAAGTAATGTTTAATCACCACACGAAATTCTTTTTCGTCCATTTCTTGAAAATCACTTGACTTCCTTGATTCACACGAATGCCAAACACAAAGAAATAGACCAATATGGCTGAAACTTGGTGTGCGTTCGTTCAAGAGATGCTTTGCATCTCTCGGACTTTGCACGGACCTTTCAAACCAGCCTCGTACTTTGTAGTAATTCCATGCTCTGTCCTAAGCACTTATTTTTTATTCTAACTAATTTAATTAAGTGAGTCTTTGCTGCTGATCTATATAGTGTACTGCCGTAATCCAAAATCGACCTGATATATGTTCTATAGAACAGAATACATATGTTGGGATCCATCCAATGATGGTTGTTAAAAACCTTCATAAGATTCAGTCCCTGCTCCGTCCTTTTAATGATATATTGAATGTGGTCAACCCACATTAATTTCCGGTTTAAGTACATGCCCAAATATCTAGTAGTGTTTTTATATGAAATAGACATGTCTCTCAATTTCATCGTGTTTGGAAGTTGAATTCTTCTTCTCGTAAAAGGGCAGAAAATAGTCTTTTCCGCTCGCATTGTTAAACCGTTTTTGCTCATCCAATCTTCCAAAATCGGGAATTTGTCTTCTATATTCCGATTTACATTGGCAATAGCTTTATTTGAATTGTAATAAAAACATCGTCTGCATATTGGATAATTTTCGTGTTAAGGTTGGAAGTCTTGTGTGTACCAGGTGTACAAGTATGAAATGCGGATTTTTTTTTCTAAAAAAACATGTTAAATTAGGAAGAATGATAAAAAATGCTTTATTCAAAGTATGCTCCATCGCTTGTTATACATTTTTTCCCATCTTTCGGGCAATTTGTGAATACCACGCCAGTAAAAATCGTTCCCTTTTGCTGCGAACCATTCATTTTCACATCTTCGTACGAAGCAAAACGCTGCCCAGCAAGTGCGTGATCCATCGATGGAAAGAAGTGGTAATCGAAAGGAGCCAAGTCTGGTGAGTAAGCTGTATGGGGTAGAACTTCCTAGCTGAGTGCTTCCAACGCGTCGCGATCTGGTTTCGCCGTATGTGATGGAGCATCGTCATGAAGAAAAATGACTTTCGGTATTCTGGCCTTTTTTCAAGCAGCGAAAGGTTCAAATCGGTCAATTGTTGTTGGTAATGTTTAGTATTAACTATTTCCCTAGGTTTTAACAGCTCATAACAGATCACGCCCCTCCGGTCTCACCAAATACAGAGCATCGTCTTTCTGCCAAGGCGATTCGGTCTTGCGGTCGATGTGGATGGTGCGCCTGGGTATATCCATGATTTTTTGCGCTTGGGATTCTCAAAATAAATCCACTTTTCATCCCCTGTAACTATACGATGCAAAAACGACTTCCTTTTGTTCCGAGTGAGCAAAATGTCACACGTGTTATTGCGCTTTTCCATTTGCCTGTCGTTCAACTCTTGTGGTACAGCTTGTTGACTAACGCCCAATTGCTCGGCGAGTCGTTTTTGTGTTTGCGAATCATCTTCGTCCAACAATGCATGCAATTCCACATCTTCGTATTTTTTCGACGGTTTTCCACGTTCTTTGTCTGCAACATCGAAGTCACCACTTTTGAAACGCCCAAACCATCATTCACACGTATCTTACGATGGAGCATGTTTACTCTAAGCTTTTCGAAGTAATCGGTATGATTCAACAGCAGTTTTCTTCAAATGAAAACTAAAAATTAATGCCGTCCGCGAATGCTCTTTGTTTGGTATAAATTTCGACATATTGAACACAACAACACAACACTATGCACACACTTTTCCAGTTTATCACTTGTGCATATCTGACACTGGTTGATGACACAACAAAATGGCGCAGTGTCAAATCGTTATAGCACAATCTGCATCGGTGTACCATCTGTTGTCTGAAATCCGCATTTCATACTTGTACACCTGGTAGATTTATAATGTACAAAAATGGGGCTGAGAATACTACCTTGAGGTAAGCCAACATGAACTAGAGTAGGGGAAGTTAAGTCATCATCTGCTCGAACAAATATCTTCCGGGAACTGTAAAGCGTTTATAAATTGCAGATGAGTTGTGGTGGGAATCCTATTTGTTGAATTTTTTGGACTAGAATATCGACCTTCACGTTATCATAAGATCCTTGTATGTCCAAGAAAAGAGCAGAAGTTGCTTTGTTTTTAGTAAAGCCAAACTGAATGGATGTGACTAGGTGAGAAATTGCTACTTGCGTTGATGTTCCTTTTCGAAATGCAAATTAAGTTTTTGGGAATTTATTATATTTTTTCCATTCAAAACTCTATTCTGTTCTTGATTAGCCTCTCATAAGTTTTTAGTAAACAGGATGCCAAAGCTATCGGTCTATAAGAGGCTGCTATCTTTGGAGTTTTTCCAGGTTTTAGAATTGGTATGACAATATACTTTAGCCGTTCATTTGGAACAAGGATTTCTCTGTTGAATATTTTGTTAAAAATATCCAATAAAATCTTTTTAATCTTATCTGGGAGGTGATGTAACATCGGAAGTGGTTATTGTCTATTCCTGGAGAAGTATTATTTTTCTGTTTTAAAATTTTTTGAATTTCTTTAAATTCGAACCTTTTTGTTAAGAAGTGGTCCGAGATGGGTAATTTTCCGCAAATTCATATTTCCTGGGAGCTACATATGGGTATGATATGTTATTCTGGAATTCGTCAAGCCATGGATCGTCCTTTGATATAACTAATGAGTTTTGTTGTTTTGTATTTTTGAAACAATTTAGTTTTTTTCAGATATCTTTTATTGGGGTATTTTTATTTAGTGATATACAGAAATTACGCCACTTTTTTCTTTTTGCCTCTTTGAGGATTTTTTTGCCAGAGCATCGTATTTTTTGAAAATGATAATATTTATCATATTTGGGTTCGATTTATACATTAGAAATTTAGCTTTTCTGACTTCAACAATTTTTGAACAATTTTCATTCCACCAAGGCTTACCCTTATTTTTTCTCTTTGAGTTTGAGTTTATTGAAGGTATAGTTTGTTTTGAAACTTTGCTCAGTGTTTATATAAAGTTTTCGTACCTGGAACCTTGAAATTCTGAAGAATGCAAAAGGCATTCCACAGAGAATGAGTCCCAGTTGGCTTTGTTAATGTTCCATTTTTTTAAAAACTCTTACGTGGGGTAAACTTTGGAGAAATGTTATATGATATAATTATGGGTAAGTGGTCAGATCCATATGGATCGTCCAAAGTTGACTTTTTTAAGTTGTGAGTAAAAAGTGGGGACATTAAAGATAAATGAATTGCAGAATTTTTATTATTATACGATTTTATTCTAGTAAATCTTCCGTCGTTCTGTATTATTAAGTAATTCCTATTTATCGGCTCTAATAATGTGTCACTGTACATCTTCACATCCCCACATTACGTTATGGGTATTAAAGTCGCCACATATTAGAAAGGGGGGTTCTGCAGTAGAAAAAATATTTGTATAATTTTGAATTGTTATCTTAGACTGAGGTTTTATATACATAGATAATTCCGTACCATTGCTAAGGGGTATTTTTATACCTACATGCATAAACATTACTTATTTCTGGACAACTCATCTCAGTAAACTGCAAATTAATTTTTATCAATATTACTACTCTTCCTTTACCGTTAGGCCTATCGTTTCTGTAAACGTTGTAACCGGTAAATGAGACATATTTATCTGGTTTGAACTAAGTTTCTGATAAAAGAACAATATCTATTTTACTAGAGTTTATTAAGTTTAATTTATTGGCAAATGCTGATCTACAATTCCACTGACATATTCTTAATGCATCCATTTTGAATAATTTAGTATTTATTTGTGTAGTGACTAGTTTATTTAGTAAAAAGTTTAGTCTTTATAAGTTTAGTTAGCTGGATTCTGTTAATGTCAAAAGTCTTTTTTTCTTTAGGAATGCTTATTATAGTCATAACCAACATTGTTTGAATTTAAAGAGTTTATTTCACCTCCCATGTCGGCCTTAGGGTTTAAAGTAACTTGATGTTCCTTCCTGTTTCTACTTATTCCCGATCTGTACTCAGAATCATTTACAATTCCATTTCCATTGGATTCAAAGTAGTACTGAGAAACTATGTTTTTATGTTGTTCTAATGTTGAATTTGGAGAAGATGGTCTACCTCTTTTAACTGAGACTTTGTTCTGGGTAAAATGAGTTGAAGAACTTGACTTTTGGTTTGTTGTGGGATTTAATATGAGATTTATGTCACTTCCTGTTAGGTTTTTCGATAACGTTGATACGTATGCAGTTTTTGGAAATTTTTTCCGTCTCTTTATAGTTGGTTTTATTTTCGGCCATAAAGATTTTTATTTCTTTTTGACGAGTAAATTCAGAACAGACTTTAAATTCGTTTGTGGCTTGGCTACCTTTACAGTAAAAACACGTTATTGGGAGATCGCTATGACATATGTCCAATAAGTGGGATTGTTTATATCTTAGACATCTAGTATGACTTTTACACTGATTTGTAGGGTGGCTATATCTAAAGCAGTTTCTACAGATGATAACTCTTTGTACATAGGTATTTACAGCGTATTTCACATGACCTACAGCCTGAGACTTAAAAAAGTAACAATTATTGAGGACGTATTTATAATTTTTTCTTTCTTATCAATCCTATCTATGATTTTTTTGGTTATACGATTCACCGATTTTACAGAGAATTTGCAAAATGTATCTATCGTTTTAATTTTTTTAATTAGATATTCTTCAGTGAGATCCCTAG
>CM032455.1:16124922-16134922 GCA_019049505.1 Pachyrhynchus sulphureomaculatus | reverse complement strand
CGTGTGCGAAAGAGCAGCTATTTGCGAGTCAAGTGTATCTCAACAGGTTACCCTGTGCAAAAGTAGAAAACACTTATATACTGATGCCAAGGAAATTGTAAAGAATGTTTACTCATCCCTAATGGAACATGATAATGTTAACAAGCAAGCAGTACTAGAAGAAACGGCCACATTAATGAACATTCCAACATCAACCGAATGGAAAATTGTAAACAACCCTATTCTAGTGAGGAAGAAAAGAATGGGTTTCAAATTTAAAAAACTTAACAAAAGACAAGTTTTAATGGAGTCCAAGAGAATTCAGGACTGGTGACTGGAATATTTAGAAAAAATAAGGTTTTACAGAGACGAGCAAAGGCCAATTATTTACTTGGATGAAACATGGTTGGACACACATTATACTCCGGAAAGGGATTGGGTTGACTCAAGTGATAACTATAAAATAAAAGTACCATCAGAGGTAAAATGATTACGATTTTGCATGTTGGATCTAATAATATATATATATATATATATATATATATATATATATATATATATATATATATATATATATATATATGATTATCGGGAATCGGTCTGGACTGTAAATAAAACTCTTTTCTTCTTTAAAACTCAATATTTCGTTATCGTTTGATAACTTCTTCAGGAGTAACTACAAAATTAATACACCCATATTAACACACTATTCTCTTTCGTTAAGGCATTAAAATATTGAAATATAAAACAAACAATTATGAAACAAACGAACAATCAATTAAAACACGTACGAAAATGCGAGTTTGTCCTGGAAACCAACATTCAACATCTCGATTTACTACAACAAACTGAGAGTAAATAGCCTCGGTACAGTTATAAATAAATAAATAAATAAATAAATAAATATATATATATATATATATATATATATATATATATATATATATATATATATATATATATATATATATAATATATATATGTATATATATATATATATATATATATATATATATATATATATATATATATATATATGTATATATATATACATATATATATATATATATATATATATATATATATATATATATATATATATATATTTATTTATTTATTTATTCACCACATTCTACAGTATTCCAATTACAGAATGGGAAAATAACATAATGAAATATACTAAACCTAATTAAAATTATATTAGAGCTTATTAACAACATATTTTAAAACTACATTTTTTTATTTTTGTCACGCTGCAATTGAAAATATCAAGCTGGTTCTGCATTTGATTGTATTTCTCGCAAATTTGAAAAAGAGGAGAAAATTTTAGGACATTTGTTCTTGGGATTGGTAAATTAAAAGTTTGCACACTGCGTGCCGCGGTTCTAGGTACATGAAAAGGCAGACACTGCAAGATTTTGTTTGCATCAATTTTGTTTTTGATATTATCTTATGTAAAAATATAATTTGGGCTTTGTTTCGGCGTGCCTCTAAACTTTCCATCGAAAATCGATCCAAGAGACTTTCATAGGGATAACCTATTTCGGGATATACTCCATCGAGTTTAAAACTAGCGTACTTTAAAAAACGCTTTTGAATTTTTTCGATATTTTGAATGTGCGCTTGATAAAAGGGTCACCAAACAACAACTGAGTATTCAAGCCGTGATCTCACGAAACTATTAAAAAGCAATTTTAGAGTATCATATTCAACAAAGTCGGCACTATTACGTATGATGAAACCCAATAGTTTAAAGCTCCGCCGTAATCTTTGCAATATGGCCACGAAGAGACAAGGCAGTATCCAGCAAAACACCCAAATCAGACACCGACTGACATCGCTCTAGGACCTGACCATTCATACTGTAATTGAATTGTATGGGACTCAGTTTTTTTGTAAAGGTAATTACATTGCACTTGGATACATTCAAAAGGAGTTTGTTGTTACTACACCAACTGTTTACAAGATTAAAGCCATCCTGTAGTCTTATGCAGTCATTCAGGTCTCTGATTCTGCAGTATAGCTTCACGTCATCAGCATAAAGTAGGTATTCAACACCCGCTCTCTGAGTAAGATCATTTATAAATATATTAAAAAGGAGTGGTCCCAAATGTGATCCCTACGGCACTCCCGATGTGGCAACAAAGCTAGAAGAATTCTGTCCAAGACACTGTACAAACTGCGAGCGATTTATCAAGTATGATTTAAAAAAAGATAATAACTTACTCGAAAAGCCAATTGCGAACAACTTGTCCAACAGAATCCCATGATCCAGCCGATCAAAGGCCCTAGAGCAATCAGTGTAAATCACATCGGTCTGCTCACCCCCATCAAGTGATTCGGCAAGGTCTTGCGTAAAACAAAATAAATTTGAAACCGTCGAACGGCCTCTCACGAAACCGTGCTGTGGCAGTGATATCTGCGTGCCAATTGAATTATATAAATAATCATGTAATATGATTTCGAAGACTTTTGAAAAGTTATTAATAATGCTTATCGGTCTATAGTTTGTTACACAACTCTTGTCACCTTTTTTGAAAACAGGCGTAATGCGTGATGTTTTCCATGTGTCTGGAAACATAGATGTGTCAAGCGATAAATTGAATAATATTGTAAGAGGCTGAGCAAAAACAGAGGCGCAGTCTTTTAACAAGAAGGCAGGAATTCTATCTGGACCAACAGTAGCTGTAGGTTTTAACTTTTTTAATACTTTAAAAACAAGTTGTTCCGTTATTTTCTCCATGTTAATAGGATTCTGTGATGGGAATAAATTATTCTCCACGTTTCTTTGTTTCTGAGAAGACATTACATAAGAGTCTTGAAAAAAGGATGCAAAACTTTCAGCTATATGTCTGGGATTATTAAGGATGTTGTTATTATAAGACATTGTGGTTGGTATAACATGAGAGTTCTTCTTGTCATTAATATAGCGCCAGAATTTTTTAGGATCATTTTTTATGTTGTTTTCAATATTTAAAGAGTATGTTTTGTAGGAAGCTTTTGTGTCATTTTTAATGATTCGCCTCAGATTTTTAAACTTTTCTAGTTCGAATAAATTTCCCGTTCTTTTGAATTTTTTCCAAGAGCTGTATTTAGTTCTGATATTTTGTATAATTTCACTAGTAAACCAAGGCGGATAATATTTATTTGTCTTTTGTGTCTTAGGAACATGTATATCTAAAGTAGTGTAAATTGTTTGATAAAATCTTTCGCAGGCTCTATTTACGTCTGTAAATTGAGATAGAAAGTCCCAGTTAATATATGAAAAGTTAAGATATAGGTTTACTAAATTCCCTCTTTTGAAATTATAATAGTTTGAATAATTCTTTTGCTTATGTTTCTTGGATTCACACTGTACTTTTAAAAAAATATCTAAAGCAGGATGGTGATTATCTTCCGCTGTCAAAATACCCATGGCTCTCTCAACACTGCCATCGTTATTTGTGAGCACGAAATCAAGAAGTCTATCAGAGGAATTTTCTATGACGTTAATTTGAGATAGACCGGAAAAGTTTAGAAAATTTTCAATTATTGTTTTACTACTGTTACGCAATGTATTCTCAGGTACATTAAAATTGGGTATATTAAAGTCACCCATAATTAGCACTTTATTATTCATAACAAACGGTAAAGACAATAAAGTCTCAAATAATATTTCGTATATCTGGACCAATACTCTTGGAGGAATATACAAAACAAAGATATACAGAGTTACGTTATTTAAAAAGACTTTTACGCCAATTATATCAATAATCTCTAGACGGTCAAACATAGACATATCTAATGGAAATACGGAAAATTCAGATCCGAGGGCTAGAACAACACCACCACCCCTCTGCATGTCAACCAAAGGGAACTTTCTATCACTTCGGAATATTATAAAATTTGGAGGAAAAATTTCAGAATCATGTTTCTGTAAGGGCAACAATTTGATAATTTCCAGAGCCAGCGGCATTGTAAATCTCCCTAATTTTTGTATTCATATAAAAGACACTTAGAGAGCTACACAATCATTGAAAATAAAACTCTCTAAGTGTCTTTTAATCATGTTTTGTGTAATCATTCATACTACCTGGCCAACAAAAATGCAAATTTCATTGTCTTCACCAGAGATGAACTAACTGCTAAATTTTTGTAAGTAATTTCACATTCAGTCGTACAATTCATTTAATCACATTTTAAAAAACGAACATTTTAGTTTATTTTCTGTACCTGGTTTGCATTTTTAGAATCCAGAAGAAGCTACCATTAGGCAGCGAAAGCTCGATAATAAAAATAAAAAGCAGATACTAGAGCCTTTAGATCTTTGATTGCTCATCTCTTCTCCTCACAAGGGCGGTTCCCAGCAGTTAAATTTAGGATTATTATATATACATATATATATAAATATATATATATATATATATATATATATATATATATATATATATATATATATGTATATATATATATATATATATATATATATATATACATATATATATATATATATATATATATATATATATATATATATATATATATATATATATATATATATACATATATATATATATATATATATATATATATATATATTCACATATATATATATATATATATATATATATATATATATATATATATATATATATATATATATATATATACATATATATATATATATATATATATATATATATATACATATATATATATATATATATATATATATATATATATATATATATATATATATATATATATATATATCCTTGGTTTCGTCGATAATTCCTTTGTATCTGTTCCGGGCACTAACAGAGGTGTTACGATTTATGATGTTAGGATTTTCACGCCATTGTCGGTAGGCAAGATGTTTAGAAGCAAGTGATGTAAGCATTCATACCAGCCAAAATAGCATCGGAGACCTCCCTGGCGCAGTCAGATGGGTTGTCGGATCGAAAACAAATGTCTATCCAAAAGAAAGTTCGAAAATATTCCATTAGATCTTCCCATTTAGTAAATTTGTAGTGCCAAATCTTGAGCGGCCTAGGCACCTTTCTGTCACTGATTGGTAGGATACTCGATGTCGAAAGCCGTTTATGGTTGGAAAAACCTAACGGCGGATTTACGGTGGCCGTAAAAATCTCTGGATTGGTGGTTAAAAACAGATCAAGAAGACTGGCGAACTCCCCGTCTCGATCAAGGATCCGTGTTGGTTCGTCAATAAACTGAGTTAAGCCACAACTGATTGAGAATGATTCAGCTTTACGACCTTGTTCGTCGGCAGTATTTGAATATTTAAGCCAGTTGATATTGTGGACACTAAATTCGCCCAGGATGGCAATTTCGGCACTTGGATAGTTAGTTTGTAAGTGATCGATGGTGTCTGCAAGAGAAGCGAAAAGTGTTCTAAAGTTGGTATCACTTGGTGGTCGATAGAAGATACAGATAAACCTTCTGGTTTGTTGAGTCATTATTTTTAACTACATAACATCAAAGTTTGGAGGCTCCAGATCCTTTTCTCGTTGGCAAGAGAGGTTTTTGTTTTAGGTTCTTGGATGGTGTGAATAAAATTACAAGATAATTTTCTCCTTCTTGGATTGGGTTTAACACGGGAGAAGAAATAAATTATACAAGATGACTAAGTAACGAACCACCAGGAGATTTGTTTAATTGCCATTTTAGAGATTCTAACGAACTCGGGATTGCCTATCCTTGTTCTTCCACTCTTCGTTTTATTTGCCAGAGAAGAATATACTCGTAAAAATATTTATTACGATAAAGTAAGATTAATTAGTCGGCAGCTACATATTCATTATGTTGCAGTGAAATTAACTAATTAGAATTATAGAATATATTAAATCATGTAGGGAAATTCGGACAAAGCACGGTAGTTAAGTTTTGACCTTATCACGTTCTTATTTAAGAAACAAATATGTCCAAGTGAGTATTTCAATAACACTATTCTTTATTATTGTTGTCGTCGTTATAACATGTAACTGACTTGAATTATATTCTTAGAAATTACTGTTGTGTTTTTTTTTAAAGATTACCCAAAGTATTAGATAGTTTAGCATTAATCTTATGTACTAATGACACTGCTGTCAACCTAGTCAAAGAATTGATTTTCTTAGAATGTTTTTTGTGTTTCATCTGTTTGCAATGTAAACAAGTAAACACATTTTACAGTTTGTTTCTTCCTGGAACTTTACATCGTCTCTCAGAGAATTTAGCTTCCATTTTCACCGTTTTTTTTGCATTTGTAGCGAATTTTCTCAAAAAACGTCGTTTGTGTTTAATAGGAAATGACAAAGCTGTCTGTCAAATGTCAAAACTTTTATGACCAGCGGAGGAAGTCGGTAAGCACTTAAAACGACGGAAGTCGAAGTTAACCAGGTAACAGGACGAAAAGGTCACAGTAACCAGCTTAGCTGCAAAGCTAAGCGATCGGTGAGGTCATAGCTTAGGGGAAGAATGACAGCATCGCATTTTTAATGCGCCCAGTAGTTAAAAGTAAACGGATTTTTTTCTCCCTATCACCTGGCCAGGATTAGGTTATTTAAGACTGAATTGTAAGATTAGAAAAAGTAAATGCCAGGAGAAATTAGTTCCTGTAACCCCAGAAATTAGCCTCTTTTAACTAACTACTATATTCAGAGCTACATTTTGTCGTGAATTTTTGTTATTCCAGTTGATTCTTACATTTTCCATTTTATTTCCAGTCAAAGTAGAACGTCTTCTTCGTCTCTGGCGGATTAACAACGTGTGCTGGAATACTTCAGATATGGATATGTCACAACTACAGCTATGTTTGAAATCCCAAATATCTTATTTTGCTATTTAGTTAGTAGTTAGGTGATTTAAATTTTCGAACTGAAGGAGATATACGAAACGACTTGAGTGTGAGGGTTACACAGTGTTGTTAGTAGTGAGAGTTTAATTACTGGTGTATAGTGTAATGGAACCTACTACAAGACTTTTTCAAGGATATCTCCAGACAAATTTTATAGACATTTGGTGATTATTCTTGATTATTTTGTCTTATCATAATTTTAAGTGGAATTTTGTATAAATTATCTTTTATTTAGAAGTAAGTCTGATGTTCTGTTTTGGGAGTAACTTGAAGAACAGAATTCGGTTTTAGAAAAGAACTGTCGAGCCATATTTTGGAAATATATATCTTAAATGGCCATTTTACGCAAATACTGATCAATCTGAGAAACAAAATACTATTGACTTTACTATTGATTTACTATCGACGAGACATGTATATTCCTACGTATTTTGGGTCACTGAATCTAAATATGATATCTGATTTGATAATAGCCCTATTGAATTCGAGTAATGGTCCAAAAACAGCCTTAAAGTGGTCAAAAGTCGCCACGCCACGTTAACAATAATAACGGGAAATTCAAATTCCGATGAATTTTTAGTCACTGAATCCAAAAATGATATCTGATTTACTCGTATACTTATTGACTTCGAATTAAGGTCTGAAAATTGCCTCACAATGATCAAAAGTGGTTAAGTCAGGAAACATATTTCGATGTATTTTCGGTCACTGAATCCAAATATTATAAAAATGGTCAGATATGTTATATCGACGTAATATTGGTCACTAAATTCAAATCTAACCTTTCATTTGCTCATGTATCTATACGATTTCAAGTCATAAAGGAGCAGAATCAGATATATAACGAGCTTTAAACCTATAACCTAACGGAGTAAATCATAAAAAAGAAGAGGAGAGACCTTTTATATTTGTTGGTCATATAAAACTTTATTGTAGCTGAAATGCTAAGATATGAAAAAGTAAAAATTTTTAATTCATTTAATCGATTTAAATTTTTTCTAAGAATTTAAATTTAATATTGTTTTTGAAAAATTTCAATAAAAATGTGAAAAATTGAAAAAAAAAATTATAACTTACAACATAAAAATGAATAATTTGCCTAATAATTTTCTCTCACAAACAAGATGCCAGTGAAAATATATAAGCAATATACAAGTTAAAACACGAAATAATATTTTAAATTTTTTAAGTAATTTTTTCTTCAGAAACTTTTATTAGTGTATGTTTACGGCTATTTTAATTTGTCAGCCCGTATATGCTAAGTGAGTTGTTTACTGACCTTCAAAGTTTTTAGTCACTAAAAAATTTACTTTAACCTGTTTTTTAGTTATAAAGATATTCTTCATCATTTTTACAAAGCAAGCTGTGAGAGGCAAGGGGACTCACGTTAATCAAGCACCCCAAGCCGTGAGTGGCAAGAGGACTCACGTTAATCAAGCACCCCGAGTCGTGAGAAGCAAGGGGACTCACGTTAATCAAGCACACTAAGCCATGAAAGATAAAGGAACTCACTTTAATCAAACAGTCTTAGTCGTACGAGGAAAGAGGACTTACGGTTATCAACCACTCAGAGTTATTGGAGGTAAGGAGGCTCACGTTAACTAACCTCAAGTTGAAAAAAACAATATTCCCTAAATCGAATACATGATTGCCAGATAGATAAAATGCACTTTTTACCATTTTGAGCGATAACTGAATTTAATAGGTGTACGAGAAAATCAGATATCATATTTCGATTCAGTGACTAAAAAATACGTCAGAATATGTATGTCTCGTTATTATTGCTAACTTGACCACTCTGCGGTGGTGCTAGTTGGATGTCTCGTCATTCCCTGAGGAGGGTAAACGTTCCTAATGTAGTTCTATTAAAAGGATTTTTTCACTTTTGTTAATTATAAAAAAGCAACATTTAAACATTTAAAAACGAAAAATTTAAAAACTTGCATCATGTTTTGATTAATATTGACATCAAGTCTGATAACACAATGCCAACATTCTTCGATTGTTTTTGCTTGATTACGTATTCTTTTGGTCCTCCATAGCAACATAATACTCTTTCCATTACAAGATAGAACAATACCCATAAGAAAAAACTCTTACCAGACCAAGACGAGGTCTTTCCAGTCAGGACAGAGATTCAAACAATAATGATGCAAACTAGCTCAAAAGTTTGATATAAATACTTTTGTGTTAAATTATATATATTTTTTGCTATTCTATTTGTGAAAAAATTACACTTGCTTTCCTTCACGTTTTAGGGTGAGGAGTAGATCACGAAAAATATAAGGGCGGGGGCAAATTTACATGTCATTTTGGTTGAATAAAGAAATTCTATACTTAAATATTTATAGTAACACATATAAGAGATAAAAAAGGGTGCAGGAGGAGGTTGGAGGGGCTGATTCGTAAATGTAGTGTTATATGCCCTTTTTACAGTTTTCGAAAAATAAAAAAATTAGCTTATTTTTAATTTCTTTCAAGTTTAACCCAGGAAGGGGTTGAAAGGGGCGGGGCTTGTTTAATATCTTACAGTTTCAGCACCATTTTGAACATTTACTGTTTTTTTGGACAAATTTTATGCATATTATTGATAGGAAAAGAAATAAGGGATAAAAGGAGAGGCGTAGGGGGTGGAAAAGGTTGCTTCTTATAGATGATGTTATAGATCTTTTCAGGCCTTTAAGAGTCGAGAAATCTGAAAATGAAGTTATTTTTATATATTTATATATATATATATATATATATATATATATATATATATATATATATATATACATGTATATATATCTATATATATCTATATATATATATATATATATATATATATATATATATATATATATATATATATATTTTATATATGTATATATATATGGTAATGATTTTTTTCTTGGCTTTAAAGTTATGTGAATTAAAACTTCAATTTACATGTATGTTTACGTTTCGATCAACCTAGTGACCTTTTTCAAAACATTTAATTTCATTAATACCAGTAACAATGTCCATATGTACCAAGTGCCCTAAAAAACTAAACTATGCTTACCTAGGTAATAACAATGTTATAATTTGGCTTACCTTAGGATGTAGACTTTGGAAGATTTTTATTTTCTTGTCAATAATTAAAACATTTCAAGATTAATATACACAACACACTTTTTACAATTTTAAAACTCTACACATATTTAA
>CM032455.1:16042422-16119922 GCA_019049505.1 Pachyrhynchus sulphureomaculatus | reverse complement strand
AAAGCTTTTTTGGCAGAAAAAAATATCCCTCTGTTGGATTGGCCGGGTAATAGCCCTGATATGAACCCCATTGAAAATGTGTGGGAGCTGATGAAAAGAGAAGTGGCTAAAGATGTGATTACCAACAAAACCCAGCTCCTAGAAAAGATTATTCATGTGTGGAATCATTATCCTCAAATGCAGGAGACAGTACAATCTTGCATTGATAGCATGCCGCGCAGAATTAAAGCTCTGATAGCGGCTAAAGGTGGCTCAACTAAATATTGACTTTTACTAACATTAATTTCACTTTTCTTTAAACTTAATAAACTTATGCTTTTCTAAATTAATGCTGTTTTATTTATGTCAAATAAATAGGTAATTGATTGGATAATATAAAAATAAAAAACAAATCAATTTAAAATAATAAAACGGTACAATATCACTCGGTAATTAATATTTTACATGAAATCTTGCAGTGCGTCTAATAATTTGGCCAGGGACTGTACTTTTTATTTAGTTGGGATATTCCAAAATTTGGCTAAAACTATCTGCATCAAAAATTATCTATACCTGTTTTCGGATGATACAGTATAACAGCTCTAATCAAACAATCAAATATAGTGGTAAGAAATCTACAGCAAAATACCAATATATTCCAGGTCTGGATGACCTACTAGAAAATTAAATTGAAGTATAATAAAAAAAAAAGCAACTGAAAAAATAGCGCAAGTAAATTATTTACCAAATTAAATTATGAAACTCAGGTAGTATATTCCTTGTCAAATTCCAATTGATATTGATATCAAGATTAAAATAAAACTATATAAAATTTTCATAACATCTGTACTACCATATAATGCTCCTTCCTAGCCCATACTCATATATATATATATATATATATATATATATATATATATATATATATATATATATATATATATATATATATGTATATATATATATATATATATATATATATATATATATATATATATATATATATATATATATATATATATATATATATATATATATATATATATATATATATATGTATATATATATATATATATATATATATATATATATATATATATATATATATATATATATATATATATAATATATACTATAACTGTATATATGTATATATATATATATATATATATATATATATATATATATATATATATATATATATACATATATATACAGTAAAACCCCGATTAAACGAGTCGCGATTATCCGAGCTCCGGATTAACCGAGCCAATCTAATAACCTGATTATCCGAGGTACGCGCGTCTATGCTGCGTATTAACCGTGCTTCTAAAATATGTATGTACTTATTTTCATTTAAAATCGTCGGGGCCTTCGGGGAACCCCCCTAGCCCCTGTGAGGGGTTCCCCTATTTATGTTTTTGAACTCTTTCAGCATGTAAATTTGCGTGAATGCAGTGCGTTATAGCGTTTACTACGGAGAAGTACGAGTATACTCACATAATTAATTTGGTTGGAGTTCTGGTAGTTAAGTTTAATTAATACGAACTGCTTTGTTTGAATTTTTTGTTTGTCGTATTATAATTGAGCAAAACAAGCATAAAAGAATCGTCTTTCCTACTGAAGAAAATTAAAAGCCATCAGAAGAACTGAAGCAGGAGAGACAATTATACTTGTTGCACGAGATTATGAAGTAGGTGAGGTAACAGTTGGAGATTGGAAAAGAAACCGTACAAAAATAGAAGAGTGGTGTATAAATCAGTGAAAACCGGTGACTATGGAAAGCTTTATTCATGTGGTTTAACCAACAGAGGTCAATAGGTGTGCCTCTGTCAGGTCCAAGTTTACAACAGAAAGCAATAATGATTAGTAGGCAATTCCCAGAGATAGATCAGTTTACCGCCAGTTCTGGATGGCTTCACCGCTGGAAAAAAACGGTACGGTGTACGACAACTGACTGTATGTGGTGAAAAACTTTCTGCTGATGTGTCATCAATTGAGAAATTTAAGCAGAACTTTAAAAAGCAAATCGAAGATTGTGGATACACATGTGACCAAATTTACAACTGTGACGAAACTGGTCTGAATTATAACATACTTCCATCAAAAACATTGGCATCTCGACAGGAAAAATCAGCTCCTGGGCACGAACGAATTAAGGAAAGATTAACTATGATGGTGTGTGTTCCAATGCATCTGGCAAGGATAAAATCCCACTGATGGCGATTGACAAGTCTGCACGTACAAGAGCTTTAAAAGCCCTACCGGTCTATTACAAAAGTCATAAGAGCGCATGGATGGATGCGACCTTATTTACTAATTGGTTTGAAGAAGGGTTCGTACCATCTGTACTAAATTTTTGAACAGAAACCGTCTTTCTATTAAGGCAATTTTGTTGATGGATAATGCCGCCTCTCACCCTGGAGAAGGACTTCATGTGGGCGAAATTGTAAAATTTTTTCCTCTAATTGTAACTAGCATAATGCAACCAATGGATCAAGGCATCCTCGAGAATATTAAAAGAAATTATAGGCGTTCATATCTTGAACATCTGTTAGAATACACAGAAAAGGAGCATATTATCAATGGGATGAGAAAAGTTACACTCAAAAATGTTATTTACTGGGTAAGTCAAGCTTGGGATTCTGTGCGTACTACCACTATTCAAAAATGTTGGTCAGAAGTTATTCATTTTGAGGACTGTAATGACAGTGAAGATGATACTCCATTAAATGCATTAGCTTTGAAATTGAGAAGCCACTGAGAAATGTCCTGTCCAAATTTTGACAGCGAGATAGAAGAAACACAAAAAAATTTATTTGAATTAATGCAAAAATTAAAAGGTTGCGAAAATGTGACAAGAGAAGAAGTTGAATGGATTACAGTAGATGATTTAGAAGAAGAAATGAGTATTGAAGAAATAACTAATGCCTTTCAGAAAGCCGAAAAATCAGATGACGATGACGAAGCGGTGGTGGATGAACAGTCTCCCACTAAGATCTCTCATGAAAAAGGTTTTGCTTCTTTGGAAATTGCTTTGAGGTATATCGAACAACAACCAGAGGCAACCCCAGCGGATATGCTTTTTCTTAATAGATGGAGAAATATTGCAGCGAGAAAAAGAAGATGCAATATGAAACAGAAGCGCATAGATACCTATTTCACTCTTTTATAATGAATGTACCTATTTATATGTTAAAAACGTTAATACATCGGTTTAAAGTATTGCTTTATTTTTTGAATGAATAAAAAAACAAATCCGGATTATCCGAGTTTTCAGTTATCCGAGGAGGATGCCTCCCCACGTTACCTCGGATAACCGGGTTCTACTGTATATATATATATATATATATATATATATATATATATATATATATATATATATATATATATATGTATATATATATATATATATATATATATATTATATATATATATATATATATATATATATATATATATATTCGTAAGAAGTTACGGAACGTAGAAATATTGCAGATAATCCAAAATTAAAATTATCTTAAGCATCTCAAGATTTACTTCAATAAGACATAGTGATTTAAATATAAAGATGATTTTCCAATATCTAAACAAAATTGTTCATAAACATTTCGAAAACACCAATACATCGATGAATCCCTTTATTAAAAGAAGCTCATATAAGATCCAATCCAATACTAGATGGAAGTCTCCGAATGACTGGATAAGTCGGAATATTGAAATTATCACTTTCCTTACTAAAAATTAAACAGTACACCAACAGTTACTTGCTTTTTTTCTTTCTTCGTCTTTCTTTATACCCAAACGAAATAGCAAGGTAGATTTCACGTCTATTTTTAGTGTTCCGTACGGAACACTTATAAGATCACTGCGGTGCGGTGTCTATCCGTCTGTCTGTCCGTCCGTCTATTTGACGAAGAAAGTTGAAATTTAGTACTTATATAGGAATTGATGGCCTCATCACAACCGTGTAGTTTTGAAAGTTAAATTTTGATTTAAGGGGTTAGTTTTGGGGGTGAAATTGAAAGTAAAAAAAATTTTTTACTAGGTCATCGAGTGGGGTGTCAAATGAAAGCTTATGAAAACATAAGTTCAAAAATGTATATAATGTAATACTTGCGCACACTTCCCTTTGTATTATTTTTAAAAATGTGCGAAAACACGCAGTCCCACCCTTGTCTCGAAAAGTACTGATCAAAAATTTTGAAAAAATTCTGGAATATTCCGTACAGGGTGTAGATTGAATAAAAATTATCACGAGTGCATTACCTTTAATAATTTATTTGGTATATAAAAAAAAAAACAAAAATTTCAAAGTCATCAGTTCTCAGTAAAAGATCGAAAAAAATTTTGTTGAAAACTCGTTTGGGACGTGTCACTGATCATTTTATACTTCCGTAACAAAAAATTTTATTTGAAAAGCAATCAACGTACGGAACACTAATTACGCAAGTCCAACTTGCATTTGACTGGTTATTTTTTAATTGATTTAAATAATCAATTTAATTTACAAATAAAATACAAAATTGCCATAGAATTGTATTCTAAATAGCTTTTGTATTTTTCTAGCCCGTCATACAGCTAGAAAAAAATTAACTTGAATATTTCAAGTGCCTTGAATACTTCAAGCAAAATATTAAAATCTCAATTTTCCTGTATTTTTGTATCTTTCTTCTTACAATATCTTTTTCTTTCAAATATATTCCATAGAATTGTTCTAAATAGGTTTGATATCTTCTTAACCCTTCGTATATATGAAAAAAAAATAAATTGAAGGCTTCAAAGGAAATTTAGAACAAAGGTATCATCTAAAAGTGGTATTATCCTTATACATAAACCGGAATTGGATGAATCGCTGGCGTAATACTACAAAAGATTAATGAATGCATTCTCTTTTTTTCTTCTTGATTCTAGCTCAGCTAAGGGGCCATAATACACGCACAAATGCGCCATGAGAGGTATCAATAAAAAGTAGAAGAGTAGGTCACAGCGCAAATATGGACTTTTTCATTTTTACTAGTTAATATTGGTTTTTGTGTTACGTAGGTTGAAACAATCCTCTGCCGGTCTGAGCATTAAAAGCCCCGAATGACGGATAGCCGGGATACAGCGAAATGCGTCCAGAGACGGTTTGATAAATAACACAAGAGTGTGTCACCGCTGAAATATGGACTTTGTCCATTTTCACTAGTTGATACTGATTTTTGGATAGCTAGGATGATCGCGCTACCTGGCGATGATTGGTGCTACCTTATTAGACAAACCTTTGTAGGTGTCTTCAACCAGAGAAACAATTTGTTGTCTCTTACCATGATGTTACGCTAGTACTGCAATAAGTACCACAAGTTTGGTTTTCTTATTTGTCAATTCCATCTTGACTAATGAGCTGTGATACGGTAAAACGTGCCCTTAGATAGATTGACAAATAAGAGAACAGTAGGTCACTGCTAAAATAAGGACTTTTTAGTATTTGATAATGATTTCATTAATTACAAAAACATTTTACCAAACGAACAATTCTGATTTAGTTCAACTCACAGTACAATAAATCACAGAGCTAGCTTCCAACATTCTGACGGATTTCACTCGTAAATAAAGTACAGGCGCTATTTCCTTTGGTGTGAGTACCGCCTTCGCCAAAGTGTGGCATAAAGGACTTTTAACCAATTATATTATGATTTTATAAGAGGTCGTAGTTTCCACTGATAAATTACATTTAAATAACAGAATACTAAGAGCGGATATCCCTGAAGGATTCCATCTCTCATCAACAATTTTACACACAAAATAACGCGTAGGCTGAAAAGTTCTTGGTCTGACACATAGATGTCGCTCTTTTCAAAGAATCCATATGATTTTTAGGAAGTACCAACCTTCAAACGATACGTGTCAAAATTTGATGACTTTTCGACGATTACTTTATAATTTATATTGGTTTTAGTGACGCTACTTCTGAATGAAAAAAAAAAAACCATCAACAACAGACAAAAACCAAAGGGGGCGAATTTCGTGTGTTAATTAAACACTGTTTTCTGATGGAAAAAAATACCGTTCAAACAAAGCAATGACTTGATAAGTGAAAAATCACTCATTATTTACTGGTATGATGAATTTAAACGCGGTCGTACAGATACAAATGATGCTGAACGCTCTAGACGCCCAAATGAGGTGGTTACACCGGAAAACATAAAAAAATCCATAAAATTGTTTTGGATGACCGTAAAGTGGAATTGTGTGAGATAGCTGACACCCTAATGATATCAAAAGAACGTGTTGATCATAATTTGCATAAACATTTGGGCGTGAGAAAGGTCAGTACCGTGTTTGCTCACAGTGAACCAAAAACAACAACGCGTTGATGATTCTGAGCGCAGTTTGGATCTGTTTAAGGGCAATAAAAAGGATTTTTGATGCGATATGTAACAATGGATAAAATATGGATCCACCGTATCAATCATCTCAATCAAATCAGCAGTCAGCTGAGTGATCAGCAGTCGGTGAAAGCCGCCCGAATCTTTCAAAAACACTAGAGTCTGCTGGGAAGGTTTGGCCTCTATATTTTGGGATGCGCATGGAATAATTCTCATCGACTATACTAAGAAGGAAAAAACCATCAATACCAAAAGTTATTGGTGCGTTTGAAGACAGAAATCGCAAACAAACTACCACAAATGAACAAGACAATGCACCGTGCCACAACTCAATGGTGACAATGGCAAGATTGCATGAATTGAAGTTCAAATTGCTTCCTCATCGACCGTGTTCTTCAGATTTGGCCCCCAGCGACTATTATCTCTTCGCAGTCCTCAAAAAAAAATGCTCAAGGGAAAGACATTTGGCTCCACTGAAGAAGCTATCGCCAAAACTGAGGCCCATTTTGAAGGTAAAGACAAATCCTTCTACAAGAAAGGTATAAAAATGTTAGAAAAAACGTTGTAATGATTGTATCGCCCTTGAAGGAGACTATATTAATAAGTAAAGTCGAATTTTGGAAAAAAATGTGCTTTAAGTAGCTAGACCAAAAACTCTAGTGTTGGATGAGCTACTGGAAAATTAAGTTAAAGTCTAACGTCGTACTTCAGTCAATCAAGTCAGAGTCTAGCGTTATCATAAAATCAAAGCAAGCAAACAAGAAATTCACTGGCGCTTGGATATCAAATTCTTAGGACTTTATTTAGATGATTCAAATTCTGAAATTCATGCATTCTTCTCTTTGTGAAATTCCAAAGGTAACTGAAATCAAGATTAAAATTAAATTATATAAAATTTTCAAAAGATCTTTCCTACTATATAATGCTTATATAGTAGGTATGATGAACGGTAAGTAGAACGGAACGTAAAAAGATTAAAAATAATCCAAAATTAAATGTTAAAAATCATCTTTGGTGCCTCAAGATTTACTTCAACAAGGATCGTAATCTGAATATAGACAAGATTATCGAATATCTGAAAAAAAATTATTCATAAATATTCTGAAAAAACCAATACATCGTTAACCCCCCGTGTATCAGGTGATTAGAAATCCTGTCCCGTATTAGGTAGGGTGTGACATACCACCAATATATAAAATGTCATGAAACTAGTATAACTAAAAATTATTTTTGATTTTTTTTAATGAGATATAATTTATACATTTAAGTAAGATTCTGAAGTAAAAAAATATTTTTATCACTTTTTATTAATAAATGAAAAAAAAATACAACTGTAAGTAACTTAGGCACTTAAAACTTTATTTTCTTAAGTAACACTTTTAAATGGCACATGTAATTATCACAAATTGTTTAACTTTAGAAAAATAGAATATATCTACTTACAGAACTAAACAAGAAATAACTATAAAAAACGATTTTTAATTGAGATCATCGACATCAAATTTTTCGCAGTCTTGACAGAAAAAAATCAGCGTGCTCCATACCTATCGGCGTGTCACATATTTTACACGTGTATTTAGTTTTTCTGTCTTTTTTCCTGGGACAACTTGTGCATCTCTGCATCCTATTAGGCCTTTTCGCAGGAGGTTCTGTAAAATTTTCAGGCGTATTATCAAAATATCTATCTATTTTGCTGCGCAGGTCTCTCGGAAGCTTTTGGTGCTGTCTTTTTTTGTTCAAATGGTCTTTCCTTAAAGAAATGGCCAATTCACGAATAAATTTTCCTCTCAAATTTGTTTTATTTCTCTCAATACCATTATTGAACATATGCATTACCAAACCATTTATTCCTGCATGGTTTAGTAACGCAAAAAAATATAGTTAGCGGCCAACATTTAGAATTTCGAGAGACATCATAGGTTCTTGATAACTTGTCAACCACATTGACACCACTTTTGGTCTGATGGTAAAATGTTATCAAAGCAGGTTTTTGTTGACTTCCGACGAAGGATAAATTTTTTTGTCATGGTGCAATGAAAACATCATATATACCATTTTAAGCGGTTTCTTTACGTAGGACAATATAGTAATATCCTTTTGAAACTCAAAGAGCCATGTATTTGCTTCACGATTTTTCTTGAAAGCTGGTGGAATACAAGTTTTATTGGTGCGTAAAGTTCTAACAAGCTTATGATTCTTTAGTAAATTTTCAGTACTTTCACACCTGGTAAAAAAATTATCCATAGTATTCCGAGAAGATTTTGATACCCATTGCACCAGTCGATCGACTACATCGAAGGGTTTAGTACTTACAGTGAAAGGACTGTTTTCGGCCTGTTTTCCACAATATATTTCCATATTTAGAGTAAAATGGGTCTCTTTATCCACCAAAGCATATATTTTTATACCATATTTAGCGGGTTTTGATGGTATGTACTGGCGGAAGGCGCAACGTCCCCTAAAAGCAATCAGTTCCTCATCTAAAGTAAGATTTTCATATTGAATGTAAACATCTTGACATTTTTTTATGAACATTTCGAAAATGTTGCTAATTGGCGCCAGTCGATCAATCTTCGTTCTCTCACTTCGTGTGGCTACGCTGTCAAATCTCAAGTTGTCCAGGCAGAAAGCAAATCTGTTTCTACTCATTGTATCTCAAAAAATGTCCATCCCTGTCCCATCAAAGGCCCATAAATCGATTGTACTTTGACGACCAGAACGCGCTAAACCCAATAAAAAAAGTAAACCAAAAAGTGCTTTCATTTCCTCCTTCGTAGTTTGTGATTTTTGAGGATCACTGGTTGGTTGCAATAGTATTTTTTGGTTAGAGCAATTGACAATCTGGTCAATCATATTATCAGAAATAAAAAGTTGAAAACACTGAAGAGGTGACGTCTTATCTCTCGCAACCATTTCACACCGGGTAAATGAGAAATAATATTTTCAGCTCTGCAGCGAATGTTACTCCTATACGGTTCTGTTTGCCATTTTGTTACCCATCTTTGCCTGTATAGTGGGTTGTTCTAGATTGGCGAAAGGGGTGTGTCGTCATCACTTCCGATCCAGAGGAATTAGACAACGATGAAGACTGTAACTCCGCATCAAATACGCTATATGTGTCACTCTGGGTGCTCAAATGATTGATGCTTTTAAAATATCTGTTTCATTTAATTGTGACATGGTTCCATAGAAATATACCTGTAAAGAATTTTTAAATATAAATATACAATGACAATACATAAACAAACATAACACAAAACAAAAATCTTCAATTATAAAACGTACCTTTTTACCTACGCGCCGTACAAGGTGGGGTGTGTGGTACCCAAACGTATCTAGCGTACGTGTAACTTGCTTAGCGGTACCCGCCCATAATAAGAGAAGCTCATATAATTTCTAACCCTAACAGTAGATGCAAGTTACTAAAAGACTGGATAAATAGGAGTATCGAAATTATGAGTTGCCCCACTGACGTTTAAATAGGATACCAACAGCTATTGGCTTTCTTTTTTTCTTCCTCTTTTTTTAAACTCAAACGGAATAGCAGGCTAAACTTAACGTTTAATTTTTTTTTCTTAAATCAAGCTATTTTGTAACTCTACTGCGAAGTTACTGGAATTTAGATAAGACATGAAGTACTTCCTCTCCTTTGTTTCACATAGTATAATCATAAGTGTTTACACTTATAATCTGTGTTGTTCAGTATTTAGTCTTAGAATATAAATACGTTGTAAGTATTATTACGGAATTAAGCGTATATATTTTACTTAGTTTCACGCTCTGTTAAAATAAGAATCAAATTTATTTGTAATAGACATATATACATATTAAACTGTAGTAAAAATGTTTAAAGAAATATTCTTTATAATATTTTTTGGAGCATTATTGTCCTTTGGAAATTCAGAACTTATTCAAATAAACGAAAAATACTACATCTCCGACACTGTGGTAAGATTTTCTTTGCTTAATACTAGATAGGACATAAAATCAAACACACAAACGATTTTAAACTGTTAAGCCACTGTGGTAATTTGACTGCTTGCATTTTATTTATTATAATTAATTAATATATATGTGTGTGTGTGTATGTATATATATATATATATATATATATATATATATATATATATATATATATATATACATACATACAGGGTGTCCCAGTATTCTGTGTACATATAGTTACTTTTGATTTCTGGGATGAAAATATGATTATTTAACCCAACTTACTCTGATCCAAAAATTTTTGGATTTCATACTTGTACACCTGGTATATATATATATATATATATATATATATATATATATATATATATATTAATATACAGTTATTTTTATTTGACGTTTCTTCCTATAATTATGGGCATTTTCAAAAAAAAAGTTTTCCTTTGGTACTGGTTTTCTTTTCTCGAAAATAAGTAAAGCAAACCAATACATCTCGGTCTAAGGCCAACAATGAAACTTACTGGTTTAAACCAGTAATACTTGTAAACAGTGACTGTGAAAACTAGCTGACTGAAATTGAACAGATGATACTTTGCGTGTTAAAGGTAGCAACGAAATGGCTCGATGTGTCAACGATGATCCATTTAATACAGATTACATTTAATAAGTTCACCTTTCTTAAGGTGGTAAAATACTCAGGAAGAAGTTTAAATATCAAACAAAAATTAAAAAATGTATATAGAAAATTGTTCTCACCTTCAGCTTGATGCACTATATACCTCCTGAGGTACTTTACCTTGTACTTATACAACTTAGCGTCTTAAACCCTTGATAACTGCCCCTATTCTAAAATCATTAAAAAAAAAACAAATTATTTACAGAGAAGTGGTTCTATCTTGAGTTGGATATAAGCTAAACTCCTAGAAACATTTTAAGTAATAGTTTTTCCGACATTTTCGCGTTTTGAACCCTTGGTAAGTGTGTAAGGGACCCTTTTTGAAAAATCATTAATAAGATTGAAAACATCCTTAGAGAATTTATTCCACCTTGAGTTTGACAAATGTGATACCTCTAGAGATTGTTCTTTGAGTACGTTTATTCATAATTTTTTTAACGTTTTTAAAACGAGGGCAGTTAACAACATTATAAATTAGACGCGAAGCTGTATAACCACTAGTTAAAATATCTGTCTAGTATAGTCTACTTCAGACTTAATGTGGCACAAATTTTCTATGGGAATTTTTAAAATTTTTTTTTAATGATTCAAGTCGATACGTTGTAGTACTACTAGCTAACGTAGGAGGTGTACAATATGGCAACTTCAAGGCCGGAGAAACTCCCTGTGTACACTTTTTAATATTTTATTTCATATCTAACCTTTAGTTTTTTAGTGCTTTACACCCTTATTCAGCCCCAACGAAAATTCTTGACTAAATTTTCCAAACCAAAATTTGTCTGTATGTAAAATTTTAATCAAATAGTGATAAAGTATTAATAGTCATTTAGTATCAACCAGTAAACCCATTATGTGTAGTCTCTATAAAATGGAAACTATTTGAAATTTCGATGTAAGCTTCATATTTCTATGGACCAGAGATTCCTAAATTAATCTTTCAAATCCGCTAGGTGGAGAACAAACGAAGTTAATAGAATTTGTATTGAGTCACAATATATAAATAATAAAATGCGTATAAAAATAATTAAAACGAACAATTAAAATCAATTGTACGTGCAAGCTAACAAATAATAATTAGTTTTGTTTTTGTCAAATTGAGCTGATTTTCTGTTATTTTATACAAAATAATATTTTTAAAAAACTGAAAAATAAACGGCGAATTGTTAATACCTGATCACTAAAACTGTTAGTTTGAGAACACAACAAAGTAAGTAATTAGTAATAAAACTAAGGGGTCGAGCCTCGAACTAATGCTTTATTGAGAAGCTCTAGATTTGTCACAAAAAAAGTTGTTTACCATTTCAGTGCTACTCTTCGAATTTTTACTGAAACAACATTTCTCATATTGCCCAAACATATCAGGTGAGCTGTAATGTCAACATCAGCTGGGGCAATGACCTGGAAGTCGTAAAAAAGAACATCTTGTAGCGTCTTATCAAGGGACGTCTTTTAAAATAATAGATAAGGGATCTTATATAGTATCATTAAAAACTGTCTTTTTCGGAGGATGCGTATTTTTTTATTATTATTTTAATTTATTCTTATATGAATTGTTTCTCAAATGTAAAAATTTACAATTATTGAATACAATCATGTATTTGATAATATTGGAGAGAAACCTTGTTAAGCATTTTTGTCTTTTTTGATCCAGCCATTTACATAATGCCATGTGCTGCTTGGTTTGGCAGTAAAATCCAGTGTTGCCCCTTTTAAGTTTTTTATAAATGTTCGAATTTGAGGAAAAAATATTGAATGTGTTTTTTAACGACCCCATGATTCACCCAATTCAACTTGTTTTTTCCGATCTCAAATTAAAAGTTTTTATTATTTTTACATTTTTATGTACACGAAATACTTTTCTATTGAAAATGAATATGAAGAATTATGTTTGTTTTAGTTGGACTTTATCCAAGCTCATCTCGTATGTAAAAGATATGGATTAGAACTTGCTACCGACCAAAACCATAATGAATCATCTGCCATTCAAGCCGCATTGACAGCCGCTGACCGGGCTATTTACAGTAATGTATACAATATTATTTATTATTGTTGTGTATATATATATATATATATATATATATATATATATATATATATATATATATATGTATATATATATATATATATATATATATATATATATATATATATATGTATATATATACATATATATATATATATATATATATATATATATATATATATATATATATATATATATATATACATATATATATATATATATATATATATATATATATATATATATACATATATATATATATATATATATATATATATATATATATATAATTATACGATTACTCAGTATATATCCTCACTACATCAAACACTTAATTTTTGCACTCTACGAGCATTTCACTAACCGCGCTAGCTTCATTAGGAGCGGTGATCAGTGTCATTGTGCCAAAATTCCACCTTCTCAACACAGTAATTATGCAAAAATTACGGCACCATGAAGGAAATAAAATTATTGGAATCTAATAACCTACCTTTTAATCTTCATAACCACCTCAGATTAAGGTATAGTATTGTTTAAGTTAATTGGATGATGCAGCAGAACCTTTAATTATATATATATATATATATATATATATATATATATATATATATATATATATATATATATATATATATACATATAAAATACGAATAACTCGAAAAATAAGCTTTGATGGAAAAAATATTTCAGACAAAACGTGTAAGGTTTCAAAGGGGACATATAATGATAGTAAGAAATTTGACCATGAGTGGCGTTTTCAAGGTCAAATCAACATCAACTCAATTTTTTAAGACAGAAACCAATATATTTTTGTGCGGTTTCGTATTTTACATGAAAAAATAATTTCTAAACTTCAAGAATTTTTAACACAAAAACCATCAGCTTCTTCAGAAATAATTAAGTTTCATTCCAGGCTTAACCGAACGTGATGATTAATATTTTTTACAGTCAGATTCTGCTCGTATTTGAATCATATAATTAAATGTTCTCATAATATAATTTAGTTTCTTAATATTTGGACTTAATATTGGCTTAGTTGTGGAAACCAGCATAAGATCTCTAGCCCTAACAATTAAAAAAACTGCAGAGAATTCAAAACTCTGGTTGTCGCTTTAGTTGCTACTTACGGAGATTTAACTACATCTCGGAAAATTTTACGGTTCTGGCAAAACATGCTCCACCTAAGAGAAATGCACTTTGCTGTATTAACCAGTTGATGAAGATAAAGAGATTTGGCAGGAATTGTCAAGTACAAGACGGTCATTTTAAAAATGTATTGTATTTATCAGGCTTCTTTCTGACCTATAAAACAAAATTCCTAATATCTTAAAAATTGTTAGTATGGTACAGTTTAAACTATAAAATAAGGATATCTTGTTGAAACAACATATTATTTTATGAGAACACGTGCTGCAGGAAAATACCTAAAGCGCTATAGGAGCGACGCATGTGTGAAAAAGCTTTTCCCACTGGTCTTGAATCGCTGTACATTGTACTCGATGGAAAACACAGTCTTGGAAAGATCATTCCAAAGAGATGATAGTCCTCATATATAACAGTTTGCTCAAAAAGGGTTGTACGAGGAATGACAAGCTGAACCTTACACGGATATGATATATTAGCGTGACGTGTACTCCTAGTACGCGCAGCTCGGCGAGGATTTGAGCGAGCAACATCCATCAGACGAATAGTTCTCTTCTGAACAGAATCCAACAAATGCCGTGTAAGTTTCGAGCAGAATGCTTCGCTTTTTTAAACATTATCTTGAACATTGCTTTCTCGTATTATTTCACTGATGACGTAGTATATATTTGATACTTCTTTTTAGTGTTCCGTACGGAACACTTATAAGATCACTTCGGTGTCTGTCTGTCTGTCTGTCTGTCTGTCTGTCTGTCTGTCTGTCTGTCTGTCTGTCTGTCTGTCTGTCTGTCTGTCTGTCTGTCTGTCTGTCTGTCTGTCTGTCTGTCTGTCTGTCTGTCTGTCTGTCTGTCTGTCTGTCTGTCTGTCTGTCTGTCTGTCTGTCTGTCTGTCTGTCTGTCTGTCTGTCTGTCTGTCTGTCTGTCTGTCTGTCTGTCTGTCTGTCTGTCTGTCTGTCTGTCTGTCTGTCTGTCTGTCTGTCTGTCTGTCTGTCTGTCTGTCTGTCTGTCTGTCTGTCTGTCTGTCTGTCTGTCTGTCTGTCTGTCTGTCTGTCTGTCTGTCTGTCTGTCTGTCTGTCTGTCTGTCTGTCTGTCTGTCTGTCTGTCTGTCTGTCTGTCTGTCTGTCTGTCTGTCTGTCTGTCTGTCTGTCTGTCTGTCTGTCTGTCTGTCTGTCTGTCTGTCTGTCTGTCTGTCTGTCTGTCTGTCTGTCTGTCTGTCTGTCTGTCTGTCTGTCTGTCTGTCTGTCTGTCTGTCTGTCTGTCTGTCTGTCTGTCTGTCTGTCTGTCTGTCTGTCTGTCTGTCTGTCTGTCTGTCTGTCTGTCTGTCTGTCTGTCTGTCTGTCTGTCTGTCTGTCTGTCTGTCTGTCTGTCTGTCTGTCTGTCTGTCTGTCTGTCTGTCTGTCTGTCTGTCTGTCTGTCTGTCTGTCTGTCTGTCTGTCTGTCTGTCTGTCTGTCTGTCTGTCTGTCTGTCTGTCTGTCTGTCTGTCTGTCTGTCTGTCTGTCTGTCTGTCTGTCTGTCTGTCTGTCTGTCTGTCTGTCTGTCTGTCTGTCTGTCTGTCTGTCTGTCTGTCTGTCTGTCTGTCTGTCTGTCTGTCTGTCTGTCTGTCTGTCTGTCTGTCTGTCTGTCTGTCTGTCTGTCTGTCTGTCTGTCTGTCTGTCTGTCTGTCTGTCTGTCTGTCTGTCTGTCTGTCTGTCTGTCTGTCTGTCTGTCTGTCTGTCTGTCTGTCTGTCTGTCTGTCTGTCTGTCTGTCTGTCTGTCTGTCTGTCTGTCTGTCTGTCTGTCTGTCTGTCTGTCTGTCTGTCTGTCTGTCTGTCTGTCTGTCTGTCTGTCTGTCTGTCTGTCTGTCTGTCTGTCTGTCTGTCTGTCTGTCTGTCTGTCTGTCTGTCTGTCTGTCTGTCTGTCTGTCTGTCTGTCTGTCTGTCTGTCTGTCTGTCTGTCTGTCTGTCTGTCTGTCTGTCTGTCTGTCTGTCTGTCTGTCTGTCTGTCTGTCTGTCTGTCTGTCTGTCTGTCTGTCTGTCTGTCTGTCTGTCTGTCTGTCTGTCTGTCTGTCTGTCTGTCTGTCTGTCTGTCACACCCGATTTTCTCGGAAACTGTTTGACATAGAAAGGTGAAATTTCGTAATAATATAGGAATTGATGGCCTCATCAGAGCCATGTAGTTTTGAGAATTAAATTTTGACTTATGGGGTTAGTTTTGTGGGGTGAAGTCGGAAGTGAAAAAAAAAAATTTTTTACTAGGTCATCGAGTGTGGTGTCAAATGAAAGCTTGTGAAAACACGAGTAAAAAATATATATATAATATTATACTTGCGCGCACTTTTCTTTGTATTATTTTTAAAAATTCGCGAAAAATCGCTGTCCCGGGCCTTATCTCGAAAAGTACTTATCAAAAAATTTCGAAAAAATTCTGGAATATTCTCCACGGAGTGTAGATTGAACGAAAATTATCACGAGCGCATTACCTTTAATAATTTATATGGTATATAAAAAAAAACAAAAATTTCAAGGTCATCAGATTTCAGTAAAGATTGGACACAAACTTTGTTGAAAACTCATTTGGGGTGTGTTTTGTGAAGTCACTGATCATTTTATACCACCGTAACATAAATTTTGACTTAAGAGGTTCGTTTTGAGGGGTGAAATCGGAAGTGAAAAAAAATTTTTTTTACTAGGTCATCGAGTGTGGTGTCAAATGAAAGCTTGTGAAAACACGAGTAAAATATATATATATATATATATATATATATATATATATATATATATATATATATATATATATATATATATATATGTACATATATATATATATATATATATATATATATATATATATATATCTAATGTAATACTTGCGCACACTTTTCTTCGTATTACTTTTAAAAAATCGCTGTCCCCTACCTTATCTCGAAAAATACTGATCAAAAAATTTTGAAAAAATTCTAGAATATTCTCCACGGGGTATAGATTGAACGAAAATTATCACGAGTGCATTACCTTTAATAATTTATTTGGTGTATAAAAAAAAAAACGAAATTTCAAGGTCACCAGTTTTCAGTAAAGATTGGAAACAAACTTTGTTGAAAATTCATTTGGGGTGTGTTTTGTGAAGTCACTGATCACTTTATACCACCCTAACAAAAATTTTTATTTTAAAAACAATCAACGTACGGAACACTAATTGTGCAAGTTCAACTTGCACTTGACCGGTTTTTTATTATTATTTTTATATCATTATCTGTAGAAGTAGGATGTTTTTGTATGTGAATATATAAGTGTATATATATATATATATATATATATATATATATATATATATATATATATATATATATATGTTATATATATATGGTCATGTGAAGGTTCGTTCTAAATCTGGACCTCCAAAAGTTAAAACATTCAATATACGACTTAAAGTACCTTTACTTATGTTGCGGTCTAGGCAAAGCTGAAAAGTGGTTATATGGGGATTTTCTGTAATTTCCAATACAACATCTAACTTTCTGTCATCGCTTGTTTTAACTTTTGGAGGTCCAGATTTAAAACGATCCTTAACATGACCCGACTAAATTGTTCTAATGTTTTGCTAACTACGGATTGGGAAAAAGGTTCTCGATTCGAATATTCTGCGTAAAAAGATCACACATCTCCTGTTATGTTCTCTTACGGTCTTCGTAACCAACTATCATTAACAAAGTGATTTTTTTCAGTTTCTGTTAAATGTACCATTATGATATTACGCTAAAATTTCAGTTTCACAAAATGCAGCAATAAACGTCTTCATCAATAAATCATTTTTTGATGAGTGGATGTGTTACAATAGAAGTTTTCACGGATGGTTGAATGTAATACATTAAAATTCCGGGTTTCAATCCGTTCGTCTAAAGATGAATTTTCACGAGGTTTTGCCAAAATCTCATTTGGCATTTTCAAGTTCTCTTGATGCTGCTGCTGCATATATATATATATATATATATATATATATATATATATATATATATATATATATATATATATATATATATATATATATATATATATATATATATATATATATATATATATATATATATATATATATATATATATATATATATATATATATATATATATATATATATATATATATATATATATATATATATATATACAAATATATATATACATATATATATATATATATATATATATATATATATATATATATATATATATATATATATATATAAAATGCAACGTCTCTCTGTCTGTCTGTCCGTTAGTGACCTTATCACTGGAGAACCACTTATCCGATTTACGTACTTTTTTTTTTAAAACATACTTATGTTCTCTGGCCAAGTTATAGGCTATATTTTATTACGATAGATAGCATAAGGAATGAGCAGTGACAATAATAGTAAGTGAAGTCGGAAAAAAGTTTGCTGCTAGCGCGTTCCCTTGCAATATACAGCCTAAACCATTAAATATGGAACAATATTATGTAGCAGAGAATATCTTTAATCTATAATCTATAATATATATAAAATGCAATGTCTCTCTGTCTGTCTCTCCATTAGTGCGTTTATCACGCGAGAACCACTTATCCAATTTATGTGTCTTTTTTAAATTCATACATATATTCTTTGGCCAGGTTATATAATAATAATAATAATCTATATCTATAATATATATATAAAATGCAGCGTCTCTCTGTCTGTCTGTCTGTCCGTTAGTGCGCTTATCATTGGAGAACCACTTATCTGATTTACGTGCTTTTTTTTAAAACATTCATATGTTCTCTGGCCAGGTTATCTATATATAATATATATAAAATGCAACGTCTCTCTGTCTATCTGTCTGTCTCTCCGTTAGTGCGTTACGTACTTTTTTCTTAAAACATACATGTGTTCTCTGGCCAGGTTATAGGATATATTTTATTGCGTTAGGTAACATAAAGAATAAGCAGTGACAATAATAGTGAATCAAGTCGGAAGAAAGGCTACCGTTAGCGTGTTCTCTTACAATATACTGTCTAAACCATTAAATATGGAACAATATCATGTTGCAAAGAATACAATATATATATATATAAAATGCAACGTTTCTCTGTCTGTCTGTCCGTTAGTGCGCTTATCACTTGAGAACCACTTATTCGATTTACGTGTTTTTATAAATTTATACATACGATATGTTCTATATAATTCGATATAAGCCTAGATAATGGGAGATAAGGTGAGATAATGGGAGATAAGTATAAATAATGGGAGATAAGCAGAGATAAGTCTAGGTAATGTAAGTTATGGTGAGATAATGAGAGATAAGGAGAAATAATGGGAGATAAGGAAAAATATTGCGAGATATGTCGAGATAAGCTTAGATAATGGGAGATAAGGTGAGATAATTGGGAATAAGTATAAATAATGGGAGATAAGGAGAAATAATGGGAAATAAGCACAGATAAATCTAGGTAATGGGAGTTATGGTGAGATAATGGGAGATAAGGAGAAATAATGGGAGATAAGGAAAAAAATGGGAGATAAGGAGAAATATTGCGAGATAAGTCGAGATAAACCTAGATAATGGGAGATAAGGTGAGATAATGGGAGATAAGGAGAAATAATGGGAGATGAGCAGAGAAGCTTAGATAATAGAAATTATGTAGAAATAATGGGAGATAAGGAGAAATAATAGGAGATAAGGGGAAATAAGGGCAGATATTTTATTACGTTAGGTAACATAAGGAATGAGCAGTGGCGATAGTAGTGAATCAAGTCCACGCGAGCGGAGCCGCGGGCACGGCTAGTATATATATATTTATAAAATAGTTGATAGTTGTTGCATTTTTAATTTAGTAAATTTATTCTGTTTTTGTTTGTTAAAAATATATTGGATATTATTTCTTATATATTTTATGTTAGTTCTTCTTTTTCAATTCAAAATCCAAGGAATATTATATGTAAGAGTGCTCTAGTGGCTTCATATCGCCTTGCTTTAGAGGTGAATTTTTTTTCTGTTGTAATTTATAAACAATTATATGTTTATTTAATTTCAATAAATAAGTAGCAGAGAGGATATAATAACAATAAAGTAGAACTTAATAGCAAAATAAAATTAAAAAGTAAGAAAACAAGCAAAATAAAAAACAAGTGAAAAACGATTAAAGATAAAACTAGAGAATGGAGGGAACAAGATTAAAAAAAAAATGTGATACGCATAACCTATTTTAGTTAGAGTTAGTTAATTACAACATGAAACTTCTATGTCATTATTATTCAAACATGAACGATTGGTATTATTAAATAATCGTAATTTATCTTCACCACAAATTTATGTTTTAGGTTTTTGGTTGGGTGGTGTCAAAGAAACTACAAGCAAATTTATTTCTAGTTGGATTTGGTTCAACACCGGAGAACAAATGAATTATACAAAATGGAAAACTGGCCAACCAGTAGGAGAAGTCTGTAATTGCATTTATAGAGATCCTGACGGAAACTGGGTTGCTTTTCCTTGTTCTAGACCTGGTCGTTTTATTTGTCAGAAAAAAATATAATTTGTTTGGTATAATAAAACAAATTTAATTAATCGTCAATGACTTATTCATTATATTGCAATGATATCAACTAATTGTAATTATAGAATGTATCAATTCATGTAGGGAAATTCAGGCAAAGCAAGTTAGTTAAACTTTAATTTTATCATGTCTGTTTAAGAAATAAATTTGTCCAAGTTAGTATTTCAAGAACACTATTCGTTATTATTGTTATGTTGGAAATTCCTCATAACATGCAATTAACTTGAATTATATTCTTACAAATTATTGTTGTGTTTTTTTTAGAGCTTACCAAAGTATTGGCTAGTTTAGCACTAACATTAGGTAGTAAAGATACTGTTGTAAACCTAATCAAAGAACTGTTTCCCATAGAATGTTCATTTTCTGTTTTGTCAGTTCGCAGTCTAAACAAGCAACAATATTTTACACATTAAATTGCTTCCGATTGGAACTTCACGTAGTCTCTTGGGGAATTTAGCTTCCATTTTCGCAGTTTATTTATGTATTTGCATGAATTTTCTCAAAAACCTTCTTCAGTACTTGATAGGCGCTATCTGTCAAATGTCAAAACTTTTTAAATCAGTGGAGGAAGTTGAAGAATATAAAACTACAAGAAATCGGAGTTACCAGCGACGAAACGGTCACGGTAACCAGAATGGCTGTAGAGGTAAAAGGATCGGTAACGTCGTAATTCTGCGGAAGAGTAACAACGTTACATTTTTCATGGGCCCAGAGGTCTTTACATATTATTGAGTATTTTGGATGGCGCATTGATGGGCAACACAAGACATTACTTCCTAAATTAGCTAAAAGTAAACTGATTCGTACTTAAGACTGGATTGTAAGATTATAAAACGTAGATACCAGGAGAAATTATTTCTTGTAACTCCAGGCTTTAGCCTCTTTTTGACTATCAATTGTATTTAGAGCAACATTACGTAGTGAATTTCCGCTCTGTCCTAATTTTTGGGAAGTACTAAAATTTATTTATCCTGATTCCTACGGTCTCTATTTTATTTTCAATCGAAGTAGAAGTGTTTTTGGAATCTAGTGTGGGGCAGATCAAACTTCGTCCCTAGCGAATCAAGGACGACGTGTGTTGGAATACTCCAGATATGGAAATGCTACGACTACGGCTATGTTTGAAATCCTAAGTATCTCATTTTGCCATTCAATATTTTTTTGGCAATTTAAAATTATATGTTCTAAATCTCCTGTTTCACTGCATTTACAATTTTCATTTTCTGTTAATCTTATTTTTTTATATATTTGGGGAATAAAGCATGGTTATTTCTTAACCGCGTTATTGTACTTATGAAGTGTCCATTTGTTTCACAGGAGAACCATGTTTTCTGTTGTATTTTTGGGAAATCAAACTTGAAGTTAAGGCCCGTTTGAGAACTTCTATAAGTTGTTTGCCATTTCTCTTTTGCTCTTAGTTTTGGTTGATTGATTACATCATTGTATTTAATTTTAGAGGGTTTTATGGGGTTGACAATCATTGTTGCTTCTTTAGATAATTTGTCTACTTTTTCGCTGTAGGGGATCCCTATATGAGCTTTTATCCAAACGAATTTAATAGCTTTGTTTATATGTTCTAGTAGCTGAACTAGATGAATTATCGTTTTAATAAAGTGATTTAATTTCACATAATCTTCCTAGAGAGCTTTTGCTGTCAGAGAATATTACAAAATGTGAGTTTCCTATGAATTCGAACAATACTAGAGAGACTCTACTATCGACCACAATTCTGTTGAAAAAAAAGATGTTGCGTCTGGTAATCTAATTGTTTTAGATACCTGATTGTTTTTATAGTAAAAGGCATAAGCCGTTTTGCCATTCATAACTGAACAGTGATTCGCCAAGAACATGCTAGCGGGACAATATTCATGACGTAATTTCCAGGAACCACTGATAACGACTTGTAAACAACCCCCCCCCCTCATTTAACGATTTCCAAGAATTAATTTGTTTATCACCTCATAAAGGTATCTTATCAGGGGGTCAAATTAACCCTTATAAGAGAGGTCATTTTCATTTGCAAATCAGTTGCATTTTATGCACACTTGTGATAACATATTTTAAAATTGGTAGCAAAGTGAAACGAGTTTTTTGTGATGGAATATTCTGTTGAAGGTATGTACTCTATTATGACTTATATTTTTTTATAAAAAATATGTATACTTTTGGCGTAATATCAATTTGTAAATGTATAGATAAATCCAGCAAATTTTACATTAATTGTAAACTTTAAAAGTAGCAACTTTTTTTATCCACATATATCCACCTAGATTTTTCTATATGTAATACCTACAACATTCAGGCACAGATTCATATATATTATAGACCCCGAAAAGGCCTGAAAGTAAAATTATTTTATTTTTTTCAGAACGAGTCGTGACTATGACGAAAATGGAGTTTTTTGAAGAATGGCTAAAACATGACAAAACTGAACGAAACAGTGGCATTTTTTATTATATAAGTGAAAAATTCAATATGTCTGATGTTTCTGACGATTCTCTAAAACGACTCAAAATGAAAATATCAAGCCTTTCAGCAAAATTCAATCAAAAGTGGACTTCTTTAAAGTGTAACAAAGAAATGTTTCTAATCAAACATAAAGATTGATTAGAGGGATCCGGAATCGAAATAAAGATGTGTGTTAACCAGCCGTGCACTTCAACATCATCAGCGGCTCTTTCCGTAGGGCGACCCAGAAAATCATTTGAAGACTCATCAACGAAAACGAAGAGACGGAGAGTAGAAGATCTTTTGGAATCGCGAAGTGCAAGTGAGCTTATTACAGCAGCTGAGTTAGCTACTCGAAAAGAAGGGCATCGAAGTGTTGTTAAACAGATCCATAACGTCGCGGTCAGTGAAACTAGAGAAAAGAATAAGTGTTCTGAACAAAGTCGGCAGTTAACACCAGACGAAGCTTTAGCTTATTATGTGGACTCGAAATCGACTTCTCACTCATATAAACAAATAAGAAAATGGTCAATGAAAGCGGGACATCAAGTGTATCCATCGTTTTATAGTTTAGGTAAGTCCAAAGCTTCTTGTTGTCCTTCTGACGAATATATTTCTGTGACTGAATCTCGAGCTGAAATTAAACTTCAGGCGATTTTGGATAAAACGGCTGAACGATTAGTTAAAGCTCAGACGAAAGTCATTAGAAGTGTGTTACCTCGTTCATATTATACGTTGGTAAGCAAATGGGGCTGTGATGGGAGTTCGGGGCATAGCACGTATAAGCAGAAATTTGAGAACACTAACGCTACAGACGAATTTTTGTTCGTATACTCATTTGTCCCTTTGAGACTGCTTGATGGCGAAACTGTGATCTGGCAAAATCCAAGACCTTCCTCTACTTTATATTGTCGTCCTATTAAGTTTATTTTTGCCAAGGAGACAAGAGAGTTTACGAAAGAAGAAACTTCTAAAATTTTAGATGAAGTAAGTCAGCTTCCTCCAACATTATGTAACGTTGCTGGATCTCAAATCTCTGTTAAACACGATTTGTTATTGAGAATGACTGATGGCAAAGTGTGCAATGCCTTAACAGACACAAGTTCAACACAAAAGTGTTATATTTGCGGTGCCACCCCTTCTACTATGAACGAGGAGTCAAAGAAATATCCCAGCAACGAAGAACGCCTTGCATTTGGTTTATCTACTTTACATGCATGGATCCGCATGTTTGCTTCACATCAGCTATCGTTTAGAAATAAAAAAGCGGCAAGTCAGGGGAGATAACGACAAAGCTATTGTGAAGCAACGCTCACAAGAGATACAAAAAGTGTTTAAAGATCGTATGGGTCTCATTGTAGATAAACCAAAACCTGGGTATGGTAACACAAACGATGGAAACACAGCACGTAGATTTTTTTCCAAAGCTGAATTGAGCAGCGAAATTACAGGATTAGACGTAAACCTTATTCGTAGATTTCATGTAATTTTAGGAACTTTGTCATCGGGATGTGACATAAATTATATAGAATTCGAAAAGTTTTGTGTTGATACTAGAAAATTATACCTTGATCTGTATTCGTGGTATTCCATGCCCGTTACTGTGCATAAAATTCTTGTACACAGCGCGGAAGTTATAAAGTCTTTTCTTCTTCCCATTGGACAACTCTCCGAAGAAGCCCAGGAGGCAAGAACTAAAGACTGTCGTAGATTCCGTGAACGACACACCAGGAAGCGGTCACGTATTACCACAAATACAGATCTTTTAAGAATACTTTTAATTACGTCTGATCCTGTTATCAACTCGTATAGAGAATTACCGCGAAGAAAATTTACTTCTTTGCCATCGGAGGTTCTGCAGTTGATTATCCCACCTTCATTGCCATCCGAAACACCATCAGTAAGTCATCATCACGAATTAAATGAGGAGGATTATTTACTCTCTGAATATTCTACTGAATGGGAGAGCGGTGATGACGACTCATCTGATGGTGATTAGTAGGTTTAAGTATTTTTTTTATTGTAATTATTATTCTTATTTTATTGTGTGTTGTAGTTGCTTATAATTCATGCCTTAGTATATAAGTTATTTAATATTATATTTCTTTTACTTATACACCTTGTTATTGTAAATAATTGATATATAGATACTGTTATTGTACTAATTTATTTTAAAAGAAATAATATTTTGTAAATTAATAAATGTGGGTACTATCATTATGATTTTTATTTTTTTCCTAGAAATTTCTTTGTAAACAAACATGATTGTGTTTTTCACACATAATGAGTAGGTAGACGTATGTAGCTAATTAAAGAACAATTAGCGACAATAGTGAACAAATGAGACACATTAGTAAACCACTTCCGTCTTGCAACTACATATTTCGATTAATACACATACAGTACACATTTTTCAACTTTTTTTTTCTTAAAATAGCTTAAGATACCTGGAATGTACATAAACAATTGAAATAAGTGAAGAAATAATATTGTCCCGCTAGCTTGTAGTAGTCGAGACACTGTGGTATCGGTAAATATTTGTTCGAAATTGGACTACTTTGTATTTAGATCTTCCAAAAAATTGTATCTAATCACATGGGCGTCTCTACTCGTGGCACTAATTATGACTACTTGCAATGCAACCTCTTGAAGCCTAACTGGAAATAGGGGATTATTTTGGAAGAGTGTATCCTTTCTTTTATTTGTATTATTCATGAGTAGCGTTCTACCAGAGGTGGAAGTATTTTGGTTCGCCACTGAGAATGAGTGTATGCTAAGATAGCTAATTGATTGATCTGATATATGACGTCACTTTCCTTGGATATTAGTTTTAATAAGAATTTGTCGGATAAGAAGTTTCTTCTAATGTTTAATGGTGGTTCTACTGCTTCCGCTTCTAGGATATCCATTGGAGTACTTTGTAGTAATCCCATGCTCTGTCTTAAACACATATTTTTTATTCTAACTAATTTAACTGAGTCTTTGCGGTTGATCCATATAGTGTACTGCCGTAATCCAAAATCGACCTGATATATATTCTATAGAACAGAATACATATGTTGGGATTTGCCCCTCAATGATGGTTGCTAAAACCTTTCATAAAATTCAGTCCCTGCTCCGTCCTTTTAATGATATGTTGAATGTGGTCAATCCACATTAATTTCGGGTTTCAGTACATGCCCAAATATCTAGTAGTGTTTTTACGTGAAAAAAGATATGTCTTTCAATTTCATCGTGTTTGCGAGTTGAATTCTTCTTCTCGTAAAAATGCAGAAAATAGTCTTTTCCACTTGCATTGTTACACCGTTTTTATTCATCCAATCTTTCAAAACTGGGAATTTGTCTTCTATATTCCATTTGCATTGGCAATCGCTTCATTTGAATTGTAAATACAATCATCGTCTGCATATTGAATAATTTTTGTGTTAAGGTTGAAAATGTTTTCCAAGTCTTGCGTGTATATTTATAACTAGCAGGGCCCGCGGCTCCGCTCGCGTGGACTTGATTCACCACTATCGTCACTGCTTATTCCTTAATTTACCCAACGTAATAAAATATCTTCCATTATTTCCCCTTTTCTCTCAATATTTCTCCTTATCTCCCATTAATTTCCATCTCTACATAATTTCCATTATCTAGGCTTAACTCTGCTCATCTCCCATTATTTCTCCTTATCTCCCATTATTTCTCCTTATCTCCCATTATTTCACCTTATCTCCCATTATCGAGCCTTATCTCGACTTATCTTCCATTATTTCTCCTTATCTCTCATTATCTAGTCTTATATCGAATTATATAGAACATATGTTTAAATTTATAAAAACACGTAAATCGGATAAGTGGTTCTCAAGTGTTAAGCGCATTAACAGACAGACAGACAAACAGAAAGACGTTGCATTTTATATATATTCTAGATAGATAGAAGAAGATAACCTGGCCAGAGAACAAACGTATGAATTAAAAAAAAAAAAACACGTAAATCGGATAAGGGGTTCTCGAGTGATAAGCGCACTAACGAACAGACACACAGACAGAGAGACGTTGCATTTTATATATATTATATTCTTTGCTACATGATATTGTCCCATATTTAATGCTTTAGGCAGTGTATTGCAAGAGAACGCGCTAGCAGCAAACTTTTCTCCGACTTGATTCACTATTATCGTCACTGATTATTCCTTATGTCACCTAATGTAATAAAATATATCCTATAACCAGGCCAGAGAACATATGTATGTTTAACAAAAAAGCACGTAAATCGGATAAGTGGTTCTCCAGTGATAAGCGCACTAATGGACAGACAGACAAACAGAGAGACATTGCATTTTATATTATATTATAGATATTCTTTGCTACATGATATTGTTCCATATTTAATGGTTTAGCATGTTTAAAAAAAAGCACGTAAATTGGATAAGTGGTTCTCCAGTGATAAGCGCACAAACGGACAAACAGACAGATATACGTTACATTTTATATATTATAGATGTAATAAAATATATATCTATAACCTGGTCAGAGAACATATGTATGAATTTAAAAAGTCACGTAAATCGGATAAGTGGATCTCGAGGGATAAGCGCACTAATGGACAGACAGACAGACAGAGAGAGACGTTGCATTTTATATATATTATAGATATAGATTATTATTATTATATAACCTGGCCAAAGAATATATGTATGAATTTAAAAAAAAAGACACATAAATCGGATAACAGACAGACAGACAGACAGACAGAGAGACGTAAGTGGTTTTCGCGCGTGATAAAATCGCACTAATGGACAGACAGACAGACATTCCACAGTTGTTCCATTTTTTTTTTTTTTGGGAATTCTTACGTGCGGTAAACTTTGGAGAACTGTTATATGATATAATTGTGGATATATCGTCCAAAGTTGACCATTTTAAGTTGTGAGTAAAAAGTGAAGATGTTAAAGACAAATCAATTGCAGAATTTTTATTATTATACGATTTTATTGTAGTAAATCTTCCGTCATTGAATTATTCCTTTTTATCGGCTCTACTAATGTGTTACTGTATATGTTACTATCTTCACATCTCCACATTACGTGATGGGCATTAAAGTCGCCGCATATTAGGAAGGGGGGTTTTACAGTAGAAAAATATTTGTATAATTTTGAATTGTTATCTTAGACTGAGGTTTTATATACATAGATAATTCCGTACCATTGCTAAGGGGTATTTTATACCTACATGCATAACATTACTTATTTCTGGACAACTTATCTCAGTAAACTGCAAATTAATTTTTATCAATATTACTACTCTTCCTTTACCGTTAGGCCTATCGTTTCTGCAAACGTTGTAACCCGTAAATGATACATATTTATCTGGTTTGAACCAAGTTTCTGATAAAAGAACAATATCTATTTTACTGAAGTTTAATAAGTTTAATTTATGGGCAATTACAGATCTACAATTCCACTGACATATTCTTAATGCATCCATTTTGAATAATTTAGTATTTGTTTGTGTAGTGACTAGTTTAGTTAGTAAAAAATTTAGTCTTTATAAGTTTATTTAGCTGGATTCTGTTAATGTCAAAAGTATTTTTTTCTTTAAGAATCCTTATTAAGGAGTTTATTTCACCTCCCATGTCGGACCTAGGGTTCAAAGTAACTTGATATTCCTCCCTGTTTCTACTTATTCCCGATCTGTACTCGGGATCATTTACATCAATTTCTGTTGGATTCAAAGTGGTACTAAGAAACTATGTTTTTATGTTGTTTTAATATTGGATTTGGAGAAGATGGTGTATCTCTTTTAACTGAGACTTTGTGTTGAATAAAATGAGTTGAAGAATTTGACTTTCTTCTTGTTGTGGGATTTGATATGAAATCAATTTCACTGAGTTTTATGTCACTCCCTGTTAGGTTTTTCGTCGACAATGTTGATGCGTATGTAGTTTTTGGAAATTTTTTTCCGTCTCTTTATAGTTAGTATTATTTTCGGCCATAAAAATTTTTATTTCTTTTTGACAAGTAAATTCAGAATAGACTTTAAATTCGTTTGTGGCGTGGCTACCGTTACAGGAAAAACAGGTTATTGGGAGATCGCTATGACATATGTCCAATAAGTGGAATTGTTTACATCTTAGAAATTTAGGATGACTTTTACACTGATTTGTAGGGTGGCTATATCTAAGGCAGTTTCTACAGATGATAATTCTTTGTACATAGGTATTTACAGCGTATTTCACATGACCTACAGCTACATATTTGGGCCTGAGACTTAAAAGTAACAATTATTGAGGACGTATTTATAATTTTTCTTTCTCATCAATCTTATCTATGGGTTTTTTGGTTATACGATTCACCTAGAAATTGCAATGTGCATCTATCGTCTTAATTTTTTTAATTAGATATTCTTCAGTGAGATCCCTATCGATTTGAGAAATTACACCTCTCCTATAAATTCTATATTTTTGAATGTAAGCTTCTAATTTATTCTTTATTAAGAGATGGGAGTTCACCAAGATATTCGCCGAAAAACTATCTTTTAATATAACTCGAATTCTATGTTTACCTACTGATTCAATTTCTTTAATTTTATTATCCAACTCCGGATGGGACGTATATAAAATGTCATTTACTCTTATAGCACTCAACTTACCTCTGAGATATTTTCTATGAGGACTATAAAAGGACCAATGTCATTATTCCCATAATAATTTTTTTCTTTAGTGTTACCTTAATTTCCATATCGTTATTATTTTCATTCTTGTTATATATATATATATATAGATCGGTCTAAAACGTTCTCCGACGTCTTCCGATTCCTAGTCTCCATTGTCCCTATCATTCCACAAATCGTCCTCCAGGTCTCTCTCTCTCTCATTTCCCTGTCAAGTCCTTCTCTCCAACTAAGCCTTGGTCTACCTCTCTTTCTGCGGCCGTATGGATTCCATTCAATAATTTGCTTGGGATTCGATGTTCTTCCATCCTTTGGACATGCCCAAGCCATTGGAGTTGTTTAGTTCTTATGTCATCTACGATGGTGTGTTTCACGTTCATAATTTCCCGGATTCTTGTGTTTCTGATCTTTTCTCGTTTCGATCGGCCTGCAGCTCTTCGCTAGTAGTCCATTTCTGTTGTTTCGAGACTCTTCTCCGTTGTTTGTTTGAGTGGCCATACTTCACTTCCATATGAGATTATGCTCTTAATGATGGTGTTATATATCCTATGTTTATTTGTTTTTGATATCTGCTGGTCCCATATGATGCTATTCATTACCAATATTGCTCTTCTTCCTAAGGTGTTCCGTTCTTTAATTGCTGTGTCTAAGAGTCCATCATTCGTAATTATTACTCCCAAATACTTGTAAGCTGTGCAGTGTTTAATGTGTTTGCCATTTTCTAAGATAAGGTCTCTGTTTTGTCCTCAAATACACATGTACTCGGTTTTGGCTAAGTTTACCTCGAGGCCCCAGATGTCATATTCTTCTATTAGTTTTCTGCTCATGTATTCTAGGTCGTCATGATCTTGTGCTATTACTATTTGGTCGTCTGCAAAGCAGAGAGTATATAGCGTTTTCTCATTCAATGGTATACCCATTCTCTCTCATTTCCGTTTCCAGTTCTTTAATGCTTGTTCTAAATAGATTTTAAATAATGTTGGGGAAAGGGGGCATCCCTGTTTAAGACCTTTGGTGACTTTGAAGCCTTTAGAAGTTTTATTTTTTACTTTTACTTTTGCTGTTAAATTGTTATATATGGTTTTGGCCGCCTCTACTAATGTCGTTTCTATGTTGGTTTGCTCCAATGCAGCCCAGAGTTTTCTATGGGGGACGCTATCATAGGCTTTTTTAAGGTCCACGTATAGACAGTGTACTTCTTGGTTTACCGACACTTTTTTTTCTATGAGTTGTGTTAGGCAGAATAGGTGATCTAGAGTTGATCTTCCTGCTCGGAATCCTGCTTGCTCCTCTACTTCCATATCGCTATATTCCATTTCTATTCTGATCTTTAACACTTTGCCATATATTCTATTCATGGAGCTTGTAACGGCTATCCCTCGGTAATTGTTACATTCGGTTCTACTTCCCTTCTTATGTATGGTTGATATTATTGAATTACTCCATTCTTCCGGGATATTTCTTTGGTTTATACATTTTTGGAAAAGTGAGGTGAGGTGTTTAAATAAATTATCTGTTCCATACTTTACAAGTTCTTCGGGAATATTGCCTGGACCGGGGGACTTCCCATTTTTGAGTCGCTTGTATACTTTTATTAATTCAGTAACAGTTAGTTTTATGGGTGAAGAAGTCGTGTGTATATTATCAAACTCATCGTCACGGTTCCCTAAAAATTTTTCCCTGTCCTCGTTTAATAATTTTGCGAAATACTCATTCCATACTTCTGGGGTTATGGGTGATATTATATCTTTTTTTGTTTCCTGTCTAATTGTCTTTAAGAATTTCCAGCTCTCTGAACTTTGTCTTCCTCCCAGATATGTATTCAGTCTATTACAATTCTTTTCCCACGTGTCGTTTTTCCTTTGAGTGATATGCCTACGAACCAAGGCCTGTGCTTCTTTATATGCTATTTTATAGGTGGTTGCTTTTGTATTCAGGAACTTGAGGTATTTTTGTTTCTTTTCTAAGACGAGCTTCTCCGTTTCCTTGTCCCACCAATAAGGTTTTCTTTTATGTCCTGGTTCGTGGTATCCTAATGATTACTTTAGCTGCTTGGTGTATCGAGTTTTTAATATGGTTATAGTGGTCTTGTATATTTTCAAAATCTTTGTTTCCCAACATATCGTCTAACCTTTTCCTGTATAACTCTTTCACGCTATCGTGTTCCAAGCTGTTTAGATTGAATTTTTTTTCGCTCTGATTTTGTTCTGGTTCATTTGTCGTGGAGTATTGTTTCGTATTTTCCGCTCTTCCAGGGAATGCTGTTTTCATTTTCAGTAGGTGATGGTCTGAGCCGCATGTTATTCCTCGATACGCTCTTACATCGTGAACTTTAATCTGTGTTGTTTGTTTTATTATAGTGTAGTCTATTATTGACTTTAGCTCTCTCGTGTTTTGTGTCCAGGTGTATTTGTGTATCTCTTTATGTGGGTAAAACCCATTTAATATCAGCAAATGATTTTATTCGCACACCTCTATTAATCTCTGTCCATTATTATTACCTATTCCTTCTCCGTGTTTTCCAATTACTGAATTGTTGTCTTTTTTGCCCACTCTACTATTCATGTCCCCCATTATTATCAGTTCTCTTGATGTTCCTACTTTTAAAATTTCATCGTGTAATTGTTCAAAAAATTCATCTTTTTTCTCTACTAGGGTATCGTCATTCATTGCGTATATTCCCAAGATAGTGACTCTATATCCGCAAATACATATATTCAGTTTAATTATCCGATCGCTTATGGCTTCCCAGTTGGATATATATCTTCTCAAGTTCTTACGTACCATAATAGACACCCCCTGTTGTGCCCTTTTATCTTTTGGTACTCCACTATAGAAGTGATCGTAAGGCCCTATGTTTTCTGTTCCTATTCCTTTCTTTTTAGTTTCCGTCAGAATAGCTATATCTATGTTAGCATTTTTCATTTCTTCCACTACTTCGTTTAGCTTTCTAGAGAGTCCCTGTACATTCCAAGTAGCTAGATTTTTTGTCTGTTTTCGTAGCTTGAGTCGTCTTCGTTGAATCCATCCATTCCGAGGCTGGTTACTAGGATTTTTAACCATTCAGAAGTTTTTTCCGAGTGTCAGAGGGTTGGTCTGACGTCTCAACCCCCAATCCTGGAGGGCGGGTTATTTGTAGTCGAGGTTTTCTTCCTCTAGCCTTTGATGAACCAACACCAAAATACAAGGCAGCATCTTCGTCTGTATCCTAGACAGGAGCCCTTACAGGATGCCATCATCCGGGCCAGATGAACCCTGGTTTTTTGTACGAGGTTGTTACTCCTCCCCCTCCTCCTTTCTTGTCTCTTGCGTGACAAGGCTCCAGGCTTGGGACTGGCATAGCGGAGTTCATTCTTGTTACCTATACCTATTATTGCACCTGTTGGACCTAGGTCGGGTGGTTTCCCTCCGCTGTCTGTACTCATGATCGGAATTTAAGCGTGTCCTAAATAATTTGTACTTTTGCACATACACTAATTTAGAGTTTATCGTACGTATTAAAAGAAAGGTAAAAACTATCACTACTGATAAACAACCGATATGTAGTCCTTAAGAGTAGGATTGTAACTGCGTGTGTGAGGGTTATTATCTAACAAGTTTAACACTATAAATTACAATTTTTTACTGAAAACTGAAGGAGATTTCTGAAAATTTTCAAAATTTACTTTGAACCCCTTTTTTATTTATAGCTTTTAGCAAAAAAATATATTTTATAGTTACCCAAATTTTGATTTTTTGCTTATATTGAGGAAATATTCTGAAACAATATAATTCTGGTATCCTCAGAGCATGCAAATAGTAAAGTCATCTTAAGGTTTTTACATTTTTATTCAATGCTCCGAACATTCAACAATATAATCTACCATTTACTCATTCGGAATTTCACTCATCTCTAAGTAAATCAAAAGATACTGCTCCAGGACCCGATGGACTGCATACAAAATTCATAAAAAATTTACCTCAACATTACAAACAAAAAATACTAGACTACTTCAATCATTTATGGATAACTGACACCTTTCCTACATCATGGAGACAAACCACGGTCATACCAATTTACAAACCAGGCAAACCAAGGAATCAGCCAAATAGCTATAGACCAATTACATTGACTAGCCAGTTATGCAAGGTGATGGAGAGAATGGTGAAAAATAGACTAGAATGGATCCTGGAATCAAAAAAATTACTTGGAAACAATCAATATGGTTTCCGTAAACATCACTCCGTTTTGGAACAATTCGCTCTGATTGATTCAGAAATTAGGAAATCTTTCCCCAGAAATTCCCACTTTCTTGCAGTATCTTTGGATTTGAAGAAGGCATTTGACACGACCAACACACATGTTATAACGAATCAAATAAAGAAGATTGGCTTAACAGGACATCTATCAAAATTCATTTTAAACTTTCTTGAACCACGCTCATTTAAGGTCATGATAAACAATCATTTCTCAAATACATGTGAATTAAAAACAGGTATTCCCCAGGGATCAGTCCTTAGTCCGACACTTTTCCTTTTGGCTATTCAAACCATAGAAGAGCAAATACCGACAAATACTTCACTGAAAATGTTTGCAGATGACATAATTATATATAGTTCCGAAAACGACAACTCTAACATCACAAAAAATCTGCAAATAACTTTAAATAAATTAACAGATTGATCTAGACAAACCGGCTTTCTTTTTTCACCATTGAAATCCTCTGTAACACACTTTTGCAGGAAAAGAGGGTGCTCTAAAATAAACATCTTATCTCTGGTAAACACAACCATACCCATGAAAGATAGCGTACTTCTCTTAGAATTGATTTTTGACAACAAATTAAGATGAAAAAATCACATAGAATATTTAAACCACAAAACTAAAAAAGATCTAAACCTAATGAAACAATTGTCCAATACAACATGGGGTGCTGATTTCCTATCTTTAATAAAACTATATAGGTTAATCATCCTTTCTAAGCTGAACTATGGAGACTTCATTTATGACGCAGCCAGTTCCTCTTTAAAAAGATCACTGGAGGTCATTCAGAACCATTCAATAAGATTGTCCACGGGAGCATACAGAACAACTCCAGTTCCTAGCTTACAAGTAATTGCATCAATATTACGTCTATCCTTACAAAGACAATTTTCCTTGATGCATTTCTATTCCACTTCACTTTTCAGAACCCATGCAGGATGATCACTAGATCTACAAAATATCTCCCAAAAGTCGTACAGTCCTAAAACAATACAATCTAGAATTAAAACTTTTCTTTCTACTCAAGACACTAAATTTGACACCCCTGTCACATCTAAATATCTAATATTCCTACCATGGACAAATAGCTCATTTAAAATTGATCTCAGTCTCACTAAATACAAAAAGGATTCTACCTCACCAACATTATTAAAATCATTATTCATTCAAACAATACAGAAAAAATATAAAAATTTTACTCAATATTACATTGATGGATCTAAATCCAGATTGGGAACGGGCGCAGCGGTAATTTCACCTAGATCCGAATGAAGATAGAAATTAAACAATATATCATCGATCTTCACAGCTGAACTGTTGGCCATAAGAGAAGCCATCAGATTTGCAATATCCAACAAAAATAAAAATATTTTAATTATCTCAGATTCCTCAGTTCCCTACAATCTTAGAAGCATCTAAAACGTCTATACCCTTAATCTTGGACATAATGAATGACAAATATGCAATGTCCGCTTAATACAAATTGTGTTTTTATGGTCTCCCAGCCATGTTAACAGAAAGGGGAATGACTTAGCGGACATTAACGCAAAATCAGCAATCATATCAGGGAAAATCGAAAACAAAATTTTATCTCCATCAGATCTAATCTTTCATTTTCATAAAACCATAAAATGGGTTAATATGTTCCAACTTTCATGGGATCTTCAAGATGAGAATAAACTTTGGGAATCGAAATCAAATGTATACCCACCCTTGCATCTTCAGAGCTTGAGCAGAAGAGAAAACGTCATATGGAGGAGAATAGCTACGGGACTCACACATCTTACTCATGCTTATCTTCTCAAAAATGACCCGATCCCCATTTGTCAAATACATCTCACTACACTTACAATAAAGCATATTTTGTCTCATGATTATACACACATTAGGACTAAATACAATCTACGAAGACCACTAAACGAAATCCTGATCCCAAATAAAAGTAATGTACAATCCCTAATAAAATTCCTGAAAGAAGTAGATCTTTATACTAAGATAAAATCTAATACAGGCGCCAAATGACCACAGTTGTCGACGCGCCTTACATTTTAACATCATCATCATCATCATCATCATCATCATCAAACATTTGGTACTTATTACTTTTTATTTATAAGTCCTGCATAGAATAAAACACAACATAAAATAAAACAAAAAATGAATCACAAGGATCGTTTGGTAAAGACACATGAGCAAAAATTCTTAATGATAAACTAAATAAAATTCTTGATTATCAAGTTCATTAAAAACAGGGTAAGTTTTTAAATTCACCACTTACGTATGTCCATTTTCCCCAATGTTATGCTGCTCTTATTATTTAAAGGTGGCGAAACAAGGACATACTGCTCATTGATGGAAATGCACAAGCAATTGATGAATTTAAAAACTTGCCCGTCTTAACTTCAGTAAACTTCTTGATATGATAAATGCCAAAAATAAACTGAAATTATTGTTAAGTCTCCTTAAAGAAGGCTTAAAGACGAACTAGTTTATTGACAATTGCAGTTATTTTCTTTTAAGATTACGTTTCTCTCTTCAAGTAAATTATTCCTCCTCTCAATTTGTTCTAGTTTCTTATTTTCGATCCCAAATTTTTCATCATAATATGCTTTTCTACCCAATCGAATTTTTTTAATGGTGGCTCTCTTGTTTTCGAAGGATTTTTGACATAGAATGATTTACTCGAGATGTTTCCTCATTTTGCTTTTTCTCTTCTACACCATTACCTTCAATATTTACTTCAACTTTTGGTAATTCATCTTGTTGAGATATTTTCTCTGTTAGTTTTTTCTCATTATTTTTTTTGCTCTTTATTTCACCTTGTAGTAAGTTATCCAACTCCGCCTGCAGTGTTCATGGATGGATTGAGTAGTTCATCAACACTGTTGCCGGTCCCAAGCCCGGATAAAGGAGGAGGGTTGTGGCGTTAGGAGTCAGCACCCTAACACAGGTAAAAGCTAAACTGGGAAATGCTAGTTGTTTTTGAAAAGTAGGATGAAAAATCACAAGATAAGCAAAAATCCCCGGGTGACAATCCTCACCTTCGAAGAACATAGACATTTTAGTAATAAGCGAGACGAAGAAAAAGGGTGGAATAGAAGAAATGATGAAGTGATAGTTGGAGAAATAAAGAAGGAAGTGCAAAAGCATTGTTATTGCAGTGGAAAAAGAAAATAACATCTTGGGAACCCATCAATAAAAGAATCATAAAACTAAATATAACAATGCTAAGAAAAGACATGGTAATATTAGGAGTATACGGCCCAACAGGAGACAGCACTATAAGAGAAAAAGATAACTTCATGGAAACACTAGAAATAGAAATACAAAAAGTAAAGAAAACTAAGAATTAATAATAATGGGAGATCTGAATGGGAGAACAGGAAGGAAAACAAAGGACGATTCCGTAGGACCATTCAGAAAAGACATTACTAACGACAACGGAGAGAGACTAATAGAGCTGTGTGAACTAAAGGGCCCCAAAATAACAAACAGATTTTACAACCACAAAGACATCCAAAAATATACTTGGATGCAAGAAACACGAAACTTAAAATCAATAATAGGCTACATTATAATTAAAAACGATACCACTATCAAAATAAAAAACGTAAGAGTAAAGAGAGCGGCAGAATGTGGAACAAACCATAGACTATTAATAGCAAATATAAAAGTACCGTGGTACAAGACAATAAAGCAAAAAGGAACAATAGATAAAGAAAACAGAAATTCTAATGAGATAACAGAAAAAGCAGGCAAAGAAATAAAATACAAAATACACTTACTTCAAGACGAAACGATAAGAAACCTATACAGACCACGATTAGATAAAAAATTAAACGAATTAACTACGCCAACCTCCAACAGATGTATGACCACGGCCCTTGAAGCACTAAGTAAAGAAGGCAACGAGAATAAGAAACATAAAATTAGAATCTGTAAAAAAAACCAAAGGATCTATAAAGGAGAAAAAAAGACTATACGAAAAAGGCTGAATACTGAATACAGAAATAAAAGAGAAAAAATCAGAAGAGGAGATCTAAAAGAACAGAGAAAAAATATAAAGAGAAGTATATAGGAGGAACTAGAAGTACAGAGTCATGGAGAATAATTAAAGCATTAAGGACCAACAATAGAGAGAAGATGTATATAGAGTATATCCCAGAAAGCAGAATAAGGAAAAAAAAGAGATAGAACTAAGCTATGAAGAAGTAAAGAAGACAATAAAAACACTCAAAAATAATAAATCTGCAGGGCCTGGGGGTGTGGTGAATGAAATAATTAAGTACGGGTCTAATAAATTACATCGAATGCTGAGAAACATGTTCCACAGAGCGATAAATGGAGAAAAAATACCAGAGGAATGGTCAAAAGCCTATATAGTATCTATATTTAAAAAGGGAGATCGCAGAAAATGCACAAACTATAGAGGCCTAAGCATAATATCGAGTTTGTATGGAAAAATTATTAAACATATCATAGAGGAAAACATAAAAGGAAAGATTGGAGAAGACCAAGCAGGCTTTACGGCCGGAAAATCATGTATAGACCACATATACATTATAAAACAAACAATGGAAAAAAAACTGGTAAAGATTTGGGAAGTTCATTTAGCCTTCATAGACATAAGAAAGGCCTATGACTCAGTACCAAGACAAAGAATAATCTTTCATTGCGTTCCATAAGGAACGCAATGAAAGAAATAGGCATTGACAAAGAACTAATATACGCAGTAAAAGCTCTCTACGAAAACAACACAGTGAACATAAAAATAGGACATAAAATAGAGAAGAGAGACTCCAAACATCAAAAGGCCTATTACAAGGATGCTCTACATCTCCCCACACTATTCAAAATATACATTGAACAAACATTAAAAAAATGGAAGCAAAAATGCAGTGGAATGGGAGTCCCAATACGAGAAGGCTACTTATATACTCTAAGTTTCGCAGACGACCAAGTAATCATAGCGCAAGATGAGGAAGACCTCAGTTATATGGTAAGAAAACTGAAAGAAGAATACACTAAAGCAGGATTAGCAATAAACTTTGATAAAACGGAATATCTAACAATAAAGGAGGGGAACGTGGAGAATCTAGAAGTTGATAACGAAACAATAATCAGAGGAACCGATAGATTTAAATATTTAGGAACCATCATTTCAAGAAACGCAACATCAGAAGAAGAGATTAAAGCTGGATTAGGACAAATGCGGACATGCATAAGACAATTAAATTCGATCCTGTGGGACAAGCACATTACAAAGAGAAACAAAACACGCATATACGAGTACAAATCAATAATACAAAGCATAATGACATACGGGTCAGAAACACGGATGATCAACAAAAGAAATAAATCTAAAATTAACGCGGTAGAGATGGAGTATTGAAGAAGATGTTATAGAGTGACACATATGGAGAGAATAACAAACGAAGAAATAAGAAGCAGAATGAACATCAAAGAGAATGCAATAAACACCATTGAAGAAAAACGAATAAAATGGTATGGACACATAAGACGGTGCGAAGATAATAGGTGGATAAAGAAAATAACGGAGTGGAGCCCTATAGGGAGAAGAAAAAGAGGAAAACCCAAACGATCGTGGAGAGACGATGTGGACGAGGCTATGGAGGACAGGGGTCTAACAGATGGAGACTGGCAAGATAGAAACGAATGGAATCAAAGGCTGAGAGAAGGAAGATAGCGTCAGCTACTCTATGTATATATATATATATATATATATATATATATATATATATATATATATATATATATATATATATATATATATATATATATATATATATATATATATATATATATATATATATATATATATAAAAGTAAGTTATCCCTTGTGTCTGAAGCCAGTAACAGCACAGGATGGAAATTTTTTTCCTTACCAAAAATTTCTCCCATTTTCTTTTGGTACTCAAAATATGTGCGTTCTGTACCTAGAATTAAATGCACTGAATAAAAATCCATTGAAAAGAACAAACATAAACAAGGTAAACAGTTTGGATAATACACTTTTTTTATGATCTGTTCAAGTCTCTTGAAAAAAGCAAGGAACTCTTTTATTTTCCTTTTTTTCGTACCTGGGCAACTATCGAAGAATCTCAGTATTGGGAAGCCCGGTACATATTTAACATTAATATCTTACAGGATGTATGTTAGTTATCATAATAAGTATACAAGGATGAGTTTATTTACAAGGATGAGTTTATTTTTACCAATAAACTTACCAGTTTTGCTATTATCAACAAATGTCTTATGACTTCTTTCGAGAACCCTCCAGCAATTGTTGGGGTCACATGTATATTTAATTTTCTTAGCGCTTCGGCTATCTTTTCCCACAATATTTTTAAGGATCTCATTTGGAGTGTCCTCACGTTATCTCTGTACTTGACATAAAAATCAGTTAGTAATTTTGAAGTGGTCTCAGTCCATTTATATTCCATTTTGTTTAAATCAGTTTCGGTAGTATTTGAAGTCAAGGGCCTTGAGATATAATTTGAATGAAATACAGTGTATTTCTGCAAATCTAAAATTATTAAATGCAATAAATAATTTTTACTCCATAGTCAAATTATATTTATTTATATATATATATATATATATATATATATATATATATATATATATATATATATATATATATATATATATAATCTTAGTTGGAGAACTCGGCAAAAAGGGGCGTGATAAGAGATCACACAATTTTCATTAAGCCAATATTTCGGTCCTAGATTGGGGCCTTCTTCAGGGCAAGAACTGAAAAGAAGAACAAAACACATTCACTGATCGTGTTTGGGACAAATTTAAATTAATGATGTTATCATTAAGTTGTTATAATAAATAAAATTAGTGTAGAACAAGAATAAGATATTAGTCATAATAAAGTCAAAAAACTCACATGAGAAGTGCGAAGTTGCGTTAGCCTGAATGGCCGTAGGTAGCTTATATAAAAAAAAAGTTGGTTAATCCATAAAATATATAAAATACACACTAAAACACTGTAGACAAAATTATAAAAAACCAAATTTAAAACATGGATGTAATTGAGAACCTTGGATGTTGAAAACATTGTTAATTATTTCACCTGTGACCACCACACATGGCCACCGCCATATAGGAAAGATGACAAGGACGACAGGAGACAGCTGACCGACAGAGATAAGTGGTTTAGTTAAGAAAACTCAATTAACCAGAATACGGGGTCGACACCCGGAAGGAACCGATCAAAATTGAGAAGTGCATGTATTGGACCTTTAAGCAAAAAAGAGATAGCCAATTGAGCGACCAAAAACCGGTATGGAGCCGAGGAAGGATAAATCATAACCTAATTATAGGTAAAGGGTGAGCGAGGGAGCGAGAGAGGGAGAGAAAATAATGAGAGCAATAAAGAGGAAGATTGTCTATTATATTAATTATTAATTTATTAATTTCTTGTTGAAATATGATTGGAGGAAGAGATTGTTTGCAGAAACAAATGAAGATTGAACGCAACAGGAGGTAATGAAGGGGTGACGCTAGATACTGTCAATGGAAGGAAGACAGTAATCGATAAGTGCACAAGATGGCCCAGATAAAGTGGAAGGAATCTGTGGAACCCAGGATCACCGAGACCCGTAAACAAAGAGAGGAAGGAGGAAAGAAAACCCTGGAAGTTACACAGCTAAGAGAGAGAAGACTACCATTTCAATTCAGATGGATCATAAAACACTTGAAGACAGGGAATTATCGTTTATCACAAGAGAGGAGGAAACTGTATATGTTACTGAGACTATCCAGGTCGGTTCTTTTATTGATATTAAGGTGATTCTCCTGGATGTAACACATTTCAAGGAATTCTCTCTTGGAAAGATTTTTAGAGAAATGAAGAATTTTGCGTTCCCTGAAATTAAAAAAATGACCATTGTCAACAGAATGGGTCGCCAAAGCACATCTGTGTGGATGGCATCTAGTATCACTTTTATGGAGTGCAATACGACGATTCAAGGATTGAGAAGTCTGACCAATATAGATTGATGGACAATTGAGGCAGGAAATTGAGTACACTAAGTCTGACATGGAAAGAACTCTCAACGGGGCCTTCAGCTCGCTGAAAACACAGAAGTTATATTTAACAATTTTAATGTTAGGAATGACACGCAAAATATGGACCAATTTGTTGGTAAGGCCAGGAATGAACGGTAAAGAAAGCAGCGACCAATTTATTTCGACTGGGGGAGTTAGAGGGGGAGGGGAGATTTGCGGTAGGTGGAGGGGAGGGGGTTCTGGAGGAATTTGGTGGATATGAGTAAGCTTGTTGACTTCGTCTTTGGTTCTTAGTAAGAGTTTACGATTGTATCCATTATCTATGTAAGTGTTTCCTGTGACTGGTGTAAGAAATCAGGATGGACTATTGTCTTCAGTCTTCTATATAGGCCTTTGATGACGTTGACTTTCACCTTCCAATCATGGCCAGAGTTTGCATGGATATATGTCCCAGAAGAAGTAGGTTTTCTATACCAATCAAGTTTGATGATATTATGGGAGTCTCTAACGACTCTTGTGTCCAGAAATGGAACAGCATTGTTGGTTTCTTCTTCCATAGTGAATTGTAAATGTGCGACTAACGAATTGAAAACATGAAGAACTTCTTCCTTGCATTCAGCTGGTATGGATAGAATTAAATCGTCTACAGTTTTTTAAAACATACGACATGACAATTGAAGCAAGAACAGGACTGAGATTACTGCCCATAGGGCATCCAAAAATTTGAGAGTAGAAAGAGTCTTCAAATTTGAAGATGGTTGAATGGAAAAGAAATTCTATTATTGATAAAAAGAAGGATTTGCTGATTTTGGTGTTGGGTGAGATTAATGCCCATTCAGAGTCAATTATTTGGCTGGTTAACTGCCATGAAATATTCGTGAAAAGACTGACTACATCAAGTGATATAATGACGTGGTTTTCTGGTAATTGGAAATTATTGATTATTGCACTAAACGCAAAAGAGTCTTTAATGGCAAATGTAAATGGCAAGAAGAAATTAATAAATTAATAATTAATATAATAGATAATCTTCCTCTTTGTTGATTCCATTATTTTCTCTCTCTCTCTCTCGCTCCCTCGCTCACCCTTTACCTATAATTAGGTTATGATTTATCCTTCCTCGGCTTCATACCGGTTTTTGGTCGCTCAATTGGCTATCTCTTTCTTGCTTAAAGGTCCAATAGTTCTTCTTCTCAATTTTGATCGGTTCCTTCCGGGTCTCGACCCCGTATTCTGGTTAATTGAGTTTTCTTAACTAAACCCCTTATCTCTGTCGGTCAGCTGTCTCCTGTCGTCCTTGTCATCTTTCCTATATGGCGATGGCCATGTGTGGTGGTCACAGGTGAAATAATTAGCAATGTTTTCAACATCCAAGGTTCTCAATTACATCCATGTTTTAAATTTGGTTTTTATAATTTTGTCTACAGTTAAGTTGGGAATGTGGAATCTTTGGCACAATGATACTACTCAGTATATATCACCACTACACCAAACACTTTATTTTTGCACTCGACGCGCGTTTCGCTAACCATGTTAGCTTCATCAGGAGCGATGATTGACTAAAGCTAAACTACCAAATCTACCCTATTTATACTTAGCCTAACCCTTGAATTACTCAAGCGGAACTAATGACATAGGCAAGGCTATCAGTTCCGGTCAAGTAACCAGTAGAGGGGACTATAAGGAATAGGCCCTCTGTCTTTGTTTAAACTACTTTTACATTTTATGATTTCCATACTTTCGTATGCGTTCAACAATTTCCTATCAGATACATTTTTTACTAATCTTAGATTATCTAATGTTACAGTATGATCAGCTTCAAGAGCATATTCGGCAATGCTAGACTTTTCTCTTCTGTTGTATTTTAAGTGTGCTAAATGTTCTTTAAATCGTGTTCTAATTGACCTTTTCGTTTGCCCAACATACTTTTTGTCACAATCATTACAACTAATTTCATAAATTCCACTTTTCTCACATTTAGGAATCTTATCTTTGGGATTTCCTAAGATATTCCTCAGACTGTCTGATGACTTATAGACTAAGGTGAGGCCTACCTTATTAAATACCTTATTGAGTCCCTTGCTATATTTCGGATTATATGGTATGGAGACATACTTGGTGTTATTTTCTTCGCTCGCGTGTAAAAAAGGTGGAATTCTGAATATTAAACCTAATCTTATGCCTATTTATTAGCTTATTTACTAAGTCATCGTCATAACCATTAACTCTAGTTATATTTCTAATACGATTCCTTTCTTATTAAAGTTTACTCTATTTAGAGGGAAAGTGACCACAACACGATTTAAAGAACATTTAGCACACTTAAAATACAACAGAACAGAAAAGTTTAGCATTGCCGAACATGCTCTTGAAGCTGATCATACTGTAACATTAGATAATCTAAGATTAATAAAAAATGTATCTGATAGGAGATTGTTGAACGCATACGAAAGTATGGAAATCATAAAATGTAAAAGTAGTTTAAACAAAGACAGAGGGCCTATTCCTTATAGTCCCCTCTACTGGTTACTTGACCGGAACTGATAGCCTTGCCTATGTCATTAGTTCCGCTTGAGTAATTCAAGGGTTAGGCTAAGTGTAAATAGGGTAGATTTGGTAGTTTAGCTTTAGTCAATCATCGCTCCTGATGAAGCTAACATGGTTAGCGAAACGCGCGTCGAGTGCAAAAATAAAGTGTTTGGTGTAGTGGTGATATATACTGAGTAGTTTGTCTACAGTGTTATGGTGTGTATTTTATATATTTTATGGATTAACCAACTTTTTTATGTATAAGCTACCTACGGCTATTCAGGCTAACGCAACTTCGCACTTCTCATGTGAGTTTTTTGACTTTATTATGACTAATATCTTATTCTTGTCCTACACTAATTTTATTTATTATAACAACTTAATGATAACATCATTAATTTAAATTTGTCCCAAACACTATCAGTGAATACGAGTATGTTTTGTTCTTCTTTTCAGTTCTTGCCCTAAAGAAGGTCCCGATCTAGGACCGAAATATTGGCTTAATGAAAATTGTGTGATCTCTTATCACGCCCCTTTTTGCCGAGTTCTCCAACTAAGATTTTATTTTTAAGAATTTTGGTAGATACGGCAATTGCGTGCTTGCTTGATTGCTTTTGCTTTCTTTCTTTATTCTATATATATATATATATATATATATATATATATATATATATATACACATATATCATAAAGTTAACTCTACGTATCATAAAACCTATTTTAATGAAGCTAGATACCAAAAGAGCTTCTGGCGCTGACGGAAAACCTGCCATAATTCACAAAAATTGTGAGAGGGAACTAACACCAGTTTAATGTCAAGAGTTTGCAAATGCAAAATGACTAACAAATAAAGATCCCAAGAATGCTATATTCCATGTCTTTTCTCCTACAACTATAGTTTCTGAGCCTATACTCTTCATCAGGTAGGCTTTAAGCAACGGTATCGATCGTTAAGACCAGAGTACCGTGGAGAGTCAAGTTGGAATGACTCTCGCTGGCTTATAGCAATCGATCGATACATTGCCTAAAGCCTACCTGATGAAGAGTATATGCTCAGAAACTATAGTCGTAGGAGGAAAGGCATGAAATATAGCATTCATGGGATCTTTATTTGTTGGCCATTTTGCATTTGCAAACTCTTTACATTATGTTGTAGTGACCAATCAAGTAACAAACCATATTCCGAAAATTTTATTTCGGAATATCAATTTGATTCATCCTTCCTAACAAAACTACTCAGTATATATCACCACTACACCAAACACTTTATTTTTGCACTCGACGTGCATTTCGCTAACCATGTTAGCTTCAACAGGAGTCAATCATCGCTCCTGATGAACCTAACATGGCTAGCGAAACACGCGTCGAGGGCAAAAATAAAGTGTTTGGTGTAATGGTGATATATACTGAGTAGTATCATTGTGCCAAAGATTCCACATTCCCAACTTACTTCCTAACAATGTTATGTTTATATAGTTGAGCAGTTTTCGATGTTCGTAACTTTCAACAGATGGCGTAAGAGTCTGTATCTTGCTCAACGAGTAGTACCTCGTTTACATAAAGTACCATGATTGCTATAAGTCAGCCAGAGTCATTCCAACTTGACTCTCCACGATACTCTGGTCTTAACCATTGATACCGTTGCCTAAAGCCTACCTGATGAAGAGTATAGGCACAGAAACTATCGTCGTAGGAGGAAAGGCATGGAATATGGCATTCATGGGATCTTTATTTGTTGGTCATTATGCATTTGCAAACTCTTGACATTATGTTGTAGTGACCAATCAAGTAACAAACCATCCGAAAATTTTATTTCGGAATATCGATTCGATAACACCAGTTTTCTTTAGACTTTTCAACCTATCCTACAGAAAAGGAATATTTCCTAACTGCTGGAAATGTGTCACAGTTCAGCCGATACCTAAAAAAGGAAAGAAGACCTTGTCAAATAACTACCGACCAGTCGCACTGCTTTCAATAATATCTATCAGGCTATCAATCAGCATCTTCTAAAATATCTTGAAGGATTCAACATTATTAGCGATCATCAATATGGCTTTCGTAAACACAGATCAACAGGAGATCTTCTGACCTATGTAATGCTAAGTGTCCACTTGAGACAAAGTCTCGAGAGAAAGTCTCGAGATTAGTTCCGAAGTGTTGTCCATTTGAGATCACTTGCGCTCTCGAGACAGCAGTTGGAGACTCGACAGTCACTGCAGTCTCGAGATCAGGAAATTTTGTGTACACTTGAGAGCTTACTCTCAAGTCTCAGTCGATTCTGTGACTTGGTTGCTAGTTTGAGATTTATTTTTTTCAAAATGGATTCACGCCAAATCCTAGCCTTTCTAATTGTGCATAAAATTATGAAAAAACGGGAAGTGAAAAAAAAGGCGTGTTGGGTAAGAAAATGGGTGGATCGACGAAATGCATTGGGAGCTTCTTCAACACTTGTGAACGAGTTGCGGTTAGAAGATGCACAACAGTTTAAAAATTTCATTAGGATGTCTGCAGTTCAATTTGAATTGGTTTTAAATTTGGTAAAACACGATATTGTAAAGCAAGATACAAAGTTACGTGATGCGATTCCAGTCCATGATAGATTAATGGTCACACTTCGTTTTCTGGCTTCAGGTAAGCCTTTCAAGCGAATGTACAAATATTTTTCTCTAGAACATTACATTTTTATATTGAAATGAACTTTCAGGAGATGCTTATTGTAGTTTGCAATACCTTTTTCGCATTCAACCTTGTACAATAGGAAGAACAGTTCCCGAAGTGTGTAAAGCCATCTATTATCATTTAAAGGAAGAATATTTAAGGGTATGTATAAATTAAAAAACAACTTTAATTATAGAAGTATAATAACAGAAACTTTACAAATTAAGGCATGTTAATTAGTGAATATGAACTATTGTAAAAATCTTGGGTTGTTTGAGTCTCAATATTTTGTTGAGAAAAGTTGTCAACAACAATGGGTGGTGATGCAATTGGCGTACTGCATGAAGTACTTGCACTTGAAGAGGATGCAGTGGACCAGTAGCATTTTTCATATCAGAAATATTTAATATCGCTTTACGAATCCTACTTTTTAATACTCCTCTGTAATAATCCGATTTTAGACTTTTTAGCTCCAACGCTACGTATTCTCCAAAGCGATCGAAATCGTCTTTTGGCTTCTTCATAATTTCTATTGCTTTCTTCAGAATGTTATCATCTTCTTGAGTTCTTGATGTTGCTTTGCTAATACGTTTTCTTTTTTGATCTTGTGTGAGCTCATTTTGTATGGACTCATCCTGTGAGATGTTCATGTTTTCGGGAATATAATTCTGAAAAGTTAAAAGCGCAATTAATATACTATGTTGTATCAACTTTTATGCATAGAAAAATACAAGTAAAATTTTTTTATTTCAGTATCCTTCAAGTGCTGAAGAGTTGAAGAAATATGCAGATCAATTTGAATTAAAATGGCAATTTCCACATTGTTTCGGAGCTATTGACGGAAAGCATATTACAATGGTGACACCTGAGAACTGTGGAAGCTTTTACTATAACTATAAGGGTACACACAGCATAGTTTTGATGGGAGTCGCAGATGCCAATTATAAATTAATTTACGTTGATGTTGGTTGCAATGGTAGAGTTTCTGATGGAGGTGTCTTTACAAACTGCTCCCTGCACGATGCTTTGGAAAGCAAGCAATTTTCACTTCCCGAACTAGAAGCATTGCCCCAAAGATGTTTGCCAGTGCCATACATAATGGTAGCTGACGATACTTTTGCTATGACATCGTATATATTAAAGTCCTACGGGTACCGAAATCAACCTGCACCAAACAGAATTTTCAACTACAGATTAAGCAGAGCTCGTCGTATAATAGAAAATGTATTTGGCATTATGTCAAGTAAATTCAGAGTTATCCGAAAACCAATAAATTTAGCACCTAATAAAGTAATAGATGTTACTCTGGCAATATGTGCATTGCATAACTTTTTAATATGTACTTCAAAAAATTATATGAACCCTTGTTCAGTTGATTTTGAAGATCCTAATACACATGAAATTGTAAATGGCGAATGGCGGAATGAACCCCCACACAAGATCGTTTTTTTTTTTCCACTAGAGAGAAGCCAGCAGCGAAATTATGCAATCTCTCAAAAAGATGTGAGAGATGAGTTTAAAGAATACTTCATGACAACTGCAGGTGAAGTTCAGTGGCAATATCGTTTAATTGCTTAAATTTAGTACCTAATCACTTTGTTTAATTTGAATTTTTTTATTTGTAATTTTATGATAAATAAAATTTCGTTATGAAACATAGCAATAATTATATTAACTTACCATGTTTGAAGTCGATGTTGTGGGTGTGAAGTTGGGTAAAATGAACTGTAATGCAGTGAAAAACTTCCATTTACTGTCATACCTGTCATCAGCACCATCACCACTCTTCAATTTTTTTATCTTTTGCAGTTCATGAGAAACCTGAAAATAATATATTTGACTATTGACTAAAAAGTCAATTTAAATAGTAATGTTAAGAATAATTTTAGAGAATTATACATACCTGATTGCGTAAGTTATGGATCTTCCGCTGAATTTCATTTCCACTGCAATTTTCAAATTTCGAAGCAAATTCTTCGTACATTGCCATTTTTTTTTTTTTCGCCATTTCTATAAAGTTTATGTTTCACGTTCCATAAAAACTCTTCCTCCTCATAAAGTTCAATTAATTTGAACACTTCCTCGTCAGTTCACTAGCGATTATCCTTCATTTTTAAAAAATTAATTGGTTATTTAAATTAAACAAATATTTTAAATAAAAAGTCTCCAGTCGGGGTCTCAGCTCTTCAAACAATGACGGAAGACTGGTGACTAAGTCTCATTAGCAAGAATGAACATGTCCACTTGTGACACGTGCAGTGTCTGATACTCGCATCGGTTTGTCTCTGAGAGTGCTCTCAGGCACATATACATTTGTGAGTCTGGTCTCGAGACTGCTCTCGAGACCATTTTGTCTCAAGTGGACACTTTGCTTAACACATGTTTAGAACAACGCAATTGAACACTTTGGAGAGTCTTGAACTCTTGACATATCCAAGGCATTCGACCGTGTTTCGCACGATGGACTGTTGGCAAAGCTACGCTATTATGGTATGTCTGAAAAGTTCTGTTTATGGTTCTCATGTTTTTTCAGAGAGCGTTTTTTACGAGTAGCAGTTGACGGATTTCTTTCTAACGCCTTCACTATCAACGCCAGTGTGCCTCAAGGCTCTATACTGTCTCCTACTCCCTTTCTCATTTACATTAATGATCTACTGGAAAAGACCGGGAGTCCAGTCCAATCTACAGCTTTGCAGATGACAGTACGCTTATCTCTATTTCTATCCAAGTGGAATTTAACGCTACAAAAACCCAGGCGGCAGATTTTTCAAAAAAAGTTAACGTTGCTGAACCCGACATAGTTATATCGGGGCACTCCATTCCTCTAACATCGTCACTCAATTTGTTGAGCGTTAATTTGGGAGCAAATATGTCCTGACATGAACATGTTGCAGGCATAGGAAGGAGAGCTTCTCAAAAGTTGGGAGTATTATTTCGAACCAGAAAGCTTTACACTCCACAACTGTTAATTCTTTACAAAGCTCAAATTTCATCAACTATGGAATACTGCTCCCATGTTTGAGGCTCCGCTCCCAAATATACACTGCATTTGTTGGATTCTATTCAGAGAAGAGCTGTTTGTCTGATTGGAGACCCGGAACTGACCGACGGCCTTGATTCGCTGGAACATCGAAGAAAGGTTGGCGATTTGAGTCTATTCTACAACTATTTTCATGGAAAGTGTTCGAAGGATGTCGCGCTAATACTTCACATCCGTATGAGGTTCAGCTTGTTACTCCTCGTACAACACTTTTCAAGCAATCTTTTATATGGAGCACATCATCCCTTTGGAATAATTTGCCCAAGACTGTGTTTCGCACCAATTTACAGCGATCAAGAACAACGCCAATCACTTTTTCCTCACACAGATCGCTCCGGTAGCGCTTTAGGGATTTCCCTGTAGCACGTGTGCTAGACCCATAAAAAAACAAACTCTCAACATATGCCAAATAATGGAAGAAGTTAGGAAATTCCAAATAACAGCTTACATCTGTTTTATAGACTAATCTAAAGCCTTCCACTGCATACAATGGAACAAACTCTGGTTGATTCTAATCAGTATGGGAACACTTATACATCAACTTTATTCGATCCCTGTATGAGAACACAAATGGCGGAATTAAACTGAATAATTCTTTTCCGATCGCCTTAACGAAGAAGTGGGCGTCAGACAGGGGTGTATTCTGCAACCTTTACTTTTTAACATACGAGGCATGTTTTTTAAGTAAGTACCGTTTTGCGATTCCGCCGCCGCAGCGATACGGTCGGCGTTCCGCGCATGCGCGCTGGTAACCTACATCTCATGTCTACGCACTGACGCCATTACAGTCTGATTCTTCATTGTATACGTTGTTTACTGAGTGTTTAAGATGCCTCCGACAATCGTGAGTCCCGCCGATTGTGAAGTACGGGCTGTTATACGATTTCTTAGTGCTAAAGGCGTAAAACCGATCGATATTCATCGTGAGATCTGTGAAGTTTACGGACAAAACATTATGAGTGATGGAATGGTAAGGAAATGGGTGAGAGCATTTAAAGATGGCCGCACAAATGTGCATGATGAAGAACGGAGTGGGCGTCCTTCGGTCGTTAATGAAGATTTGGTGCAGAAAGTAGACGAAAAGGTGAGAGAAAACAGACGCTTTACAATTTCATCATTGTGCGACTGCTTTCCTCAATATTCTCGTAGTGTTTTGTATCGCATTGTGACCGAGAACTTGAATTACCGGAAATTGTGTTCACGTTGGGTTCCAAAAATGTTGACCGATTTGCACAAAACCCAACGTTTAGGCAGTGCATTGACTTTCCTTGAGCGGTACCACAATGAAGGTGAACATTTTTTAGACCAAATTGTTACTGGTGACGAAACATGGGTGGCCTACGTCACACCAGAATCGAAACAACAATCCATGGAATGGCGACATTCATCATCACCCAAAAAAGAGTGAAGTTTAAGCAAACAATTTCTGCCAGCAAAATCATGTGCACAGTTTTTGGGACAGAAAAGGAGTATTGCTAGTGGAGTTTCTGCCTCGTAATGAGACAATCAATGCAGCGTCTTATTGTGAGACATTGAACAATCTGCGTCGTGCAATCCAGAACAAAAGACGTGGCAAGTTGAGTAAGGGTATCGTTTTGCTGCATGACAATGCCCGTCCACATGTGGCTAATCGGACCAAAGATCTCATCAAATCTTTTAAATGGGAAACTCTAGATCATCCTCCATACAGCCCTGATCTGGCGCCCAGCGACTACCATTTGTTCCTGCACTTGAAGAAGCACCTGGGTGGTCAGCGTCTTCAAGACGATAACGAAGTCAAAACATTTGTGATACAGTGGTTAACAAGTCAGGCGGCAGAATTTTATGAGGAGGGTATTCAAAAAACTGGTGCCACGTTATGACAAGTGCCTCAATATTCACGGAAATTATGTAGAAAAGTAGATTAAGGTACAGGCTTTCATGTAAAAATAAAATTATAGCGATATCTTTGCACGTCTTTTTTTAATTCCAAAACGGTACTTACTTAAAAAACATGCCTCGTATATAGTGAACATGTAATGACGTTTGTTTTAGATGGCTGAAGTGGAGGTGTGACAATCCGTAGAAAAAAGCTAAGTAACCTTAGATGTGCAGATGATACTGTTAAACTTGCAACTTCAGTGCAAGACCTAGAATCAATTATGGAGCGCCTGAAAATCACCAGCAAAAACAAAGAATTGACAATTAGTAGAGAGAAAACCGAAGTAATGACAGTTAGCCGTAATGAAGGTCTGTCCCACATAAAAGAAATTGCTAGTTTCACTGTTGTAGACCATTCCCACTATTTGGTATCCCTCATAACTAACAATGGTGGCTGTGAAGCGGAAGTAAGAAGATGTTTGGCTATAGCTAGAAACAAGTTAATATTGCTATCCAGCCTTATATTCCTTATAGCAACTTCCGCATTCGAAACATGAACCATTAAACAACCTGACAAAAGATGAATCGATGCGTTTGAGATGTGAGCGTATCGGAGAATCTTTAGAGTATCATATACCGAATATATATATATATATATATATATATATATATATATATATATATATATATATATATATATATATATATATACAGTGAAATCTGCCTTGGGCGGACACTTAAAAAAATACAAAAAAAAACGTTTTTTTTTAATGAAAACTGTAATTAAACAATTTGGGAAATTTAAGTATATGTCCCAAATTGTTTAATTACAGTTTTCATTAAAAAAACGTTTTTTTTTTATATTTTTTAAGTGTCCGTCCAAGGGAGATATATATATATATATATATATATATATATATATATATATATATATATATATATATATAATATATAAAATGCAACGTCTGTCTGTCTGTCTGTCTGTCTGTCCGTTAGTGTGCCTATCACTGAAGAACCACTTATCCGATTTACGTACTTTTTTTTTTAAAACATACATATGTTCTCTGGCCAGGTTATAGGCTATATTTTATTACGGTAGGTAGCATAAGGAATGAGCAGTGACGTAAAATAGTGAATGATGTCGGAAATAAGTTTGCCGCTAGCGCGTGCCTTTGCAATACACAGCCTAAACCATTAAATATGGAACAATATTATGTAGCAAAGAATATCTGTAATGTATAATCTATAATATATATAAAATGCAATGTGTCTCTGTCTGTCTGTCTGTCCATTAGTGCGTTTATCACTCGGGAACCACTTATCCGATTTACCTGTCTTTTCTTAAATTCATACATATATTCTTTGGCCAGGTTATATAATAATAATAATCTATATCTATAATATATATAAAATGCAATGTTTGTCTGTCTGTCTGTCCGTTAATGCGCTTATCCCTCGAGAACTACTTATCATCATCATCATACATGTTCTCTGACCAGATTATAGGTATATATTTTATTACATCTTTTTAATATATATAAAATGCAACGTATCTCTGTCTGTCTGTCTGTCCGTTAGTGGGCTTATCACTGGAGAACCACTTATCCGATTTTCGTACTTTTTTTTTTTAAAACATACATATGTTCGCCGGCCAGGTTATAGGCTATATTTTATTATAATAGGTAGCATAAGGAATGAGCAGTGACAATAATAGTAAATGAAGTCGGACAAAGTTTGCCGCTAGCGCGTTCCCTTGCAATACACAGTCCAAACCATTAAATATGGAACAATATTATGAGCAGCTATAATATATATATATATATATATATATATATATATATATATATATATATATATATATATATATATATATATATAAAATGCAATGTCCGTCTGTCTGTCTGCTTGTCCGTCCGTTAGTGTGCTTATCTCTAGAGAACCACTTATCCGATTTACGTGCTTTTTTTTAAACATACGTATGTGCTCTGGCCAGGTTATAGGATATATTTTATTAGGTGACATAAGGAATAAGCAGTGACGATAATAGTGAATCAAGTCGGAGAAAAGTTTGCCGCTAGCGCGTTCTCCTTCAATACACTCCCTAAAGCATTAAATATGGAACAATATCATGTAGCAAAGAATACAATATATATAAAATGCAACGTTTCTTTCTCTGTCTGTCTGTCTGTCCGTTAGTGCGCTTATCACTCGAGAACCACTTATCCGATTTACGTGTTTTTATAAATTTATACATATGTTCTATATAATTCGATATAAGCCTAGATAATGGGAGATAAGGTGAGATAATGGGAGATAAGGAGAAATAATGGGAGAAAAGTCGAGATAAGCCTCGATAATGGAGATAATGGGAGATAAGGAGAGATAATGGGAGGTAAGCAGAGATAAGTCTAGATAATGGGAGTTATGGTGAGATAATGGGAGATAAGGAGAAATAATGGGAGATAAGCAGAAATAATGGGAGATAAGTCGAGATAAGCCTAGATAATGGAAATAAGGTGAGATAATGGGAGATAAGGAGAAATAATGGGAGATAAGGAGAAATAATGGGAGATAAGCAGAGATAAGCCTAGATAATGGAAATTATGTAGAGATAATAAGGAGAAATATTGGGAGATAAGGAGAAATAATGGGAGATATTTTATTACGTTGGGTAACATAAGGAATAAGCAGTGACGATAGTAGTGAATCAAGTCCACGCGAGCGGAGCCGCGGGCCCGGCTAGTATATATATATATATATATATATATATATATATATATATATATATATATATATATATATATATATATCAAAACTCAGCAGCAGACGATTAGGCTTAGAGCTAGGGTTAAGCAAAGATACTGTTAATAGGGTGACCAGAGAACAACTACCGCACCCATTTCATGTTCAACAGGTACAATATCTTTTGCTCCATGATTCTGAACCACGCCTAGCTTTCTACCGGTTTGTCCAAGAACACAGAAATCAAGATAGGAATTTTACACAAAGGATTTTATTCACAGATGAAGTCTATTTCACGTGAAGTGGCATAACTAATTTGCACAATGAACATGTTTAAGCAGAAGAAAATCCTCATGCGACTAAAATAACCCATTATCAGCACGAGTTTAAGATCAATGTTTGGGCAGGAATCATAGACACTTTCATAATTGGTCCTGTCATTTTACCACTTCGACTAAATCGCCAAAATTATGTAGAACATCTGCAAAACGAACTGCCAGACTTATTAGATCCCCTGTCCTTGGAACTTCGAAGAAGAATGTGGTTTATGCACGACGGTGCTCCTCCACATTTTACGTTAAACGTACGTAATTATTTAAAACGAACAGTATCTAAATAGATGGATAGGTAGAGGCAATGATGCACCCGCAAATTGGCCAGCTCGATGACTTTGAAACCCTTGTGTATTCTAGGCCAGTTGGCACAGAGGATGAATTAAGGAGACGTATTAAAACTGGAATTGAGGCTTTGAGAAATGATGCCGAAATGCTCCAGAGAGTCCAATTTAATTTTTTTACGACGTATTAATTTTTGTACATACGAAAATGGAGAGCATTTTGAACATTTATTATAAGCATTTTTTTTTAATTAACTTTTTCTTGTTGACTGTTTTTACTAGAGAATAAAAACACATTTACTTGTTTTTTTTTTTTTTTTTTTTAATTTTTGGTGTTATTCTTGTGGCAATGCAATGGTGAGTTTGGGTAAGAAATCAAAAATTTACATCCAAATATCCCAAAAACTCAGCTCATACCAGGTATACCTTTAAAATCTGGAAAAGAAGAATTTTTATTCAAAATTTAGACAGTTAATTTTAGCTTCAAATTATGTTCATTTATCACAATAATTCAGAACTAGCCATAAACGAAATGAATTGTTTTAATCCAGATATCTCAAAAATGGCTGCTCAAATCAACTCTTACCAGCTATACCTTTTTTAGGTAAAAGACGTTGGAGAACAAGAAATTTTATGTAAAAGTAAAATACAGTGTGGCTCAAAAAAGTTACTTCGTTTTAAATGTGTGCAAAGTACCGCAGGTGGCGCCCCCTAAATTTTACAATGAAAATGAATGCAGATTTCAACTTTTCACCTCAAAAAACCCCCTTTAGCTGAAAATTGTGACAGACACAAATTATTAAAAAAAATATTTATGAAAAACTAAAAAAAATGAACTTTTGACACTCTGTATTTCCGAAATTATCCACTTTTGGACTGAGGTAATTTGAGTTAGATCGTCATATTTTGACCTCAGGAACTTGTGGTAGCATTTTTTTCGCACCTTTTAGAGACACCCAATATATATATATATATATATATATATATATATATATATATATATATATATATATATATATATATATATATATATATATATATATATTCTACATATCTACCCAACTGAAACTTCAACCTCAAAAAAGTAATGTTTTCAACAAACAATTATGTTTTTATTCTGTAAAATATACAATACATTGATGTTACCAATAAAATCGAGTTTAGCAGCCCCTAAGCCTTAATGCTTTTGGACCAAAATTTCAGTGATCTCTATTTACATCTAATAGAAGATTTTTGGATAAAATAAAGAGAAAATTAGAAAGACAATTCTGTCTTTCTAATTTTCTCCTATTTTATCAATTTCTCTATAAGCCCTTTTTTGAAGCTTATTACCAAACCTTCAGTCTACCAACCAACATTACAGAACTGTAGAGATGTAGATAGTTGGAGAATAGTTTAAGGCAGGGGAGACATTTCAGCTATTTCTTCAACACTGAACGCAAAAAATATTTTATAAGACAAGTAATAGTTTATAAATCAGAAAACTTTTTTTATCCTTGTATTTAAATAAATGTATTTTAGCAAAACTTAATTACTTATTTATCTCAGTACTTGCATGAAGAATTGAATAGTTCCCGATAAAGGGCAGATACTCCTTCAAAACTATATATATATCTTACTTAGTGGTGCCAATGAAAGGCAATATATTTTCTAATGGAAGGTTCTAGAATGATTGCTTGCGGAATAAGATTTAATAGACACATTTAAGAGGTTTTTTTTTATATTTATGAAAAAAGAGAGGTATCTTTTTGGCTAGTAGTTTAATTGTATATATAGCATCTCTAGTTATATATACTTTAATAACTATTTTATTTTTTTTAGCTCTTTCTGCGACATAAGACCTGCTGTTTTGCACAAATAAGTTTTAGTAAAAACTAGCCGGGCCCGCGGCTCCGCTCGCGTGGACTTTATTCACCACTATCGTCACTGCTTATTCCTTATGTTACCCAACGTAATAAAATATCTCCCATTATTTCCCCTTATCTCTTAATATTTCTCCTTATCTCCCATTATCTCTACATAATTTCCATTATCTAGGCTTATCTCTGCTCATCTTCCATTATTTCTCCTTATATCACATTATTTCTCCTTATCTTTCATTATCTCACCTTATCTCCCATTATCTAGGCTTATCTCGACTTATCTCTCAATAGTTCTTCTTATCTCTCATTATTTCTTCTTATCTCCCATTATCTCCCATTATTTCTCCTTATCTCCCATTATTTATATTTATCTCCCATTATCTTACCTTATCTCCCATTATCTTACCTTATCTCCCATTATCGAGGCTTATCTCGACTTATCTCCCATTATTTCTCCTTATCTCCCATTATCTCACCTTATCTCCCATTATCTAGGCTTATATCGAATTATATAGAACCTATGTATAAAATTTTTAAAAATACGTAAATCGGATAAGTCGTTCTCAAGTGATAAGAGCACTAACGGACAGACAGACAGAGAGACGTTGCATTTTATATATATTCTGGACAGAATATTATAGATAACCTGGCCAGAGAACAAATGTATGAATTAAAAAAAAAAACACGTCAATCGGATAAGGGATTCTCGAGTGATAAGCGCACTAACGGACAGACACACAGACAGAGAGACGTTGCATTTTATATATATTATATTCTTTGCTACATGATTTTGTTCCATAGTTAATGCTTTAGGCAGTGTATTGCAAGAGAACGTGCTAGCGGCAAACTTTTCTCCGACATGATTCACTATTATCGTCACTGCTTATTCCTTATGTCACCTAACGTAATCAAATATATCCTATAACCTGGCGAGAGAACATATGTATGTTTAACAAAAAAGCACGTAAATCGGATAAGTGGTTCTCCACTGATAAACGCACAAATGGACAAATAGACAGAAATACGTAGCATTTTGTATATATTATAGATGTAATAAAATATATATCTATAACCTGGTCAGAGAACATATATATGAATTTAAAAAATCACGTAAATCGGCTCAGTGGATTTTGAGGGATAAACACACTAACGGACAGACAGACAGACAAAGAGACGTTGCATATAGATATAGATTATTATTATTATTATATAACCTGACCAAAGAATATATGTATGAATTTAAAAAAAAGACACATAACTCGGATAAGTGGTTTTTTTGCGTGATAAACGCAATAATGGATAGACAGACAGACAGAGAGACATTGCATTTTATATATATTATAGATTAGAGATATTCTCTGCTACATAATATTGTTCCATATTTAATGGTTTAGGCTGTATATTGCAATGGAACGCGCTAGCGGCAAACTTTTTTCCGACTTCATTCACTATTTTACGTCACTACTCATTCCTTATGCTACCTATCGGAAGAAAATATAGCCTATATCCTGGCCAGAGAACATATGTATGTTTTAAAAAAAAAAGTACGTAAATCGAATAAGTGGTTCTCCAGTGATAAGCGCACTAACGGACAGACAGCCAGACAGAGGTACGTTGCATTTTATATATATTATAGATGAAGAATCTCTTCAGTTAACTAATACTTCTTAGTTTCCTAAACTACTTTAGTTCTTGCGTCATAACCTGCTAATGATCCTAAAGACTTTAATGAAATACAGTCATAACTATTTTTAATTAAAAATAATCAATTAATTGTTACAAAAACAAATTTTCCTGAGTATTCCTTAATTATTAATATATGTTACATTTTAAAAATAATCTTGGAATATTTCTTAGCTGTCTTATCAATGGAATGCTCTTCTCATCTATTTTTTTTCCGTTATTTATCTTTCAATTGTATTGTTATTTCTAAATTGTTTGGAAAGATTGTACACAGACATTGTTGTAGCTACGTTTTTCAATTTAATCTTCTTTATCTTATAAAAATGTTTTTTTAAAAAAACGAAAATAAGAAAATGAAAATCTGAATCTCATCAAAGGGTTTGCACTAAAAAAATTATAAGCTTTCGTTTTTAGTGTTCCGTACGGAACACTTATAAGATCACTTCGGTGTCTGTCTGTCCGTCTGTCTGTCTGTCTGTCCGTGTGTCACAGCCTATTTTTTCCGAAATTATTTGTCATAGAAAGTTGAGATTTGGTAATAACATAGGAATTGATGGCCTCATCAGAGCCATGTAGTTTTGAAAGTTAAATTTTGCCTTCAGGGGTTAGTTTTGGGGGGTGAAATCGGAAGTGAAAAAAAAATTTTTTTACTAGGTAATCGAGTGTGATGTCAAATGAAAGCTTGTGAAAACACGAGTAAAATATATATATATATATATATATATATATATATATATATATATATATATAATGTATTACTTGCGCGCACTTTTCTTTGTATTATTTTTAAAAAATCGCGAAAAATCGCTGTCCACCCGCCTTATCTCGAAAAGTACTTATCAAAAAATTTAGAAAAAACTCTGGAATATTCTCAACGGGATGTAGATTGAACAAAAATTATCAGGAGTGCATTACCTGTAATAATTTATCTGGTATAAAAAAAAAAAAACAGAAATTTCAAGGTCATCAATTTTCAGTAAAGATTGGAAATAAACTTTGTTGAAAACTCATTTGGGGTGTGTTTTGTGAAGTCACTGATTATTTTATACTTCCGTTATAAAATTTTTTATATTAAAAGCAATCAACGTACGGAACACTAATTGCGCAAGTTCAACTTGCACTTGACCGGTTATTTAATATCCCAAATATCTGAAAAAAATAAGATACTTATTTGGGATCACAGAAATTCCAAAACTCGATCTACTGCAGGTTGGGAATCAGGAATATTATTTAATACCTGTAGAGTTAATATATTTACTGACCCGTTTAATAGTATTTTTCGCATGGAACTACTTATTTTTATTGTACAATTTAATACTTAGCAGCTTCATACACCTCCGCAGTCACCCAATATTAACTCCATCGAGCATTTATGGGAGGAACTTAAAGGGCGCGTCCGCCAATAGAAAAGAATTAAAAAACAGAATATTAAAGAAATAGGAGAACATGCCAGCAGAAGTTCCTAGAAAGCTGGTTGCAAGCATGACGAAAAGGTTACAGGAGATTATCCAGGCCAACGGCGGTCCCACTAAATATTAGTTTAAACCAGAGGTTCCCAAACTTTTTTTCTCGTAGAGCACTTTCAAAATTTTACTGGTTTCGGTGGACCCCCTGCTGCTACATTTCTACCATATTCCCAAAACTCTAACGATGGAAATTTGCGTCGTGGCTGAGTGCCAACCCTAAATTCGGAATGGTAAAAATAAAAAAAAAAAATAATATATGTTCTTGTGTTCTATTTATTAAAAATAATATGATTACAGACTTAATAGAACTGAAATTAAACATTAATAACGTACCGTAACTTCAACAATGCAAATCAACAATTAAAAAATAATTTTAATGGGAGGGATGTACTTGATGGATTGACAGCAAATTATCAATATTTGTCTTTAGTTTTGTAAGGAATAACCGTAAATCTCCCCGTTCTGTGATGTTCAATCTGCTCCTTTTTTTGTTAATAGGTTTGTAACGACACTAAAACCTTTTTCGATAAGGTATAACGAGGGAAACGCTATCAAAAGCTTTCTCGCAATTTCCCACAGCCCAGGATATTTTTCGGGTATTTCTGCCTGCAGCCAAAATGTTTTATAGCCTTTTTTAAATTTCACCTTCAGCTCCTCATTGGTGCTAAGCTCGAGTAGCTCCTCCTGTAATACCACATTCGCCACTTCCGTTTCATCAAATGGATTTATGATCCATGGTGGTATTTCCATCGCCAGAATATCTTCAAATCTATTTTTGAAGTCATCATGCAGGGCATTTAAATGTTGAACGTATGTCTGAATATCCTCATCAAGACATTCTGCCTGTGACAAGTTTAGAAACTGGGAGAATTCGCGCCGACTAATATTTTGCTTCATAAATTTCAATTTTCCAAGAAAAGCCGAAATTACACCCTTCGTTTTTATTAAATTTAGGCTGTCCCCTTGTAAATGCAAGTCAATGTCATTAAATTTTTTGAACAAATCTGTCAAATACTGCCTTCTTTTTGAACAGGTTTTCTTTTAAATCTGGATCTTTATATTCCAGAAACTCTAAAACTGATTCAAAAACTGAGTAAAATCTTGTTAAATATGCACCTTTCGACAACCAGCGTACTTCAGTATGTAAGAGCAATCGTTGGAAGTCTTCATCATTTTCGTCGCACAATTGTGCAAATAAACGGGTATTTAAAGCATTGCTTCTTAACTGCTTTAATCACAAATTGAAGCGATTGGTGCAATCTATCACTCAAATTTTTCGCTACCAGGTGTTGTCTGTGGATGACACAGTGAATTGCAGTTACTCCTGGTATAATTCTTTTAAGATGGCTTATAAACCCACGATATCGCCCGAAGATGGCAGGAGCTCCATCTGCTGCCACCGAAATAATGTTTGTAAATGGAATCGATTTTTCCTTAAAAAAATCACTCACTGATTCGTCTTTAGTGTCCGTCTCCAAAGTTTTCGCGAATAGCAGCTCTTCATGGATTTCTTCGTCCATAACAAATCGAACATATGCCAATAATAATGCTTCATTACCAGGTAAAGTTGACTCGTCCAGTTGAATAGAAAAATGAGTTGTTTGCAGATAATTACACAAGAAGCTTTCAATATCAGAGCTCATTTCATCAATACGTCTTTGTACAGTGTTGTTACTCAAAGGAATTCTTTTGAGTACGTCAAATGGAGGTTTGTGCAGAACAGTTTTTAAAAACCTCTTCAACAGCGGGTAAAATTAACTGTTCTCCGGTGGTGTGCGGTTTTCCAGATTTTGCTATAAGCAATTATAGTAAGATGCCCGCAAGCCAACATCGTTACTTTGAGACATTGAAGCGAACATACTGTGCACGGTGGGTCTCTTTTCATATTTTTCCTTCAATGTTTGAAAATATTTTAAATCTTTACCTATGTTATCAGGATGACACCTTCTTAGATGATCTTCGAGTTTCGATGGTTTCATAGAGTCATTGCTCAAAACTTGGTTGCATAAAAGGCATATGGGCAATCGTTTGTCTGCCTTTGATGGAAGGAAACCAAATTTCAAGTAATCAATACTGTACTGTCGACATTTCTTCTTAGATTCAGCCATGTTTCGTATCTGTTACCTACCTATAAAGAAAAAAATGTTTGTTTTAGTAATCATAAGGCGACTTTAACAGGATATGGCTATTTTAACAGAATAAAATAGGATTAATTAATTATTGCAATGAAAAAAAACCAAAATGCCGGCAGCAAAATTAATTTTAATTATTAAAAGCAATAAACTGCTAAGACCCATATAGAGGTTTTCACAAAACGGCTGAACCTATTTTAATGTAATATAAAATATTTTTTGATTAATTATATTTTGATACATTTCTGTAAATTCCAGAGAAAATACTTTTAAAGAATATTTTGACATCAAAACTCCGCGATTTTAATGATTTATTTATTACTTTGATGTACGTTACGAGTGATACATAAAGACACGTACAATTTATGAAAATATTTTTATTCATTTAGCATTAGCAACTACGAGGGCACTGAAATATGTACAAACATGCAGGTCAATCATATATCTCTCCTTTAGTGAATCACCACAGTCGGGTAAATAAATAATTTTATAATAAAAAGTACTAAAAGGTCAATCTTTCTCGGCTTTCTGTTCTTTTATAGAAGTATCGAATAATGGCCCTGTTCAGTATTTAATTTTTATTACGTACCTACTACACGCAAACATAACAAATATAAAATTATTACAATATAAAATAAAAGTATGAATAACAAATAGGCAGGTACTTACTTTTTCCGACACTGGCAAACACTGACATCGATTCACTCACACTTTTCTTTTCAAAATTCCGGAAACAAAAGAGTAACGTTTGTCCTTGGCATTCGTATTTATATTGGTGAACAATCAAACAAGTTCATGCAAGATTGCAAGCACAACACAAGTCGTATTTCGTCCCTTTGCACGTCTGAACAGGTTGCGTTGCGGGCGGGCGGCGCTTTGCAAGTCTCGACGCGCGTTGCACTGAATATCGAATATGCAAGTTTTTACAAGTAACAGTCGCTGACCTTCTTAAAATAAACTACTCAAAAAAATTAAGAGAGGTTTTAAAACAAGGAAATTAATGCTAAATAAACAGGCTATCTGATCCATATGCCGGCCTAACTGAAAAAATTTTTTCGCGCTATCTGTTAGGATTGCATGAGAACCGTAGCTCTTAAAAAATTTTAGCCCAAAAATCTGAAAATTAGAATCTTAAAGCTTCAAAATGCTTTTTTTAAAGTCTCAATACGACCATTTTTCACTGAAATACAGCCTGTCAAAAATCACCGAAAAATTTGGAATTTTTTTTGCTCCCTTAATTTTTTTGAGTAGTGTATTATCTGCCTACATTGATAGGTAAAGCCAAGCCCACATTTTTGTTCTTTACTATCGAAACCAGATAAATTTTCGTGGACTTCCACTTACAACTTGTGAACCCCCATTTTTTTTTTTTTCACGCCAACGTTGACCCCCGTCGAGTCTCCCGTGGACCCCTGGGGTCAACCTGAGCCACTGGTTTAAACGAAATTGTTATTTTCCGTTAAACTCCGTCAAACTATTATTGGTAATTGTTAAGTGTATGGAAACTTTTTTGACATTAATTTTGTTTACATTTTTATAGCAATGATGTAACTTCTAAACAAAATATTCCTTAGTGTTTTTTAATACTAATCCTCGTTTTAAATATTAATTTAAACATGTTTTTTCATAGTTCCAGTTAATTAGTTAAAGATAACAGAAAAATAGTGTAGAAAGCAGGTGGTATATGGAGACTTTTTGAACTCCCTGTATGTCTTGGCATGAATATGTCGTATGCATAGTAATTAGAGCTTCTCAAAAACTGGGAATATTATTTTGAATTAGAAAGCGTTACACTTCCCAATAACTGTTAATTCTGTACAAAGGTCATTTTCCACCAACGATGGGGGCTCTGCTCCCAAACATTCACTGCATTTGTGGGATTCTATTTGTTTGATTGGAGACCCAAAACTCAGCAGAAACCTTGATATCTTGGAACATCGGAGAACGGTTAGCAACTCGCGTCTATTCTACAAATATTTTCATGAAAAGTGTTCGATGTATGTAGCCTGCTGAACTCCTCCCAGAGCGGTGCATGCTATTAATATATGTCGCGCTAATACATGACATCCGTGTAAGGTTCAGCTGGTTACTTTTCGTACAATACTTTTCCAGCTGTTTATTATATGGAAAATATTATCCCTTTAGAATGATTTGCCTAGAACTGTGTTTCCCACCGCGTACAACTTACAGGTATTCAAGAGCAACGTGAATGGCTTTTTCCGCACACTCGTCACTCTTCTAACGCTTTAGGGATTTCCCTGCAACATATGTGCTACGCTCATAAAAAAACGTACTTTCTAAAAGTCTATATTTCTTGCTTGCTTTAATCATTCTTGTTGACTTTCAAAACGAGGGCGAAGACAAATGTAACTAAGGTTAATTATCCACTTAATAGTGTAACAATGATTAACAGTAATTAAAACCGAAGAAGTAAAATACAACGCAAAACTGTAGGTACCTGTAATAATAGTATCGTAATTGTAATAAGAGTGTCATAATTGTAATAACGGTATCGTACACAGAAAATGCCATGATGCAAATGAGAGTACGGGTGAGTGTATTATGAATTTCCAAAAAACGTCAAAGACCTATAGTTCTGTTCATTATAATATACATAAAATGCAACGTCTCTCTCTCTCTCTGTCTGTCTGTCTGTCGGTGAGTGTGTTTATCACTGGAAAACCACTTATCCGATTTACATGCTTTTTTTTTTTAAACATACAGGCCATACCTGGCCAGGTTATAGGATATATTTTCTATTACGTTAGGCAACATAAGGAATAAGCAGTGACGATAATAGCGAATCAATTCGGAAAAAAATTGCCGCTATCGCGTTCTTTTGGAATACACTGCCTAAAGCATTAAATACGGAACAATATCATGTAGCAAAGAATACAATATATATAAAATGCAACGTCTCTCTGTCTGTCCGTTAGTGCGCTTATCACTCGATAACCCGATTTACGTGCTTCTTTTTTTAAAACATACATATGTTTTCTGGCCACGTTATAGGATATATTTTATTACGTTAGGTAACATCTATAATATATATAAATTCGTCTCTCTGTCTGTCTGTCCCTTAGTGCGCTTATCACTCGAGAACTACTTGTCCGATTTAAGTGTTTTTTTTTTAATTCATATATTTGTTCTCTGGCCAGGTTATCTATAATCTTCTATAATACATATATATATATATATATATATATATATATATATATATATATATATATATATATGTATATATATATATATATATATATATATATATATATATATATATATATATATATATATATATATATATATATATATATATATATATATATATATATATATATATATATATATATATATATATATATATATATATAATATATATATATATATATATATATATATATATATATATATATATATATATATATATATATATATATATATATATATATATATATATATATATATATATATATATATATATATATATATATATATATATATATATATATATATATATATATATATATATATATATATATATATATATATATATATATATATATATATATATATATATATATATATATATATATATATATATATATATATATATATATATATATATATATATATATATATATATATATATATATATATATATATATATATATATATATATATATATATATATATATATATATATATATATATATATATATATATATATATATATATATATATATATATATATATATATATATATATATATATATATATATATATTATATATATATATATATATATATATATATATATATATATATATATATATATATATATATATATATATATATATATATATATATATATATATATATATATATATATATATATATATATATATATATATATATATATATATATATATATATATATATATGTATATATATATATATATATATATATATATATATATATATATATATATATATATATATATATATATATATATATATAATATATATATATGTATATATATATATATATATATATATATATATATATATATATATATATATATATATATATATATATATATATATATATATATATATATATATATATATATATATATATATATATATATATATATATATATATATATATATATATATATATATATATATATATATATTGTATATATATATATATATATATATATATATATATATATATATATATATATATATATATATATATATATATATATATATGCAATCTGTCTGTCTGTCTGTCCTATTAGTGAGCTGATCACTGAAGAACGACTTATCCGATTTAGATCACTTCGGTGTCTCTGTCTGTGTCTGTCACACCCGATTTTCTCCGAAACTATTTTACATAGAAAGGTAAAATTTGGTAAATAATATAGGAATTGATGGCCTCATCAGAGCCATGTAGTTTTGAGAATTAAATTTTGACTTAAGGGGTTAGTTTTGGGGGGTGAAGTCGGAAGTGAAAAAAAATTTTTTTACTAGGTCATCGAGTGTGGTGTCAAATGAAAGCTTGTGAAAACACGAGTAAAAAATATATATATAATATTATACTTGCGCGCACTTTTCTTTGTATTATTTTTAAAAATTGGCGAAAAATCGCTGTCCCCGGCCTTATCTCTAAAAGTACTTATCAAAAAATTTCGGAAAAAATTCTGGAATATTCTCCACGGGGTGTAGATTGAATGAAAATTATCACGAGTGCATTACCTTTAATAATTTATATGGTATATAAAAAAAAACAAAAATTTCAAGGTCATCAGATTTCAGTAAAGATTGGAAACAAACTTTGTTGAAAACTCATTTGGGGTGTGTTTTGTGAAGTCACTGATCATTTTATATCACCGTAACATAAATTTTGACTTAAGGAGTTCGTTTTGAGGGGTGAAATCGGAAGTGAAAAAAAAAATTTTTTTACTAGGTCATCGAGTGTGACGTCAAATGAAAGCTTGTGAAAACACGAGTAAAAAATATATATATATATATATTATACTTGCGCTCACTTTTCCTTGTATTATTTTTAAAAATTCGCGAAAAATCGCTGTCCCGGGCCTTACCTCGAAAAGTACTTATCAAAAAATTTCGAAAAAATTCTGAAGTATTCTCCACGGGGTGTAGATTGAACGAAAATTATCACGAGTGCATTACCTTTAATAATTTATATGGTATAAAAAAAAAAAACAAAATTTCAAGGTCATCAGATTTCAGTAAAGATTGGAAACAAACTTTGTTGAAAACTCATTTGGGGTGTGTTTTGTGAAGTCACTGATCATTTTATATCACCGTAACATAAATTTTGACTTAAGGGGTTCGTTTTGAGGGGTGAAATCGGAAGTGAAAAAAAAATTTTTTTTACTAGGTCATCGAGTGTGATGTCAAATGAAAGCTTGTGAAAACACGAGTAAAAAAATATATATATATAATATATATTTGCGCTCACTATTCCTTGTATTATTTTTAAAAATTCGCGAAAAATCGCTGTCCCGGGCCTTACCTCGAAAAGTACTTATCAAAAAATTTCGAAAAAATTCTGAAGTATTCTCCACGGGGTGGAGATTGAACGAAAATAATCACGAGTGCATTACCTTTAATAATTTATATGGTATACAAAAAAAACCAAAATTTCAAGGTCATCAGATTTCAGTAAAGATTGGAAACAAACTTTATTGAAAACTCATTTGGGGTGTATTTTGTGAAGTCACTGATCATTTTATATCACCGTAATATAAATTTTGACTTAAGGGGTTCGTTTTGAGGGGTGAAATCGGAAGTGAAAAAAAAATTTTTTTACTAGGTCATCGAGTGTGGTGTCAAATGAAAGCTTGTGAAATCACGAGTAAAAAATATATATATATATATATTATACTTGCGCGCACTTTTCTTCCTATTATTTTTAAAAATTCGCGAAAAATCGCTGTCCCGGGCCCTACCTCGAAAAGTACTTATCAAAAAATTTCGAAAAAATTCTGGAATATTCTCCACGGGGTGTAGATTGCACGAAAATTATCACGAGTGCATTACCTTTAATAATTTATATGATATATAAAAAAAACAAAAATTTCAAAGTCATCAGATTTCAGTAAAGATTGGAAACAAACTTTGTTGAAAACTCATTTGGGGTGTGTTTTGTGAAGTCACTGATCATTTTATACCACCGTAACATAAATTTTGACTTAAGGGGTTCGTTTGAGGGGTGAAATCGGAAGTGAAAAAAATTTTTTTTTTAATAGGTCATCGAGTGTGGTTTCAAATGGAAGCTTGTGAAAACACGAGTAAAAATTATATATATAACGTAATACTTGCGCACACTTTTCTTCGTATTACTTTTAAAAAAAAAAAAAAAATCGCTGTCCCCTACCTTATCTCGAAAAGTACTGATCAAAAAATTTTGAAAAAAAAATTCTGAATATTCTCCACGGGGTATAGATTGAACGAAAATTATCACGAGTGCATTACCTTTAATAATTTATTTGGTATATAAAAAAAAAAAAAATTGAAGGTCACCAGTTTTCAGTAAAGATTGGAAACAAACTTTGTTGAAAACTCATTTGGGTGTGTTTTGTGAAGTCACTGATCATTTTATACCACCTTAACGAAAAATTTTTATTTTAAAAACAATCAACGTACGGAACACTAATTGTGCAATTTCAACTTGCACTTGACCGGTTTTTTTTTTTTTTTTTTTTTTTTTTTTTGTTTTAAACATACAGACCAGTTTATATAATATATTTTATTACGTTAGGTAACATAACGAATAAGCAGTGACGATAATAGTGAATCAAGTTACTCTCTTGCAATACGCTGCCTAAACTATTACATATCGAATACTATCATGTAGCAAAGAACATACTATATACAGAATGCAACGTCTCTCTGTCTGTCAGTCTGTCCGTTAGTACGCTTATTACTCAAGAACTATTTATCCAATTTACATGTTTTTTTTTTTAATTCATATATATGTTCTCTGGCCAGGTTATAGGATAGATTTTATTACGTTAGGTAATACAAGGAATGAGCAGTGACGATAATAGTGAATGAAGTCATACATCATCATCAGTCATGAATACATATATTGGGGGAAGACGAAGAAGAGAATTTATTAGGGCGAACAGGGAAAAGTGAGAAACAGTACCAATTAAGTTATCACAGAATTTACTACAAGAACCTATTAGGAAGGATACCAAACAGAACTAACGAATGTTACAGGAAGAAAAATAACAGTAATGAAAGCATAAAAAAAATCAGTCAGCTTCTGAAAAAACAGTATGCGGACCCAAGTACCCTGCAAATGTGGAACAAAAACTTTATCGAATGTTGAAACCAGGAATGGTCCCCCGTACCGCATGGAAACAGGCCTACATTTCTCTATACATAAAAAGGGATCCAAAAAAGACCCCAATAACTATCGAGGAATCTCTGTAACTGGCACAATCAGTAGGATATATGGAACGATCTTAAGGGACCTTATTGAAAAAGAGTACAGTAGACATGAGGAGGAAGAACAGAGCGGATTCCGAGTCAGAAGGTCATGTACGGATAACGTGTTCTGTCTAAAAGAGATAATTGAAAAAAAGACCTCTATTAATCAAGAAGTTCATATAACATTCATAGCCTTCCAAAAAGCCTATGATACTCTGCCAATTATAAAGTTATGGGAAGCCTTACAAGAATCAAATATTAACCACACCATAATAAAGGCATTACAAAATCTTTACGAAGATTCAACAGCTAGAATTAATATGAATAATAAACTGTCAACAGAATTTGAAGTCTCAAAAGGATTACATAAGGGCTGCTGTATATCAACTTTATTCAAGCTAAGGCATTGCAAACAAGGAAAAGAAAATGTCATGGAATGGATATAGAACTTAATGAGAGATGCCTATATACTCTATAATTCGCGGATGATCAAGCCATAATATCAAACGATAAAAAGGATATGGAATATATGGTAAGAAAACTAATTGAAGAGTACAGAAAGTATTAACTAACAATCAGTACTGAAAAACAAAATATCTGTGTATTGAAGAACTTCCAGAAAACCTTGAAATTGATAATAATGAAATAATAATTACACGTACTGAGTATAAATACCTGGGCATATCACATAACACATAACAGAGAGTATGATGATCCAGAAATAAACAGGAGAGTAGTACAAGCTAGGAAAATTATTGGATGTCTGAACGGGTTGCTGTGGAGCAAAAATATTACGAAGAACTGAAAATTCAACTTCTGTGAAATGATTATATGGTTGCGAAACGTGAAGAATAACGAAAAGGAATAAAAAGAAAGTGGAGTCGACCGAAATGGACGCAATCAGATGAGCGATGAGAATTTTACGAACAGAGGGAATCAGAAACGACGTATGGGAATAGAAGGAATAATAATGGAAGACATTACCAGAAAACAGCTCATATGGTATGGACTCGTTCGTAGAATGGATAACGAAAGACTACCTAACCAGACAATGGGATTGATACCTGCGGGAAGAAAAAAAATGGGGAAGACCCAAAAAATGATGGATACAGGAAATCCGAAAATCTATAAGAGAAAAAAATCTTACAGAAGATCAATGCTGCAACAGAAAAGAATGGAAGCTAGGAATCAGACAACGGCACAAGACGTTATAACCGAGGTATGATGAATATAAGGAATGAACAGTGACGATAATAGCGAATGAAGTCCACGCGAGCGGAGCCGCGGGCACGGTCTAGTCTATTTATATTTAGAATGTTAGCTAAAAAAATTAGTTATAGAGGTAAATACAATACCACAAGAATGTTTCCTTTGAAAATTATTTACCTTCAAAAAACACACCCCAAATGGAATGTTTGTTTCCAGCTTACAAAAAATGCTTTTCCACATAGTTAATGTATGCCTGCACTAGTGCATTTGCGCAGTCCCGCGACTTTCATTTGCTTCGTTCCATTCATATTTTATTTTTATAAAATAGGATGGTTTATTTTCAACAAAATTTTTGTTTCCAATTTTTACTGAAATATGATGACCTTGAAAAAAACCATATAAATTATTAAAGGTAATTGACACGTCCTACAGTGGAGAATATTCAGCTTTTTTGATAAGTACTGAGAGGGACTAAAGAAAAGTGTATAATATTATATATACATAGCACAAGCTACTTTCATGGCCTAGAAACTGACCCCCGATAATTCTCAAAACTACATGATACCATAATATCGTAACCTATGCTATAATTTAACTGAGGAAAGGGTCCTAATAGTAGTTCAATTCTAATAGGCGGCGAAAAATCATGTATAGACCACATATACACTATAAAGCAAACAATGGAAAAAAAAAACTGGCAAAGAATAGGGAAGTTCATTTAGCCTTCATAGACATAAGAAAGGCCTATGACTCAGTACCAAGACGAAAATTATGGAACGCAATGAAAGGAATAGGCATTGACAAAGAACTAATATACGCAGTAAAAGGTCTCAACGAAAACAACACAGTGAACATAAAAATAGGACATAAAATAGGGAAGAGACTCCAAACATCAAAAGGCCTATTACAAGGATGCTCTACATCCCCCCACACTATTCAAAATATACATCGAACAAACATTAAAAAAATGAAAGCAAAAATGCAATGGAATGGGAGTCCCAATACGAGAAGATTACTTATATACTCTAAGTTTCGCAGACGACCAAGTAATCATACCGCAAGATGAGGAAGACCTCAGTTATATGGTAAGAAAACTGAAAGAAGAATACACTAAAGCAGGATTAGCAATAAACTTTGATAAATCGGAATATCTAACAACAAAGGAGGGAAACGTGGAGAATCTAGAAGTTGATAACGAAACAATAATCAGAGGAACCGATAGATTTAAATATTTAGGAACCATCATTTCAAGAAACGCAACATCAGAAGAAGAGATTAAAGCTAGATTAGGACAAACGCGGACATGCATAAGACAATTAAATTCGATCTTGTGGGACAAGCACATTACAAAGAGAAACAAAACACGCATATACAAATCAATATATGGGTATAAAGAAAATAACGGAGTGGAGCCCACCATATAGGGAGAAGAAAAAGAGGAAGACCCAGACGATCGTGGAGAGACGTTGTGGACGAGGCTATGGAGGACAGGGTTCTAACAGATGGAGAGTGGGAAGATAGAAACGGATGGAATCAAAGGCTGAGAGAAGGAAGACAGCGTCAGCTGTAGAAAATCCTTGATATATATAATATATAATAGTAGTTCATACAGGAGATATTACTTCTCTATCTTGGTTAATCGTGGAGATAATTAAGAAAAAGTGTCCGATGATGACTTTTTTCAAAGCGATATATCTAAGTAATTTTTAAAGTTAGGAAAATAAAACTAAATGGTAGTGTTATGGTACACTCTACAATTTATTTTACAGCAGTTTCCGATGGGCCAAGCCTAAATTAGAAAAATGCAAATAAAAAATGTTATCAATCGATTTCTATCAGTTCTAGTGAATGACCACTTTGAACAAAAATATATAATATTTGCATATGTATCACCTAATAGCGTGCCAAGTTTCATTAAAATCCAAATGGTGCAACATGTTGAAAAAAAAAGTAAGTGGATATGTACTCTGCGACCGCTATGATAACGCATTGAAACATAATCGTTATTATTATTTTACTAACCAGTTTCACAAGTATCACCGCTTAAAAATTCCCAGATACTTACGAGTATGAAGAACTTACGTATACGCTTAGTTACGATTAATTTCAGGAATAGCTGCCCGTGCGTTAGCGCCCCAGGCACCAATCAAGTCCGCATGTACATGATTATGATTAGCACATAGCTGTGGTACATTCTCGTTCCTCCTATTTACTTAATTTAACAAATTCTTAATTGAGAGTCGTGTTATTTATGTCAAAAAATATATAATATTCTGTGAATAAAGAAATGAAAGCCTTTCTTTTAACAAAAGTTTGATATCGAGCCTCTATTGATGTTGTTTCAATATTAGATTTTGAGTTACACAAAACACAGAATTTATGAGTCTAAAACTACCCTCTGAAACAGCAGTATCATAAAGTCCTCATCGGAATTGTGACGTCTATGAAAGTCATCATAATATTTTTTCTCGTTCGCTAATTCAAGTTGAAAGATGTCGCGTTGTTCTGTAGCTATATCAATATGAGAAGGTCCTGCGTTTACTTCTTCAGTAGCCGATGAAGTTCTGTACTGGATTAACCGACATTTATTACACAGAACATCTCCAACTTTAAGTAAATTCATGTAAGTACGCGCTTCATGTTCAGTTCACAATATTTTCATTTGTTTTCCATCCTTCCGCAAGATAAAGCACAATTATTACATTTCCCAGATATAGTTGAATTATTTTACACCACTCCTGAATATTATTATCCTTTCAAAGACATAAAATGTAAAAAAATGCCAAGTCTCGCAACGCAGTCCTTCCACCACAAAAAGTTGTGAGATGTCAGTGTGTTAGTGGAAGCACCTGTTCAACAACTTTGTCATAAATTGTTATCTATTCTACCTACCAACATTTATAGTGGCCGTATCCAATATTAGACATCTTTTCTTCTATAATATATATAAAATGCAACGTCTCTCTGTCTGTCTGTCTGTCCGTTAGTGCGCTTATCACTGGAGAACCACTTACCCGATTTACGTACTTTTTTTTTTTTAAACATAACATATGTTCTCTGGCCAGGTTATAGGGTATATTTTATTACGATAGGTTGCATAAGGACGGAGCAGTGACGTAAAATAATGAATGAAGTCGGAAAAAAGTTTGCCGCTAACGAGTTCCTTTGCAATACACAGCCTAAACCATTAAAATATGGAACAATATTATGTAGCAGAGAATATCTAGAATCTATAATCTATAATATATATAAAATGCAATGTCTCTCTGTCTGTCTGTCTGTCCATTAGTGCGTTTATCACGCGAGAACCACTTATCCAATTTACCTGTCTTTTTTTAAAATCATACATATATTCTTTGGCCAGGTTATATAATAATAATAATAATAATAATCTGTATCTATAATATATATAAAATGCAACGTCTCTCTGTCTGTCTGTCTGTGCGTTAGTGCGCTTATCCTTCGAGAACCACTTATCCGATTTACGTGACTTTTTAAATTCATACATATGTTCTCTGACCAGGTTATAGATATATTTTTATTACATCTATAATATATATAAAATGCAACGTATCTCTGTCTGTCTGTCTGTCTGTCCGTTAGTGCGCTTATCACTGGAGAACCACTTATCCGACTTACGTGCTTTTTTTTTAAACATACATATGTTCTCTGAGCAGGTTATAGGCTATATTTTATTACGTTAGATAACATAACGAATAAGCAGTGACGATAATAGTGAATCAAGTCGGAAAAAAGTTTGCCGCTAGCGCGTTCTCTTGCAATACACTGCCTAAACCATTAAATATGGAACAATATCATGTAGCAAAGAATATCTGTAATATATATAAAATGCTACGTCTCTCTGTCTGTCTACCTGTCCGTTAGTGCGCTTATCACTCGAGAACCACTTATCCGATTTACGTGCTTTTTTTTTAATTCATACATATGTTCTTTGGCTAGGTTATATAATAATAATAATAATAATCTATATAATATACCAAATATAAAACGCAACGTCTCTCTGTCTGTCCGTTAGTGTGCTTATCATTCGAGAACCACTCATCTGATTTACGTGATTTTTTTTTAATTCTTAATTTAATATATGTCAAGAAAAAATCTATAATATATATAAAAACGTAACGTATCTCTGTTCTGTCTATCTATCCATTGCTGCGCTTAGCACTCAAGAACCACTTATCCGATTTACGTGTTTTTTTTTTATAAAATACAAAGGGAATAAACAGAGACAAAATGCTAATATGTAGGAAAAACGATGGAACTTTAGCAGTAAGCTTAGTAGAAAGACTGAATAGATGGGGGGAATACTTTACAGAAACACTAAATGAAGATGAAAATGAGTTGAATGAGAAATAGGAAGCAAAATTAACTGAAGGGCAGGAGGGGACAAACAAACCCCGCAAAGAACAAATAAGACAAATACTCAGAACCCAAAAAAAAAATAAGGCTCCGGGTGGAAATTGTATAACAGCAGAACTGAACAAAGCTGGAGGAGTAAATCTCGAAAATGAAATACGCCGGTTGGTGCAAGAAACATGGGAAACAGAAAATATGCCAGTGAGCTGGAGAGAGTCGCTCATTTGTCCAATATACAAAAAAGGAGAAAAAAACTATATGTGCTAATTATAGACCAATAGCCTTACTGGATGTCGTGTACAAGATAGTAGTGTTGATTATCAAAAACAGACTAGCAGAGAAAGCCGAGTCTATTCTGGGAGAGTACCAGTGTGGATTCAGGAGATTGGTTACAGACCAGATATTTTCGATTAAGCAAATCCAAGATAATAGCTTAAAACAAAATTTGGCACTACACTTGGTCTTTGTTTATTTCAGAGAAGCATATCACTCTGTAAATAGAGAAGGACTCTACAAGATAATGGAAGAACTAAAAATTCCAAGTAAATTGATTCGCATGGTGAGAATAACTCTGAATGACACAGAAAATAGAGTGTTGGTTGAGGGCAAAGTATCAGACAAGTTTAAGGTGAAGAGAGGATTAAGACGGGGGAACCAGTGTCGACATGTCTATTTAATTTGGTACTAGAGAAGATAATCGGGAGTCAGAAATAAAAACAAATGGAACGATATATCAACAAACCTGTCAATGCATGGCCTATACGGATGATGTAGCAGTGATCGCAAAGAGCAAAAAAGAACCTCAAAAAAGCCATAAGTAGGATAGAAGAAGGGGGAAGGATGAGAGGACTAAATATAAATGAGGAAAAAACAAAATACATGGAAATTATAAAGAAGAAGGATAATAAAAACAACAAAAGTTTAGATATAATAAATAACTTAGGGAAAAGACAAATTTAATTGTCTGGGAGTAACAATAACAGAGAGTGGACAAGAAAGGACGGAGATACAAGAAAGAATAGCGAAAGGACGGAGATGTTTGGGGGCAATGAATCCAATATTGAAATAAAAGAATGTATCAAGAAAAGCAAAAGAAAGAATATATACGACAATTGTCAGACCCACGGTGACATATGGATGCGAAACGTGGAAACTGAATGCAAGAGAAAAGGAGACGTTGGAGGTGTGGGAAAGGAAAGCTTTCAGAAGAATCTACCGAGGAAGGAAGAAGAGGGACTGTGGAGAAGAAAAACAAATTACGAATTAAAATGCCTATATACGAAACCCCTTATAAGCCAACTCATAAGAAGCCAGCGATTAAGATGGAACACGTGGCAAGGATGAAGGAAGAAAGACAGGCAAAGCAACCGTAATAAGAGGAGTGGTTGGAAGAAGAGGCAAGGGTAGACCTCGATCTACATGGATTCAGGCAGTAAAGCAAGAGCTGGAATTGATGGGAATCCCGCACTGGGAAAAGCTAACAGGAGATAAAAAGAAGTGGAGACAAGTATGCAACTAAGCCACGGCCTCTAAGGCCCCTTGAACTATATGATATTATAAACATAACGAATAAGCAGTGACGATAAAGGCGAATCAAGTCCACGCGAGCGGAGCCGCGGGCACAGCTAGTCTATAATAAATATAATGACTTGGCAATCGCACGGCAACATAATCACATAAGAATAATCTACTATTTCCATTGCTAAGTAAGTCTAAAACAGTGCACTTAAGAATAAAGTATTTTAAATTGCCATCAGTGCACTGTTTAGACTTAGGCCCCTGACTT
>CM032455.1:15990280-16042322 GCA_019049505.1 Pachyrhynchus sulphureomaculatus | reverse complement strand
GTCAAAATCATTATTAGTACACATCGGGAATAACGGATACTTTTCCTTTGTTAATAGCTATCCAGGGAGCATCTGTATCACGGATCCAACATACCAGTTTAGTACAAAATAAATTTCTTATTTACAAACCAAAATTTATTCATGTTTTATAACAACAGAATTATGATGCTTGACTAGATTTTTGTTTTAGGCTTCAAGAAAAGAAGGAACGAGACACATGTTTTTACCCGAAATCATTTTTACTGACGCGGCCAGATTTTCTTCTAACTGAGTGGTTAGCTTACGGAATTGCCGAAAAGGAGCAGACGAAAATTTAAAATTTGAATAAGGAACTAAAAATCAGTAGTGCGTTAAAATGAACGTGTGGTGTGGGATATGGAACACCCAAATTCTTGACTCTTTCTATTTCCGACAAAGTTTAACGTCGGAAAGCTGCCTGCACTAAGATATTTATTTTTTTACAGGAACTTCCACTTCACCAGCGCCGGGAATTATTTTTTTCAACAAGATGGTACATCCATTCACAGAATGCTGCAAGTACGATAATGGCTGAGTAAATGCTCTGAAGACCAGCGGTTAGGAGATCTACTCAAGAACAAGGTTTATGGTCAGAGATCTTTCAGCAATATTGAACAGATGGAAAATACAAAAAGGCAGCATGTAAATAGCGTTAGTCGGCATATGTTAAAAAATGTTTTAAAAGAATGACATTAACGAACAATTCGGTGCATAGAATGGGAACCTCGAAGTTAAGTTTATGGTTTTTGTTTATTTAATTTGTGGCTTGGAAACAACAAACAAATTTTAAAATTCTTTCTTCTATCAAATTTAATAATCCTTTATCAATCTATCCAATGTATTTCAAATTCAAGAAATAAAAAATCTGCGATCATAATCATAAACTGACAAAATACGATTTGTGTCCAATCGCTTTAAATTTTGTGCACTACTATAAAATGTTCTAAAACGTTATTCCTAACAAATGTTGTCAATATTTTATCAAAGTGAACTTTAAACTTAAGAAAATTCAAATTTTTCGCCGAACAACAAATGACAATCGGCAATAAAAAATTAGTTATTTGGATTTCAAATAATGCAGAATGCACATATAAATTCATTTCTTTCTAAATTTATTAATAAACACCCCATGTGTCGCACACCTTTTGCCTGTGATTATATATGTATATGTATACAGGGTGCCCCATATGTATGGAATAATTCCGCAGCATTTATTAATTAGTGTATTAAAAAAATGTTTAAATAAAAGTTATAGGGTGTTATACGGCGCACATGCTGACGTTGACAATAATATGTTTTGAGCTGTCAGTTCTAAGAAATTACGCCATCTTGATTTTGTCTAAATAGAAAGCCCTGTATATTATTTTATTTTTGAGTCTTACTAAAAATTCGAGATTCTGTGTCTTCTTGTAACACCTTTTCGTTGCAAGCTGTGCTACTCTTAATTTCTGTGTTGTCTTCCTTGTCAGAGTTAGAGTTTCAGCTCTGTGTGTCATGACTAGCATTACACATTTCTCAAATACTTTTCGTTTTAGATTTAAATGTACCACGTAGTCGTTCGAAAGCTGTCCACCCTAAGCCAATTCTTTTCTGGATCTCGCATGTTTGATTGTTTCTGCTCAATCTTATTTCGTGCCCAAATACTTATAGTCGTCTACTTGCTGTATAGTTTGTCCAAATATGTCTATATATATATATATATATATATATATATATATATATATATATATATATATATATATATATATATATATATATATATATATTTATATTTACCTCTTCATTTAATACCAGATTTGTCATGAGCTTGGTCTTTTCCATGTTTAGTTCTAGACCTGTTCTTCCTACAGCTTGTTTCAATTCTCCTACTATTTTTATTGCATCTGCTATATTATCTGCCATCTAAATAATATTATTTCCCATATTATCCAGTTCAAAGTTTTTTTTTAAATGCATACTCCAAACGTTGCTATAAAAGTTGTGGGGATAAGTTATCTCCTTGTCGGATTCTCCTTTCAATTCGAAATGATGGTGTTGATTCATGAAGCTTAATGGTGGCTAAAGCAGTGCTATATATGTATATGTTCTATTAATTTTGTGTATCTATAATCGATTCTGCATTCTCTTAAGGTTGCCATTATTGCTGGTAGCTCAGTGGTATCGAATGCTTTTCCGAAATCAATAAAAAACTAATACCAATAGTTTATTATACTCTATGACTTTTTGGATCAATATTTTTAGCTTCAGAAGGTGATCATTTAGACCAAAACCAGTTCGGAACCCAGTTTGCTCCCGCGTTTGATAGAAATCTATTTTGGCTTTTGGCGTATTAAGATTATTTTGGTGTGTAATTTGAAATATCAGTGATGTCACCTTTTTTGTGTAAAAGAATCATAATAGAGTTGTTTCAAGCTTGAGGGGTGGTTGCATTATGTAGACATAACACAACTATTGCGTTAATGCCTCTAACAGTTCGTCTCCTCCTCTCTTCACGGCTTTTACTAGAACTCCATCTTCACCAGCTGATTTGTTATTTTGATTTCTTTTAAGCTATTTTTTATTTCTGCTATGGTTGTGTCTGGGAAATCTTCAGGTCCCTGCTTTAGAACTTTCCTTTCTCGAACCGGTCTTTCCCATCCGTTCATGTGTGTGCTTTTATATAATTCCCTATAAAAGTTCTCTGCTATAGTTAAAAGCTCCTGTCTAATTGTAGTTACGCTGTTCTCATTCTTAAGTTTGAAGGTTTTATGTTTCCCATTTGTTAGTTTATTCTTTTAGACTTTTCTGAACGAAATAAGAAACACAAAAGCTTTGAAGCTTCTGTAATTTGAGAGGGACTTGGAGTTATTCAATAAGATATATGTCTCAAAATAACTAAGACAGTAGTACAGTCTTTTGAGTATTAATTTATTCAACAAATAAAGTGCCCCCTCTAGTCACAAATTTAAAATAGCGAGCGCCTTCGATGTCAGGCAGTTTGGGTATATCGATAGAATTTCTAGAATGAATTAAAATTACCATATTGATAATTTTGTTATAATTGACATCGGAGTGATCATTTATGCCAGGGGTGCTCAAAGGGTCGATCGCGATCGACAAGTCGATCGCGAGTGCTTTTTGAGTCGATTTCGAGAAAAAAATTCTGATATAGAACTATTCACAGATTTTGTTTTAGGTAACTAAAACAAAATGTAATGAATAAACTACTAAAATTTATTCGATCCACAATTAGGCCAGAATAACCCCCTCACCACTTTCTTTTATCGTAATAACCCTCTGCTAGCCGCAAAAGGCGGCTGTATCAAAGGAACGCGCGGTACTTGTCAAAGAAAAGCCGCGTTTTTGATTCTCGCCGATTTTTCTAGAAACTTCGGGCAGCGTGTTTGACGGGAACATTCGAGACTTCGTTCGTGCCGATATAAATGTTGCGCCTGCAGGAATAGGAGTTGTAACTTGAAGGCGATACATCGATACAAAGTTTATTAATAAATAGTCCAAAATGAGTCCGGCGAAGAAAAATAAAACTTATCATTTTAATAACGATTGGGAGGAAGAATTTTTCTTTTGTATGGTAAAGGATAAGTGCATTTGTCTCATTTGCCGTACGTCAGTTGCAATACCTAAGCATGGGAACCTAGAGAGGCATCATAAAATGGTTCATAAAAACTATGGAAAGGATTTTCCGTCACAGAGTGAATTAAGAGTGAAGAAAGAAAAGTACGTGATTTGATAACTTGTTTGAAAAAAGAACAAACCATGTTCACAAGACCAGCCAACAATCAAAAGCTGCAACGATCGCGTCATTTAAAATATCTCATATATTGGCGAAACACAAGAAAACCATTTGATGATGGATTGGTTGTGAAGGAAGCATTTATTGAAGCTGGTGAAACTTTATTTGGAGATTTTAAAAATAAAACAGAGATTATGTCTGCTATTAGAGAACTTCAGTTATCTCGTCCGACTGTCACAAGGCGTGTTGAAGTCATGAGTCAGGACATGGCAGATAAACTAAAACATGATATCATGGAATGTACATACTTTTCTTTACAGTTCGACGAATCCACCGATATGACAGACACTGCCTAGCTGTGTATTTTTATTCGAATAGTATTCAATGACATGTCGGCTAAGGAAGAGTTTTTGACAATGATTCCTCTGAAAGGAAAAACCCGTGGCGAAGATATATATGACGTTTTCTTCAATTTTGTAACAAACTACAAGCTACCAATATATAAACTAGTGTGCATTACAACCGATGGAGCACCAGCAATGACTGGAAACGAAAACGGTTTTGTGTGGCATTGTCGAGCTAATGATGATTTCCCTTCATTTTTCTCCTTCCATTGCATTATACATCAACAAGTTTTGTGTTCAAAAGTTCTAAACATGGAGGAGATTATGGGCATTGCAATAAAAATTGTGAATTCTGTCCGTGCACGTAGCTTGCAACGACGGCTCTTTAAATTGTAGTTGGAAGATAGTGAGTCAGCTGAAACACACTGATCTAGTTCTTCACACGGACGTCAGGTGGTTGAGTCGCGGAAAATTCCTAGAAAGGTTTCAAGAATTATTGCCCGAAATAACAGCTTTTCTGGACGAAACAGGTGATGACACTCAGATGCTGAAAAAACGGAAAATGGCTGACTGATTTGGCATTTTTGACAGACATCACAATGCATTTAAACACCATTAATTTGGAGCTTCAAGGTAAAGGAAAAAAAAACTATTATTGAGATGATTAGCGCAATAAACGCATTCAAAAGTAAATTGCAACTTATGATAGATCAACTGAAAAGAAAAGGTCTGAAAATTTTCCGTCTTTGAAAGCAAGCATTCCTCAGTTGAATTATGATTTTTATGAAGCAGAATTATCAAATATTTTGGGAAAATTCGAAATACGTTTTTATGATTTCAGTAAATTGGCAAATATCGCATCATTTATGAGTTATCCTTTTTCGTGTAAAAACATTGAGGAATTAGCTACTGAAAGAGCAAGTCAGTTTAACATGGACTCATGTTCTGTTGAAAATGAGTTAGTGCAGATTATATCAAATATACATCTCAAAGCCACAGCATCTGATACCAAATTCTGGTGTTTTATATCTGAAGATAAATATCCGAATCTAAGACACATCGCCCTTCAACTGACGGCAATGTTTGGGTCAACTTACTTGTGCGAGTCTGCATTTTCTGAAATGAAGATAATTAAGTCAAAATATCGCAATCGACTAACTGACGAACATATGTCATCATGCTTGCGATTACCACTCGGTAATTACGTACCATCTTATGAAAAGTATGCTGAGGACATGCAGTGCCACGCTTCAACATCCAAAGTCACTCTTTAGTTAAGTTTAGACACTAGAACTCGTTTGTTTTGTAAGAACCAATAAACTCGCAATTTTGAATAATTATGAGTTTTTTCATTGACATTTTAGGGCAGACCTACACTTACCTTGACTAAAAAAATGCATATTGTGCGGAAAACTAATACCTATGCCACGATACACCCTACCTAGACGACAATCCTGCATCACACTTACTTGCAGCCTCTCAGAGTCGATCGATCGTAGTCTAACCATATTGAGGTAGATCGCCAGCAGTTCAAGTTTGAGCACCCCTGATTTATGCATTTACTTAAATTTTTCTAAGGCTCAAGCTTTAGAAAATTTTGACATAAGAAATAAAAAAAACCTTTTGCTCTTTTGTTGCTTAACTGTCAGTTGTAACGAAAAAGGAAGAACATTTTAGGTGGTGATCAATAAGGTTATTACTTAGTTCCGATTACTTAAAAGATTATTTTAAAATTTAATGCCTGAAATTTTACAAAAACTTCAAAATTCAAAAATTTGTTAAATTACCGTTAAACCGTATTTTTACTGGATAAAAATTTTAAAATTCTAAAAGATCAGACCCTTACTAGTGCTCCAATGAAATATATGAGAATTAATGCATAAAATACGAGGCTGGTTTGATAAGTCCGTGCAAAGTCCGAGAGATGGCACCACCGGCGCGTATCGAGGTCATTTTTAGTTAGTAGCATCTCTTGAATGAACGCACACTAAGTTTCAGCCATATTGGTCTATTTCTTTGTGTTTCGCATTCGTATGAATCAAGGAAGTCGAGTGATTTTCAAGAAATGGACGAAAAAGAATTTCGTGTGGTGATTAAACATTACTTTATGAAAGGCAAAACGCCTCAGGAGACTAAAGAGAAGCTTGATAAACATTATGGTGACTCTGCACCTTCGATTAGAACAGTTTATAAGTGGTTTGAAAATTTTCGGACTGGCCATATGGGCACAAAGTGACGCTGAACGTTCTGGACGGCCTGTGGAGGTTACGACTCCAGAAATCATTGATCAAATCCATGATATGGTGATGGATGACAGAAGAGTTAAGGTGCGTGAGATTGCTAGTGCTGTGGGGCATCTCGCCTGAATGGGTACATAATATTTTGCATAAACATTTGGACATGAGAAAGCTATCCGCAAGATGGGTGCCGCGATTGCTCACGCTTGACCAAAAAAACGGAATCGTGTGAAGTGTCGCAAGGATGGTTTGCAGCCGTTCCAGAAGAATCCGGAGGACTTTAAGCGTCGTTTCGTCACTGTGGATGAAACATGGATACATTACTATACTCCTGAGACCAAACAATAATCTAAACAATGGGTTACCAAGGGGGAATCTGCACCAAAAAAGGCGAAGACCGTTCCTTCGGCCGAAAAAGTTGTGGCGACTGTCTTTTGGGATTCGTAAGGGATAATACTCATCGACTATCTGGAAAAGGGTAAAAACTATTACAGGTGAATATTATTCATCGTTATTGGACCGTTTAAAAAACCGAGCTGCAAGAAAAACGCCCGCGATTGGCCCACAAGAAAGTCCTTTTCCATCACGACAACGCACCAGCACACACTTCAGCAGTTGTGGTCGCAAAATTAATGGAAATAGGATTCCAACTCGTTTCATATCCCCCTTTTCACCAGACTTGGCTCCCTCGGACTACTATTTGTTCCCCAATTTGAAGAAGTGGCTGGCGGGACAAAGATTTTATTCAAACGAGGAGGTGATTGCAGACACTAATGGATATTTTGCAGACTTGGACAAATCCTATTATTCGGAAGGGATCAACAAACTAGAACATCGTTGGACGAAGTGTATAAGCCTAAAAGGAGACTATGTCGAAAAATAAGAAAGGTTTACCCCAAACACATAAGTAGTTTTTATTTTTGCACGGATTTTTCAAACCAGCCTCGTATTAACCTCGAGATTCTCTTACAAATAATGGAATAAAATAATCTATAACAATTATTCGTTTTACGTGACTAATCTGTTAACTTTTTTCTTAAGTATATATCTTATTGTATTTGAAGAGTTTACTGATAATTGCTGTTGCTTAGATTACTGCGTCTAGGTATATATATGTGTTGAAAAATTACCATTTTCATAATTATCTACGTTTAATATTAATTTGGAATAACAAAATGTTCAAAATAATATGTTTTTTAGTAGTGTTTGGGACAGTTTCAGCGTTAGAACATTCAAGCCTTTTACAGATCAGTGAAAAATTATTACGCTTCATTCAGGCTGGTAAGAATTCAGCAATTTTTTAAGCAAATATAAAACACACAACAATATAAAACTTCCTATTTTTATTTGTACCTCCTTAGGCGCTCTGTAAGTGTGAGTTTGCGTAACTAATTCTTAGAAATGTCTTTATATTTTTACTTTCTTAGTTAAAGAAAAAAGCGAGAAAATTAGTCTGCGACATTTTGTATTTCTGGGCGTCACAAAGAACGTAGATTCCAAATTCTCTTGATCTGTCGGTCTGCCAATGTGATATCGCGTTAGCGAGCGAATGGGGATGGAAAGATAAATATTGTGAAGTTTGAATAATAGTGTAAGATTTTTTGGTTTTTGGTCCATAATAGGAGCAAATTGTGAACATAATTATTTATAGCTAAATATATGAGTAGGAGAGGGAATTAGAGGGTATAGTTTGAAATATATCATGTTAGGGTTCTTGGAGGTGAAAAGTCTGAAAATCAGTTTACTATGTCCCTAACAGAAAGGGTATTATATACGAGATTGGTACGTGATAACAGATTAATCCCAGAAATCGATAACATTATTTGACCTTTTCCTAAACTAATTGTATGCATGTTTCCTCAGAGAGCGTTCTTTACGAGTGCCGGTCGACGGATTTCTTCCTAACACCCTCACTATCAACGCCGGTGTACCTCAAGGCTTCATTCTGTCTCCTACTCTCTTTCTCATTTACAGTAACGATCTACTGGAAAAAATCGAGAATCTAATCTACAGCTTTGCGGATGACAGTACGCTTATCTCTTCATTCACTTTGAATGCTCGGACATCGGCTAATCAGACGAATATCCGCAGACAGCGGGAATTCGTTCAACTTAATAAAGACCTGGAAGAAATTCCATCTTGGGGTGACAGTAACCAAATGGAATTTAACGCTACAAAAACCCAGGCTGAAGTTTTTTTCTAAAAAAGTTAACGTTGCTGGACCCGACATAGTTATGTCGGGGCACTCCGTTCATCTAACATCGTCACTCAATTTATTGGGCGTTAATTTGCGAGCAAATATGTCTTGGCATGAACATGTTGTAGGCATAGCAAGGAGAGCTGGAGAGTTGGGAATATTATTTCGAAGCAGAAAGCTTTACACTCCACAACAACTGTTAATTCTTTACAAAGCTCAAATTCGACCAACTATGGAATACTGCTCCCATGTTTGGGGCTCCGCTCCCAAACATACACTGCATTTGTTGGATTCTATTCAGAGCTGTTCGTCTGATTGGAGTCCGGAACTGACCGGCGGCCTTGATTCGCTGGAACATCGAAGAACAATTGGCGACTTGAGCCTATTCTACAAGTATTTTCATGGAAGGTGTTCGAAGGATGTGGCCCGCTTAATTCCTCCCAGAGCGGTGCATGTTAGAAGTACACGTCTCGCTAATACTTCACATCCGTATGAAGTTTAGCTTGTTACTCCTCGTTCAACGCTTTTCAAGCAGTCTTTTATATATTATGGAGAACATCATCCCTTTGGAATAATTTGCCCAGGACTGTGTTTCCCACTGAGTACAATTTACAGCGATTCAAAAACAATGTGAATCGCTTTCTCCGCACACGTGTCGCCCCTGTGGCGCTTTCGGGACTTCTCTGCAGCGCGTGTGCTAGACCCATAAAAAAAATATTTTTAATTGTCCGTAAATATGTGTATGGATTTAATGAGTGATGGAAGAGATTAGATTCCAATTTGACATATAACACGCCACTTCTTGCGGGTCCTTTGATTTTAAAAATTTGTAATGGAACAGCCAGTAAAAAAAAATTATATATTCCGCGTCGCCTATCTACTGAGACGAAGATAAGTTAGAAAATTTATAAATAACAATGCAGTGTAATGTTCCTCTTTATCTTCATATATATATATATATATATATATATATATATATATATATATATATATATATATATATATATATATAAACAATCCTAAGTTTAACTACTGGGAAACGCCCTTATAAGGAGAAGAGATGAGCAATCAAAGATCTAAAGGCTCTAGTATCTGCTTTTTATTTTTATTATCGAGCTTTCGCTGCCTAATGGTAGCTTCTTCTGGATTCTAAAAATGCAAACCAGGTACAGAAAATAAACCAAAACGTTCGTTCGTTTTTTCAAATGTGATTAAATGAATTGTACGACTGTATGTGAAATTATTTACAAAAATTTTAGCAGTTAATTCATCTCTGGTGAAGACAATGAAATTTGCATTTTTGTTGGCCAGGTAGTATGAATGATTACACAAACATGATTAAAAGACACTTAGAGAGTTACACAAATATTAAAAATAAAACTTTATCAATAAACATTAGTTAAAAACACTTTTTGAAGACCGAAAATAACTGCAAGAAAACACCGTGATGTTGAAATGGTACTCCATTTTAAAATTTTTGACGTCGAGTTTAGTAACTATTTAGTGATATTTGAGTCCGAACCGGATATTGTTGTAGTCTATGTCATCATCAGGTCGACAAAAAAACCATAAGAAGCATTAAAGTTAGGGATGTGGTAAATTTTTTTAGGTGGATGCTAATTTTAGATAAATTATTTATTATTAATGATATCTATTTTTTAGTTTTAATTTTATAAACAAAGGGGGACTTAAATTTGATGAATGTTACTCTTCGCCGAGTTATTTATTATTAATTATATTAATTCTTTAATTTTATAATCAAGAGATTCATAGGCTAATTTAAAAATTTAAAAATTTGAAAGAGAAAATTAATACTGGACGTTATTTATTATTTGTCATATTTAATTTTTTAATTATTTAATTTTAACAAGAAGACATAGAAAAGTAACTGGTAATAAATAGCAAAAATTACAGAAAGAGAAAAGAAACGTCAACTTTACTAGAAACTAATTTTTTCATAAAGATCGTTCTTTTTTATTGGTTTGGTATAGTTTTGTGTTAGTAAATAAGTATACATGGAGCTCAATCCTTCTATGTCTTTTTTGTGATTGAGATTATTTTTACAGGTTTTTATGTAACATATTTCCAAGAAACTTCTTCTGAAATAATTAGTCTCAACATCCAGAATGAAGCTGTTATATTGTACTCTGTGATCTGTATTATTTACGTGTAAGCTCAAGCTAGTTGCGTTAGGTTTGTGTTTACTATCACTTTTGTGTAACGCTAATGTCTTAGAGAGCTTTTGTGAAGTTTGTCCAATGTAGACCAAACCACATTGACAGGGAATGCCATAGATTATACTAGATCTTTATAAAGTATCGGTTTTATCTTTTAAATTGGTATAAAAACAATTCATTCTTTTTATGTTGTAATTGGCAATTTTAATGTTTGTGTTTTTAAAAAGAGAAGACAAGGACTGGGAAAGGCTTTTAATGTATTGTAACTTTCCTACTTTAATATCGACATTAGTGGTGACAGTTGGATTAATTTGAAGGGGGGGGTCTTTGAAAATTCTTTTTAATTAGAGCTTTAGGATAGTAATTGTCCAACAAGATGTTTTACATTTTTTTCTTTAAATGAGGGGTGGCAAATCTTATCTATTCTGTTCTTTAGTCCTCTGATGATGTTCAGTTTCTGTTTCATAGGGTGATAAGAATGGAATGGGATATATCTACCAGAACTTGATTTTTTCCTATACCAGTCCACTTTGACTGTATTATTTTCTGAGCGTACAACCATAGTATTCAGAAACGGAACAGCACAGTCAGTCTCCTCCTCAACAGTAAATACTAATTTATGATTGAAAGAATTGTAAATGTTATGAGTGTTCTGTACACTTCCAGCAGGTAAAGCGACTAACAAGTCATCTACATATTGAAACAGAAGGGGAAATTCAAATTCAACCCTTGAAATAACAAAATAAAGAAGTTTATTCATAACAATTTCGGTCAGGATTGGTGAAATAGCACTTCCCATTGGGACACCAATTTTTTGTCTGTAGAATATACTATTGAAGGAGAAAAATGTATTTTCATAAAAAAAAGTAATGATTAGTAGAAACTGTTCTTTAGGAATATTACATATTTCTTCTATTGATGTGAAATGTTCATTTAATATTGATATAATAAGGTCTAGAGAAATGTTAGTAAACAGTGAAACTACATCGAATGAAGCAAGTACAAAACCCTCTGGCAAAATAAAGCCATTAACCTTCTCTGCAAATTCGACGGTATTTTTGCATTTTTAGAATCCAGAAGAAGCTACCATTAGGCAGTGAAAGCTCGATAATAAAAATAAAAAGCAGATACTAGAGCCTTTAGATCAGAGGTGTCAAACTCAATTTTGCAGAGGGCCATATATTAAATTTAGAATGTGTAGGCGGGCCAGAATCAAATAAAAAAAATGTACTGAATTATTTAATTATATAGTATATAATATACGGCTCTAAAAAACATGATTCTTCTTTCTGTGACACATTGCGATCGCGGGCCTTATTGATACATCCCGGGGGCCCGGATGCGGCCCGCGGGCCGTATCTTTGACATCCCTGACTTTAGATCTTTGATTGCTCATCTCTTCTCCTTATAAGGGCGTTTCCCAGTAGTTAAACTTAGGATTGTTTGTTGCCAGTGCTCTGTTACTGTCCTTCCTCTTTCTTATATATATATATATATATATATATATATATATATATATATATATATATATATATATACATATATATATATATATATATATATATATATATATATATATATATATATATATATATATATACATATATATATATATATATATATATATATATATATATATTATATATATATATATATATATATATATATATATATATATATATATATACGAGGCATGTTTAGTTAGTAGCATCTCTTGAATGAACGCACACCAAGTTTCAGTCATATTGGTCTATTTCTTTGTGTTTGGCATTCGTGTGAATCAAGGACGTCGAGTGATTTTCAAGAAATGGACGAAAAAGAATTTCGTGTGGTGATTAAACATTACTTTATGAAAGGCAAAAACGCCTCAGGAGACTAAAGAGAAGCTTGATAAACATTATGGTGACTCTGCACCTTCGATTAGAATAGTTTATAAGTGGTTTCAAAATTTTCGGACTGGCCATATGGGCACAAGTGACGCTGAACGTTCTGGACGGCCTGTGGAGGTTACGACTCCTGAAATCATTGATCAAATCCATGATATGGTGATGGATGACAGAAGAGTTAAGGTGCGTGAGATTGCTAGTGCTGTGGGCATCTCGACTGAACGGGTATATAATATTTTGCATAAACATTTGGACATGAGAAAGCTATCCGCAAGATGGGTGCCGCGATTGCTCACGCTTGACCAAAAACGGAATCGTGTGAAGTGTTGCAAGGATTGTTTGCAGCTGTTCCAGAAGAATCCGGAGGACTTTAAGCGTCGTTTCGTCACTGTGGATGAAACATGGATACATTACTATACTCCTGAGACCAAACAACAATCTAAACAATGGGTTACCAAGGGGGAATCTGCACCAAAAAAGGCGAAGACCGTTCCTTCGGCCGGAAAGGTTATGGCGACTGTCTTTTGTGATTCGCAAGGGATAATCCTCATCGACTATCTAGAAAAGGGTAAAACTATTACAGGTGAATATTATTCATCGTTATTGGACCGTTTGAAAACCGAGCTGCAAGAAAAACGCCCGCGATTAGCCCACAAAAAGTCCTTTTCCATCACGACAACGCACCAGCACACACCTCAGCAGTTGTGGTCGCAAAATTAATGGAAATAGGATTCCAACTCGTTTCACATCCCCCCCTATTCTCCAGACTTGGCTCCCTCGGACTACGATTCCCCAATTTGAAGAAATGGCTGGCGGGACAAAGATTTTATTCAAACGAGGAGGTGATTGCAGACACTAATGGATATTTTTGCAGACTTGGACAAATCCTATTATTCGGAAGGGATCAACAAACTAGAACATCGTTGGACGAAGTGTATAAGCCTAAAAGGAGACTATGTCGAAAAATAAAAAAGGTTTATCCCAAACACATAAGTAGTTTTTATTTTTGCACGGACTTTTCAAACCAGCATCGTATATATATATATATATATATATGTATATATATATATATATATATATATATATATATATTTAAATATTTAAGTTTTCTTGGGAATTTTTTAAGGTTCATAAATCAGAAAGTACTTCTTGAGGTTACATTTATTACAATGTTTCAACCAAATTATCTTGGTCTTCATCAGTTGATTGATAACTAAAATAATACAAGTATACGTGAGCACATGGAACTTATTGCAGAAATTACTAAAATTATGGATTTATCCAAAAGAATTTTCATTATTCACCAAACAAATATCGAACATTCTATTATTTTACGAACACTAACACATTAAGCATCATATATAAAACATTAATATCATTACTATTTAGATATAATAATAATAATAATAAATAGCACACCAACATCCATACTTGAAAATAAAGATTACAAGCTCTACTGGGACATCAGCATCCATACAGATAAAACAGTCTCCGCAATAGACCCGATATTACTTTTCAGTGTAAAAAAGGAAAAGTCACCTATCTAATTGACATAGCTGTCCCCAACGACACAAACATCCAAATGAAATACACAGAAAAAATTTCCAAATATATACAGACCTTGCAACGGAAATAAAAAGACTATGGAAACAAGAAAAAGTCATCATTGTCCCCCTCATTATATCAGCCACAGGCCTTACACCAATTACATTCACACCTCACTTAGTACAATTAGGACTCAACACAAACATACACAGAAACATTCAGAAGTCAGTGATTTTAAAAACATGTAACATTGTCAGGTCATTCCTTAATACATAATGGTAATAGCGTTTGTGCTAACTTGGCTTTGGCCCGTCAGCCAAACATGGAACCACATTGACCAAATGTGAGAAAGAAGAACTTTCTTGTAATGATAACACTGGTCAACACAAGTCTTGTTTCCTTTATTTTTTTTCTGTTATTGGGTATTTCTATGGCCCTGACTATGAAAAAAATACTGGGAGATTGCTTACAGCTTTACCTTTTAAAATATACAGTTTTATTATTTTGCCAAAAAAATACAAAAAAATAATACATTATGTTAACAAAATTTCTATTGAACACTAGCAAATGATTTTTTACAAGATTTCCTTGAATGAACGACTTTAGGTAGATCTCGTTGCAAACTCCAGCAGTAGTCTGCCATCATATGTGAGTCCCACCGCCCCTAATAAGGCTCTTCCATTGTCCGAAGATCCTGATGAAATCTTTCATCCTGCTCCTCACTAAAATCACCCAGATTTTGTGGACTAAATGCGAGTGCAGGAAGTGGATTTTTATGCTCACGTTGCACCCTAGCTCTTGCAAGTTCGATAGCATGCACTCAACAAGCTCGACATGGTCGTCAGATTTCTTTTTGCCTGCCTGGAAGTATGATGCGGTCTCGGCTAACTAAAGGCACGTTTATAACATTTTTTGTACCAACTTTTAGCTCTTCCCGCACTGGCCAAACTTTTTGTGACCAATGGTGTTGTTTGTCACAACTATCCCAGAGACACATGAAACAAGGGAACTTTGTGTACCCCCTTGTTGACCTAAAAGAAAGTTAACCATTTTCAGATCAACACAAATGACCCATTTGTGGTCTTGATACTTAATTTTTTCCATAACCTTAGAAACATTTACGTATTCTTCTTTTAAAGTCGTCGAATGTGCAATAGGTATAGATCCGTACTTGTTACCATTATGAAGCAAAACACACTTTAAACTTCTTTTGCTGCTGTCTATGAAAAGACGCCAATCACTAGGTTGGTACTGTTTTAATCCCATCTGCTGCAAAATACCACCAACATTGTTACAAAAAACTAAATCCTTCTCTTGAGAAAAATACGGTAACAGATTTTTTTTTTCGTGTACGATAAAATGTAATGTTGGTTTCCGGATGAAGCACATTTTTTTCTTTTAAACGAGATGCTAAAATTTCAGCAGCTTCTTTTGGTAAGTTCAGATCTCTTACTAAGTCATTTAGTTCTTTCTGATTAAATGGTTTAGGTTCTGAAAGGCTACATTTGTAGTCTGAATCAGAGTCTTCACTTGATGTATTTCGTTCGGGTTCACAGAGATTTGGATCATCAGAAGATTTAGATGTGCTGGGTTGTACCTCTTGTGATTTTAATTGAGGTCGTTGAGCAGAAGATAAGTGAGGATATGACCACTTACTTCGATTTCCAGGGTTAATTCAGTTTATTTTCACAACGCAGAAGTAGCAGTCGTCATGATGGTTTCGAGGTTCTCGCCAAATCATGGGTGTTACGAACATTATTGCATCTCTTTTTCCACTGGACCATAACCGTAGTCATACCACACATTTCTGGCATACAATATGAGGAACCCATGGTTTGTCCTGATTACACAATTTTATTTTAAAGTATTGATGGTACGCAGTTTTCACAAAGTCCGATATAGGTTTTCGATATTTTGCAAATATATATTCACCACAAATATAGCAAAAACAATCGGGATTAAGCACACAACATCTTCTTGACGAAGCCATATCTAAAACAACAACAAAATATATTTTAGTGTCCAATAAAAAAAGAAAATCTAAGTAAAAATAGTAAATGAGGGTAGTTAGCTATAACTCAAAAACAAAAGCTGTTAGAGAAAAATTGTTGCCATATTTAAAAAAACGCGTCAACTTGAGATAGAAACAAATAAAAAATCACAGGAAACAAGCAATTTTCTTTTTTTTTGTTGACCAGTGTAATAATAGCTTTATTACCCAACAGTTTTCCATTAATAGGGTAAATATTTAATCATTTACATATTCAATGACAGTTTGTAGTAATTGCTTCTTAGTATAACAGTATATGTCACAAACATTAGACATACACAGAAACATTCAGAAGTCAGTGATTTTGAAAACATGTAAACATTGTCAGGTCATTCCTTAATACATAATGGTAATAGCGTTTGTGCTGACTTGGCTTTGACCCGTCAGCCAAACATGGAACCACATTGACCAAATGTGAGAAAGCAGAACTTTTTTGTAGTGATAATAATAGCTTTATTACCCAACAGTTTTCCATTAATAGGGTAAATATTTAGACATTTACATATTCAATGACAGTCTGTAGTAATTGCTTCTTAGTACAACAGTATATGTCACAAACATTACAAATATGATTAAAATTAGTACACATTACATAAATAGGTGAATTCAATAACAAATTAGTATTAGGTCTGTTGCATCTAAAAAACATATTTGATCGTGAGTGTATCCGTGGCACATTGATGTTAATATGAGACAGTATATCCCTGCAATCAATCATATTGTGCAATACTCTATATAAGAATAATATTGAGGCACAAACTCTCCTGATTCCCAGGCTAAGAATATTTGTCTGTTCACACAAATAATCGCTGCTGATTCCCCGTTCAGGATACATTCCAGTAATCTTAAACAACAGAAATTTCAGAAATCTCCTCTGCACTTTTTCAAGTGAAACTTTATGCACCTTGTACAATGGACTGCAGACGATACTTGCATATTCTAGTTCCGAGCGAACAAAGCAGAAATACAAAACCTTCAGTGATGCAATATTAGTGAAACCCCTACAATTCCTAACGATGAACCCGTAAGACTTCATTGCTTCAGAAACTTTCAATGCTATATGCTGAGCAAATGTTAGTTTTGCATCAAAAACAACTCCCAAATCCTTACTTGTGCTACACCTACTTAAATTATGGTCTTGAATTCTATATTGAAACTCTATTGACGCTATCCTCCTAGTATATATTAAAACTTTGCATTTTTGAGCATTTAGATGTAGTTTGTTGTCACAACACCAAGAATGTACGAAATTCAACTGGCTCTGTAAATAGGAACAATCCTCAGTTTTTTCTATTGGCATAAACATTTTTAGACCATCAGCATAAATTAGTCTGTTACATTTTAAATCCTCGCAAAGGTCATTTACGAACATAATGAAGAGCAAGGGTCCCAAATTTAAACCTTGTGGAACGTCTGAGGTAGCCGCAAATCTTTCTGATTTGAATCCGTTGTAGGCTAAAAACTGAGTTCGATTGAATAAGTAAGAACTTATAAAAGCCCTCGCACCATCAGTGAAACCAAAGAAAGACAACTTATTGATGAGAACATGATGATCGATCCTGTCAAAAGCCTTCGAGAAATCTGTATAAATAACATCAACCTTCCCACCATCATCTAATATTTCCGAAATGAACTGTGTCATAACAGTTAGATTTGTTACGGTAGATCTCTTACTAACAAATCCGTGCTGATAAGGAGAAATTTGATTTTTAATTCGGCTATAGATACGTGTATACAAGACTGACTCAAAGACCCCTGAGAAGTTACAAAGTAGAACGACACCGCTGTAATTTTCAACATTTTCCCTGTCTCCATTCTTAAAAATAGGACATACTCTACCTTCTTTCCATCGTTTCGGATAAACACCCTGTTTAATTGATAAATTAAAAATATACTTTAAAGGTCTTACAAGGACAGTCGCACAGTCCTAATAAGAAACGAGGGAATATTATCAGGGCCAGAGGTCATCTTATTTTTTTTTAATTTTTTCGTAGCCATCAATATTTCATCCTCAGTAATGGGCGAGAATTCCACAATTGTCAACGACGTACTAAGCGAATGACAAGTCGCTGGTGGTTCCGATAGTGTGAAGACACTCTTGAAAAAATCTGCAATCGCGTTAACAATGCCCGACGGAGACTTCAGAATATCATTTCTATACATCATCACACTGGGAATCCTAGAAGAATTACTTTTGGAATGAACATAACCCCAAAGCGTTGGGGATTCACTGCCAGAGAAGCCTCTGCATCCTCCATGTATTTAACATATGACGCTTTAATTTGCTGCTTAGAAATTGATCTTAACCGTCTAAATTCTAGATAATCATTGTGATTACCATATCTCTTGAGTTTTCTTGCATGCCTTCCTTTCTTTTTTATATTTTTAATAATATCAGCAGAAAACCATGGAGGATACTGATGAGCAAAATTTTTGTATGCCGGAACATGTTCATCAAACAAATGAAAAACATTATCATACAATTGCTCTAGTGCAAGATCAACATCACAACAACCCTCAAGTGACGTCCAGTCATTTGCTGATAGGGCTCTGTATAATTTAGGAAAATTTGCTTTTCTAAAGTTATAAATCATAGCCGGAGAATTAGTAGAGAATTTTTTTGCCTTATATTTATTTTTGGAATGGAGAACATAAGCGCCGGATGATGTGTATCCTCCAGTACCATTGGGGTATCATCTCTCCTGACAATACACTCTGATCCAGAGATAACACAGCCCCACAAAAAAAAAAAGTGGGGTATACTTTTGATGCGATATATCAGATCCGTAGTATTTTTGCCCGCTGATCACCAATCTGACGTCAGAATATCGCCATCACATCTCAATTTTTTTCTAACCTCAAAAAATAGGTAAAAATTAGTAAAAATTAAGAAAAAATATACTCCTAAAAAATGGATTCAAGCTTTTTCATGAATCCAAAGATGTATTAATATGTATTCGGACACGCTAAGCTAATATTCATCGGTTGGATTGAGCCGTACAGTTCTGTTTTCTTTCTAACCTCAATAAATCAGACAGATATAGTGCTTCTCGAATGCAAAAACGAATTCAAATTAAAATTCAACCGATCCTTACCAAATTTGGTACACGGGGATTTTTTGGGTCGCTGATCACGAATCTGAGGTTGGATTTGCAAAATTCAAGACGACAGATGTTTTCGCGCCATTTTGAACGCCGAGAAAATTCATCGGTCGATTTTTATTCTTCTACCTGCATCCAGGGCACCTCCACGTGGTGACGGTGGGCAACGGTGTTACTCCACTAGCCGGCAGAGTCCCTGGATAACAGCTTAGATGCCGTCATGGCAGGTAGAAGAAAGAGAATTACGATGCAGGGACTCGGAAACCCAGTATCGGCGGTTGGTCAGGGTGGGAAAGCGGGCCCGCAGCCGTCGTCATCCAGCGACCGTAGCTCTTCACGTGTGGGTGACTTGGCTCATGTAGAGTATAATGCTGCAAGAAAACGGTCTCACGGTACAAGGACTTTTCATAAGTGCGATAAAAACAGTGATTCATTTTGTTATATTTGCCGTCAACACGTATTGAGTAAAATGGGGTCACCGATAACGGATAAGATTAAAACCTTATATAAGGATTTTTTTAACATTGAAATACAGCACCAGGATACAGATTGGGTTCCCAACATCATTTGCAGTTCTTGCAAAATAATGTTGTACATCAATAAGAAGGCGATTAAATATTCCAGACCAGCAATATGGAATAGACCATACAGTGAAAATGATTGCTACTTTTGTATGAATGTTGTATCTAGGCATAACCGAAAAAATAAAAGCACTATTACTTATAACGATGTTTCGACAGTAACAAGACCAACTAAACTAATTCCGCCTCCTGAACCACTTGATGCTGATGTTATGGAAACAAATGATTTCACCTTATCAGTTCATGCCGGAAACATTGAGACTGTCGAACAAGATTCAAACACTGTTACTAATGAATGTTCTAGTGACAACCTATCATATACTAGTGACACAGATAAAGAATTTCTACCATACAACCGTAAACCAGAACCAATACTCGTATCACAGTCAGAACTTAGTGATCTAGTCAGAGATTTAGGCTTATCCAAAGATGGTTCAGAGCATCTTGCTTCCTTTTTAAAGAAAATACATTTACTTAAGCAAGAAGCTACGATTTCTTATTATAGAAACAGAGATGAAGAATTTCGAAAATATTTCACAATAGACGAGGAATCGTCACTTTCATATTGTACCGATGTAAAAGGTCTAATGGATGAATTTCAAAATAACTCATACGATCCTGAAGAATGGAGACTGTTCATTTATTCTTCTAAACGGAGCATTAAGGCAGTTTTGCTGCATAATACCAACGTTTACGCTCCCATTCCGATTGCTCATTCCACAGTTATGGAAGAGCAATATGAAAAAATGAAGCAGCTTTTGATAAAAATAAAATATGCTGATCATAACTGGAAAATTTGTGGAGATCTGAAAATTGTAACAATATTGCTTGGCCACCAGTCAGGGTTTACACTTTATCCCTGTTATAAATGTCTGTGGAATAGCAGAGACAGGGAACGTCATTATAAGAAAAAAATTTGGCCAACAAGAGAATCGTTCACTCCTGGTGAAAATAATGTATTGTTTCCACCATTGGTAGATCCAGGAAAAGTTCTTATTCCCCCGCTTCATATTAAGCTTGGACTTATGAAGCAATTCACGAGAGCATTAGATACAAACGGCCCATGTTTCAAATATTTGCATAAAAAATTACCGAAATTTTCTGAAGCTAAAATTAAGGCAGGCGTATTTGACGGGCCACAAATAAGAAAATTGTTTCAAGATTCATTATTTGTTACTAAAATGAATAAAGTTGAAAAAGCTGCTTGGCTTAGTTTTAAAGAAGTCGCAACAAACTTTTTGGGAAATAATAAAAGTCCTACGTACAAAGAAATAGTCGAGAAAATGGTAAAAAATTTTCAAACATTAGGTTGCTTAATGAATCTAAAATTACATTTCCTGGACTCCCACATCGATGATTTCCTAGATAATCTTGGTGACTACAGTGAGGAGCAAGGGGAACGTTTTCACCAAGATCTGAAAATCATAGGACGATGGGATGACCATATGCTAGCGGACTATTGCTGGTCGCTAAAAAGAGAAATAAGTCGTCAAAAGCGTTTGGGCAGAAAGCCTTTGAATAGGTCATTCGCGGAAAAAAGAACAAGATACAGCCAAAAAAAGGAAAGTTAGGCGCGGGTCTAACCTTCGCAATTCTAGGGCTTAAGGGTCTACTATTTGAGAGTATATGGTTTAAAAATCCTGGTTTTGAGTTTATTGGTTCTCATTTTTAAAGTTACAGGGTTATTGAGGTCTATTTTTTGAGGTTACAAGGTGTGGGAGTCTAAGGTTTCAGGGTTTAAAAGTATCAGGTTTGAGGATTCCCCAACTGTATACCAAATTTGGCAGGAATCGGTTGGTTTTCAAAAATTTTGTCCGCCATCTTGGATCCGCCATTTTGAATTTTGCAAATCCGACCTCAGATTCATGATCAGCAACCTAAAAAACCCCCGTGTACCAAATTTGGTAAGAATCGGTTGAATTTTAATTTGAATTCGTTTTTGCATTCGAGAAGCACTATATCTGTCTGATTTATTGAGGTTAGAAAGAAAACAGAACTGTATGGCTTAATCCAACCGATGAATATTAGCTTAGCGTGTCCGAATACATATTAATACATCTTTGGATTCATGAAAAAGCTTGAATCAATTTTTTAGGAGTATATTTTTCTTAATTTTTACTAATTATTACCTATTTTTTGAGGTTAGAAAAAAATTGAGATGTGATAGCGATATTCTGACGTCAGATTCGTGATCAGCGGGCAAAAATACTACGGATCTGATATATCGCATCAAAAGTATACCCCACTTTTTTTTTGTGGGGCTGTGTAATCATATCAAGTAGTCTATTATTCGAGTTAGTTATGCTGTTCCATTGCTTGCATTGATTGAGTTCAAGAAAGTTGTTGATAACCAAAGTCTTGCGATCAGAAATGTTGCCGTTAACAAAATATGGAGCATTAAAATCACCCATTATGAATACATTGTCTCGACTCAAATAATCAATCTGTTCAGTAAATTTGAAAAAATGATCATATACATCAATACTTAATCTATCAGGTATATATAATACTACTACATACAAAATTTTATCATTAATACTACATTTTACCATCAACAAATCAATATCCGAAAATTGTCAGTCAAATAAAGTCATAACTGCATATACTGTTAATATAAAATAAAATAAAAATTATTTCCACATTTCACTGTGACAGATAGAACGACACGCATTAGTAGTGATATTAATATTTCATATGATGCCTAACTTGTTAGTACCTGTAAAATAATAAAATTTTCGATGTTTGATGAATAATGAAAGATCCTTTTTGGGATAGTCCATAATGTTAGTACTTTCTGTAATAAGTTCCATGTGCTCATGTATACATATATAATTTTAGTTATAAATACAACTGATAAAGACCAAGATAATTTGGTTGAAACGTATTGTAATAAATGTAACCTCAAGAAGTACTTTTTAGTGTTCCGTACGGAACACTTATAAGATCACTTCGGTGTCTGTCTGTCTGTCACACCCGATTTTCTCCTAAACTATTTGACATAGAAAGTTGAAATTTGGTAATAATATAGGAATTGATGGCCTCATCAGAGCCACGTAGTTTTGAGAATTAAATTTTGACTTAACGGGTTAGTTTTGGGGGGTGAAGTCGGAAGTGAAAAAGAAATTTTTTTACTAGGTCATCGAGTGTGGTGGCAAATGAAAGCTTGTGAAAACACGAGTAAAATATATATATATATATATATATATATATATATATATATATATATATATATATATATATATATATTATAATATTAAACTTGCGCGCACTTTTCTTTGTATTATTTTTAAAAATTCGCGAAAAATCGCTGTACCGGGCCTTATCTCGAAAAGTACTTATCAAAAAATTTCGAAAAAATTCTGGAATATTCTCCACGGAGTGTAGATTGAAAGCAAATTATCACGAGTGCATTACCTTTAATAATTTATATGGTATATAAAAAAAAAACAAAATTTCAAGGTCATCAGATTTCAGTAAAGATTGGAAACATACTTTGTTGAAAACTCGTTTGGGGGTGTGTTTTGTGAAGTCACTGATCATTTTATACCACCGTAACATAAATTTTGACTTAAGGGGTTCGTTTTGAGGGTTGAAATCGGAAGTGAAAAAATTTTTTTTTTACTGGGTCATCGAGTGTGGTGTCAAATGAAAGCTTGTGAAAACACGAGTAAAAAATATATATATAATGTAATACTTGCGCACACTTTTCTTCGTATTACTTTTAAAAAATCGCTGCCCCTACCTTATCTCGAAAAGTACTGATCAAAAAATTTTGAAAAAATTCTGGAATATTCTCCACGGGGTGGGTATAGATTGAACGAAAATTATCACGAGTGCATTACCTTTAATAATTTATTTGGTATATAAAAAAAAAACAAAATTTCAAGGTCATCAGTTTTCAGTAAAGATTGGAAAAAAACTTTGTTGAAAACTCATTTGGGGTGTGTTTTGTGAGGTCACTGATCATTTTATACCACCCTAACAAAATTTTTTATTTTAAAAACAATCAACGTACGGAACACTAATTGTGCAAGTTCAACTTGCACTTGACCGGTTTTTTTTTTTTTTTTTTCTTTTATGAACCTTAAAGAATTCCCAAGAAAACTCAAAAACTAAGAATATATACACGGTTCAAGAAACTTGGGAAAAAAAAGTACGTATATGTATATGTATATATATATATATATATATATATATATATATATATATATATATATATATATATATACCATATATATATATATATATATATATATATATATATATATATATATATATACATACATATATATATATATATATATATATATATATATATATATATATATATATATATATATATATATATATATATATATATATATATAGTAAGACTAGTAAGAAAAGGGAGCTAATTGTTGAGGACGCAGTCGTAAGTGGCCAATTCAAAGTCAATTTGTTTACTTGTCGAGCTGTCGAAGCCGATATATTTGTTTTTTTTTTATCAAGACATAAACTTAAGACTAAATTATTGTGAAAAACACGTGCATCGGTACCAATAGGAAAAAACCAATACACAGGGCAATAAAAATACATTGGGTCGAAAAAAACTGAACAACTATGAGCACCATTTTCATTAACGGTGTTGTATAATTTGTTGGAAGACTCGGAAAATTCCCAAAGGCAAACAGGTGGGGCCCACGTGTAAGATTGGATGAAAAAAAAATCCAACGCGTGGGCCCCACCTGTTTGTCTTTGGGAATTTTCCGAGTCTTTCAACAAATTATATAACACATAACATGACATGATCTTGTTTTAGTTGGAATATGTCCAAGCTTATGCTGTCTGTAAACGAAATGGGTTAACCCTTGCAACGGAAATAACTGCTGAAGAAACGGTTCGCCTAAATGCTGCTCTGAAGGAACAAGGAAACATCTACTTTTGTAAGCATAAGAATGTAACAATCCATACATGTAGTATCGTTTTTTAAATTATTCTCTTGGAAAATGTTGATGGAATTCTGAATAGTATTTTATATATATATATATATATATATATATATATATATATATATATATATATATATATATATATATATATATATATATGTATATATATATATATATATATATGTACATATATATATATATATATATATATATATATATATATATATATATATATATATATATATATATGTACATATATATATATATATATATATATATATATATATATATATATATATATACATATATATATATATATATATATATATATATATATATATATATATATATATATATATGTATATATATATATATATATATATATATATATATATATATATATATATGTACGAGGTATATCCACAAAGTAAGTTCCGTTTCTATTTCTATCCGCGGCAGCGCTGCGATCGCAGTTCCAAGCATGCGTGGCAGTTACTCTGCTGCTGCCGAAGTGTTCTTTGTAGTACTTCTTTATGATGTCAGCCTTAATTGAAAATGCCGCCGCTTGTGAAATCAGATCTGTGATTCGTTTTCTAAATGCAAAGAAAGTTAAACCAAGTGAAATTTATCGGCAAATCTACGAGGTTTACGGACAAACTGCTATGAGTGATTCAATAGTTAGAAGATGGGTCAATGAAGGACGTGATCAAGTGCACGATGAAGAACCATGTGGACTCCCGTCTTTGATTTCTGATGAACTGGTTCACGTAATTGAAGAGAAGCTTAAGCAAAACCGTAAGTTTACAATTAGTGCTCTTGCTATGGCAATTTCCGCAAATCTCACGATCACTAATTCATGAAATTGGTAATGAAAAACTGAAATTTCGAAAACTTTGCTCACGTTGGGTACCCAAAATTCTTACTGAACAACACAAAAAACAACGGATGGGCAGTGCACTTCAGTTTTTGACACGCTACAATGAAGACGGTGATGATTTTCTTTCACGGATAGTCACGGGAGATTAAACTTGGGTATCTTACGACACCCCAGAAACTAAACGGCAACAATGGAATGGAGGCACACTTCGTCCCCAACGAAAGTTAAGCCTAAGCAAATCTTGACACCTCGAAAACTCATGTGCACCGTTTTTTGGGACAGAAAAGGCATTTTGCTGATTGATTTCTTACCACGAGGCCAAACAATCAATGCACATGTTTACTGCGAGACCATTAAGAAATTGCGCCGCGCAATACAGAACAAGCGCCGAGGATTACTGTCGAAAGGTGTTGTTTTTTTCCACGATAATGTCCGACCTCACACTGCGAACGTGACAAAAGAACTCCTACAGGAATTTGACTGGGACGTGTTTGATCATCCTCCGTACAGCCCGGACCTCGCTCCTAGCGACTTTCATCTCTTCTTACACCTAAAATCTTTCCTTGGTGGTCGACACTTCAACGATGATGACGAGCTGAAAGAACATGTTACCACATGGTTGAAAAACACAGGCGGCAACCTTCTATGAAAAAGGCATACAAAAACTTGTGCCACGCTATGACAAGTGCCTACAAAATTTCGGAAGCTATGTAGTAAATTAGTTTAACAGTTGTAGATTTTTGTACAATAAATATTTTTTCTGTATCTGTACACGTTTTTTTTTTTATATAACCAAACGGAACTTACTTTGTGGATATACCTCGTATATATATACATACATATATATGTATGTATATATATATATATATATATATATATATATATATATATATATATATATATATATATATATATGTGTATATATATATATATATATATATATATATATATATATATATATATATATATATATATATATATATATATATATATATATATATATATATATATATATATATATATATATATATATATATATATATATATATATATATATATATATATAAATATATATATGACCACAAAAAAAGTTTTTATATTTGGCGGTGCTACCAAATAAAAAGCTTCTATTAGGTGTAAATAGAAATCTCTGAAATTTTGGTCCAAAAATATTAAGGTTTAGAGGGTTGTAGAGTCGATTTTATTGGTAACATCAGGGTATTATAGAGTTTACAGAATAAAAACATAATTGTACGTTGAAAACATTACTTTTTTGAGGTTTCAGTGGCATATATATGTAGAACTAACAACCACATACAAACTCAGACCAGATGCGACCACGGGAGATCAAATAAACTCAAATTATGAACAATTAAAAGACGCTTAAAATGCACAAAGAGGCCAAATTTCAAGCTTCATGGTTACTTTACGTTGCATGCGTTATATTTTTCAGATATAAATTGCATAGCTATTTTCAATCGTGGATTACTAAGTAAAGTCAAGTTATGAGCAATTACAAGACGTATAAAAAATTCAAAAATAGGTCAAATTTTGTATTTAATGGTTACTTTTAGTTGTGTTTCTTATTTGTTGACGTATAAATTGCACAGATATTCAGGACTAACAATTTTGAACAATCTTAGACCATATAAAACTATGCTGGACCACGCAAACTTTAGTTATGAGCAGTTTAAAGACGTTTGAAATGCACGAATAGGCCAAATTTTATATTTAATGGATATTTTACGTTGCGCACTTTATTTTTTTGAGATATAAAAATATCCAGGACTGACAATTTCGAACATTCTTAGATCGCGTGTAACCATGAGCGGCTAAGTAAACCCAAGTTTTGAGCAACTAAACACGTATAAAATGCATAAATGAGTCAAATTGGATATGGAACACTTATAAGATCATTTCGGTGTCTAATCTGTCCGTCTGTCATGCCCGATTTTCTTGGACACTATTTGACGTAGAAAGTTGGAATTTGGCACTAATAAGAGGAATTGATGGCCTCATCAGAACCGCGTAGTTTTGAGAGTTAAACTTGACCTAAGGGGTTAGTTTTTTTTGGGGGGGGGGCGAAATCGGAAGTGAAAAAAATTTTTTTTACCAGGTCGTCAAGTGGGGTGTCAAATGAAACCCTGTCAAATAGATATATAATGTAATACTTATGCACACTTTTCTTTGTATTATTTTTTAAAAATTGCGAAAAAATTGCTGCCTCCCCATATCTCGAAAAGTAATAATCAAAAAACTTTGAAAAAGTTCTGGAATATTCTTCACAGGGTGTAGATTGACCGAAAATTATCTCGAGTGCACTACTTTTAATAATTTATCTGGTATGTAAAAAAAAAGAAAATTGTCAAGGTCATCAGTTTTCAGTAAAGATAGGCAAAGAACTTTGTTGCAGACTCATTTGGATTGTGTTTGGTGAAGTCATTGTTCATTTTCTACCTACGTAACAAAAATTTTTATTCTGAAAGGCCGGTTATTGTTTATTCATATTCATATATATTTTCCTGTCTGCTATTTTAGTAGCTTATATAAATATAATATAAATTAATAAATATAAACAGTAGGCTATTTTTGAATTTTATACGTCTTTTAATTGATCATAACTTGACTTTACTTGGTCGCTCATGGCTGCACGTGGTCTAAATTTGTTTATAATTGTCAGTCCTGGATATTAAGGCCACTTATGCCTCAAAAAATAATGTCCGCAACAAAAAGTAACCACTAAATACGAAATTTTTCTTATTTGTACATTTTAAACGTCTTGTCATTGCTGATAACTTGAGTTGACTTGGTCGTTCATATTTGCATGTGGCCTAAGATTATTTGAAATTGTCAATCCTGAATATCTATGCAATTTATTCCTCAAAAAAATAATGTGTGTAACGTAAAGTAACCATTCAGTTTGAAATTTGGCTTATTTGTCCATTTTAAACGTCTTTTAATTGCTCATAACTTGGGTTTACTTGGTTGTACTTGGTCTAAATTTGCACATAATTGTTAGTCCTACTTACTCATGCAATTGAAACCTCAAAAAAGTAATGTTTTCAACACACAATTATGTTTTTTTTTTCAGAATATATGTAACATGAATTCTTATATTTCAAATTTTGTGTCGGATGAATTAGAGACTTTTTTCGTTTATCGAGTGTGATAAGTAGTAGTACCAAAAATAATGTTTTCTGGAAATTTTTTTAAAGGGCTTTAAGTCAGCTTAAAAAAAGCTCGGCGGTAGTATTTTGATAATAATCTAAATTCCAATATTTAATATTTTTAGCTGATAAGAGTAGCCAATTGTAATCCTTTTCCTGTCGTTTAATAATCTACCATTTGGCACTTGAATCACTCTTGGATGTCGGTAATTTTGTCTTTTCACTTGTGTGCCTCTTTATCTCTTATTATTTGTTTTGCGTCGAGCGATAAATGTCTCTGGGAATGGTGACGGATATTCCGCTGGTTATAAAGTCTGTAAGTTTATCTGATTCCTTAAAGAATATGTGAACTCTATCCGAATTTTTATGAAATTCAACTTAATATTTCCGAACCCCTAGGACAGGGGTCGGCAACCTATGGCACGCGTGCCATCTCTGGCACGCCAAGCAATTTTGAATGGCACGCGTACCTATTCAAAGTTTACACATTAATTCTGTAATCTGTGACATGTTTCCAAATTAAGTAAATAATCGAAGACAGTATTACTTTAACGATACAAACAAAAACGATATATTATATAGGTCACTAGGTATTATTACCAAAAACTACAAAATATATATTTTGTAATTTATAATTTTACTGAATGCATTGGTTTGGCTTTAATTTCGGCAAGTATTAAAGACGGCAAGCCTCAAAATATAAGCCTAGGCAAAAACACAAATATACGTCCTCAATTCAGATCAAAAGAGCCGCTATAAGGCGGTTTTTGTTTGACTCTTTTTATATTGCCGAACTTTAGTTTTTGTTAGATTTAACTTCTAGGCGGCCCTTTGATTGCAATGAGCGCGTTGTAGATAATAATTTTTGTTCTAAGAAATTTAATAAACGTAATTATTGGAATTTTCTGTAAACATTATTTTTCTATATATAGCAAGCGGCTACACATTTGGATCATTTAGTATAGAAGTAACATCCGTTCCAGTCGATAGTCCTCGAAAAGTTTAAAAATTAAAATTACGTTGCGTTATGGCCGCGAAGAAAAACAGAAGGTAGACGTTCGATCATTTCAAACTTCATGGACAACAGATAACGGTTTTGTACAGCAAAACGATCGGGCCATTTGTGTCCTATGTCGGGAAAGCGTAGTTTTCCATACATCTAGGGTTCAACGACATTTCCAGATAAAACATGAATCGTCATTTAAAGATAACGCTGATAAAAGGGAGGTAATACAAAGAGCAAGTAAACAATACGAGAAACAGTCGACATTCTTTAGCAAAGTTTTCCAAGGAAAAAAAATCAGGTAACTGAATGCAGTTTCAAAATTGCACACTCTTTGGCACAAAAGGGTAGGCCGTTCACTGACGGAGAATTTATGAAGCAAACATTTTTGAGTACTGGCGAGATTTTATTCGACGACTTGGCAGTGTGTATGAAGAGCTGATTTGTCTGCTTCCATTGCAGGGAACTACAAGAGGAGAGCATATATTTTCAGAATTTGTTAAACATTTTGAAAGGCGGAACATTGATTTAAATAAAATTTTTTGCGTAACGACAGATGGCGCTCCTGCTGTGATGGGGAGATATAAAGGATTTGTTTCCCTTCTTATTGAATGCATGGGTCGATCAGATTTGAAGTTTCATTGCATAATTAACCAAGAGAGTTTCTGCGATAAAATCTCCGCTGGAAGTTTAAAATCCGTGATGGATAGGGTAGTTAAAATAGTTAACTACATTGGCGGTCGTTCTTCACTGATCCATAGACAATTTAAGACGTTTCTGCAGGAATTAGAAAGTGCATATTCAGATATACCATTGCACAATAATGTGCGCTGGCTCAGCCGTGGTAAAGTGCTCTCTAGATTTGTGCAATGTCTGGGTGAAATTAAATCGTTCTTGTTGGAAAAAAATCAAGTGGATGCTTATCCTGAATTACAAGATAAGAACTAGATCTGTATGTTAATGTTTCTCAATGATATTACAACCCACCTCAGTGAACTCAACTTAAAGTTACAAGGTTCAGGCAAAACAGTTCTGGATTTATACGAATCCTGGAAATCATTCAAATTAAAAATAGATTTATTTATCAGCGATATTACTACAAACACATATAAATATTTTCCAAATTTAAAAACTTATATATCCAGTGTCGACGATGGTGCACTAATAGATGAAGTTCTTAAATATATGACTAATTTAAAAGAGGAGTTTATCGAGAGGGTTCAGGATTTTGATAAACATGGTCCTATGTTCGCTTTTTTAATCAAACCAGATTTAATGGATTTTTCCAGCAGTTGCTTTGACATATCTCTTTTCTCATGGATGGAGATTAATGATATTGATCTTCAATACATTGAATTTAAAAGCTCCGAGTTATGGAACACAAAATTTGTAGAATTAAGAAGGGTATTAGAAGGTGACTGCCAGAACCATTCAAACGAGATACTCAGTTGTTGGATGAGTTTACCAGAGAATTTTATTTGTCTTAAGAAAGTAGCGTTTGCCATGCTTACAGCTTTCGGATCATCCTGTATCTGTGATCAACTTTTTTCCCATATGAGAGTGATTTTAAACCCGTACCGAAGCAGGCTGACAACAGACAACTCGTTAGCATGTGTGACACTGAAAATAACCAGACATGAACCAGATATAAGAAAACTCTCTAAAGAACTTCAAGCACAGGGTTCACACTAGGTCCTAGGACTAGTATAATAAAATTATTTGTTAAATGTTAAAATTTTTTTGTAATTAAACCTTCTAAAAGCAATATTTTAAGTTAATTTAAGTTTATTTTTGTTAATTTTAGTTGTAGTAAGTACCTATGTCGGCACGCAAAATGTTGTATGGATGAAAACTGGCACCCCTTAGTTAAAAGGTTGCCGACCCCTGCCCTAGGATCACTATTTTCATTTTACCTCATAATGCCTAAGGATTAAATACGGGTAGGCCGCGAACGTGGCATACAGGCCTGCCACTATCAGGTAGTAAAGACCAGAGTGATTAGCAGTCTAACGATATATGGTTGAACAAACTTTATTTAATTTTTAAGATAAGGTCCATTCATCAGTGAGTATTCCGTTTAGTTCCCAACCCTGAATGGTAATGCAAATAAATTTAAAATAGCTTGTGCTGCCTTTTTTGGTACTAAGTTCAAGGAGAAATACATAGACCAGTTCCAAGGACCATTTCCACCGTCAAGGTTGAATTATGAAATGGAAATTTTGGTTGGAAATTTTTAGTGATATTCTTGAGTGATATACATATTAATTTATATGAACCTTAAATTAAAAATTACACAAGTCAACATTTCATATAAAAAAAAAACATTCGGAGCGGTATGGTCCTTAACGGGTTTTTGGGGTCGCTGATTACGATGAGCGGGTTGGTTAACCTTCATCACATCAGATTCAAGGTCATTTGAAGGTCAAATAGAGAAAAAATCGTAGGAAAAATCTGAAAATATTCATGCGTATGTTTTTGATATCCCTGAGTCCGAATCTGTAGTTTGTTTGGCCTTACGCCTTTTTCCAGAGGTCATTTGAAGGTCAAATAGAGAAAAAACCGTAGGAAAAATCTGAAAAATTTCATGCGTATGTTTTTGAGGTCTTTGAGTCCGAATCCGTAGTTTGTTTGATCTTACGCCTTTTCCCAGAGGTCATTTGAAGGTCAAATAGAGAAAAAATCGTGGAAAAAATCTGAAAAAATTCATCTATTATTTTTTTTCAGATCATTCAGTTCAAATCCTGCATGATCTTATACTCAAAAGATATACGGTGGTCATTTTAAGTATCTTTGTATATATATTTGGAGTTTTACTTTGACAATAAAATGCTTTTTCATTCCTCGCGAAATTATTTATTCTCTTCTTTTTTATAAATTTAGCTAACTCCAGTATTAAGGTGTAGTTGCACCCAGGGCACCTCCACGTGGTGACGGTGGGCAACGGAGTTGTCTCACTATCCGGCGAAGTCCCTGGGTTACGGCGTTTATGTCGTCATGGCAACTAGTCCTAAAAAAATTACGAAACAGGGTCCCGGAAACCCAGAATCGGAGGCTGGTCAGGGTGGGAAAGTGGGTCCGCAGGCGACGTCATCATGCGACCGTAGCTCTATATTGGTGGGAAACTTGGCCTCTGTAGAGTCAAATGCTACAAGAAATTCGTCATGTTCCATTAAACTCGACAATTTTTGTGTTGTTTGTGGGGAGTATATTCCACAAAAGAAATTCATGTTTTCATATTCGTTAAAAGTAAAATATCACCAAATTTATCATATTGATACAAGCTCACTGGATAACTCTTACACACCAAAATCTATATGTCATAAATGCCGCAATGTTCTATATAGAATTAACAACCAGATATTTTCTCGGCCAATGATATGGAGACCCCCAACAGACCATACCACCGACTGTTACTTCTGCTTAACAAACTTGAAAGGGTAAACTGAAAGAATAAGGATTCTATTTCATATGCACGTGTAACATCTGTGACTTTACCAGTTCTTATTGAAACAAATTCTGATCATATCATGGAAATTAATGAATTGGGACAAGAAGTGGTAACTGATGAAGATATGTCAGATGAAACATTCGAACACGAAGAAAGAGAAAATTTCAGCACAGAAGAATCAGATGTTGAGGAAAATTATATATCGGAAGCAGAAACATTTAATCAAAACAATTAAGTGATCTGTGCAGAGACTTGGGACTCTCGAAAGATAGATCAGAGATTTTAGCATCTAGGCTAAAAGAAAAAAAATGTTTATCCACAGGAACAAAAATTTCTGTCTATTGTTCGAGAGAACGTCCATTCAGAAAATATTTTACTAAAATGAATAATCTAGTCTATTGCCATAATATTGAAGGGTTAGTGCAAGAATACGGTATAGAATACACATCAAGTGATTGGCGACTGTTTATAGATTCTTCAAATAGAAGCTTAAAAGCTATCTTGTTACATAATGGAAATATTTATGCCCCTTTACCAGTCGCTCATTCTGTTTTATTAGATGAAGAATACCATAATTTTGAGTTGCTATTGCAAAAATTGAATTACGATCAAAACCAGTGGGAACTTTGTGGGGACTTAAAGATATTTACAATATTAATGGGACAGCAATCTGGAAACACTTCTTATCCGTGCTTTATTTGTGAGTGGAATAGTCGGGCTCGAGATGAGCATTATGTGAGGAAAGACTGGCCGTTAAGACAAGAATTAATTCCAGGTGAAAGAAACATCATAGGTCCAAGTTTGATATCAACCAATAAGGTCCTACTTCCACCTTTGCATATCAAACTAGGTATTGCAAAGCAACTTGTCAAGGCCATGAGCCGAAACGAAAGTCCTGCTTTCATGCATATTTTTAAAGTGCTACCTAATATTTCTGAAGCTAAAATAAAAGAGGGCATATTTACTGGACCACAAATAAGAGACCTCCTAAAAAATGATGCATTTGAGAGGAAAATGAGTGCCAAAGAAAAAGCAGCATGGCAAAGTTTTAGAGAGGTGACGACTAAATTTCTTGGAAATCATAAAGACCCTAATTACAAAAATATTGTTGGAAATTTAGTACAAAATTAAAAAGAAATGGGGTGTTTAATGAGTCTGAAACTGCATTTTCTCCATTCACACCTTGATTGGTTCCCTGAAAATCTCGGAGATTTTAGCGAAGAACATGGAGAAAGGATGCACCAAGACTTGAGTGAATTTGAAAAAAGGTATCAAGGTGTTTGGGGGATAAACATGTTGGCAGATTATTGCTGGAGCCTGAAGCGAGAATCAAATAAATCTCATAAAAGAAAAGCAAGTCGAAGATCATTTCACGAGAAACGAAAGCGTTCTCGTTTAGAGTAGTACTTCAAACATGCTTTGATAAATACTAAAAGAAGCAAACTCTTCATTCATATTAAATACTGACTGCACGATTTCGAAAATCTACTTGGACACTCGAGACTCTTTACGAAGTATGAGCCGAATCATTTTTAGTAGTTAACTTACCCATTGAGGTATTATACAAGACAATATGAGAGTATAAGTAGATATAAGGATTACTGTACAAGTAAGTTATTGGGTTCAAAGGTATTGGGTATTAGAGTTTCTTTGTCGACAAGGATTCAGTATTGAAGTATACAGATTAAGGGTTACTTGATAACAAGGTTGTTCGACATTAGAATTATTAATTTGAAATGTATTGGGAATTGAGTTATAAAACGAAATTTAAACATAACATAGCGCACAATATTTCATTTATACCTCAAGAAACACAGTCAAATTTTCTTTTAGATTTTAAAAGTCTATTTCACAGTCACAAAACTAGTCAAAATATTTGTATAGTCTATTTTTGATATGAACAATATTTTAAGTTTTACTAATAAGTACCTTTAAAACAGTATTAAAACATTTGCTTGCATCAGTCTACCTGCCATTATTTAGCTTATATTTCACATATTAGTTCCCTTGTAATGACCGAGCAGCATAAAAGACATTTTTGATTGTGATATATTAACGTAAATGTAAAATGATATGTATAAGATATAATCAATAAAAATGTACTGTAAATTAACCTCTGTATGCTTCGCAGGTGTACGATAAAAACAAAATTAAATTTAACAACGCAAAATGACCAAACATATTTTTCAAATAAACATAAACTGATGATGAAATGACCTATAGTGACCTCTGAAAGGCGGCTTGAGTCAAACAAACTACGGGTTCGGACTCAGGGACCTCAAAAACATACGCATGAATTTTTTCAGATTTTTTCCAAGTTTTTTTCTCTATTTGACCTTCAAATGACCTCTGGAAAAAGGCGTAAGGTCAAACAAACTACGGATTCGGACTCAGGGACCTCAAAAACATACGCGTAAATTTTTTCAGATTTTTTCCTACGGTTTTTTCTCTATTTGACCTTCAAATAACCTCTGAGAAAAGGCGTAAGGTCAAGCAAACTACGGATTCGGACTCAGGGACCTCAAAAACATACGCATGAAATTTTTCAGATTTTTCCTACGGTTTTTTCTCTATTTGACCTTCAAATGACCTTGAATCTGATGTGATGAAGGTTAACCAACCCGCTCATCGTAATCAGCGACCCCAAAAACCCCATACCGCTCCGAGTGTTTTTTTTTAGATCAAATGTTGACCTGTGTTACTTGTCCATCATAACGGTTAAATACCATGTAGCTTTTAAGAACTTACAACATCTAACAAAACTAATTATACTGTATTACCTACATCTAAGATAACAGTTAAATTCATAAAAAACAGGTTTTTCTGACTCTGAAATAAATTAACACAATGATAACGGGAATGGGGAGATACTGGTAGTTATTATAATTCTAGTTACAGAGTAATGTGGTGTTATTAGAATTAAATTATCAATTAATTTTTTTTTTTTAAATTTTTTTTTGCCTTGGAAAAATCCCATTTAGCCATGAGTTTTATATATAAAGTAATCCAATATAATAAACCTTAAACCTAGCTTAACCTACGACAAACACAACACCCAAGCAAACAGACGGGATCGAACCGCCGACGCTCATGACAACATTAAGTTACTCTACCCCCTGCGCTGAGGGCTTCGCCACCAATTCATTTAATAACTTGTAATTGTATGGAATCTTTTGGGTGAAATTTTTTTCCTTTTTCAGATTATTGGCTGGGTGGTCTTAACCAAACCGAAGGAGATTTTAATCGACCTTGGGCTTGGCTAGAAACAGGACAGCCATTTAACTATACGAATTGGGGAGATGGCCAACCAGAATCTGGAAATAATTGTCTTATGAGACGTGGCGTTAGTGACGGTGGTAGATGGTTTACTAGAGGCTGTTCTAATCCATTATACTTTGTTTGTCAAACACTATAGGCTATTTATGATTATTAAAAACATTGTAAAATACACTTATATAATAGTTATTAAATAAATTCCCATATAAACTAGTTATTCTAGGGATGAAAACTAAGATTGTATGCTAAAACCTTTAATTTGGTCTGTGAAGGCCATCGTATGAAAAACTAAATGTAGCGTTTAGTTTAGAGATCCACCCCTGCAAAACTTTATAGCATTAAGAAACAACACTACTTGGTCGGTACAATACAATGAGCAAGCTTTGCAGTTATCAACAACAAATTTTATAGAAACCTAAATCAAGCAAGACTACAAGTCGTGACTACTTGACTAAATAGTCTTAATTTCAAGACCAATCACAGACCCAGGCAACATTAAGTGTAATCTCAATGTCGTTTTAATTTCCCTTTAGTCACCTAAAGGACATTTTTCTTAGCGTCGTAATGAAGTTTGGAAGATCCTTACACATTAACGTCAGCAGTATATTACTACATGGAGCTATTGAAATTATGTTTATGACAGACTAACAACCTCAGCATAAGATATGGTAATATCTATATATTTTTCTTCTATTTCCTTCTGACAGGTATGGCTGCATCTTTATTACCGTCTTTCGTTAGAGGGTCTACGTATTTTTCTTCCTTCTGGCCAAATATCTCTTGTAGTTCAAATCATTCTTTTTCTGTGTTCTATTTCCTTACTGGTTCAATTTATCCCCCACTCCTAGTTGTCGTTTGGTTCTTCCTTTTGTCGATTAGTGGTTTCTACATAAGCAACTTGGTGTACTCTTATTTTCCTTAAAGAATCGCTCTTTGTATCCCTATGACTCCCTCATCCCTTATACTTGTCTTTAATGCTAGCTTTACCCACCACCATTTGGAAAATCAACCGAAATACAGTGTGTTGGCAAATACATAATAAATGATATTAAATTTATCTTCGAGCGGCAGCTGCAGCAAGATTACAGTATCGAGTAGCAGCAAAAGCAAGATCACTTGAAAATACCAAATGAGATTTTGGCGTAACGTCATGCAAATTTATTGCTAAACGAACGGATTGAAACCCGTAATTTTAATGTATATATATATATATATATATATATATATATATATATATATAATATATATATGTATATATATATACATATACATATATATATATATATATATATATATATATATATATATATATATATATATATATATATATATATATATATATATATATGTATATATATATATATATATATATATATATATATATATATATATATATATATATATATATATATATAGGGTTACAGGGAAAGTCGTCCTAGATAATTAAGGACGTTATAGTTTAGGTCGTTTCTGACCGATTTGACTCTATGACATGATGTCCTAAACTTAACCGTTTTCGAGATATTGAAGTTTAAAGATTTTCTAAAAAAAATATGTTTTTTTTTGCTTTTATATCGATTTTTTTTTATTAGAGGTTCTCGAGTGGTTATTTTTTGAGTTAGTCTGTATGTCAAGTATCAAAAATCATCAAAAAAATTTGAACTAGTTACTAACAGTTTCAAATGGCGGCTTGTTAATATTTCTAAATTACGAATTTTTACCAAGTGTTTCCTACTTTAAATCAATAAAGAGAAAAAAAAATGTATGGAAGTTATTCTGCAAATTATTTTAAAAACTTTTACGTCTTTTCTATCTAAAGATATATATATATCTACTGGATCTATTGAAAATTCTAAGAAAATGAGATTTCAATAGGCCCAAATGTAGAGTAACATAATAATAGAATTTAGATACTACCAATTACCGGTTTACTACCTGCACCTTCAAACAATAAAAAGGGTTGGGTAAGCATTTTTTCCAGTCGGGGTACTCTCTGTGCGAGTGACATTTTCTGTTCACTAAACATTATTGACTGATTTTTGGTCTGCTCATGCGATTCGTCCGTGATAGATGTGCTATACCGTGCTTTTCAAAAATATCTGTGTTTCATCTTCTGACTGTGTGAATTGGCTCGTAACTGGATTTTGATCTCTGCTTGTGAATATGGCAACGTATACCAACGAGGAATATGCTGACATCCTAATGTGTTACGGATTTTGCGAAGGAGTGTCTTCGCGTGCACGTGATGAATACATACTGCGATATCCTACTCGTCGTGTACCTGATGTTAGCGTATTTGATGGAACTTATCGAAGACTACGAGAAATTGGTTCCGTACAAAGACGGCGGACTGACATGGGACGACCACGTATCTTTGACGAAGACGAAGAAAACGAAATACGACGTCTCTTTGAGGTGGGCCCAACCATATCTACAAATGTTGTCGTACAACAGCTTGGTATTTCGCAGTGGAAGGTATGGTTTGTAATGCATACTGTTGGGCAACACCCTTACCACTATACGCCCATGTAAATCATTGAAGAAGGTGATCGATGTCGAAGATGCATCTTTTTTTAAGAAAATACTATGGACTGACGAGTTGAAATTTGACAAAAACGGTCTTACAAAGTACCACAATGCCCACTATTGGGCTTCCAAAGAGGAAGGCAACCCAAACAAAAAAAGGACGAAAGGATCACAAACAAGATTCAGCTCAAATGTGTGGATGGGTATAATTTAAAATTATTTGGTTGGGCCATTCTTCCTGCCAGATAATTTGAATGGCGAGGAATATGACAATTTTTTGCGAAACGATTTACCTAATTTGATGGAAGACCTACCTATTGGTTTGAGACAAAACATGTACTTTCAACACGATGGCTGCCCAGCTCACTACAGAGGAAGTGTTCGTGCATAGTTCAATGACAATTATCACAACAAATGGATTGGAAGAGGCGGACCCATACCTTGGCCGGCGAGAAGCCCAGACTTAACACCGATGGATTTTTATGTGTGGGGTCACATGAAAAGTCTCGTATACGACCAGATGACTCCTATCGAAAACGTGGATGTCCTAAGACAAAAAATAATTGATGCGGCTGACGAAATGAGGCGGCACCTCACAACCAGCGTTATGAAAAGTAATTTAAGAAAAAGAATGAGAATTTGTGTTAGAAATAGGGGCAACCATATAGAACATGAATTATAATTAATAAAAAATATTAAATTGCAAGGTTTTTTGTTTTATTTGTGTATTTTTACCTTTTGCTACCCGAGCCCGCTTTAGGTGTCATTCTGTGTACAGTTTTCCTATTAAACTCCTAGTATTATACCTTTTTTGATAGCTAAAAAGACGTAAAAGTTTTTAAAATAATTTGCAGAATAACTTCCATACATTTTTTTTTTCTCTTTATTGATTTAAAGTAGGAAACACTTGGTAAAAATTCGTAATTTAGCAACATTAACAAGCCGCCATTTGAAACTGTTAGTAACTGGTTCAAATTTTTTTGATACTTGACATACAGACTAACTAAAAATAACCAAAAAATCGCACTCGAGAACCTCTAATAAAAAAATCGATATAAAAGCAAAAAAAACATGTTTTTTTTTAGAAAATCTTTAAACTTCAATATCTCGAAAACGGTTAAGTTTAGGACATCATGTCATAGAGTCAAATCGGTCAGAAACGACCTAAACTATAACGTCCTTAATTGTCTAGGACGACTTTCCCTGTAACCCTGTATATATATACCAGGTGTACAAGTACATATATATATATATATATATATATATATATATATATATATATATATATATATATATATATATATATATATACCAGGTGTACAAGTATGAAATGCGGATTTCAGACAACAGATGGTGCACCAACGCAGTTTGTGCTATAAAGATTTGACACTGCGATATTTTGTGGCTTCATCAACAAGTGTCAGACGCGCACGAGTGATAAAATGGAAAAGTGTGTGCATAGTGCTATGTTCAATATGTCGAAATTTATACCGAACAAAGAGCATTCGCGGACAGCATAAATTTTTTGTTTTCATTTGAAGAAAACTGCTGTTGAATCATACCGATTACTTCGAGAAGCTTATGGTGAACATGCTCCATCGCAAGATACGTGTGAACGAGGGTTTTGGCGTTTCAAAAGTGGTGACTTCGATGTTGCAGACAAGGAAGTGGAAAACCGCCAAAAAAATACGAAGATGTGAAATTGCAAGCATTGTTGGACGAAGATGATTCGCAAACACAAAAAAAACTCGCGAGCAATTGGGCGTTAGTCAACAAGCTGTTTCCAGTCGGCTAGAAGAGATGGGAAAGATTCAGAAGACCGGTAGATGGGTCCCACATGAGTTGAACGACAGGCAAATGGAAAAGCGCAAAAAAACACGTATGATATTTTGCTTGCTCGGTACAAAAGGAAGTCGGTTTTGCATCGTATAGTTACAGGGGTTGAAAAGTGGATTTATTTTGAGAATCCCAAGTGCAAAAAATCATGGGTAGACTCAGGCGCACCATCCACATCGACCGCAGGACCGAATCGCTTTGGCAGAAAGGCGATGCTCTGTGTTTAGTGGGACCAGAGGGGCGTGGTCTATTATGAGCTATTAAAACCTGAGGAAACGGTTAATACTAAACGTTATCCACAACAATTGACCAATTTGAACCATTCACTGCTTGAAAAAAGGCCAGAACACAGAAAGAGGTCACACAAAGTCATTTTTCTTCATGACAATGCTCCATCACATACGGCAAAACCAGTTTGCGATACGTTGGAAGCACTCAGCTGGGAAGTTCTACCCCATGCGACTTACTCACCAGACTTGGCTCCTTCCGATTACCACTTGTTTGCATCGATGGGTCACGCACTTGCTGAGCAGCACTTTGGTTCGTACCAGTGGCTGGATGAATGGTTCGCAGCAAAAGGGGAAGATTTTTACTGGCGTGGTATTCACAAATTGCCCGAAAGACGTATAACAAGCGATGGAGCATACTTTGAATAAAGCACTTTTTATCATTCTTCCGAATTTAACATGTTTTCTTAGAAAAAAAATCCGTATTTCATACTTGTAAACCTGATATATATATATATATATATATATATATATATATATATATATATATATATATATATATATATATATATATATATATATATGTATATATAATATACATATATGTATATATATATATATATATATATATATATATATATATATATATATATATATATATATATATATATATATATATATATATATATATATATTTTCCGGAACGCCATCCAGGTAAGGAAGGATGAAAAATCGGATCATCCTTTGAATCCGAATTTCATGCCGACAATATTTCCGGACATTTAATTGATAAACCTCGATCATTGTTGACGTTATGAATGACAGCGTAAATATGTTTACATCGCCCTAAAGCCTCAGCAACACTGGACACCTGTTATTACCCGGTTGTCGTCGAGCTGCAACAATTTTTTATACATTTTTCTATGTTTTTTGTTTATCCAGCTGAAAAAATCCACCTCGAATTTCCATACGGAACTTCCACGTGGTATTTTGAATGAAAATTCCAGGTGCCATTTCCATCCGAAATACCAAGTGGAATTTTCAGACGGTTTTTCTAAGTGTATCGTGCCTCGTTCCAGTTTTCACTGAACTTACTCTACTGTTCAGCAGATCAGCGGTGTTATCAGTTGTTAGCTTACTCTAGCCTATTTCAAAGAACGTCACGGAGGCATTACTACTATCCGAGAAAAAAATATACATGCAATAGACTTTTTTCTTAGACTATCTTAGAACATAATTTTCTATTATATAGAAATTTTGAATTATTTGAAAAAAGAAGTTTAAATTTTAAGTTAATATTTTTATTTAAATACAAATTAAAAATTATGCGATTAATGATGGAACACAATATCTGCCAAATGGCCGATTCGGCTCTTCAGGTAGTCATTCTTTTGAGAAAATTTTCCATCACATTTTCGCACATTTATGGCCCTATTTCACGAATTTCTGCTCGGATGTTATCTTTAAGTGCTTCAATCCAAAGAAAAAAGTCTAAGAGTCTTGAACCACATGATCTGGGTGGCCAGTTGAACTCACCATTTCGAGAAATTACACAACCAGGAAACTTTTCGCGTAATAATCCGATTGTTTCACCACTTGTGGGCTATGTAGCGCCATTCAGTTGAAAATAAAGGTCATACGCATCCAAAGCATCCACTTCAGGCCAAAGAAAGTCAGTCAGCAACTTACGGTAATGCACACCATTCACAAAAAAGGTCGCATCAGCTTCATTTTCGAAACAATTCAGTTTAATGACACCGCCAGCTCAAAAACTACACTAAACTGACACTCGCTGTAGATGTAGAGGTTGTTTAATCATTTCTCTTGGGTTTTCGGAGCCCCAGATGCGACGGTTTTGCTTATTTACGTAGGTAGCTAGACAGATAAAAATGAGCTTCGTCACTCAGAACGATTTTCTTGGAAAAATTGAAGTGTGAGTTTTTACAATTTCAGTGCATTGCTTAACTATATGTCGTTCGATTTTCGTTAACCGTATAGTTTTTACTACTCAAATGTCAAAGAATGACAGCTGCAAATCTGAAACATGAAAAATAGCGCGCAATTTAAAATGGAACTTGTTGAAACATCCTTTATATCTTAGGATTTGGTCAAAATAAAACTGTTTTTAGTAATAATTATTATTAATTTTTTTATCGTTTCGGATAGTCATCCAAACTTTTCTAGATTAGAGATTGCTTAAATAAAAACCCAGGGAGATTCCATTTTTGTCAGTTGGTTAAAAAAAATATAGAAGTAACTTCCTTATGGTACATAAATTACCCATTCTTTAAATTGCTCTACACACAACAGACAGTAGACAATTACTTTTATTTTTACAGAAGTAATTGTCTCTTGTCTGTTTGTAGAATGGTTTAAATTATATATATATATATATATATATATATATATATATATATATATATATATATATATATAGGGAATACAAAATTTAAACAAATGTTTAAGATCACCACTTATGTTTATTATTGCTGACAATTGTTTCGACACACTGTGTCTTCTGGAGCACGATGTAAATTAACTAACATATATATATATATATATATATATTATATATATATATATATATATATATATATATATATATATATATATACTGCACTGACTTAGCCGTTACTTGATGGAGATTCATAATAAATAGGAATAAAAAATTTAAACAAATGTTTAAGATCACCACTTATGTTTATTATTGCTGACAATTGTTTCGACACACTGTGTCTTCTTCTGGAGCACGATGTAAATTAACTAACAAAGTATGTTTCAGAATACATAGTTTACCTAATTACAAGTACTAAATTCATTATATATATATATATATATATATATATATATATATATATATATATATATATATATATAATTAATGCCTCCGTGACGTCTTTGAAACAGGCTAGAGTAACCTTACAACTGTTAACAACGCTGATCTGCTGAACAGTAGAGTAAGTTCATTGAAAACTGGAACAAGGCACGTATTTTTATTATAACCCTTTTACTTCATTATCAAATTGATCAATTTTTTCAAAACGTTATGTAACTAACCAATGTAAACCATTTGTGAGTTGGAGAGGTTCCCATTTTACCATTACATGAAAATAGTCAGTTTTACGATTAGATTGTTTTACTTTCATAGGAAAGATCCCCTGTGAGAAAAAAGGATTTGAAAGGGAAGGTAGAAAAAATACACAAATTTTACATAAATAGAGATATATTTTATAACATCTTAGCCCACATTAATTTTAGATAGTAAGCATATTACAATACAGTTGATATTTAGATTTCATAGTAGTAGTTTTAAGCACAGTTACCAAATAAGAAAGAAGTTTGCAAAATATGTATTAGAAGAATATTCAATATTTAAAATGATTGAGTATGTGTATAGAGGTGGCAGTTGGCACCTGTATTTTTTTTTCTGAAGTTATTTTTTTATAGTAAGCAATATATAATTTCTTTAGATGCATTTTAAATTAAAACTTCTCCAAAGTACTTGGTGTTATTTGTAAGTTTTTATTGCTGGAAATTTAAAAAACATCTTTTTTTTAAAGAACGCAGTAGAATACAATTTTTGATCCCCGGTTTTCGAGAGCAGTTCTCTTTTATAGAAAACAAATCTGTTTACAAAATCGCTCTATCGCGTCTAACTTCAGTTATTTTCGATACTGAAATTACAAAAAGTACGGATTCGAGGATATTTTATGCAATTATAGTGTAATTTTTAAACAAACTGAAATACTTCTATAATTATTTAGTTTGGGCTTTTACCGGCCACCCAACATTCAGCAGTGCGCTTCAGTGTGCCGAGGATGTAAACTCTGCAGATGAAATTACTAATTTATTGTGTTGAATAATTTCTAAATATTATATTCTTGGTTTACTCAAGTATAGTATTTTTCAAGATCTAATACAGTGATTTGGCAAATTGATGCAATAAAAACACTAAACGACCGTTAAGATTTTCGCACGTACCTGGCTGTAACAGGGTGGTCGTGATATATATACCCCCCTTTCAAACTAAGATTTTATTGGCTACTTCGTGTTTATAAATATAAAGAATATTCTTCATTTTATCTGTAGCATTATACTGAAACTCGCGTTCATTAGTGTCTTAAAATGTCCAAAGGCCTTTCCATCAGAAGCCGCAAATGTTTGACCGTTGAGGCAAAAGTGATAGTTAAAAGTGTTTATTTAAAATTAGTGGAGCGAGGCCACGAACAGTACTTTTCATTGATGGAAACATCAGCTTTAAGAAGCATCCCTGAAAATACAGTTTGGAAAATTGTAAATAATTCGACAGCGCCTAAAAAAAACACGAAAAGACAAAGGTGTGTCGAAATGTATTGATTTCTGTCAAGAAGACTTAATCCGCTGCAAAATTTATGAAATGTATGCAGAACAAAAAGTTCCTACGTTATTGTCACTTTCACGGAGACTGTTCGAGGATAGTTGTGACATAAAATGTTCCACTACAACTTTATGGAGTATTTTACGTCGTTTGAGGTTTTTCGTTCAAAAAAAATAGACAGAAGACAAGTTATAATGGAATCACTACGCTTATAACAACTTAGAATGGAATATCTTGAAAAAATAAATATATGTTAGCTAGATCGGAAAATCGAACGATATTCTACTTAGATGAGACTTGGTATGACACTCACGACACACCTAGTAAAAGATGGATTGATAAATCCAAAAAATGTCACGTCAAAGCTCATCAAATAAAGGTAAAAGAATAACAGAAGACGGCTGGATACCAGAATGTCTATTTTTAGCAGCAAATAATATTTCAGATTCCATCTTCGATTATCATTGTGACCACTGAAGTTTTTGAAGATTAGCTTTAAAACACCGAATAGCTGTATTGTGATGGATAATGCATCCTATCATAGTCGCCAAATGAATAAGGTACGAAGTTCCACCAGTAGAAAAAGAGAAATACAAGCCTTTTTGTGCAAACGTGACATATATTTCCATGAAGGTTATACAATTAAACAATCGTTAGAAGTTTTAAAAAAGTTACAATTTTTCAAAAGAATATGTTTGTGATAAAATTGCAAAGGAAGCAGGACACGAAATATTTCGGCTTCCACCATATTATTATATCTTTAATGCGATATGGCATAAAAAAAAAGTCTAATATACATGTTCACAATAATACACCCACTTTAAACAGATTGAGTTGATAAAGACACCCTACAGAAGTCAAAAAATGTAACCGTTGAAAACTGGAGAAAGAGAGAAGAATATTCAACGCGTCAAAAAAATGGAAAACTCATGTCTACATAAATATAAATAGTTTAGAACCTGTAAAAAACTTGTTATTGATTTGCAAGACAGTAGCGATAGTGAAATTGAATGAACTAAATATTAATTAATAACTAAAATTGTAACAAATGTACGCGAGGACACTGTAAACTGTTTTAATATATTTGTGTAATTACTATATTGTGTATTATTCAGTACATAAACATTAAAATTCAACTGTCTTATCACAATAAAATTTTAAACCCAACAATTATACAATCAGGTATCGTGCGGCCCCGCACGATGCCTTGTCATTAAACAGCCATAAATTAATCACTTCCGAATCTTATTGAATTTGAATGGGTATAGGTAGCTAAGTCACTTTCTTAGATCGTAAAAAATACTATACCTTCTTATATATAATATAGAAAAATAAGGATTTACTGAATGTTTATTTAAAAATCATAACCTAATTAGAATATTTAAATTATTTGTAAATGTAGGTGAAGCATCCATGACACTTTTGAAAATACCGGGCCCGTTGTCTTATTAATGAAGCGTTGGAAATTCACCCCCGACGCGTGGAGCTGACTCGCATCACCACATCATCATTCGCATAAATTAGAAATAAATAAATGTAGAAGTATACAGAATTATATTCATTAATTGTTATTTGCTATAGAATATCTAACCTCTAATTTTTGTATAGTATCAAGTGTCATACCTTATTTTCTACTTAAATAATAATTGCACAAAGTACCCTAATCCATGTTTTCTCTAATGTCATTAGGAAAAAACTTTCGTAACTTGACATGATAGGATAACTTCGCAAAAGAATTCGGTTTATACACAAAAATGACGTCGAAATCATCCCATATCATAAGAGAGCTGGAATTTTTATTTGTTCTATGTAATTAAATTAAATATGTCGTTAGCGATATCATTTATTTATTGTGAATGGCCCGTTTAAAAAATTCTGTAATAAAATCTACCAAATTTGCTAGTTTTCAAGAGCCTTAAGAAATATAGGTGCCAAAAACATTGACCAGAGTGGACCGGTGCTATAGTATAACCGTTTTCCTAATTTAAAGCGTTATAAAAAAAAAAGTATGTGGAGCTTAACACACAGAATGTCTCGCGTAATAATAAAATTTTTCATTTTTGTATTTTATAACAACGTAGGTATTAATTCTGAAAATATTCAACATTTAAAAATTTGTTGGATTTACATATTTTTAAGCGGAGTAGTTAATCAGTTGACTGATTAATCTTGTAAAAAACAAAGCAAAATAGTATAACAAATAGAATGCTTATACTGCACTCTGTCGGCGACTTACTAAGTCTATTCAAGCAGAGCGGCACAGCACGGCTGGCGCTTATTGCAGAAACGCACCTTTCTCGAGCTTACTGCTCGGAGGCATAGATGGCAGCAATTGGTATAACAACTAAAAACGAATCGAAGAGACTTGCATTTTCAGAAGTTACCAAAAGTGTTCTTCGTATTTGCTGAGCCATCCCAAGAGTTTTCCGTTAGTACCTGGAGAAGGACTAAAAATGTGTTCTCGTATTTGCTGAACCTAGCCCAGCTGATGAGCCGTGATACGGCGAAACGCGTCTTTTCGATTCGTTTTTAGTTGTTATACCAATGCTGCCAAAACAAAATAGTTATTAATTTTAATTCTTTATTGAATTGTTGTGTTTTTCTAATACGTCGTATATGTTACAGTATATTATTTGCTACTGAAAATGTACGTTAGATAAGATAGAGATTTATTCGAAACCTAGCGTTTATTTTACGCCTCGCTCGCATAAATTTGAGAACAAGACTCGATATTGCGAGACAGTTTACATTTTATTTATTTGTTTATCTTCTTCTTCTTCTTAAAGTGCCTATTTAACTCGAATCTTGACAATCATTCAGGTTATTATAACTTTATCTACTGCAGCTCCGAAAAGATCGGTAGTATTTGTTGACACCAATTTCGCAGACTGTTTAGCCAGGAGATGCGTCTGCGCCCTGGTCCGCTTTTTCCAAAAACCTTTCCTTGGAGTATTTTGCTGTAGTAATCTATATCTGTGGGAATTTCTCATTATGTGTCCTAAATACTCCAATTTTCCTACTTTAACGGGTCAGTTTCTTGTTCATGCGACATAAGACAACCTCGTTTGGTAATATGGTCAGTATAAGAAGTTTTTAAAATTCTGCTTCTGTCCGTACCGTGTAAAGCATACAATTGTATCGTCTACGTATCGATACCAGTATAGACAATTATTACTATTGTTATTATGGTTGTTAAATATCATTGTTTCAATACTGCCCATGAAAAATTTCGGCAAAGTAAAGGACTTAATGGACTCTCCATGATTATCCCTTCCTTACTATTGTAGAATTTATTGTTAAATGAAAAATAATTTTGTCTTAGGCAAGTTCTTAATAAATTAATTATGTCCATTTTATAACTTCATTTACTTTGTTTTTTGTTAATAAGTTCTCTATTAAAAAACTATTGTTTCGTCTAGAGAAACACTTGGTAATAAGTTTTTTGGGGACATCGAAAGAAACTAATTTACAATTATCTGGTATTGTTATATTCTTAACTTTATTCACTAGTTCGTATGAGTTTTTGATACTATATTTAGGTTCAAATTTGGTATGATATTTGATTAAATCAATTAAATGGATGACGTCTTATATGCTGGAGCAGACATATAGGAAATAACTGGTCTGATTGGGTAGTCAAATTTGTGTAGTTTTATGAGTGAATAAAGTTGTGGGATTTGGGGATTCATATTTATCAATTTAAATTTATCTCTCTCTCTCAACCATCCAAAACATATAACTGAGCCCAACATAAAGTAAGTTATAGGGCCGTGTAAAGCAATGAATCTGCACTTAACTATGTAAATAAAAAATAGTACAATAAGGACAGGTGCATATGGCATTGATGCTCGAAACGACACAGTATAAGTTCATGAAACTACTGTGGGGGCCCTAGCTCCAGCTCCAGCTGTCAGCATACAGTATCAAAGATGCAATCCCGGCAGGACAGTGTACTTATTTATTAATTTAGTTAGGAATATTTGGCTTTGGGCCACATATATAGGAGTAGTTGTCACAGAAATATAATAACACCCGTGGTAGTACTACCATGTTCTCTGCAAATCTGCCGTTAAATGCAAATATATGTTTCCGCACTTGGACAACGTTGACGGATCTTCGCCGATATCAATCCAAAAAATGGTAGTCTCTATTTAGGCGGGTAAGTGACCGATTAAAAAAAGTAGGCTTCGTGACTTTTATTCCTTTATTTTAAAGCTACGGAAAATCTTAAAATTCATTTTCCTGCGGTTGAAAATCAAATTAATAAAAATGGGATTGAGAATTGATTAATTAAAATTTTTTCATCGTATATACTTTTCCAGATATCAATGATATAAACCAAATTTTACTAAGCATTTCTATATTTTTTTTGGATACTTCCCTTAGTTTCGCCAGAAATATTAACAATGTAAAACATGCCGACCTGTATTATACTTAAAAAATATTTGTTGCTAAAAAAGTTTTTTGTTGCTGTTGAGGTGTTTGCGACAACTAGCTGCTGTAACTAATCGCGAGGATCTTTAACGTCTAAAGACCTTAAAATACTTATAGATAAGTATTAAATAAATTATGACAGAATATCCATTATGCTATCCTTTAATTGAAAACGCTTTAAACCAGGAACAAGTTATGGAATTGAAATATTTGTAACATATTTGTTTAAAATCTGCAGCTTAGTTTACAATTAATAAACATCACACCAGTGAAAAATAAACTTATTAAATATTACCGACAATATCAATAAATAGCTCAAACATCTTCAAAAATGAATTTCACTAAAGTAGTTAACAAAGCTCTTTCAAAATATTAAAAAACATCATATACAATAAATCAATTTTTTCAAAATTGATTGAAATTGAACATTTAGCGTCCATCAGAATGTTTTATTTTTGTTTCTATTAAACCACATTCAATTAATCTGCGTATTCTGAATTCAAAATAATATTTTTCTGGAAGATATATAAAGCAGTTAATTTTTTCTTCCACAATATTTTATCATTTTTGTTATTACAGCTTAACATGATATTTTTGCTACAAACATATTTCACAGTAGACAACTTTAAAATAAAACTGTAGTAAAATAAGATAAAACACTGTAATCAGACTTCCATATTTACAGAATTGGTGGTCCCTAAATAATTTTCTGTAACAAATTTTTTGGATTCAAAATTTTCAAAAAATTTTATTTTCGAAAATATGATTTTCTGAAGCAAAATTTTCAATATGGGTAAGTTTTCGAAAAACAATTTTTTATATATAATATGTTAACTAACGCCGAATAAAAGAATTTGCAATATATAACGACGGAACGAACGCGGCAACCAAACACGCCGAATAAATAATTAAAAAAAAAAAAAAAAAAAAAACAAAAAAAAAAAAAAAAAAAAAAAAAAAAAAAAAAAAAGAAAAAAAAAAAAGAAAAAAAAAAAAAAAAAAAAAAAAAAAAGAACTAAAAAATAAAAAAAAAAAAAAAAAAAAAAAAAAAATCAAAAGGATTTTAGATTACCTAAACAAGATTTGTCCGTGACTAATTAGGATCCAAGAAACTAAACGAGATAATTAAAAGTGCATGTTCAGGTTAATTGGGATTAAATTAAGCAAAAAAAAAATTCAGAATTAATTAATTAAATTTTTCCTTCTTTCACGTACGGATGTAGGCCTCAGGCCTCTAGTTTCCAACTCATTAGTTTTCTTGAGATGTTGATGTCCATGATTCGAGCCATCGCTTTGGAGGTCTTCCCAGGGATCGTCGTGTCCCGTGGTTTACCATCTCGCGCGATTCACTCGCTAGTCTCATTCTCTCCACGTGATCTCTCCAAGGCTCTTCTACGTTACGAGGTCCCAATCTGATTATGTCTTCCACTTCGCATTCATGTCTTATGTCTGTGTTTCTTTTCCTACGTCTTAGTGATGTATCCTGAAACTGTTACTAATTATTTTCATCTCTGTTGTTCGAAGAATGCTTTTTGGTCCTTTTAATGTCTGCTCTTGTTTCCATAGCGTATGTTAAGTATGGGTCTGACACATGTTTTTCTATATCCTTACTTTTTTCCTTTTTATTTTATAAAGGCATTGTTTCCAGATGATTGTCCCGAAGTGCGCCCTGATATTCGGCTGGCTTTGTTTGCTTGATTCTCACTTCATTTGTTCTATTTTGGCATGAGCGAAGTTAAATGAGACATGACTTGTTCTATTGTTTTATTTTCCAGAGAAAGTTTGCATCTTATATTGCTCTTTAGATATAACGAGGGTTTGGTTTTTGTGGTGGATACCTGCAGGTTAAGGGCTTCAGCTTTTGTGTAGAATGAGTGGCAGAAGCCGCTGTAAGTCGTGTTCGTTCTCAGCCACCGATCGCAGCATTGTCTGCATAACAGACGATTTTGATTTTACCATTTGTAAGTCAATATCCTTCCTCCATGTCCCTGATTATGGGTTATTATCTCGTCCATTATTAAGTTTGAAGAGTTGCGGGCTTAAAGAGTCCCCCTGTCGGATTCCGGTTGGCGTTTGTATTTCCTCTGTCAGTCG